>JAIXND010000674.1:45644790-45696838 GCA_023646645.1 Varanus salvator macromaculatus | reverse complement strand
GATAAACTCCAGGGCAGTGGAAAAGGCAACTGGATATTGCAGCAGATGTATAAATCTAATAAAGGCAAAAACACGAGCAGCATTTACAGGGACTGTCCCATTATGTTGGTGCTCGAAGGTCTGCTTAAAGAAACTTGAACACTTGACTTCTTTTTCTTTCCTTCCTTATTTTTGGCAGGGATTATCCAATAGCCATACAATTGGTGCAGGTGAACTCAGGTGAACCTTTTCCCTGCTTAGACATTTATTCATTTATTTAAAACATTTGTATGCTGCCCAATTGTGCTACAGACCTCTGGGCGGCTTACAATTACAAGATAAAAACTCAATAAAGACACCCTAAAAACCAATAACAACCCATTAAAGATAAAATAACAATGAGATATGAGAAGAAATACAAAACAAACATCATATGGCAATTAGTTAATAATTTTTATTTTTAAAGGAAGGTCTTTCCCTCAGGGTGATTGCAACCCCATCCAGGACAGGGTAATGGCCCTTCAGTCTTTCAGATGATCCCTCTACAAACAGCACCTCTGTTTTATCAGGATTAAGCCTCAGTTTACTGACCCTCATCCAGTCCATCATTGATCTCAGGCCCTGGTTCAAGGTGGCGACAGCCTCACCTGGGTGAGATGTAAAAGAGAGGTAGAGCTGAATATCATCAGCATATTGCTGAGTCCTCAGCCCAAACCTCCGGATGACCCTCCCAGGGGCATCATATAGGTGTTAAAAGGCATGGGGGACAGCACTGAGCCCTGCTCTGGCCCATGATGCAACCTCCACAGTGCAGAGCGGCAGTTCCCCAGAACTACCTTCTAGACTTGCCTAGCTAGATAGGAGTGGAAGCAGCTTGAAGCAGTGCCTCCAACCCCAACCCCGGCCAATCTGCCCAGAAGGACACCATGGTTGATGGTGTTGAAGGCCACTGAGAGTTCAAGGAGAACTCTCCTTGAGGGTCGCACTCCCCCTGTCCCTCTCCCTGTTCAGGTCATCATACAGGGCAACCAAGGCCATCTCCATTCCAAATCTGGCTGAAATGGATCCAGATAATCCGTATCCTCTAAGACTGCCTGCAGCTGCCTGGCCACCACCTGCTTCAATGCCTTGCCCAAAAGGGGGATATTAACAATGGGCCAGTAGTTATCCAGTACCCCTGGATCCAGGCCTGGCCTCTTAATGAGTGGTCTCACAACTGCCTCCTTTAATGGGGCAGGGACCACTCCCTCTCTTAATGAGGCATCGACAGCCTCCTGGACCCAGGGCCGAACCCCATCAGTTCTCCCAATCAACCAGGATGGGCAAGGGTCAAGAAGGCATGTTGTGAATCGGACAGAGCCAAGCAGTTTGCCCACATCCTCAGGTTTCAATAACTGAAACTCATCCAATTATGGACCATTAGACGATGCGCTAGACGCATCCCAAGATTGCACTGCACAAATGGCAGGGTCAAGCCCCAGGCAGATCCGAGTGATTTTTCCCTCAAAGTGCAAAGCAAATTCATTGCACAGAACTGTTGAGGGCGCTGGGGTCTCACCTGGAGAACCAGATTGCAGGAGGCCCTGGACCACCCCAAAAAGCTCAGCTGGATGGCACTGCATGGAAGCAGTAAGGGAGGCAAAGTAGCCATGCTTCGCCTGCCTTATCGCCACTAAGTAGCTCTTAAATGTGTGCGATCGGACTCGTCATGGGACTTCCTCCACCTGCATTCTAGCCATCTCCCTACCTCCATTAAAGGTTTACTTGCTTGTCCTGCCACCACTAGTAGTTCAAGGCCCTTCTTGGGGCAGTAGGCAACTATTTAGAGGCACAGAAATCAAGTATTATTTGCTTTCCACAGCAATGGAAAAGGGTGGTTTATGTCATTTAGCTGACATGTGTAGTCCATTTTTCTTGGTATAACCTACTAAACACAAGACTCTATACCCCAGTTTTACTCATAGGAAGAAATGCAGAATAGAATCTGTTTACTGCTTGGATTCAAGTGAATATGTGTTTTCTAGAAAGCTTGCTTATTTACTATTGTTAGAGCAGTACTGTTGGTGACAGGGCATTTTGACTCCAGACCAGTGTCAAAGGGCATGTTATGTTTTGGTTCTGGAATCACAGCATGCTATCCTAAGCACTTATTTGCAGACCCTTTGGCTCTTAAGATTAAGCTTTAACACTGCGTATTTTTGATACAATTTTCTTGACTCAATTCTTTTTAGCTTTTGTATTGTATTGTTTTTTGCACTGTTGTAAACTGCCCTTGCAATGTATGGCTGTGAAAGCTGGACAATAAGGAAGGCTGAGCGCCGAAGGATTGAGGCCTTTGAGTTGTGGTGCTGGAGGAGACTCCTGCGAGTCCCTTGGACCGCAAGGCGATCAAACCAGTCAGTCCTAGAGGAGATCAACCCTGACTGCTCTTTAGAAGGCCAGATCCTGAAGATGAAACTCAAATACTTTGGCCACCTAATGAAAAGGAAGGACTTCCTGGAGAAGAGCCTAATGCTGGGAACAATAGATGGCAAAAGAAGAAGGGGGCGGCAAAGGATGAGGTGGCTGGATGGAGTCGCTGAGGCGGTTGGTGTGAGCTTGAGTGGACTTCGGGGGATGGTGGAGGACAGGAAGGCCTGGAGGAGTGTTGTCCATGGGGTCGCAATGGGTCGGACACAACTTTGTGACTAACAACAACAACAACCACAAAACTGCCCAGGGAGCTTCAACTATTGGGTGGTATAAAAATGAAATAAACAACAGCAGTTTTGGGAATATACTGCTCCAACGTTCAGTAGTCACTCAATTGAATAGCAAGGACTACTAGTCTTACCAATGACCACTGAAAATTTTTCCCTTCCTCTGTTAAAAATAAATGAAGGTGAGCTTCAAAAATAAAATTGTTTTAGAATAGATTAGCTATTCACTAAGAAGGGACAAAAGCTTAAGAGACATTTTGAAATCAAGATTGCATCTTATCAAAAGATTAGACGGATAAGAACAGGGCTCAAAATTGCTTTGCGTTATAATAATGGATCTCAGTCTGAGGATATGAACCATGGACTTTGCTAAAAACAATCAGTGCACAGGACTTTGGTATGATACCTGAAAGATGCTCTAGGTGTCTGTGCATAGATGGTACGTTGAGTCTATCGCAAACATGTTAGCACCGTTAAGTGACCAGCACTCTTCACTAAAAACAAAGCCACATTTTAACAAACAAACAAATAAATAAATAATTTTAATTTTGGTGTTGCCAACTTTGATGATGGAAATCAGGAGTCTCTTATTCTGTTACCAAGGATTTGCAAACAGTGTTCTCCAGTTCTCCAGTGTTCTCCAGAGAACAGTGTTCTCTCTTAGAATATAATTATCATTTTTAAAATTTAAAAATTAGTTTTATACTAGAAGTTCAATGAATAAGAAAGGGAACTTATGGTTACATAGATTTAAATATATCAGTTTTTAAGCATAGATATGAAATGCGTGTTTTTGTCTATATGTGTATAAAAACACAGATTTACAAGAGTTATATATAAACGTCAGCAAAAGCAGTCCAAATTTCCAGAAATTATCTATTTCAGGGGGCATTTATATACTATCCAGTCAATTCTTGAAAGCATCTTAAGGTCCTTGGTCCCTTGCAGTACAGAAAGTGAGTGTTTATCTTTCCGCTGATGCTGGATGAGTCTTTCATTGTGTGGAGAATTCATTTGCACTGACTGTGTATTAACTTCTAGGAAGCAGATACTTTAATATTAAGAAGGATCCCAATAAAAAAAATCATTCAATAATGATGTTCTTCAAAAGAGGAGCAACTGCTGAGCTTTTCCAAAACAGGATTAAAAGAACCATTAACTGTGCCACACCAACAATTAGCTGACTTAAACATATCCTTTCCACAGAGATTTTGCAGAAGTGTTGCCTGAATAAGATGCATCCTGAGAGGCATCAGATATGATTGTCACAGTGGCAAGCCATTTAATAGGCAAGATGGGGCAATGTAGTCCCTGTTTTGTTCCTACTTAAAAACTTGTATATTAGCATATAGATAATAACTCTCATAAACCCCAGGAAGGAGGGCTGATGGTAAGAAATTATGGAAGCTGTAGTCCAAAATATCTGGATGGTGGCATGCTGTCAACCCATGCTCTATACTCTTAGGGGTACGGGCTATTTTCCAGTCAGTGATCCATGAGCTTGAAGTATAATTTGAATTCACAACTGCATCTCCCCACTCCCAGGAGTGGCTACATTGTGCAGTAAAGTTGGCATATCCTGCAGTTCAGGGCTTTCTAGTTAAGCAGATAGCAGAATTGTATAGAAATATGTGCTTTTATATCTTTATATGCAACATCCAAGGGTAGGGATGGTGAGACAGATAGCAGGAGAAAGAGAGAGAGCACTAACCTAGATGTCTGGAGTATCACTGTTTCTTGCAACTGGAATACATTTCATTTTCTTGATGACTTTCATCTTTGTTTTTGTTGTTGTTGTTAGTTGCAAAGTCATGTCTGACCCATCGCAACCCCATGGACAGCATTCTTCCAGGCCTTCCTGTCCTCCACCATCCCCCGGAGTCCACTCAAGCTCACACCAACTGCCTCAGTGACTCCATCCAGCCACCTCATTCACTGCCGTCCCCTTCTTCTTTTGCCATCTATTGCTCCCAGCATTAGGCTCTTCTCCAGGGAATCCTTCCTTCTCATTAGGTGGCCAAAGTATTTGAGTTTCATCTTCAGTATCTGACCTTTGAAAGAGCAGTCAGGGTTCATCTCCTCTAGGACTGACCGGTTTGATCGCCTTGCGGTCCAAGGGACTCGCAGGAGTTTCCTCCAGCACCACAATTCAAAGGCCTCAATCCTTCAGCACCCAGCCTTCCTTATGGTCCAGCTTTCACAGCCATACATTGCAACTGGGAAAACTATAGCCTTGACTATACACACTTTTGTTGGCAGGGTGATGTCTCTGCTTTTTAGTATGTTGTCTAGCTTTGTCATAGCTTTCCTCCCCAGGAGCAAGCGTCTTTTAATTTCTTGGCTGTAGTCCCCATCTGCGGTGATCTTTGAGCCCAGGAAAATAAAATCTGTCACAACCTCCATTTCTTCCCCATCTATTTGCCAAGAAGTGGGAGGACCAGATGCCATGATCTTAGTTTTCTTAATGTTGAGTTTCAAGCCAACTTTTGCACTCTCCTCCTTCACCTGCATCAAGAAGCTCTGTTAGTTTCTCTTCACTTTCTGCCATTAGAGTGGCATCATCTGCATATCTGAGGTGGTTGATATTTCTCCCAGCAATCTTAATTGCAACTGGTGAGTCATCTAGTCCCGCCTTTCTCATGACGTGCTCTGCATATAAGTTAACTAGACAGGGTGACAGTATACAGCCTTGTCGAATTCCTTTCTCAATTTTGAACCAATTAATGGTTCTGTGTTCAGTTCTCAGTGTTGCTTCTTGACCTGCATATAAGTTTCTCAAGAGACAAATAAGATGGTCTGAATGTGAAAAGCTGCGCTTGGGACCTGCTACAATTCACAGCACTTGACTGTTTATCTGCTAATCAGTCACTAAACACACCTATATCTCCAGCACAGCGGCTGATCTGTGGACCCGCGGGGATTTACTGAGCCCCCCCACCCCCCATAGGCCAGCCATGGATAAATTGAAGAAAAGAAAAGTTTCTGAAGAAAACCAAACATTTAATGATACGTGGGTAGATTCATTTGCTTTTACTGCTGACAAACTTATGAGGTTTGCTGTTTAATGCATGCAGCCCTTTAGCACTGACTTTGACTCTTCAGGAAGCTGTTCTCCTATTCAAAATATATGAAAGGAGTCCTACTAGTTTATAATGTAAGATTAAAAATAACAGTTTTTAGTGACTGAACAAGAGCTGCAGCTATATCATAATGAAGATATACATAGCATTAAGGTAAAAAATTATATAAGCAGTGTTATCTTCATTTTAGATGTCAAAAGGGTTTTGCAGCTCCCAGTGTTTTCTTTTGTGTGGGAAACAGGTCCAAATGGCTCTTTGAGTGTTAAAGGTTGCCGACCCCTGTCCAAGGCCAAACTTGCCTGTTATTCCAGTTATCTTTTGGCTTCCTACTTTAGCATTTCAATCCCCCATGATGATAAGGACATCATTTTTTGGTGTTAATTCTAGAAGGTGTTGTAGGCCTTCATAGAACTGGTCAACTTCAGCCTCTTCAGCACCAGTGGTTGGGGGATAGACTTGGACTATTGTGGTGTTGAATGGTTTGCCTTGGATTCAAACCGAGATCATTCTGTCATTTTGGAGATTGTATCCCAGTACTGCTTTTCCTACTCTTTTATTGACTGTGAAGGCTACTCCATTTCTTCTGAGGGATTCTTGCCTGCAGTAGTATACCTGATGGTCATCTGAATTAAATTCACCCATTCCTGTCCATTTTAATTCACAGATTCCTAAGATGTTGATGTTCAGTCTTGTCATCTCTTGTTTGACCACATCCAGCTTGCCTTGATTCATGGATCTTACATTCCAGGTTCCTATGGAGTATAGATCTTTGCAGCACCTTTCATCTTACCAGGCTTCAAATAAAAGAGGGATAACAAGGGCCAGGTGGAATTGCTCTGGATCAGGTTCACAGGGTGCAACCTGACCTAGGCTGTTATCAGTATTTCTTCAACCCACTACACAACATGTGCTTTTTATACAGTAGGTATGCCCATTTGCTAATATATTAGTTACACCTGGTGTTATTTGGAGCAGTGCAGCGATTGGTTCAATGGCCTCTGGTGTGGGACCGCTGCTGGGCTAGCTTGGCCCTTACCTTGACTGCCACCACCCTGTCCGTCAACCAAGCCCACAGGCAATTCAGCACAATGATGAGTGGCTGCCTTCACTCTCTCCCTGCTCTCTCCAGACCTGCTAAGCCGATGTTCGGGCATGTCCCATGGTGCTCAGGCACCGTGGTGGAGTCCCCAGAATATATCCATGCCAGGAACCTTCAGGGAAACAAGAGCAGCAGCAGCCTGGTTCCCACAATAGGCATACCATAAGCACCCACTGCCATTGGGCAACCATTTCTGTGGGGAACAGTGTGTGAGCTGGGTGACAGCAGGTGCCAGTAGTGCTGCAGGTGCCTCTGATGATGGCAAGGACCGCAGATGTACCAGCTCCCAGTGGCAGTCCTTGAGGCAGTGAGACCAGAAGGGCTCCTTGGAACTCATGCACTTTCAGCAGTTGTTCAACTCCATTGAACCCTGATGTCAACTCTGAATCCATTTCTGTGGGAAGCTTAATGGGACCCACCTGCAGTTTCCCTGTGTTCAAGGAGTCGCCAGATATTGTAATACCATGCTTACACTGAGAAATGGCTTACATATTGAAATCTGGCAGAAATCTCAGCCTCTCACTGAGCCAGGGGTGAACTAGATGACATTGAAGGATCGTTCCCCACATGAGTCTCTCATGTATGGATCATATTGGTTGCAGGTTAGAGGCTTGAGATGTAGAATTGTAACTTCTTGTGCATGACAATAGTGTCAGTTGACTGTATATGTCTAACTAAAAGGTAAAGGTAAAGGTTTCCCCTTGACATTAAGTCCAGTCATGCCTGACTCTAGGGGGCGGTGCTCATCTCCGTTTCCTAGCCGAGGGAGCCAGCGTTTGTCCACAGACAGTCTCCGTGGTCATGTGGCCGGCATGACTAAACACTGAGGTGCACGGAACGCTGTTACCTGCCCACCGAAGTGGTACCTTTTTATCTACTTGCATTTGCATGCTTTCGAACTGCAAGGTGGAGATATGTCTAACTAGCAAATAGGTAAATTTGGTCTTCTACTGTTCCAAGGTAGTGGTGAAACTGAAACAAATGGCAGCATAGGATACCATTCCCCATGTGTATAGTCGTAATTTCTAGTGTAATTAATGTAGTGCAATTTGTAGTGTAATTAACCATGATGGCTCGTTCAAGCTATGACTTGTCCTGGCATGTCCCATGAACCATTTGCCTGCTTACCTTCCTGGGTTCAGCTTGTCAAGTTGTTCAAACCTTCAGACAACCCTCTTGGCCTTGGCCTGAGCATCTGAAGGTTGTTTCTCCCTCAGGCCACGCCACTCAGGTTTAGATGCCATGACAAGCTGCACCCAGGTGGGAAGTTAGGCAAATGGAGCTTGGCTTGTGCTACAGCTTTAAAAGGGCATGGCCAACCCAGGCCATTACATTAAACTAAAAAGCTCTTGAGATAATGCAATTGTGTCTGTAGAAAGGGTCCCATGGTCTGTGTCAGATGGTTATTTCTTCATAGTGTTCTACTATTCATGTGGAGCTGACCTTGGAAAATGTCTACTGGGGAAGCAGCTAGACAATTGATGTGAGTGTTGACCAAATGGTCTGTGTCCTGGTGTGCAAATGCTCAAAATACACAACAAGTGCAGGCTTTCTTTTAAAGGATTTATTCTTGAGAATAACCAGCTACCCACAAATTGTTCCAGATGGTGCACCTGAGCAGTCCTCAGTTGGCCCTTTTATATATTGATCATTAAAGGGTTACATGTAACACTTTCCAATTGGTTACAGAAGCAAAAAGTTACACAATCTTTCTGGCCTGTGTTCCATTGAGAACAAAGATTCTTCCAAGGAGCAGGGAGGATGGTTGCTATTCCAAGGAAAAAGAGGAGGAGGAGGAGGAGGAGGAGGAGGAGGTAGAGTGGTGTGGCTTGCCCTTTGTTCAGGCTATTACCTGCCAAGAGTCAGTTGGATGGCACTGGAATGGTCTCTGGTTAATGTCAGCTGCATTTCAAGGATGCACACATGCTGATATCTGAGGGAAAAGGATTCTTTTCCTGGTCTAGCTATGTGTTCATATTTGCACGATTACATCTATGTGGATTACATGCATTGATTTGTACATCATGAGGACAGTTGTTCACAAAATTACATCAGTTGAATCCATTACAAATTTGTTTCCAGGCAAAACTGAATGTGAAGACTCTTATCTTGAATGCCTGTGTGAGACATTAAAGTGAAGGTCTGTCTCTTCTAGCATAAACCTGCCACAAACTGTAGTCAGTGGTAAGTCCTGGTCCACTTTCATTTGCTTTCTGATGTTCAGAGGAAAGGCATGCCTAAGGCAGAGCCATTTTGTGGAATTCTGGTAACATGGCAACCACTGCAATGGTACCCTTTAGGAAGTAGGTCAAAACAAGATTTCAAGCATACTTTTAAAAATATGTAAATCATTTTACAAACCTGATTGCTGATCTTGATTCCTCCTGCTTCCTCCTTTGATTTACTAGCTTTTGTTTGATTTCACCATTATGTTGGGTGGGTTGTTTTACATTATTTCATGGTTGTTGTTATTTTTAGTTTAGGTCTTTTGATTGTGAATTACTCTTATGAACTGTGGGGCAGAATAGCATTTATGAATAAGCAAATAAAAACATATATTGTAAAATCTTGAGCAAAACTGAACAGTAACAGCAACTGTGGTGATACATGGAAAGAGCACATTACAAAGAAGAAATATTAAATCCCACAAATATTCATATATGAATAAATTAAGCCACAATCCTATGTTGGCACAAAAAAGCTGATGAAATGGCTAGCTGGGGCATTGTGGGGTCTTTCTTCTGTTTAAATAGGCATAGGACTGCATCCATTAAGAAAAGAATGTATAGACATATTCACATTACTATATTTATGAATGAATATTCCTTTATTTTACCTTAAAAAGAAGGATCAGATTTGACTTGCACCTCAGTGAAGCGGGGAACCGAGTGTATGGCCTCTACTCCCTACCCATGTACCCATACACCAATCCTTTTTATAGCAGGTGTCAGGGAATCACAGAACCAAGAGAAGGTATGCTTGGATTCATAGGAAGACACTATGCTCAGTCTCAGCAGTTTATTGGCAGAACACCCAGGACACCCCTCTCTGATAGAGAGAATAAAAAAGAAAACAGCACTGTTGTGTAGACAGCATACCAAACTGACTACAAGCTTCCAGAGAATGAACAGAGGGTTGTTGTTGTTTTTTTTAATAAGTTATGGGTCTTGTACACAGTTTCAAGGCAGTGGTGAGTTTTTGAATGGGTGAGAATGAGAGAAGAGTGGGGAATAATACAGAAACATTGAGAAATCATTATAGGCATTAGGAAAAACATCATTACCCATTGAAAGCTTAGGTAACAGCTAAAGGAGTTACAGAAATTGAACAGGTTCAAAATGTTGCAGTTTTTGCAACCTGAGATACAAAATTCCTTAAGACAAAGCATGAGCTGACTAGGTATTTTTACACTGCAAAGGAAGCACAGCTGCCCAGATCAGTTTGCAACACTGTTTCAGTGCTGGTTCCTAGAAGTTTTCTTGAGAGAAGATGGATTGTTTGCATGCTTGGGGCTGTTTTTTTCCTTTTCCCAGAGAAGGAAGAATTAGAAATGGAATACCCTGCAGATGAGGAGAGGGAGAAGACAGGCGAGGCTCTCCATATTTTAACTTACAGAACCTATAAGTTTTATGAGGTCTACTCCAACAATATTTCATATTGTGTGGGTTGGGGCATGCATGGGCTGCTCAGCAAGAAAATGCATGAATAATAAAGCCCCCAGGGCTGCCTGCTTTTCCCAGGTGTAAATTGCTGGGTGAAAAGTTTTAGTTCCTTTGAGTGGAAAGGCATAAGGGCCCTGCTGCCAGATTTTATATTAATGGACATGCAAAAGCATATCTTTTTATTTGAGGATTTATTTGGACTTTCCCAACACAGGTTATTAAAAAACCATTCACAGATTGTTCCAGAGGAATCAACTGGTGATAGGACTCTTTGCCCCTCCTTGGCAATTATTCCTATATATCTACTATACACTGTACAAAAAGACAACCACTTCATCAAATGCTTTGGATATACAATAGATAAGCATTTATCTGAATATATCTAAGAGAAGTCCATATGAATCTTGCTCCCATCATTACTAAAACCTTTTCTCTCCCTTCCTCTCTCCCTCCCTCTGTCACACACACACACAATCTGAAACCTAAAATGGACTCTTTTCAATCAAAACAGAATCTTTGTTTTGATTGAATTAATACAGTTAATTCTCTTTCTTTCTCTTCCCTTACTTCAAAAATATATTGAATATTTTGCCTCAGTTACATGTTTATAGACTCTTTAGATGATTTTCCCCTCCTCACACTGAATAGCCTTCTAGAACATTCTAAATGTTTGCTTTGATTTGCATGGCTTAACAAACCAAGCCATATTATGAAAATGTTGCTTCCTCAAGGTGAAATCCAAGGATGAGCTACCTTTCAGCTACTGCAGTCATGATTCTTTAAAGAGCAATGGCTTCTACATGTCTTGTCATTACTGAACAGCAATATGTGTAATATTTTACTGCTCTTTTCCCCTCAGTAAATACTACTTGTTGACTAGTGCCCCTGATAGTAAGATTAAAATTCAAAAACAATGCAGTATATAAAACATTTATGGGGGTGGTCTGTCACAAAGCTTTCTTCTTGGCTTCCTACTCACAAGAATAAACATAAAAATGAGATCGAGGGCTTTAAAATTTATTAAGTTGCTGTAATCGCATTCTAGACGGCCATTTCTTTTCACTCTTAATGCCTTTCCCACAGCAACTAAAATAGCATAAATGAGGAAAATGAGGCTCTATATTATTAAAACAAAATTGAATTCACAGAGAGCCCCTAGTGGCTCTGAAATACACTCTATGAGCAAAATTCATGTCCATTATGATTGGGCACATAAAATACATCAGTACAGGTTTAATGACATTCAATTCTTTCTTGTCTTTCCTATAAAGTAGGAATTAAAAATGAGATCCATGAAATCCCTCCTGAGAATCTCCTGTGAAGCTCCCATTGCTGCCTGAATATAGGGACAAATTGCTTTGCTCAGCACACAAAAGGGCAGGCCTGTAAGACGCTTCTTACTCCCCAAATGTGGGCACTTCTAATCACTTGTAACTAGGTTAATAGACTTTTATATGTTATTTATGGCCTGTAATGTGCAAGTGTCAGTTATGGGTGCATCTAATTCATTGTAAAAGTATAGAGGCTGTTAAATGTTACCAATAAAAAGTGTTTAGGGGCTGATATGTCTAATGTGACATTTCTTAACCTTTCTTTGTTTTATTTTCCCCAGTGAGCTTTTTTGGACAATGGTGGCACAGGGCAATTATCACACAACTTCTGTGTGGAAATGGCTCATAGAGGATGACAAATCAGAGAGTGGCAGGGTTTTAATTGTGCATGAAATTTATTTTATGTCTCATACATCAGGAGGAGGAGGAAACTCTTTCCCATCAATTTGATTAGACATATGAAGCTTGAATGTCATAGAAGTGAAACAACAACAGCTTTAACAGGATCTAAATTTAACAAATCACCATCTTTCAGATGGACAAGCGGACCTAAAATATGTACCTGCAAGGTGGCAACAACCAACACCAAGAAACAGGCTTCATAATCCATGTTATTTTTGTCTGCTTGGGATGTCACAAAATTATTCAGGATATTGCAATTCAAAACAGACTGTGAAGAAATGTAGAACCATCTCTCCTAACTGAAAAGATGGGCAAAAGTGTTGTAGCAGTCAAGTTTGTGGTGCAGGAATTATCCTGACATTCCACAGAGCACTGAACCCATCAGACCTCAAGTGACAAAGATGGCTCCAAGAGCAACCCATGCTACAAAACTGTTCCCTCAAGGACAGTGTGACCTAGGGCAGATTGAATTTAATCCATCCATTCAGAAGAACTGCCCACTAACAGCACCTTAGTCTTGCTTAGATTGAGCTTCATTTTGTTAGCCCTTATCGAGTTCATTGTCATAGCCAAGCACCAGTTCAGCATATCCACAGCTTTACCTGCAGGGGATGAAAAGCAGACATAGAGTTGTGTGTCATCAGGGTACTGATGACCACACCCTCCAAAACTCTGGATAATCCCACTGAGCAGTTTCATGCAGATGTCAAATAGCATGGGATGAACCTGACTTCTAATACTAGAAGATGTCTGCCCATCACTTTCTCCACATCATACACAATTCTGTATACCTCTCATATTTCCCCTTTCTTGCCTTTCTTCTGTCCTTTTTTCCTTACCAATGGATTTTTCCTGGGAAGATCCATTTACTTCAGCTATATAAAGACTTCATCTAAACTCAGAGGAAATGAAATTCTGAGAGGAGACGCAAGGAGGTGGATGGTATCAGTATCCATGCCAATCAAAAAGTGACAGTGCTGCATCTCTGCAAGCCCTGACAATTAAGATAGACATGACCAAGGAGGACCCTGATCCTGCTCTCACGAGGAGCCCTGCTTGTGTGTATCTCTACATGCAAAGGGCCTCTTACACTGGAATGCTGAGCACATGGACAACAAGAAGTGTGGCTCGTGGGTACAATCCGATTCTTTCCTCATCCATTCACTGAATATATGGAGGGAATGATTTCAACAGCCCCAATCGAGGACCACTTTGCTTTAGATCAAATCCGAGTGTGAAAATATATACTAAAGTGTATTCTACTAATTATATAACTACTGTATGTTTATTAATAAGGGGAATACCAGCTCCTTATTAGTTAGTTTATCACATATTAGTTATTATTTATTTCTCACTTTTTATTTGTTCAGTGCATGGATTGAATGAAAACATTCCCTATATTTTATATAGGTTACTGAAGTAAATTAATGTGATTTGATATTGTAAATTGCTTTTACATACTCAGAAAAATGAAATGTTATGTGTAGTCTCTCCTAAATTTCTCCAGGGGCAGAAGAAAGATCCAGTTTCACTTGTTGAATACTCATTGATTTATTTTCATAGTATGAGGACCAGTGAGTCCACGTACTATGTCTGGGAATATAATGAAACTGAGTCTATATTCTGAGAATTTAAAATACAGCATTGAAAAAACTGTCAATTTAAGAGAAGAATGAGTTATTAAAATGAACATGCATCCATAAAAAAGTTGAATGAAGCTGAAAATATGTCAAGCTGTTTAAAATCAATTTAGAAGCCTAAAAATTGGCTTATTCATTGGTTTATGACTGAGATGCCTACTTTAATTGCAATTTTGGACGCTGATATGATGAAATTTTACTCACAAGACCAATTGCTAGAAAGGTCACATAAGCTTCAGAGTTTCCTTAAAGAGTTGTCATGATTATTTCATTCTCCGCTGGAAGAAATACCGACACTTCAGCAATGCTAATACAAAACTAGATATAAGTTCAGCTTTAATGAATGTCCTTAGAGAATATTCCTTAGTCCAGAAAAGGTATGCTGGGGTTCACGTAAAATTGCCAGGGGAAAGGGTGGAAAAGAACATTCTACCATCTCCTATTACAATAGTGCAGCTCCTATTACTCTCTCCCAGCACTGAAAATGTAATTCCCAGGCATCAGGAGTTTTTCAGTGCCGTCCTCCCAAATTGCAAAATTTGTATAAGGATCCAGCACTGAACTCAGCCACCTATAGATGGAGAAGCCTTGTTGCTGTTGTTGTTGTTAGTCACGAAGTCGTGTCCGACCCATCGTGACCCCATGGACAACATTCCTCCAGGCCTTCCTGTCCTCCACCATCCCCCAGAGTCCACTCAAGCTCATACCAACTGCCTCAGTGACTCCATCCAGCCACCTCATCCTCTGCCGTCCCCTTCTTCTTTTGCCATCTATTGTTCCCAGCATTAGGCTCTTCTCCAGGGAGTCCTTCCTTCTCATTCGGTGGCCAAAGTATTTGAGTTTCATCTTCACTATCTGGCCATCTAAAGAGCAGTCAGGGTTGATCTCCTCTAGGACTGACCGGTTTGATCGCCTTGCAGTCCAAGGGACTCGCAGGAGTCTTCTCCAGCACCACAATTAAAAGGCCTCAATCCTTTTGCACTTGGCCTTCCTTATGGTCCAGCTTTCACAGCCATACATTGCAACTGGGAAAACCATAGCCTTGACTATACGCACTTTTGTTGGCAGGGTGATGCCTCTGCTTTTTAGTATGCTGTCTAGATTTGCCATAGCTTTCCTCCCCAGGAGCAAGCGTCTTTTAATTTCTTGGCTGCAGTCCCCGTCTGCAGTGATCTTGGAGCCCAGAAAAATAAAATCTGTCACTACCTCCATTTCTTCCCCATCTATTTGCCAGGAAGTGAGAGGACTGGATGCCATGATCTTAGTTTTCTTAATGTTGAGTTTCAGGCCAACTTTTGCAGTCTTCTCCTTCACCCGCATCAAGAGGCTCTTTAGTTCCTCTTCACTTTCTGCCATGAGAGCGGTATCATCTGCATATCTGAGGTTGTTGATATTTCTCCCAGCAATCTTGATTCCAACTGGTGATTCATCAAGCCCTGCCTTTCTCATGATGTGCTCTGTATATAAGTTAAATAGGCAGGGTGACAGTATACAGCCTTGCCAAACTCCTTTCTCAATTTTGGACCAATCAGTGGTTCCGTGTCCAGTTCCCACTGTTGCTTCTTGACCTGCATATAGGTTTCTCAAGAGACAAAGAAGATGGTCTGGTATTCCCATCTCTTTAAGAACTTGCCACAATTTGTTGTGATCCACACAATCAAAGGGTTTAGCATAGTCAATGAAGCAGAAGTAGATGTTTTTCTGGAACTCCCTAGCTTTCTCCATGATCCAGAGTATGTTGGCAATTTGATCTCTAGTTCCTCTCCCTCTTTGAAATTCTGCCTGTACATGTGGTAGTTCTCGGTCCACATACTGCTGGAGCCTAGCTTGTAGGATTTTGAGCATCACTTTGCCAGCATGTGAAATGAGTGCAATGGTGCGGTAGTTTGAACATTCTTTGGCATTGCCCTTCTTTGGGATCGGAATGTAAACTGACCTTTTCCAATCCTGTGGCCACTGTAGAGTTTTCCAAATTTGCTGGCATATTGAGTGTAGCACTTTTACTGCATTGTCTTTTAAGATTTTGAATAGCTCAGCTGGAATACTGTCACCTCCACTAGCTTTGTTGTTGCTCAGACTTCCTAAGGCCCATTTGACTTCACATTCCAGGATGTCTGGCTCGAGGTCAGTGACCACCCCATCGTGGTTATCAGGGATGTTAAGTTCTTTCTTGTATAGTTCTTCTGTGTAATCTTGCCACCTCTTCTTAATCTCTTCTGCCTCTGTTAGGTCCCTGCCATTTTGGTCCTTTATCATGCCCATCTTTGCATGAAATGTTCCCTTCATATCTCTAATTTTCTTGAAGAGATCTCTGGTCCTCCCTATTCTATTATTTTCTTCTATTTCTTTGCACTGTTCATTTAGGAAGGCATTCTTATCTCTTCCAGCTGTTCTCTGGAATTTTGCATTCAATTGTATCTTTCTCTTACTCCCTTGCCTTTTGCTTCCCTTCTTTCCTCAGCTATTTGTAAAGCTTCCTCAGACAGCCATTTTGCTTTCTTGCATTTCTTTTTCGTTGGGATGATTTTAGTTGTTGCCTCTTGTACAATGTTGCGAACCTCCGTCCATAGTTCTTCAGGCACTCTGTCTATCAGATCTAATTCCTTAAATCTATTTGTCACCTCTACTGTATATTCATCAGGGATATGATTTAGGTCATACCTGAGTGGCCTAGTGCTTTTCCCTACTTTCTTCAACTTAAGCCTAAATTTTGCCACCAGAAGCTCATGATCTGAGCCACAGTCAGCTCCTGGTCTAGTTTTTACTGACTGTATAGAGCTTCTCCATCTTTGGCTGCAGAGCACATAGTCAATCTGATTTCTGTGTTGACCGTCTGGTGATGTCCATGTGTAGAGTCGTCTCTTGAGTTGTTGGAAAAGAGTGTTTGCAATGACTATCGTATTCTCTTGACAAAATTCTACCAGCCTGTGCCCTGTTTCATTTTGTACTCCAAGGCCAAACTTGCCTGTTATTCCAGTTATCTTTTGGCTTCCTACTTTAGCATTCCAATCCCCCATGATGATAAGGACATCATTTTTTGGAGTTAATTCTAGAAGGTGTTGTAGGCCTTCATAGAACTGGTCAACTTCAGCATCTTCAGCACCAGTGGTTGGGGCATAGACTTGGACTATTGTGATGTTGAATGGTTTGCCTTGGATTCAAACCGAGATCATTCTGTCATTTTGGAGATTGTATCCCGGTACTGCTTTTCCTACTCTTTTATTGACTGTGAAGGCTACTCCATTTCTTCTGAGGATTCTTGCCCTCAGTAGTATACCTGATGGTCATCTGAATTAAATTCACCCATTCCTGTCCATTTTAGTTCACAGATTCCTAAGATGTCGATGTTCAGTCTTGTCATCTCTTGTCTGACCACATCCAGCTTGCCTTGATTCATGGATCTTACATTCCAGGTTCCTATGGAGTATAGATCTTTGCAGCATCGGACCCTCCTTTCACCACCAGATACATCGGCAACTGAGTGTTCTTTCGGCTTTGACCCAGTTGCTTCATCCTTTCTGGCGCTACTAGTACTAGCCCTCTGCTCTTCCCCAGTAGCATTGGACACCTTCCAACCTGAGGGGTTCATCTTCCAGCATCACATCTTTTTTGCGTTTTGGTACTGTCCATGGGGTTTTCATGGCAAAGATACTGGAGTGGGTTGCCATTTCCTTGTCCAGTGGATCACGTTTTGTCAGAGCTCTCTGCTATGACCTGTCCATCTTGGGTGGCCCTGCACGGCATAGCTCATAGCTTCATTGAGCTACACAAGTCCCTTCGCCACGACAAGGCAGTGATCCATGAAGGAGCGAAGAAGCCTAGATATCAGAATTCTCTTCAATATAAAAATCTCTTTATCTCCTTGAACCTTGCCTGTTCATGAATAAACATCTTGCACTTACCTAGACTCACTGTGGGACAAAAGCAGTAATTTTTCTTGAGGTGGCAACATCTCATTCAAAAAATAACCAGGATAGTATTGGTGAAGGGTAATTCTGACTTGGTACATAGCCCCAGCATTATCATGGCTTCCACGATGTTTCCCATGTTTGGCCTGCTAAGAAGGCCTGCAAAGTCCACAGAGGATTTAAACAGGTTCAGATTTGTTTGAGTTCAGCCCATGCATTCTTTAGCAGTCTGGCTTCTCCTAAGTTGTGTCGTTTCTATGAACCAATAGGTTATTTTCCAGAAGTTTACTCAAATTCATATTTATCTCTCTCTCTCTCTCTCTATCTATCTATGAACCCTCCAAACACTTCCCCCGTAGTCTAAAGCACAAAAATGTGCATGGGGGATTTATGCATTTGGGAGGGAATCGCCTGTTTGGAACTGCAAATTTGCTTGAGGGTACATGAATAAGTAACTCAGGTAATTGAAAAAAAATGTAAATGAGCAGAAACCAGAACGAAAGTGCCTGGCAATCTGTGAAATGAGGTCAGAATGAATTGAACACAGTCTGTCTTGCAGTGTCTGGCACGGCCCCACATTTCCTGGTCTGTCTCCATCCTGGAGCTTATGTGCTGCCATAGCCACCAGCAGAGCAATTCATCCCTGTTGAGGACACTGTCGAGACAGGGCAGGGACCCTCCTGGAGGTTTGCCTTGATCCAGCATCTTAAGATTTGTGGCTGGATGGGAGTAGTAGGTCAGGAGAACCTGCCTGGTTATCCAAAGGTCTGGTCAAGTGGACTGCAGGCAAGTAACAGACTGCCTCTGATTCATGACCTGGCCCTTGAAATGGGAAATTGTCTGCTGCATCTCACCACAGCCAGTGCCCACACACCAAGAATTCACTGCAGATCTCCTTTGTTGGTATCTATATATAGCCTTGGTTGGGACTGCAGGCTTCTTCTGCCTCTTCCTTCTGGGGGTGCATGCAAATGCATGCATAATTAACAGTCTTCCTTTCCTCTGTTCTTCTTAATCTTCAGTGCCATATACATTTTCCTCTTTCAGAGGGTGCAGCTACTTGATTCTTTCCTGCTGTGCTCAATGCCTTTTCTGACTTTGTATGGACAATCTGTACCTCCTGCAAAAGTACTTTTACCCATTATATTCTTATTTCCCTATGGTAAGCTGGGCATATTGTCCAGTTTACACAGGCCCTGGGTCCTGCTGAGGTGCTGCTCAACATGTAAACAACCCACACTCTTTCATGAGCGATAAAACTAAAGTCCTTTATTGCTACTTGTCTACAAGATTTACAACTCTATAGATAAGCTCTTCTGCTGAGGTCTTTGGAATGCAGATGTTAATCCTCTAGTGGTGTCTCTCCCCGAACCCATGTGGGACTAGCTCTCCTGGTCACGCCTTTCTTCCCTCTGGTGTAACAAGGCCTGCCTTTGCTCGTACCTCCTCAGAATTCTACGATTGGTTGCTAGGGAAAAGTCTATCACGCCCCCTGAGTCTCCTATGTCATGTTCAGGAAGTTCAGCATCAGTGGGAGGAGGGACAGCCTGCTCCGACTCCTTCTGAGTAGAACTCGTACTGTCTTTTCCCGCAGGGCTCTCTTGATGTGGGCTTGGGTGTTTGCTCAATGGGCAGGGAGTCAGGGGGAAGTGCAGCTATCTGCCCAGCACCCCCAAGCTAGGTTGCGGGGTTGGCTTTTGGATACAGGGTCCCAAGCACAAGACCTCCTCATGAGGTGCTGTCTCTGTCGGGGCTTCAGGCACTACAGGTCCCCAGCTACTGGCTGCTAAAACTTCAGCATCTCTGACCATCAGCCATGCTGGTTAGAGAGGATGGGAGTTATTGTACAAGACCCAAGAATGTACCAAGCTCTTACAAAGAGATGGAAGTGTGTTACTGCACTCGGATAACTGCAAAAGCCAGTGGGTAGTAATTGAAACAAAACAAAATTGTCTGCAAATCTGCAGAATCTATATGACTTGGCAAAGACCATCATTTGTAGAATCTGCGGGTAGGATGCATAAAATTCCAAAAGCATTAGAATCAGTCATGGAATTCCCTGACTTTCCCAAGTTCCCACACATAGCTGTAAAGTTTAGGCAATATATCTGACAAACTGAAGTTTTTCCCACCTCTTTTGCTGGCTTAAGCAAGAATGTCAATAAGCTAAGCTTTTATCATTTGAGTAATAAGATAATTACATAACATGTTATTACCTTTATTTACTTAAATGATCAGCAGGAATGTTTCTAGCAGATGTTTCCCTGCGATAATATGCATTCAATTAGAAGAAACTAACAAATACAATGCCAGGGTGGAATATGAAACAATGGTTATCAATGGAGATCTCTCTTCCTTTGCATCCTTCACATGTCCTGGAAAGCACATTTAAAATTCAAATGTTTGCCTGAATAATAATAAGCAGAAGCAGTGTATGTTTTATCATATAACAGTTACGTTAATATTATCAATACCTAAAAAGACAAAGGCTACCCATGGTTGTGGGATGCACAGTAAGCCAAATCACATTGAAAAGAGGTATTTGCAAAGAAGAAGGATGTATTTTACAGGCATGTAAATGTATCTTCAGTGTTTGTCAAGGGGAAAACAAATTTCTATTCAAAGAAATTATTAATAGTGGAACAGAGACTTAGAGAGAAAATCCTTAGTCAGAGCTGAGATAGTATCTAAACTTTTGGTCACTTTCAAGTTCATACCTTATGCAGATTACCTTGTGGAGTCAGTCTTCACAACACTGAAATGCCCTCTACTACTGATCAATCATGCTAGCTCCATGTATTAGCTATCATGGTATTATTATTATTAAATTTTATAATAGCAGGGATTGTGGAAGAAAAAGAACTAATGTGGAACAACTTTACATCTACCCAAGGAAGACTAATTTTGTTCTGTCTTGCATTTCTGCACTACAGTGACATCACTCTAGTGTTAAATTCTGTTATCGCTCCAAATTTTGTAAAAAACAAACAAACAAACAAACAAAAGCCTCTGATGTAAACAAGAATGCCCTGAAGGTTTGTGGCATATGACAACAGGTATGCAGAACCCTGGGTTGTGGTCATGTATAGGGGAATGCATGGAAAGGACGTGAAGGGTATGTAGGATGCCGTCCAATCTGGATGTCCATCACCACGAAACTCAGAGGATGATGGCCATCCTGGGTGAGGCAGGAGGACATAGGTGACAGCTGCCTCCTGCTCTTCCACCCTGACAAACAGTTCGATTGCTGGTTTCCATCTGAATGTGGCATCCCAGAGTGTCAGGAGCAGAGGCTGAGGCACCCATCTGAAACTTTAGATCCTAGCAGTGTCCTTCTCCGTAGCTCATGCCCCAGAATGCTCCCCAAAGCCCACCTTTCTCGTGCTAATTTGGAGCTGCAGCCAGTGCAGGTCTATTCCCGCCACGTGCAGGAGGGCATGAATAGAAGGTCAACATCTCAGCTCCAAAGTCAGAGCAAGTTTCTGAGCTTGGAGCTGGAATTCTGAGAACCCCTACAGCGATCTAGGATTGTGCTCCCCTTCAATATTATTTTCTGGAAGCTTTTTTCAAAGAGGTGTAGAAATTTTTATCTGCCTTGTAATATAGCTTGAAAGGACGATGTCATTTTCAAAGCCAAGTTTATTTAATTGTAATACTTTTATAAGTGAATTTCAGGAAGATCACTCTGTGATTTGAGATATCCCACTGGTTCTCAGTCTTAATAAATGAACTTGGCTAGTCCATTCATTTGTGCCTTTAGCATCTGAATCTAATCCCTGGTGTTTCATCCAACACAATATATTTCTTGAAAATAGACCATTACCCTTCTGTGGGAGCAGCCATCAAGATCTGGGCATCCTTTCAGTGCCAAAAAGTATGCATTTAATCTACTTTTCAATAAAGACCAGTTTATGGCATAATAACAGTGTTATGGCTTTACTGTGGGTTGGACCGCAGTGCAACCATTAATTTGAGAATGGCAGTGAAGGAGGAGGTTTGCATTTGTACAAACTGTGCAGACTCTTGATATACAGATGCTTGAGGACAATTTTCTTTGCATAGTGCCAAGAGGAACTGTGCTGCTCTGCACCTCTTGGAGTAAAATGTGGATCAGAACAGGGCGACCCATCAAAGTCTGCCTTTCTCCACAAACTGCAATGCATTTCTAGGTTCAAAGCCACACAAAAAAAACGCACGTTTTGATGAATATTTTGAAAACAAGAACATGCTCTTGAGATAAACTGCATATACCATCTACATATAGAAATGCTTATTTTGAGATTAAATACTTTAAAATTTATTTTAAATAAGGGTTGAATGAGCATGGCCAGGCCTGAAGTATAAGAAAACCCTGTGGATAAATCTGGAAATTTGGAAATTTGGACAGAAGAGAAGTATTTAAAAAACCCAAACAAACTCCATATGAAGAAATACTTCAATCCGGGCCTGATTTAAGCTGTTGATAATGACATATAATAATGACCTATTATGGTGGTGACGCAGTGGCTGGTTGATCGACAGGTCGACAGTTTGAAACTGCAGATGGGGTGAGTTCCCATTGCTCCATCCCAGCTCCTGCCAACCTTGCAGTTCGAAAGCATGCAAATGCAAGCAGATAAAAAGGTACCACTTCTGTGGGCAGGTAGCAGCATTCCATGCACCTCGGTGTTTAGTCATGCTGGCCACACGACCACGGAGACTGTCTGTGGACAAACGCTGGCTCCCTCGGCTAGGAAACGGAGATGAGCACTGCCCCCTAGAGTCAGGCATGACTGAACTTTAATGTCATGGGGAAGCCTTTACCTTTAGCCTTTACCTTTAATGACATATAAAGCCCTAAGCAGTTTGGGGCCTGGATGAAAATTCTCCTTGCATGTACACCTACTTGGACATTAAGATCGTCAGTGGGCATCCTTCTCCAAGAGCCCTTCTTGAAGGAGGTAAGGAGGGCTGTTACTAGATAAGGGCCTTCTTAGCAATAGTGTCCTGATTGTGGAATCTACTCCCCAGGAGGGCTCAACTGGCACTCTATTCATTTTGGTGCCAGGCCAAAACCTTTTTATTTACCCAGTTTTTCAAATGTTTCTTTTAATATCCATTGCATTTTACATTAAATACTGTTGCCTCGTTTTAATGTTTTTAATCCTTTTATATATTGTCTTGAGATTTTAAAGAAAAATATAAGATGGTATAGAACATTTTTTAATAAATACATGAAACTTGTACGCCTGGGCAGTAGACTAGTCAGCACATTCAGTGCCTTCTATCCTGAGTTCTTGCACGATCAGTGAGGCCCCTGGCATCCCCATTCTTCAAGGCTGCTGCACAGTTTTGGAATTCTTCCCCAAGTTGTCTATTAAAGCCTGAACTGTTGATTCTTTCCTGAATGCTGTAAAATGTCTATGTGGGAGCAACTTCCCAACTTAATTGCATGTTTTGTTTGGACTGTGCATGTTTTATGTGCTTATTTATTTTGACCTTTTGCTGCTTGTCTGAGGCCATGCAGGGTAGAAATAGTGGGACAGGGAAAAGCTTGACGGAGTGTTAATGAAACCCTCGGTCAGAACCCTCAGACCCCGTGTACCCTCACACACCTACAACCATCCTGATGCAGCCAAGTCAACCTTCCTGTCATGGTTGCAGCTGCCCTTCCTGCTAATGCTGGCAAAGAAACATAAATCCGGATTGGATTTGCTAAAGCAGGGGGGAATTTTGTGTTCCCCAGCAATCCTAAAACATGCAACTGGTAGAGGCTAGAGAGCATCAGTCCTGCTCTGCTACACTGTAGCTGCCCTCCACCCCAGCAATTCTGAACAACAAGCAGTCTCATCAGGGTGACCATATCTCCCCTTTCATAGAGAACAGTCCTCTGTTTGAAGGCATGCCAGAGGACTATCCTCTATTTGAAGGTGTCTTCTGTTTGAACTGACTGTCCAGTCCAAGCCCAGTTATCATTAGAGAGTTATAAGGAGGGAGAGCTGGGCCCTGAAGCTGCCAATTAGCAGCATCTCCTGAATAGGAGACTGAGCAAGGCACAGGGGTCATGTAGTCATAGTTTCCAGGGGGTCATGTAGTCATAATCTTATAGTCTCCCACTATGAGATGCACTATATTTCTAGTATGAGAACATTGGGAGTAAGTCAAAAGAGCTTAAGACTTCAGGTCACACTGAAATGAGTGGACCTTAACTTGTACACATGAGGACAATATGCACATTGGCTTCTCACTGCCTATATTCAATTTTATCTCACCTGTAATGGCCAAAGAATGAAGGAAGTAGGATCCTTCCATTGACTACGAATGACATTGGCTACAATCAGAAATCAGTTCCAGCACTTCCCTATGCTTCTTCCATGTGGTCTCTTAGCTTCCAGGGAGAGATGCTGCACATCTGAGATGTCCCCTCTAGTGGCCAGAGCTTCTATGCTTTGAAGGAGCAAAGTACCCCAGCTGCTTGGTTTTGCCTCAAGAGAAAGAGAATAATCTCCTTTCTTCTATTAGCTGAGACAAATGAACAGGAGGGTTGGAGATGCATTTAAGAGGCCAACATGTCAATGAGCCTTGGTCCTATTGATTTCAATAGGAGTTCCTGACAATGTTCTTTCTCTGAAGATCATTTGATTCAAAATCATGTGAATCAACAACATTTGATTCAAATCAAAGTACCAGAAAAGCTTCAATATGCTTAAATTCCATTCTTTATGGGATAGCAACATAATTGCATTTTTTTTCTGGAATGTTCCCCTTATGAGGTGATACATTGCATTGATTTCCATGGGACTACATTTGAAGAAATATAATTAGGATTGGGGTACAAATCATATATGCATTGATCTTCCCTTATGCAAAGCATTTTAATCTCATACTCTTTTCTGCACCCTGCACTTTTCCCCAATTAATCTTCAAGGACATCAGGAACAGAACTTATCAGGTTTTCATTCTTTTATGCAAATACACTTTTGGACTGAATTTCCTGTTGGATTATTTAGCACCTTCTTTGTTTTGCTGATGTATGAGTCCAAGGTGACAAGTACAATCATGGAAAGAACACATGCAAGTACATAGCCCTGGAGTCTGGGGATCTTAGGGTGCCATGGATTCTCCATTGCAACACCAGAGGTAGGGCTCTGGCTTCCCCTGCCCCCTTGCAGCTGATGAAGAAGAAACAGCTCTGGCTGCTCTCTGAGCCTGGGAAGTAGCTTTGGAGTGGAGGGGGGGGGGAGGACGGGGCATTTTGGTGAGCAGAAAAGAGAGGCGACTAGAGAGGACAGGATATGAGCCTCCCAGAGAGCCCTGGGCCTATGGGGCAGCATGCAAATGCAACCAACATGCAGGGCAGAGCAGCTATCCGGATGGTTCTCGAGCCTTCTTCCTTCATTTTTAAAATGTTCTCACTAGATGGGCAACACAGCCTATCTAGTGAAAAATGCAGTGTCGGAAGCCACGGAGGGAAAGACTGCCACTGCTTCTCCCACATTGCATAGGGTGATTGTAATTTTCTGTGTTTGGGGGCTTACGGCGTTTGCAGTCTGATTGCACCCTTAGAAGCTTTCGTCCAAATCTGAAGTTCCTGCTATATTGTCCTGCAGAACAATAACAATAACACAAATCTGATTCAGAACTTGACATCTTCAACCATGCCTGTTTATCCAGAAAGAAGTTCAAATGCACTCAAGTCAGTGCTCACGCAGGATTAGATGATAGGGCTGTGCATTTAAAACAAAAAAGCTCTCAGAATTTTCCTAGTTGGTTCAAAGTGATAATTGATGCTGAACCACGAGGCTGCCAAAGTCTCTCTTTCCTCCTCTGACCCTCCCGTTTCACAATGTCTCACCATAAACCATTGGATTTTATTAGCTAATTGGTCTTAGCATTTTAACTAAGCATTCTGACCCCATCTTTCCTTCCAGTTCAGAGTTGTACTCTAAAAGTGCCACTTTGGAAAGCTGTATTTTGGGAGAAACAGGCCCAGTCCCGACACGGAGACTGAACTAGAGTGAACTAGGTTTAGGACAACCAGTGATTTTTGACATCACTGATGTTCTCCAGAAAAAACTTCGTAACTAATTGACGTTTACTCCATGTTTTCTTTTTGACCTGTTTCAGCACGTTTAGACAATAGGATGGGAAAGGTACATATATCTATGCATATTTTTCAAAAGTGCACACTTTCCCCCAAAAGTGCACACTTTCATCATCATCATCATCATCATCATCATCAAATTTTAAAGTGTCAGGTATTTTCTACCGCACATTTTAAAATTTGGAAACATTTCCTGTAAAAAAGTGCTGCTAGCCATATTTGGTACTGTGCTTGGGACATGTTTGCATACTTTCAAACAGAGACAATATTCTAAGTGGACAGAAACTGAGACATCAGGATGAGGCCTACGTCTTCTCCTTGCTTTCAGCCTCCATGGACTGAATACCTGCATTGGGAGTCAGCTTGTTTCCAACTGAGATTGGTCAGGAAATGAGTTAGTAATAAAAACAGCAAGGGGGGCAGTGTTATTTTCACATGGTTATATGAGTCATCTAGCTGAAGTATCCAGTGCACTAGCAGGTTTCTTAACTGGATTTTCTTTTCTTTTCTTTTTATACATTTTGTTTTGTTTTTGTTTGTCTAACTGTTTTGACTCAAATGAGGCAGCTCATAACTCCCCTTCTACTTATGTGAAAATAATTACAGTAGTAGCTCTCCCAGCAGTTTCATGCAGGTGTTAAATAGAATAGGGATAAGATGGAGCCCTGTGATACCCCATGACATAACCAGAGTAGCAATCCCCAAGCACCACCTTCTGGAATCAGTCAGCCAGGTAGGAGTGGAGCCACTGCAAAGTAGTACAACCAACTCCCAACCAGCCAGCCTATCCAGAAGGATACCATGGCTGATGGTACTGAAAGTTGCTGAGAGGTCCAGAAGAATCAGCAGAGCCACACTCCCATCTCTTTCCTGGGAGTGTGGCTCTGCTCCCAGAGGACACCCAATTCCCACAGGACACCCAATTCCAGAACAAGGCCTGAAACCTGATTGAAATAGAACTAGATCATCCATTTCATCCAAGAGTTCCTGGAGTTTCCCAGCTACCACCCACTCAAATACCTTGCCCAGGAAAGGGATACAATTATGCACATCTGTTGTGTCCCCATTAGTATTTTTTAAGCAGTGGTTTGATCACAGCCTTTTTTAAAGGAGCTGAAACCACTCAAAGAGGCATTTACAGCCTCCAAGACCCAGTGCTTTTTTTGTAAAAAAAAAAAAAAGGTGCTGGAACTCACATCACCGGCAGTAAGCGCATGACCACACACACCAATCCCAAGCCGAGCAGCGGAGCAGCGTCCCAAGCCGAGAGCAGCACCCTCACTGTCTCACTATCAGATAGCCGATAGCAGACACAAAAGCAGGCTGCAGGCACTATATTAATGATGTTTGCTGCTGATCTGCTACAATTCAAAATCACTTAGTAAAATCCATTGGGAAAAAAGGTGCCGGAACGCTGTTCCAGTGCATTCTATGACAAAAAAAGCCCTGCCAAGACCCAAGTGTGAACTCCCTCTCTAGATCTACTAATCAACCAAAATGGGCAAGTGTAGAGCACCTTGTCCACATCCTCAAGTTTCAATAACTGGAACCCATCCAACAAAATGCTATGCACATTCATCATAGCGACCTACTGAAGGTTCAATGATCTTTCCAACATGTATAGGACTGCACTGGATGAGCAGACTGTGCTACTCCAGATGTTGCTAGACTACAGCTCCCATCTTTCCTGCTTATTGGCCATGTGGGTGGGAACTGAAGTGAGTTGGAGTCCAGCAACAGGGACATAGTAAAGGAAAAGGTACGCTAAATTAATTAAGGAGTGTAAACCTTATCCTCACCATGGGCCATCTAAGAATCTTATCTGACTTCCTGATGGCTCTGACTGAGAAGACCCACTTTCACAAGCTGGCACTTTTCTCAACACAACACTGGCTAATAAATCATAGCACAACTATTACTTGGATGCCTGAACTGTAGTACTGTGTGCTATGACTGGTGTTTTGTTTATTGCTTGTGTTGCTTTTGCAGAACCGTTTGTTGGTAAAATCTTGGTGGATGCTAATGATAATCTTACTCAGGGTTCTTCCAGGCTGCAAATATCCCATGGTTCCACTAAAACTGAACAATTCACAATTTTCTAAAATTAAAGTAAATTCTTATTGACATTTCTTTATATATTTCTTAAACTTTTCATCATGTGAGACACCCACCAGGCTTAGCAAGAAGAATATTGACAACTGCAGTAGTTACCTAAAATCTATACACCTGCAAATGGCTTAGCTTTACTGGGGTTAACTGTTGCCTTTGAAGGAGCGTTGTTGATTTTCCCCAAGAGTGCTGGTAATAAACAGCTCTCCATGTATCCAGCTATACTTCAGAGCATTTATCGAAGTTTCTGTATTCACTGCTATCATTTATTGTGCTTAGGATGGGGGAAAGTTATTCTCCCTTGATATTCAGGGAAATGTTTAATGTGTTTTTGCTGGAGCAGGGACCTAGGAGCAACTCTAAGGCTCAGGAAAGACCTGCCACATGTTCCAACTTATGCTATATCTTCAGGGCACTGTAACTCATCCAGTTAATGAGGTTTTGGTGTATTGGACAATGACAGACAAAAAAGGATCACTCACATGCATTTTTAGGGAGGGGGGTGGTTAATGCTTACTTTCTGTCATTAGATCAGTGCTCTTTTGATTATCTCTGAAACTGGCAATATAGAATTTCAGGTAAGGTTTCATGTAATGTCACTATGCAGGTGATCCTGAATGCAATTATATTTCAGTCCATGTGGTCAAAACAAGCATGCCAAGTGCCTAGGCTGAAAGAATCACATTTTCACTCAGGATGGGATGATGTATTGTTCTGACCCTATAAGCTTTGCAAATTGCCCAACTCACAGTGCTGTAAGCTAGGAATGCCAGAGAAATCGGAATCAGATTGCAATTAAAGGATTTCTATTAATTCAACCTGTGGCTTCCACAGGGGATTGTGGATTCCCACAATCTTCTGGATTGTGTGGATTCTGCAGATTGGTGCACTTTTAAAAACTTTACAGAATTGTACACAAACTTAGTCATGTGAAAATTACTGTCAGTTTAAAAGGACTGTTAATCGCTTCGACCTCTCTTTAGCCTTTGCCATGTGGCTCTTTTTTGTGCAGTTTGGCATCAATTGCACACTGAGCTAATGAAAATATGCAAATTATGATGAGCCATCCACAGGGTGCTGCAAGGATATAAACTGTATCTATAGATAAATATATATGCTATAACTGTATACTTAAATTAGGTGCCGAAATACAGAAATGCCACCTAGTGGGTATCCTGGGAATTCTCATGTTTTCAGAACTTTCTGTACAGAGTCTTGTATCTGGTTATTCAGAAGGAAATCAATGTGTGTTCAATCAGATTTACTTCAATTTAGTTGTGCATAGGATTGAAACAGAAATTACACTACAGCTGTGTGTAATTTCAGAGGTGTCGTTGCATACGAGGGGATGTTTTGCTGACTTTTCACTATCTTCTTCACAGCAGGACTGTTGAACCTCTTTTGCACAGGGACAAATTTATTTTTGGAGATGTTTCCAGGTGTGGATGGAGTCAAAGAAAAAAGTGGTGATTCCCAAATACCAAAAAGTTCAGCATATTTCAGGTTAATATTCTTACTTCTTGTAACTAAACCTTAGGAGAGAAATTTCAAACCTTTACAATATAGGGGAAAGTATGCAAAGGTGGGAAACCATCTACAACTGGTGATTGGGGAACATGAGAGGGGCCAGTGGAAAGTTTTGGGGCCATCTGAGGAACATTGGAGAGCTGGATTTGGATCAAAAGCATTTCTGAAGCCTCCTTTGCAGTGTAGGAAGAAGGCATAGTTAAGTAGCAGGTTGCGTGATAAGAACTACCATGTTTTTTGCTCTATAAGACGCACCTGACCATAAGACGCACCTAGTTTTTAGAGGAGGAAAACAAGAAAAAAAATATTCTGAATCAAATGGGCACATCATCGCAGGCACATTCCCCATCACTTCCCCATGGGCTGCACATCTGACAGACTTACTGCACACACACATTCACTCCATAAGACGCACAGACATTTCCCCTTACTTTTGAGGGGGGGAAAAGTGAGTCTTATAGAGCAAAAAATACGGTACTCTCAGCCAGAAACCCTGGAGAGCTTTTGCAATCAGTTTTGAACAGCTGGAGGAAGGGATACCTTGAGAGGGAAATAATAATAATAATAATAAGAAAATAGAATGAAGTATGAAATTGCAATAGAAACTGTAGCAACAGGACAACTCAATCAAGTTCTAAAGGCTAGGGAAAGCCAATGTGGCATCAAGCAAATAAAAAATGGGGAGACATTTCTGTAAGTAAGGTGCCATCATGAAGAAAGTTCACTGTCCAGTCACCACCCACCATGCTTCCGATGGAAAAGGCACAGGAGGAGATCATCCAAACAAGATAACCTCAGTGGAGACCAAGAAGGAACTCAGGATGAGTTTGCCAGACCTCCTCGTTTAAACTACCTTGTGAGATTATTCTGAGTCCACTCTTAGTCCCATGGAAGGAAGAAGAGATACACATTTTCCTTCCACATATATAACATGTTCTCAGTCTGAGACAGTGGAAGTTTCTGTCCCACAGTTACAGCTACAGTCTTGATGATGGTTATGCTTCTATCTTTTTTGCTCTTCTTGTTATGCTGTGGCTAAGAGCAGATCCCATTGATCAATACCCAAAGAAGATCTGCCAAACACCCTAGAAGATATGATCTTTGAATTGCCAGGCATGCCATCTCAGACCTGCTGCAATCCATTCTTTGGATCAGCATTTGGAAACTTCCACTAGTACAAAACATAGTGGCCAGAACATTTTGCCCCAGTCCTTTTACACCTTCACTGGCTTCCAGTTGATTTCCAGGTGTGATGTAATGCTGGTGATCACCAAGGCCTGAATAGCTTGGAGCCATGTTATCTGAAGGGCCATTCCTTCTCCCAGTGAACCAACCACGTGTCCAGTACATCCCTCTAAGGCAGGGGTAGATAACTTGTCGTAATCTCCTACTCCCATCAGCCCCAGTCAGCATAACCAATACTTGGGGATGATGGGATGTTTAGTTTAACAAAGTTTCCCATCCCTATTCTAAAGCCATGCTCTGAATTCCACCCTTGTGAGAAATATATTTTGTTGAGAGGTGCTTCTCAAAGTGCAGAGCTCCCTCCCAAGAAAGATTAAGTTGGCCCCTTTTCTATTGCATTTTAGAGAAAGGCAAATACTCTGCACTAGATCCAGATTTAAGCTGATTATGCTGCTTGAACTAGAATGCCTCCTTCTCATGGCAGCATCTCCACATCCCTAAAAGAACTACACGGAGAGTAAACAGAGTCTGCCGAATGGGGTGAGCTGAGCTATGGAAAAAGCCGGATCCCCAAATATTGGCTAGAAGGACCTTTCATGACCAGAGCCTTTCCTTTTACAGAAGGTCCCCTCCTCATGCAGAAGGCAGTTCCAACTTTTTTGTCCCTCTTTTATTTTGTTTTAAGCTTTAACTTAACCTCTCACTATAGCACTGTGTCTTTGACACTGAACCATTTCAATTTGTTTTCTCCTGCTTCTGTTTTAATGACTTGTCAACATTATTTTTGTATTGCAATTATCCTTACGGTATGTTCCTGTGTTTGAATTTGGAATCTGCCTTTACAGCTCCCTTGGGACCAACATTTCCCAATAAAGAGGGAAATTTCCTTATATGCATGAATAGCCAAATACATAAATAAGCACACCTAACAAATGGCAAGGAAGCCAGGCAGCGGTGCAGCAGAGGTGTGGGTCCCTTCATTCAGGTTGTGCGGCACGCACAGCAATGCAACGTTTGCCCCTGAAAGGCAGTTCTTTACTAGGCACGGGGATTTTTTGCAAGCCTTCACTGAGTTTAGCAGAGAAGGTTTCAAAATATATCCTATCCACCAAATTGGTGAAGGGAGGATTAACCACTTCCAGTCTGAATTAGGAGTACACTTAATCTAATGTAAATGAAATGTTACAGTTCAGCCACGGACAAGACAAGGTAATGTGTCGTTTTGCCCCAGTATGTGGCACATTCAGTCCCCAAAGCAGTTCCTTTCCCTGCCACGAATCCCAAGACCCCCGTGGCAGATCGCATGAACCCCAGTTGGGCACTGCTGTGGCTTCTTATTCAAATGCCTCTCACCTGATGTGCAGTTATCCATTTTCTCATCAAGTTCTCTATGGACCAGATGGAAAGTCAAAGAGTCTAATCCAGTCTGGCTAGCCCTTATGCAACCAGCACTGCCTTCACAGGTGTTACTGCCGGAGCAGGGATGGATGCTGCTGAATAGCGAGGGTGAAGGAGCAGAGGTGAGGAGAATCCGGGTTCCTGGGCCATGCTAAAGATGTCCTGCATATTTGTCATGGAGATGAGAATGGCACTTTTTGTGTTTATTTGAATAATGGCTCCCTTCCTGTAGACCAAGGCTCTGTCAATGAAGGAAGAGCAGGAACAGACCAAGTGATGCAGGATGGTGTGCAAAGACAGGTTCAAATCATGAATCCAAATGGAACAGGTAAAGCCCTCGTCAGGTGAATGAAGCTTTCGATGCTGAAGCAGACAGGAAAGGAAAGTGATATCTTCATGCAAACCTAGCCTTCTGTAGGAATACCAATAACAGTACATCTGCAGACCCATGGGGGATGTCTTTAGTTGTCTCTGATGACAATAGCTGTAGGGGTTGACGTATGCTGCCATTAGGAGTTGTAAGATATGGCTTCTGTTTGCAGGAGTGCATTGCTGGAGAGGGAGAGATTTCACAGCAGGGGAGCAAAAGCTTCTCAGCCAAGGCATCAGACTAAAACCATTTTTTTAGGTTAAATAAAACTTTTGCTTCCTGATAATGCCTGTGGAAATGAAAAACCGCACTTAGCTTGTTGCTTTTTTTGGATGAAAAACAGGTATATCGTTATAACTTCTACAGCATAAGTAAGACTGTACATTCTCTATGTCACATGCACAGTTTATGATGTCTATGAAATCCACTCAGTGCCATAAAAGGAGCCACTTCTCTGTGGGAAGGGAAAGTAGACACGATGCCATACGAGAGCTCCTATTTGGAACTAGATCTTGGGAATACAATTCCGAGCGTATAACTTAATACTTTGCAGCATTTGCCAAACAAAGGGGGGTTCACTTGAATTCCATTAAATGAGATCAAAGTCGTGAATCCCCCCCTAATAAGTTCAAGGAACATTTCTGCTTTGCTGAAAAAACTGGCATTACATGTTTGGGAAACGTGTTTTTTGTGTGTGAAATGGGGAAGGGATTGGGAAGAGGCTGCTTTGTGGCTGCAGTGTTAGACTGGACCTTGGGATGCCTGTGTTCTAGTCCGCCCTGAGCCATGAAGCTGTGGGTGGCATAGAGTCAGGTTCAACAAGGAGAGCAGGACCACACAATCCTTGTGAGAGAAAAGGGGCCAGGGTGGAAGGGACCCTGAAGGGATCCAGCAGTGCTGATCTTCTTCTGCTAAAACCATGATGCTCATGTTTGCACAATGGGAAATGAGAAGAAATCTGGATTCCAGACTAGGTCTGGTCGGTGGTTTTCCTTCTGCTGATCTAATGTTCTAGCTGCAATGGGCATTTCAGCTCATTTGGAGTTGTTCCTTCATAGCAATGGGCACATCTTCATTCAAAACATGAAGTTCTTGCTATTGCCTACTGTTCACCATCATTCCCTTTCAAGACTGCACTATTATACATGGCATTGCACCATTCCTTAGAATGTGGGGCATCTTAGACAACAGTGAATTCTTCCCCATGTGTGCAGTTCCCCTTGCACCATTAGCTCAGTTGTGGAACATTTTTCATTTGCACCAGATCCTCATTCTTTTCTCTTGGTGAATCCATAATAAAATTGTTTTATTCAAGGCACACTTCCTGCAAATTATCCCCCACCTTATTTTTGTGATAGAAACATAGAAACAGAGCGAGTCAGAAGGGGCCTCCCAGGCCAGCTAGCCTGACCCCGGCTCCAGCCAGCTCCGCTCACAACATGCCCACCACGTGCACGTCCAGCCTATCCTTGAACACCCTCACTGATGGGGCCTCAACGACCTCCCGTGGAAGCCCATTCCATACCTTGGGGTTCTAACGGTCAGGAAGCACTTCCTGGCATCTAAACTAAACCTTGGTTCCCTGAGCTTTGCTCCACTGGAACACATCCTGCCCTCCTCTGGGGGGGAGAACAGGTCTCTACCCATCTCCGTGTGACACCTCCTCACATACCTGTATGTTGCCAACATATCCCCTCTGAGTCTCCTCTTCTCCAGGCTGAAGAGGCCCAGTTCCCTCAGTCTCGCCTCATACGGCTTTCTCCGCAATCCAGCCACCATCCTTGTGGCCCTACGCTGCACTGACTCCAACCTGGCCATATCCTTTTTGTAATGTGGAGCCCAGAACTTAACACAATTTGAATGAGATGGCAAATCAGCATCCATGACATCCCCCAAGAAGAGTAGAACACTTTGGAAGGTTAGGAGAAAGTGATATTCAGGCAAGTTATGCATCTTTAAGTCTACACCACTGAGTAGCAACCAAGGATGGCGGAGTGGGGGGGTGGGAATAGCAGGTGCTGAGTAGGCAGGGGCTTCTGGGATCATTACAGCACAGGCGCACCTGGCACAGTGTACTGGGGCAGGGGGCGGATCACCACCCTGGAGGCATGAGGTACTACTGCAGGAAGAAAAGAATCGGTTCTCCCTTCCTGTAAGCACCCCAGTATTTTGCAAAAACGGCTTGTATTGGCTCTTTATATTGTTAGAAGCACACACCTAGAGTTCCCATGAGCAGAGCACTACTCCTGAGTCTGAGAGCTTGACAATGACATTCAGGATATTTCAGTTCAGTTTTGGGAATAATTTATCAAAATTCATGAAGTTTTCCAAATTCATGACCAAGGGGACCTGCCATTAAAAAGAACGGGATGTGGACAAACTGACAGGCTTGCTCAGGACTTTGAGGACCTGACTCTGGGGCTCAATTCCTGTGTAGCCAACCATATTAGAGCAGAATTAGGGCCGCCACCTGATTCTGTCTGTTTTCCTGGCAAGTTCTTCAGCATTTACGCCCACATGATGAGCAACTTAATCATGCTGAGGGAATCTGCGCCTGTTGGATTTGGGTTGTATAAAGTGCTTCCTTTCCTTTCCCTTTTTTAATTTACCAAAATTGCAAAGCTCTTCATATTTGGGAGAGAAAGGGTTTGCCAATTCAAATGCTGGGGGAAAAATAAATGGATGTAATTGCCTACCCCTAGATAAATGTTTTAGTGAACACTTCCCAAAAAATATATTCCGGAGAGTTTGGAGGCCTTCCAGATGAGGACAGGATGAACACAGGAGGATCCATGGGGTGGAGGTTTGTGGACAAAGCCAGAAATACAGACGTAGATATGAAGTCATGGTTTCAATGAGGATCACAACTAGGTCTCTTGCAGGGGTTGAGGGCCTCGAAGGAAAGGCCTGGAATGAGACCAGGGAAATGAAGTGACAGTGAAGCAATTCAGGAAAATTGGGCAGAGAACAACATCACTTGTGTTCCCATAAGCATTCATTTTTGTCAGCTTCTTTCTGCTTTTCTTTGCTGTCAGAATTAGCAGTGATAATGACATATTCAAATATGTTGAATGGATTTAAAAGCATCCATTGTTACATGATTGACAAAAAACAAAACTTTTCCACAGATAAGTGATTAAATCCTGAGTGCAAATAAGATTCAGTTTCCGAGAGGGCAGCGTGGAAGAAAGAACTTGGCACTGACAAGAACAGCATCAGAGCAAATAGTGCCCTCCAGAATGTGAGGTTCTTATCAGTGCTCACCAAAATAAGAGACTGCGTCCAAGACTAATATTCTAGGAAGGGAAGGTTCCTCCACCCAGAACTTCCATGCCCACCGTGCCCCCATTCACCAGGATCTCTCTGGGCTGGAGAGGCTTCCATGGGAAGAAGGTAGGAGGAATTCTGCTTCTGTATATAAATCTGTCAGTATTCCAGACTATTTAATCAGGCATCTGGTAAAGTACATTACAGTGCATTGCAGGCTATTTTGTGTGTGATTGGGAAGGTTCCACTGAAGGAAGGAAGGAAGGAAGGAAGGAAGGAAGGAAGGAAGGAAGGAAGGAAGGAAGGGTGGGTTGCCTTTTTATTCCCAAGCGTTTTCAAATTCTTAAAATTAAACTACAAATAAAATAATAGAGGTACATTTAAATTCTCACCATTGACAACAAAGGACCTTACATATTTGGTTGCATCCTTTTTTGTTCCAAATGTTTCAGCAGTTTGGTGTTTTGTGCAGGACTGAACTGAACTGGTGCCCCAGGGTGCAAAACCAGGCAAGTATGGATGCAACTCTTCAGGCATGGGAGATCTAGGAGGACGGCACATGAATAATATGAATAATATGGAGCTGGCAGGTGCAAGCCACCCATTTTTATTTGCCTCATGCTTTCCTGAGCGGTGCTACATCATAATGCGGTGCCCTGTCAAGAAGCATTCTGGGAGAAAACTGCAGGTGCTAAGAGGCATCCTGCTGCTACTTCAGCCCAGGCAAGGAAGACAAGCGGCTGAGCTCGACCTAAGACCGGTTTAAAAGTCCCCTAAAAGAAATGTCAGCTGAAGTTTGAGGGATGGTGAGGAAGAGAAAGCAAAGTCTCCTTGGAGAACTTTCAAGCTGGCCTTTGTTTCAGGTCAGTTGTTACATGCTGTGCTTTCTTGTGAGGGCAGAGTAATGGACAGTTCTGGACATCATGCAGCATTTTAAAAATATAGGCCAGTTCTGAAAGAACTGGCAAACATCCACAGAAACAGTGTTTGTATTTAAAGCAGCATTGTCAAGTGCCTCGATCCCAGCAGTACTCTTAATAGTGAACTTTTTGATTTTCCACAGTGCCGTAGACAATTGTGAAAAATAAAACTGCCAAACAAGCCACCCAGCATCTAGATTTGAGTTCTGGTTTTATAGGGTCCATCCAAGGAGGGACTTCCTGGTGGCTGCCCAGTTAACTGCATGTTGCTGGGCCTGGATTCAGATTATGATGGCTACTTAGGTATTGTCAAAAGAGAAGAGCTCAATTTGCATAAAATGTACACACACACACACACATCTATGCCTATAGAAATTATAGCATACATATATTATCTTGCAAAAATACGGTACATCTCCCCATAGTGAGAAAGACTGTGCATTGCCATGCATGCCTCTCCATTCTCCCCATTCCAGGTGTTTCTAACAGTTGATGGGCAGCTTCAAAGTCCCTGGTGAAGATTCTTTAAACTGGACATTGGCTGTACAGGACACCTTCAGATAGAGGATTTCCCTACATAAAGTAGGACATCTGGACTCCTGATTCCTTTTTGCCAGCCCAGCTGCAAAAAGTACAGACTCTTTTTACCTTTGTTGAAATAATTCACATGGCCAAATTTACTCTTTCACTCCCCCACCAAAGCATGTTGGACCGCAGCCAATATTCCCAGTTTGCTACTTTTTTGTACCAATGGGTGATCTATAAATTTACTGAAGAAGGCACATAGAAGGAGCACAGTTGGCAAGTACCTTTAGCTGTAGAGCTGTAAGTTCCGTAGAGAAAATTTATAAATAGAGAGCTTCAGCTGTGGGGTGGTATAGAAATGCAGTGAATAAATAAAATAAGCTCATTTCATTTACAAAGTCAGCATCTTTAATCGCACTGCAACATGTTGTTTAGATGTATCAGGTTTGCATCTGATCCTTTCAGTCCAGTGAGTTGCAATAAAAGGCCACATGCGCAATCCCTCAGTTTATGGGATGCATTGACAAAGAAATCCAGCTGCTGTTTGAGTCTGCTTCTCAGTTACTTTAAACCAGAGGACAGCACATGGGGCTCACAGGCCTCCAACCTCTCAGAAATTTCTTGATTGTAGCAATGGCAATTCAAAAATAAAACTTTTATTGTATTTGACTACTATAGAAACACACATCAGTATCTGGACTTCTCTTGCTTCTATGCACACAAGTATGAATATTTTCAGCCCCCCAGCTTGGGAGGAATATATGCCTTGTATTATAGATAGATTATTTAAATTGTCATTATTGCTGTGTGTTCTTAACACATTTCCAGGGAGAACTCAGATGTAAAAATAACCACATTTCCACCTTTAATAGTGTTGCAGTAGATGGAAAGCATTTTTTTCTTTGTTGTCATTTGAAAAGAATCTTCCAGAAATTACCTTGCCTCTCCTATCTACTATTTTTGCAGATAACCAATAAAGTGTGCTTAAAGGAAACCAAACCAGCTATAATTTCAGTTTATACACATAGTGGCAAGTCGGTAAGAATGAAATGCAATCAGAGTTCTCACAGATGTTCTTTCTGGAGGGTAATAAGAATAGTCGATTTTTTAGTAACTTTCATACCTGGAAGCTTATAATATTCCTGCTGAAAATCCTTTCAACTGTGCTACATATTGTGCAGCGCATGAGACAAACAGATAAGCATAAAATAAAAAGTGCTGGTACAGAAAAAGCTGACTCTCCCTAGAAAATGTCTGAAGTATAGCTGGTTATTATACTACAGGGTTATGGTAAGAACAAACTCAGCAATGTGGCCTTTTTATTACAGTGGAATAAACTCACATGACTTTCAAAGCTACTGTACAAGTTTTGGGTGCATCTGGTCCTTACATCTTCACATATGAGTGAGTCAATGCTCAGGAGAATTTATCAGATGGTACTCCACTCCTGAGTCACAGGACAGACTAAGGATGTATGAACTATTCCACGCCACCCAGAAATGGATGGACCCCACCTGCATATCTGGACATGTGGCATTCTGCATAGGAATGCATGAAAAATTGGTTTCAGTTCATTTTTCACCAGGATTTACCCAGTTTTCATCTTTTGGATCAGAAATTGACTGTGACACAATGAAAAGTCAAAGTATGTAGACTTCTGAGTTTGTGATACGGTTTATGGATTAAAACACCGTGTTCAGTAGATGTGCACATGTGAAAAATGTGCATGAAAAAGGCACACTTTGGAAAAATCCACACAATTACGCTTTAATAAATAGGAGAAGAATGCGTACCTTTCAAAGGTGGCTGGATAGGTCAGGAAAAACATGCAAAAAACATGGGGTGATGGGAAAGTTTGCAACCTTATGCAGACTGGAGTTGTCGGAGCCTCGAGATGGAACGTCGAGAATATTTTGTAAGCCAGCCAGAGATGACAGTGATGGACAGTCTATAGACTTCCTAAACAAATAAATGTGGAATACTTCAGGGAGCTTGAGTTTTGCTGATTTGCACATCTATGGTTCTTCAGCACAGGAAAAATGTGTCCAGCTGAATGCACGCATGTGAAACGTGCACAAGACTGAGATAATGCACTTTGATCAATGGGTGACTCAGTCCAAAAACTAACATGAATGGAAAAACACATACAAAATGCACATTTAAAAATGCACACCATAAAGAGGGCATAATTATATATTTATTTACAAAATTTATATATTACTCCTTATTCCAGGATAAGTATTTTCCAGGATAAGTATTTTGGGGCAGTGAACAATAACATACACATTAGATCTAAGAACACAACTGTATGTTAGAAATAAGAATGAGAAAACCATGGCTACATAATTTACAAAGGCTTCCTGAAATAAACATGTTTTCAGGAGGTAGCAGAACCAATACAAGGATGGTCCCTGCCTGATCCCCAGAGAAAAGGACTTCCACAGAAAAGTAGCTGCTGTTGTGAAGGTGCTTCTCTGGTTGACCATCACCTGGGCCACAAGGTCCACATGGAAACACCAAGAACTTGGTATTTCAATTAAATGGCTTCATTAATGCATTATTTCCCAATAACAATAATGGCAATCACATGGGACCCTAACTGAATTTGCAAGGAATGGATTGCGGGGGTGGGGGGGGGATGAAACAAGAGTACCAAGTTGGATAGATCCACTCATCCCATAGTTTAGTTAGTGGAGTCTGATCCTCAGGGAATTTAAGCGAACAGAATGCACAGATGGGGAAATCAGAAGCACTGAGGACTTTCATAATGTATAATGTATTCAGCATGGACACCCTGATCCTCATCTTTTCTTTCCATGTGTTAAGTAAAGGATTTATCCCTACTTTACCTTTCTGTGGAGCAGGCTGCAGAGGGATGGGGTGATGCTGAGAATCCAGCTACATTGAGCTCAGTGGACTACCTGCCCACTCTTTATCCACTATTCAGAAGATCGCTGAGTTGGTGCCATTTCCATGGAGTTTTGTCTCTAAGATAGTTGTGGTTGAAACAGGTTTAAATGCTAAGAAAATTTGTGCAAAGTTTACTGATTGTATAGTTCAGATGCGTTTACAACTTTTGTGCTAATTTATGCAGTTAGCACAAATAATAGTATTTTGGACATTTTGTGCATATTGCAACAGGAAAGCATCTGAACCTAGCAAAATTTGCATGGAATCAACTGCTTTATGCAAATCGGGGCCCCCAAAACAGGTAATCATCACCTCATTTGTGCAAATTACACAAGAACTACATGCTTTTCAGGTGCCAATTTGATTTCATACAAATTTGATTTAATGCAAATTTCTTTAGTGGCTTTTGGTTTTGGTTTTTGTAAATGCACAAATCAAAAGACCCCTTAGAGGGGAAAGTACGTGAGCTGATTTGACTCCTACCATAGCGAGTCAGTGCCGTCTCAGGGCTGGTTAAATAGAACCTGATGGGTTAAACTGTGCAAATCAATTCGAATGTTCAGCACCCCATCCCACAATTCCTCACATGTTTCCTAGAGGAAAGGTCAAGCACGGATCACATCCCGCAACAACTGGCTGGCAGCAAAGGAAGTTGGATGCATCTGAAAGGCACGAAGTTGGGGTAGGCCAGTTTAACCTGCCTGGATGCTACTGGTGCAAGCAACATGCCATTGTGGGTCAACTCACTGAATTCCAACATAACAGCAATGCAGACGCATAGCTTCAGAGCACATGCATGGGTGAGCAAGCATTTTTCCATGTTGCACACCTTTTATTTTTAAAAGGGAAATGACAGTACTTTCCTTCCTTCCTTGCAGACTTCGATGGCACGATCTTCAGAGAGCTCTGAAAAACACTTCTTCTGAAAATCGGTTTGATTCTCTCAAAAGTGAAATCTATTGATGAACCAGTGTTGCCATTAATGAGTGCTTTTATCACTATTCCTGCTGCACAAATTTCCCTGGGGCTTCAGGAGGGCACTGATCCAGATCACTCCTTTCTGCTGCATAAGTCTTACACAGCGGTGTCCTCATTCTGTCAAACATTAGGGGTTTTTTTCTCTTCTGAGTATGGGCTTCAGTTCAGACTTGTTACTATCTCTACTCCTGGAGTCCTGTGTATAATTTGCAAAGGATCCAGAGGCAGGCTATAAATCCACCTTGTGATTGGATGTTGTACATACATTCACAGATAGCGTCTTATTTTTCTCTTTGGAGAAATAAGACTTGCATGCATGGGAGTTTACAAGGAGTGGACCATACCCAGGTGCCCAAGTCCATTATGTGCCCAAGTTAGTTTTTCCCATAATCTTCATAGAATTTTGCACATGCCCTCCCATAATTTTACTCCTAGGCCTCCCTCCCCGACACCCATGTTTTTTTTTTTTAAAGATCAAGTAGCGCAAGGAACCCTGGAGTCCTTCTTTGCTGCTATTCTCCATGAATTCTCCACTGTCTCTAAAAAGAAGCAGTTGTGATAATAAACTATGCAAAGCGCATTCATAGACCTGACAATTTACTATTTTTTCTTGGTTAATGCAAGTAAGAACCTTGCTCTCAAGTAGTCAAAAAGGGCCAAAGGAGGAAGAACTACATCAGGTATGATTTCATAAAAACCCACTTCCTCCAACTGGCCTAGTAACTCAGGGAGTGATGGTGTTTGTGGTAGGCAGAGTAGTTGCTGCACATGTACCTTGGCAAAGCCTTGTCAAGGGAGCAGGGCAGGTGGCTACTTACACACAGCTGGCTTTCTTTCCCTTCCATTGCTTTGACTCAATGGGCACATCACCAGCTGTGCTGGGCCAAGGACCATTTTTTCAAGCACCCAAATTGTCCAGAAGTGGAGACACGGGATAAATCTGTAACAGGTTTGGATAAGTTTGGCTTTCTGCACACCCAGCTTATGCATTCCACAGCAGACCAGTTTTGTTGTTGGTTTTTCCTGAGTCACGTGGATTCCACTGACTGAAGATCAGAGTTTACTTTTTGGAGACATTTGTGCAAATTTGACTGTATTTTAGAGCAAGTTCTCACTAGCATGAGTGCAAGTGTGCATTGTTGCTAATATGCACTTAGGTATATGGAATAACATTTTCACACATCCCTTAAAATTTACTGATTCTGTCAATGGTTTGAACAATAGCATGGAAGTCAATGACAATTTGCAAAACACAGAAGGAATAAGCGTAACAAAAATCATTACATATGTAGCCAGGGGTGCTCATCTAACCTCCCTTCCCCCAACACAGCCTGTCTTTAAGTAAAGGTGCTGTTCCTAAGTAAATAGTTGATGAAAACTGGTGGGAGGTGTGAGTAGGATACCTATGGAATTCATTATTGTGAACACTCTGGGACGCTTTCATTTATTTATGTATTTATTTAAAGTTTTCCTATGCTGTCCCATTGCTAAACGTTCCTGGACAGCTTACAAAGAACAAAAAACCAAACAAAGAAACCAGAACAACAACAGCAATGCACAGCACACTGCATCTAAAAATAGTGATTAAAAACAAGGATAAAACCAATTAATTGTTAAAATGTCAGGAAAATAAAAAGGTCTTCGCTTGACAGAAGAATAGACTGATGGCACCAGGTGAACCTCCCTGGGTAGTGGAGAGTTGAGGCACCACCACTGAAAAGGCCCTTCTCCAAGTAACTGCCCTCCTGATTTCCTTCAAAGAGGGTTCCCGGAGAAGGGCCTCTGCCTCTGATCTCAAGGGGCCAGCCAGCACATAGGGAAGAAGGCACTCCTTCAGGTATCCAGGACCGAAGCCCTTAAGGGTGAGAGGGTTCTGGACGCCTTTTAAGGTGAAAGGGGATCTCCCAGGATCCACCACACAGAGGATCATGGGATTCAGAATGGGGAACCAAATGGTTCAGCAGCATCCAATACACTGCCTGTGACCTTCCAAATTCAGAGGCTTATGGGCATTCCATAGAGACTGGGAGGAAGTCACTCTCCCCTCCCCCCAAAAAAGCACTGAGACGGCTGTTTTTGAACAGTATTTTAGCCCAGCTCACAAGGATAGGGGCTAAGGCACCAGTGGGACCCCTTGCCACTGAACCTCCTGAAATGCCTCCTTCTGGCTCCAAAGCTACCCCTGTGACTTCAAAGCTACAACCTGCATGGGAAGGAACATGCTGGCCCCTGTAGCCAAGGCAGGACACAGTGAGTTCAGAGACAGCCGCAGCCTTGGAGCAGTTTTCCAAGGTCGACACTGAGGCTCTGAATTTTTAGGGCCATCCAATTAGCGCCCATAGGATTGCACCCTGAAGGTATAACAATCCCTTGCATGTTTAGACAGGCAAAGAAATACAATTGCTAGAAAGGCTGGCTGGGTTGTGCTGGACGTTGAAATCTTTTTCTCTGTCTAACCATGCATAGGATTGTGCCCTTGCAGCCCCCAACGAGACAAGGGACTGTCACTGAGGCACTGAATCTTATTCAGAAGGATGGGGCATATTTACAGATTTACAGCAGAAATTATCTTTGAGCGTTCTATGTATATGGAGCAACCCTCATCAATCAAAAAATAAGTTGTTGGACCTATCAGCTTGGGAGAAAAAAACTTGCATGGCTTTTTCTCATACCTTTTCTCCTCCCCAAAAGTAATTGGCTGCTGCATACACTGCCAATATTTAATATGGAGAAAATAGGTGAAATCTAAAGTAGATGTCTATCCTTTGTTTCTATCAAAAGATGAAGAAGCATGGCTCTAATTCCCTGGGTTTTTAAATGAGTAATGAGGCATGTTTTACATGTTAGCCAAGAGGTACATTAATTAGGTGTTGATTTGGAAAGGGAAAAAAGATAATTTAATAGAAGGAAAGGTAATGTCCAGGGAGATCATTTCAACATTTTTACGATATGGAACCAAGTTTGACATTGTTATGATCATATCTGCTAAATTCTTATTGGACAGTGTGTTGGAGAGAGGGAAGGAAAAGAGAAGATGGATGGAAACAAATCCTGTTTGCTTCTTCCCACTGTAATTAATTGAGGCAGGTTTGAAGTTTAGCATGCCAAGCATTTCTTTTCCACAAACCTAAATGAACAGAAACTGCATAAAATCATGCCCAAGTTCTTGGGTATTTTTAATGGGGCTTGCAAAGAAAGTCTCCTCAGCAAACCAAGGCCTTAATTACATGGCAACTCTTTGTATTATTCTATTTTCTTGAAGGCAGTTCACTTTAGTATGTTGTGGCCATTAATCTTTCCTTCCAAAAAATTCTTGACCTCTAAAATTTCTATAACGGGCTATTATGTGACATTTAGCAAGGGCACATCCATAGGTAGTACTAAGCAAGTTGTGTTAAATCTTAAAGCTTTGCTTTTGATGAGTCCACACAAAAAAGTATGTTTGATTTTGGACTTTAGAAATGAACTCTGCATGCAATTCCAAAATAGCGAGAGCAACTGTATGGAAGAAATGACTGTCCGTGCTAAAGGCCCTCCTATGCGTCCTTCAACAGAAAGGAGTCCTGCAGTTGTAGGACTTTCTTCTGTCTAAATGTGTATAGGTGATTGTGGGACTGTTTGCTAATTGACTGGGTGCTACACGTATTTTTCTCCCTGATCCACTTGCTGAAATGGCATGAACATAGCCTTGCTATGACCTTTGTTCTTAACTCTTACCAAAAGGCTGCTCAGCAAAACTGTTTAAAGATCACAGCTGGGCAGTATACATATCCTAGCATATAGATGAATCAAAAGAAATATATTTGGGGTGTTAAGGGGTGGAGTAAAAGGGAACAGAAGCATTCACCTATGCAGGAATAATTATGCTCTGTCTGAATAAGTTTTCTTTGCTGCCAATAATATCAGCAAGTAGTCAGCTGATTGGTAGTATAGCATTGTGATGTCATCAAGCTTATCATGTGACACTTCATATGACTGACATGCCCAACATAAGCTGTCTTTTCTCTGTATAGGCTTAATTTGCACTTAGTGAGCTCAGATTGGATTCGGTATGTACCATTATGTACCAGTGGCTGAGATCAAAATAGAAAGATGAAAGAAACCATGATAAAGACAATTAACTGGCATCAAAGCAGCAGAAAATAGATGAGACAGGAATAGAAATAGCTTCAAAAATTGAGCTGGCTTAGTAACATTTTCTTCTTTCAAAAAGAAAGCTCCAGAATTGACTCAAGCACTTGACAGAATCCTACATTAAAGTGTCACTGTACTGCCTTCTGGAATTTACTCTTTTCTAGACTGAAAAGGAAAACTTGTAGATAATGCTAGGACTTACATCAGATATAGCAATGTTTTGTCATCCAAAGTGAGATGGAGTATAAAGCCACATAATTCATTTTTGCTTTCTCCCAGATTCATAAAGCAACTGTTTTCAGTCTGTCTCATTTATGAAAAATGTGTATTTTTGTAAGTTTTATATAAACAACAACACACCAAACAACATTCTGATCTTCTTTCTTGGGGATGAGAAATAGAGCTTCTCTGGGCACACATTCTCAAGGCCTGCTGGCTGGAAGTCGGAGAAGGAGGACTAAGATGAGGAGTAGTGGGCTTGAAGGTCTCCATTCCTGGCAGTGAGATGAGAGAAGGGGAGATGCTCAGCTCAAGGCCAGACCCCACAGGTGTGCAGGCAGCCTCTGGGGATAACCAAGGCATAGTTAGTGGGAGAAGACTTGGAGCAGAGGGGTTTCTCAGAGACAGACGAGGTGGGCATGGCTCTTGACCCCATGATGTGATGTCAGCAGAGGAGGGTGACCCAGTTAGAAGACTGGTGCACAGAGGGGACATGTGCTTATTTTCAGAAGGGCCCAGTCATGCTCATAAGGAGAGTTTCTGAAAGTGAATACTAGATTGGGCTCAAGGAGCCGCTCTGAGAATGAGCAGGGATTTCTTCTTGGTGTTTGTGCTCCTGGAGAATACTTTGGTCAATAAAGATCATTTTATAAGAAAGGTTTGCAGCTTGAATGTGTAAAGGGAAGAGCCCTGGCTTACAGCAATTGGCAGCAAGCAAATTCAACAACTACATGTATCCCTAACCTGCAGAGATCCACAAAGATTGTACCTTCCTGGCACATAGGTGTTAAAGATGAGGAGCCTGTTAGGAAAGGTGGCACAAGGGAAAGATGACGAGACTAATATGGCATTCCGAGCAGGGTTGAGAAGGATGCCAACCCAGATGTTGATGACCTAAGGATGCAAAGCCAGGAGGAAGAAATTGTCCATTTCTCTTTTTCCCACTTTGTCTTAAAGCCATAACTTTTCACCCTGTGTATGAAGAAATTTAAAAAATCTTGGTGAGTTAGAGAGATGCTCACTCATGTAGGGTACACCTTAGGATTCTTGTCTCTAGAATAGGGATAACAAAAGAAATAGAAAGGGAAATAGAAGGCTCTATAGTGTGAGAACAGAAGGCTCAGTAGTGGCAAATCATGTTCTGCCTTCCCTAGTACAATAAACAAATCCATTTGCTTCCTTTATGTCGGAATATCTCAGCGCATGCAAGGAGAATGAGACACACGTCCATTAAAACAGACAAGCCACGTGGAAGGTGCTAAATGTTTTCAGAGGAATGCATTTTGCATCTGGAGAAGCACTTTCATAATGCTTCAAGGATGAAATACTATTTGCCACCTTGGCCCTTCAATACATCTATGAATTCTTTCAACTCATCACATGAAATGAATATGGTTTGTTATTGTGAAATGAATAGTGCTAGTTAGGAGAGAAAGCGGTTCTTATAGTAGCATGTCATTATCATCCAAGGTCAGAATGCAGAGCCAATCATAATACGGAATTGCAGGCAGGATGGCAGAGGGAATCTTTCTTACATTTGAATAGTCAAAAGGCTTAAAAATAAATGTAAAGCTGAAGGATAATGTGTAACACACCATTGTATTTCATGAATTAAAGAAAGGGAGGTGAATTAGCATCCTGTGGTAATATTTTATTTATGCTTCCCTTTGCTTAGAGTCTTTGTAAACAATGAAATGCAATCCTTAAAGAGACACTTAAAGCTCCTGTCAGCATATCTCCCTTTTAAACCAATTTCATAGCACATTAATTCTTTAAATTTTTTAGAAAGAAAGGAAGGAAGGAAGAAAGAAAGAGTGTGAGAGAGAATATTTTTAATATCACTGCACTGCAGATGAATTCTATGAGAAGCTGGATGTAGAAAGGCTTGACCATGTCATGATAATTCTTTTTGTACATAGAAATCCATGACAATAGGCAAGTGGAGCTGATTTGGATGTTATCTTAAAAGCACAGAATATGGGAGTCAGTATTGATCCATGCAGAAGAATCAACATATTACCCTGAGATTTGGATCCTCTGTCTATCCTAAGTACTGCTTCAAAAACTTGGCAGGACGAGAGGACTGGGAGATGATATGGTCTCCCTCCCTTACTAGAACCAAATCAAATTCAGCAAGACAGGCCTCTGAGACCATCAAGCAGACCTAGTGGTGGGCAGTGAGAATGATGGAGAGGTCATAGGATCCTGCATATCCCAGCCTTTCCCAACCCATAATCCAGGGCCATTTTTCCTCTCACTAAACTTTCTCAAGGTATTGTTACTGATAACAGCACCCCAATAGAAGTTAGCCTAAGGAAGGCAACATAGTAAGAACCACACAGCCATATTGCAGTTCCTATCCAGGAGGGAACAGGAAGAGAAAAAGCGGTAAACTCCTGTGACAGGTCAGCACAATCTCAAAGGAAGGCAAATGGAGAGGGTTGCTGGCACCTGAAACTGGTTTGAATCTCAATAAAAGTAGCAAAATGCATTATGAATTACAATAGGTGAAATCGGTGTGAATTGCTGGAAGATTATTAGTGGCTATATGGGAAGGGAAGTACTTGGGCGAATAAAGAATTCCTTCATGGAAATAACAAAAGAGGACAATTAACAGTATGTGGATTTATCCATCATGTATCTGGACATTAAGCCTATGATGTACAGTATATAATGCATGTTTTCTGTATTTATTTATTTATTTATCTATCTATCTATCTATTTATTTATTTATTTAAACAACTTATATGCCACCCCATCGCATGTGCTTCTGGTGAGACTCTTTTAGGAATCTTTCCCCACTCTGTCTCCATTTATTCTGAAGTGCAGTAGAATGAAGCTGTGTTTGCTATAAGTCCCCTTCATGGAGCATTGCCTTGCTGTGGAGAAGGTGCTTGCATAGCACAATGAAGCTATGCGCTATGTCCTTCAGGCGCCCAAGACAGAAAGGTCAAGAAGGGTCAAGGAGCAACAGTGAGAACCGGACACGGAACCACTGATTGGTTCAAAATGGAAAAGGAGTATGGCAAGGCTGTATATTGCCCCCCTGCCCATTTAACTTATATGCAGAGCACATCATGCAAAAGGCTGGACTAGATGAATCACAAGCCAGAATCAAGATTGCTGGGAGAAATATCAACAATTTCAGATATGCAGATGATGCCACTCTCATGGCAGAAGAGACCATTAGATGCGGGTGATGCGGGTGAAGGAGGAGAGCGCAAAAGTTGGCTTGAAACTCAACATTAAGAAAACTAAGTTCATGGCATCCGATCCTCTCACTTCCTGGCAAATAGATGGAGAAGAAATGGAGATAGTGACAGATTTTATTTTCCTGGGCTCCAAGATCACCGTAGATGGGGACTGCAGCCAAGAAATTAAAAGACGCTTGCTCCTGGGGAGGAAAGCTATGGCAAATCTGGACAGCATACTAAAAAGCAGAGACATCACCCTGCCAACAAAAGTGTGTATAGTCAAGGCTATGGTTTTCCCAGTTGCAATGTATGGCTGTGAAAGCTAGGCCATAAGGAAGGCTGAGCGCCAAAGGAATGAGGCCTTTGAATTGTGGTGCAGGAGGAGACTCCTGCGAGTCCCTTGGACCGTAAGGCGATCAAACTGGTCAGTGCTAGAGGAGATCAACCCTGACTGCTCTTTAGAAGGCCAGATCCTGAAGATGAAACTCAAATACTTTGGCCACCTAATGAGAAGGAAGGACTCCCTGGAGAAGACCCTGATGCTGAGAACAATAGATGGCAAAAGAAGAAGGGGACGGCAGAGGATGAGGTGGCTGGATGGAGTCACTGAGGCAGTCGGTGTGAGCTTGAGTGGACTCCGGGAGATGGTGGAGGACAGGAAGGCCTGGAGGAATGTTGTCCATGGGGTCGCGATGGGTTGGACATGACTTCGCTACTAACAACAACAACCATATCTCTGCTCAGTCTTCTCTTCTCAAAGCTAAACATAGATGGTTCTTTCAATCTCTCCTCATAGGGCTTTGCTTCCAGTCCCTAGATCACTCTTGTTGCCTCTCTCTGAACCTTTTCCAGCTTGCTTCCATCTTTCTTAAACTTGGTGCCCAGTACTTGGTGAAGACACAGTACTCCAGATGAGGCCTAACCAGTGCTGAGTACAGTGGAACTAGTATTGATTTGGAAGTGCTCTCTCTGTTAATGCAGTCTAGAATAGCATTTGTCCCCTTTGCAGCCACCTCACATTGCTGACTTCTGCAACCATCTACAACAATTCCAACATCCTTCTCACTTGCAGTATTGTTGAGCTAAGTATACCCCATCCCGCAAGGAAGCATTTGTTTGGTTTCCCCACCCTACAGGTGACTTCTGCTAGTTCTCAGATGACTCCAACTTAGTTATGGGTCCATCTCAAGTTCCTTTTTCAATGAATGTCAAGTTACTTTCTAACATCAAAATGAATTCCTGAGTTGGACAGTTCATTTGTACCTTGATCCCAGAATATTGACACAATGATTAGGTTAAAGTATACTTTAAATCAGTTGTTTTCAACCTTTTCATAACTGGGGAATGAAATAAAAAGCATTATATACATAATATAGTATTTTGTGTATTAGTTTTTAAATATACCAAAAATTATTATTCTCTAAAATAACCAGAAACTGAGCAGTAAAATGCTAATAAAAGAATAACATATTGAAATTAAATGTAATCAAATACAACTGAATTTTTTAGAGAGCAATATTTAATTCATATAAGGCTAATGTGAAATCTGCTACTGAATAGTTGATAGTTGGGTTGCAGTGTTGTTTTCGAGAGACGAAGTGTGCACTCACATCCATTTTGTTTCTCTGGTTTTTATCAGTGACAGGGCTGAAAATCTCTTTTCACACAAATATGTGTAACAGTTTAATAACTCTGTACGTTAGAGACAGATATTCTCTTTCCAGTGATATCCAAAATTCTGATAGCCATTGCATTTTGTGTTTGGACACCAGAGTGACGTCGGAGCGCTTTCCCACCTCCTGCTAGGATTAGCTCAGTTCCCCTGGTGATGGTGCTGAGCAAGCAGGAAGAGTGGGTTGAGCACGTGTTGCTGCCCTTCTGTGCAGTTCTGAATGGCCCGGCCATCCCCTCCACTGCTCCTCCGCGACACTCGGGGGCTTTCTGCATGGCCCTGCCCCTTGTGTGGAGCTGTGTGAGCTCTTTCCCACCTCCTGCAACGACCAGCTCAGTTCCCCTGGTGTCAGCAGCAGCGCTGAGTGAGCGGGAAGAGTGGGCTGAGCACGAGTTGCTGCCCTGATACGCAGCACTGAGAAAGCTGCCGCTGCCGCAGCCCTCTCAGCGCACTCTGCAAGTGGCCCCAAGCCGCCTGGCTCTGGCCTTGCGCTACCTGACAAGGAGCTACGATCAGCAGGAACACCTGGAGGATGGCCGTGCCGCTTGTCTTGTCAGGCGGCACAAAACCAGAACTAGCCAGCTTGGGACCAGTGTGCTGGGGCAGGGGTGGGGGGGCAGCCATATTCTCAAAGCTGCATACAAGGGCAGCAACTCACACTCAGCACACTCTTCCCACTCGCTCAGGGCTCCTGATGTCACCAGGGGAACCCAGCTGATGCCAGCAGGAGGAGCGGAAGAGCTGGCATGGATCATTTCCCCTGGCAACAGCAGCAGTCCTGAGCGGGAAGGGCAGGCTGAACTTGAGCCGCTGCTCTTCCCTGCCGCCCCTCTGAGCTGCTCCTTGGCTTTTTCACGGGCTGACAGGAAATCCCCTGAGGGCTGGCACCAGTCTGCGGACAAGCAGTTGAACCACTGCTTTAAATCATCACTGTCACCCTCGTGTTTATACCCCACCTTTTTCTTCTTGTAAGGCTGCCTATGCAGGTCTCCTCCTTCTCTCTATTTTACCTTCACATCAACCCTGGGAGTTCGCTTAGTCGGAAAGTCAGTGGCTGTGTTCACACATAGCACCCAACGACGCCAACCACGATAGCACCCAACGACCCAACCATGCAGCATCGTACCTCCCTGGTGCTCTGGCTTCACTCTCTGCGTGTGTGGTTCCAGACCTCTCCATCCTCCCTCCAGATGTTGGGGTGTAGGTGTCTCCCATGGCTCCGAATCAATCCCAGTCAACTCCCGCCTGCCTCAGCTGCTGCCCCCTCATTGGCCCACGTGCTCATCTGGGTGTGGCCTCTGCTGGTTGCCTCCCCAGCCCACTCTGCAAAACAGCTGGCTACTCACAAGACCAACACTGTCGCTCTAGAAGGGTATTGTGGGAATGCTCTCCCTTGCTGGTACCCTGCTCCATGCCAGCATGGAACCACACGCACCCAGACCCTTTCTGCCTGCCTCACTGCATGTGTCCACTCCACACATTCCTGGAGACTCAGGCAGTTAATCGGAAAGATCAGTTAATGAGACCACAATTTAGGAACTGGTTGCTTGAATCAAGGTTTCCATTTAAACTTGTATTTATATATGCACACATACAAGTGTGGACATGCATGTGCTATGAGGTCCCAAGCTAATATCAGTACAGTGTTGGCTCTTCAGATGGATGGATGTGTCAGCTTCACTTTCTTATACATTTTGATTTTAAACAAAAAGAGAGAGAGAGAGAGAGAGAGAGAGAGAGAGAGAGAGAGAGAGAGA
>JAIXND010000674.1:45579491-45644780 GCA_023646645.1 Varanus salvator macromaculatus | reverse complement strand
AGAGAGAGAGAGAGAGAGAGAGAGAGAGAGAGAGAGAGAGAGAGAGAGAAAGATTTATTTCAAACCAAAATATTAAGAAATTTGTGAATTTTGGTAAATCATGGTCAAAAATTGACCAACAAACTTCTCACCCATACATATCAGCCACATTCAAAGTTCATATTTGACTGCAATGGAAATGACCATCTTGTATTTGCCTTCCATGTAACTATGAAAAGAGGAGCCCTTAAGGAAAACAACAAATGAACAAAATGAGGGAGGGAGGGAGGGAGGGGATAATATAAACATGGTTGAATACACAGGCATTCAAACCAAGCCCTTTAATATTTAAGTACTCAAATGCTTCCACCAGGAAGGACAAGTCTGTCAACCTGGTTTCTCCTGCTCTCAAAATTCGATGCCAGGAAATGAATATAAAAATGTGCAAAGTTTGGTAAATTCTTTCTCCATTCAAATGGAAACAAAATTGTATCCATTCCTAGTGAGATCCACAGAAAGAGAATCACTAACAAGATGCTCACACCACTGAGAAGACGATATCCCTACTGATAGATTTGCCTTTTCTGGTTAGTAGTTGTTCATTTTCTTCCTTTGCCCCTATATATTATCTCTCAATTTGGTCTTTAGGGTGTAAGAGTTGTAGTCTAATCCTGATAGATGTTCTGCATTGAGAAACCTACCGCACCAATACTTTTTCCTGTCTCTAGCAGAAATATTTGTGGAACACTTCCATGGAAATCAATGCTGCTAAGTGACTCAGGATGCAGCTCATTAATGTGGAAAAAGCATGGAGGAGTGAAAGAAAGCAAGTCTCTTTAAAACTGACTCCAGTATTTAATGCTCAGGGCACCTAAGTGGCTGCTACCCATCCAGCAATAAGGATAACAAATTACCTTTAATGTTCTAAGAAATACATAGATAGATACATCAGTTCATTAAGAAAGTGTATCCATCTTCACTTGCATGGAGAAAACGAGAATGATTTCCCACCTCATTAAGTTAGTAAATGAAAGAACCAAGCGTTGACTGCATGTGGCTGGATTCATTTAATTGATACAGCCATGCCACAAAAGGCAGAATGGAGATTCTTCATCCATCAAATCAAGAAAGCCTGGAGGGAGACTGGAGATTTTGTATTTCATTGAAAAATTATAGAAACATTGAAAACATTAGGATATATTTACAGCACTATGAATACTGAAACTTAGGCCTGACTTGGTAAATTCTGTCTGAAATATCATTGCCAGGTTTCTCTGGATATTTTTTGTTGTTTAGTTCCAAAGTCGTGCCTGACCCATCGCGACCCCATGGACAACATTCCTCCAGGCCTTCCTGTCCTCCACCATCCCCCGGAGTCCACTCAAACTCACACCAACCACCTCAGTGACTCCATCCAGCCACCTCATCCTCTGCCGTCCCCTTCTTCTTCTGCCATCAATTGTTCCCAGCATTAGGCTCTTCTCCAGGGAGTCCTTCCTTCTCATTAGGTGGCCAAAGTATTTGAGTTTCATCTTCAGGATCTGGCCTTCTAAAGAGCAGTCAGGGTTGATCTCCTCGAGGACTGATCTCCTTGCGGTCCAAGGCACTCGCAGGAGTCTCCTCCAGCACCACAACTCAAAGGCCTCTGTTAAGGAAAATCTGCCATACTTTGTTGGAGTCTTTGGTACTGGGAATTAAGCATTCCACAGACATTTAGGTCAGCAATAGGGGGACAATGCACTGTCATAGGTGACATTGTACTAATTGCATACTTGGGAGTTAAGGGAACAATACAATGGCTACTAGACGCTGCATGAATGATCATAGGTAAGATCCGAGTCGCAGCATTAACCTTGGAAGCATATCCCAGTTTTGGAGCAGGAACCCTGACTTCAGAAGACCCTCTTTCCACCCCCACAGTTGGTGCAGCCTTTTCCATGCCATCCGTGGTACAGAGGAGGGAAGACTGGCCTTGGAGTCGGTGCTGGGGGTGCATTCTGGGGAGCAAGAGGGAAAAGTGAGGCTTTGTTGGGACAGAATGTGTCCTGTTCTCCTTGCGAACAAGCGCAAAAACTTAAATAGCCAAAACTGACAGTCTAAGGGTGAAGTGGGAAAAGCACAAAGGAAATGGGATGCCCATATTCCTCTAAGTTTGGAGGAGTACAGGAATCCCCATTGGTCTGTGTCCAGTTTAAATTTAAGTTTGTGCGAGTGGGTTTTTGTCTGGGAGAACTGGGCGAGTGAGAGGAACTGCAGGACTAACAAGGCAGGGGACCAAGGTAAGGTCTCGGAAGGGTTACAGATGGCAGACCAGGAGATGGCCTTGGCGGGAGTCACAGGTGTTGCTGTCCGCTGCGACAGCTGCGACATGTTTGCCCTTCTCCCCCAGGAGGGGCAGGGTTACACTTGCCCTTGGTGCAAGCTGGTGACCCTGCTAGAAGAGGAGTTGAGGTGCCTGAGGGCCGAGAGAGCCCTCCAGGCCCCCCCGGAGCAGCCCCTCTCTGGACAGAGGGCTGAGGGAGAGACCACGGGAGGAGCAGCTGCGGAGACATGGAGGCATGTCAACCACAGGAGAAGGAGAACAGAACGGCCTCCTCCTTCTCCTGGCACCAATCTGGAGCTGGGAAACAGGTTCTCTCTGCTTGGGGAGGCTGGGACTGATGAGGCCTTGGGGAACCAGCAGGACCCCCAGTCTGGGATGACAAGCAGCAAGGAGGCCGCTGCAGGAGAGGCGAGGGCCAGGGCATGGCTGCCCACCACCACCGGGAAGACACGGTGGTGGGTGATTGTTGTTGGGGACTCCCTGCTGAGGGGCACTGAGGTGGTGGTGTGCCGCCACAACCTGGAGACAAGGGAGGTTGGCTGCCTGCCAGGCACACACATCCGGCATGTGAAGGACAGAGTGGAGCATCTTGTTCGCTCCGGGGGTCACTAGCCACTCCTGGTGATCCATGTGGGCACAAATGACGTGGCCAGGCAGGGTGTGGTCGGGATCACCAGGCACTTCGAGGTCATGGGGAAGAAACTCAGGGAGCTAAAGGCCCAAGTGGCCTTCTCGTTGATCTTACCGGTCTGGGGATTTGGGCCACGAAGGAAAAGGAGGGCTTAGGGTGTAGTGCCAGAAGGAATGCTTCAGGTTCCTTGACCATGGCACTCGGTTTCTTGCCAATGGACTTCTGGCAAGGGATGGGTTACACCTCACGAGGATGGGGAAAAGGTCCTTTGGAGATGCTCTAGCAAGCTTCATCCAGAAGACTTTAAACTGAGCCAGGGGGGTGGGTTCAGGCCCCCCAGAAACGTGTCTGCATTGGAGAGGATCAGGGGAGAGAATCAGGGCTCTGGGAGCAGGGTTTTAGAGGTACTGAGGGACTGACAGGACTCCTACAGAGGAGACAAGGTATCAGGGAGGATGGGAGGAAGAAGGAGGAGGCTGGGAACTCCAAGGAAAGGAAGCGGTGGGAAGGAATTGAGGTGCATGTACACCAATGCTAGGAGCATGGGTAATAAGCAGGAAGAGCTTGAAACTCTCCTGGGAATAGGAGGGTATGACCTGGTGGAAATCACAGAAACTTGGTGGGATGAAAGGCAAGTCTGGAATGTGAACATAGAAGGGTATCACCTTTTTAGAAAGGACAGGAAGGGAAAGAGAGGTGGAGGTGTGGCTTTATACATCAGGGAAGGGATAGGATGCAGTGAGATAGAATGCAGCACAGATGGGGATTCGGCAGATGCAGTCTGGGTGAAACTTAGGGGTTTTGACAGGGAAAGAGAGCTGACAGTGGGGGTATGTTATCGCCCTCCAGGTCAACTTGAGACCCTGGATAATGTCCTGACAGGCCAGATTCTAAGGATATCTCGGGGGAGGGACACAGTAATTATGGGGGATTTCAATCTCCCGGATATTACTTGGGAGACTCACTCGGCGGTGACAGCCAGGTCACGTCGCTTCCTAGAAGCTCTAGAGGGTGGGTTTTTCACACAGAGGGTCCGAGAGGTGACGAGGGGGGGAAACATCCTGGACTTGGTCTTGACCAATAGGGAGGAGCTGATAGATGAAGTACAGATTAGGGGAGCTCTGGATGCGAGTGATCACTCCATCCTTTGCTTTGAGATCAGGGGACTGGGGACGTGCAGCAGGGTGAGCACTAAAAGCTGGGACTTCAAGAGGGCCAACTTTGGCCAACTGAAGGCCAGATTGGGGAAAGTCTCCTGGGATAGGTTACTGGAAGGTAAGCGAGTTGAGGAGGGTTGGGTGGCACTCAAAAGGGAGGTTTTGGAGGTGCAAGCCTTGACGATAGCTCTAGTCAGTAAGGTGGGGAGGCGGAGGAGAGTGCCGCCATGGATGTGAAAGGAGGTGGTTAGAGGGATTAGATGAAAGAGGAACCTCCGTAGGAAATGGGTACTGGGGGAAATAGACAAAAGGGTATACCAGGAGGAGGAGGCCCGTTGCAGAAGAATTCTTTGCAAGGCTAAGGCTGATTACGAGTTGAGACTTGCCAAGAATATCAAGATCAACAAAAAGGGCTTTTTTCATCATGTAAACAGGAAAAGGAAGGGGAGACAAGTGGTGGGACCACTAAATAAGGAGGAAGGAGATCCAGTGACTGATATGAGGGAACAGGCACAGATGCTAAATGACTATTTTGCCTCTGTGTTCTTCCCAAAGCAGGATGGGGGATATCCGCATAGGAGATTAGATGAGGCTGGGGACTTAGCGGCACAGATTAGAGTCACCCCCTTGAAGTTGAGGGGCTCCTCAGGGCATTGGGCATTACAAAGGCGCCAGGCCCTGACGGGTTACACCCGAGTGTACTTAGAGAGTTGGCAGGGGTCCTCTCACACCCGCTGGCCTCCATTTTTGAGGCCTCGTGAAGAACGGGTGAAGTTCCAGAGGACTGGAGGGTGGCATCAGTGGTCCCGATTTTCAAAAAGTGTAGTAGAAGGGACATGGGGAATTATAGACCTGTTAGCCTTATGTCCATTGTAGGAAAAACAATGGAAAGGCTCATAATAGAGAGAGATCCAGTGATGCTAGATAGGGAAGGGAGGCTGACAGCCACACAACATGGCTTCTGCAAAAACAGGTCCTGCCAGACAAACCATGTGGAATTCTATGACAAGGTTTCGAGCTGGCTAGATGGAGGGGATGCAGTGAATGTGGTATACCTGGATTTCAGCAAGGCCTTTGACAAAGTGCCCCATGATATCCTGGTGGAGAAACTGAGGAGTTTTGGGATACACCAAAGCACTGTCCGGTGGATTAGGGCATGGTTGACTGACCGAAAGCAGAAGGTAACCATTAGCAGGGAATCGTTGGGATGGCAACCAGTGACAAGCAGGGTCCCCCAGGGCTCTGTCCTGGGGCCGATCCTGTTTAATCTTTTCATAAATGACATGGAAGAAGGGGTGAACAGTCTGCTGATCAAATTCACAGATGACACTGAAACTGGAGCAGTGGCCACAACTGAGGAGCAGGTACTCCAGATCCAAAAGGATCTGGACAGACTATGGAAGTGGGCAGGAGACAACAGGATGGCGTTCAATGTGGATAAGTGCAAGGTCTTGCACTTGGGGCATAGGAATAGCTGTCATAAGTACAGGTTAGGTGACAAGTGGCTGGAGAGCAGCACTTGTGAAAGGGACCTCGGGGTGCTGGTTGACTGCAGGCTAAACATGAGTCAGCAGTGTGATGTGGTGGTCAAAAGGGCGAACGCCACCCTTGGTTGCATAGCCAGAAGGGTGGCTTCTAGATCAAGAGAGGTATTACTACCATGCTACATGACTCTGGTGCGCCTGCAACTGGAGTATTGTGCTCAGTTTTGGGCCCCTCATTACAGAAAGTGTATAGCCAGGTTAGAGTTGGTGCAGTGTAGGTCCACAAGGATGGTGGCTGGTTTGCAGGGGATGGGGTATGAGGTGAGACTGAGGGAACTGGGTCTCTTCAGCCTGAAGAAGAGGAGACTCAGAGGGGGTATGTTGGCGACATACAGGTATGTGAGGGGGTGTCACATGGAGATGGGCAGAGGCCTGTTCTCCCCTGCAGAGGAAGGCAGGACACGCTCCAATGGAGCCAAGCTCAGGGAACCCAGGTTCCATTTGGATGCCAGGAAGCACTTCCTGACAATCAGGACCCCGAGGGCGTGGAATGGGCTTCCACGGGAGGTCGTTGAGGCCCCATCGCTGCGCGTGTTCAAGGATAGGCTGTACGTCCACATGGTGGGCATGTTGTGAGCAGAACCGGCTGGTGCCAGAGGTCAGACTAGATGGCCCGGGAGGCCCCTTCTGACTCGCTCTGTTTCTATACATTGTAATGTGTTTCAGATGCTACAATACAGTAACGACTGGTGCCAAATCTGATAGATGGGGCTTGGAAGGATGCTGAGCAGAGTCAGAGCAGTCTTTGGAATATCCAACAGCCACTAATCCATACTGTAAAGCAGGAAAGTTGAGGCACATGATCGTTAAGATTCTGTTTATGAAGAATGGCAATATTAGTCAGCTGCACAGAAACACTCCTTCAGATCCATGTTCTTCTGTTCCAGCAGCAACTTCCATTCCACAGAAAATCAACTGGCAGTTGCAAGCAAAATGCCAGCAGTGCCCCTACCAGTTGTGGTTGGAGGCGTCCTCTGTGGGGGTAGGTCTGCCCATCCTTGATTGCCATTCCCGCTGCCGTAAGATATGCCCATCAAGTAGATCAGCATTGCAGCAGTAAAAGGCCTTCTAGGAGCCAAATAAGTTAGTTGCAGGATGATTTTCTTTAGTAGAGCAGAAAGCAATGGCATATATTGTTCGAACGTGCTCACCTGAACATTTCTGGCGTGTGGGACTGATGTTGGCTTTACCACTTTTCAGAGGAAGTACAAGAAGAAAGGATGCTAGGGTATCGTGCAACCCATACAAAATGACAGGGTGTTTTGAATGCCTGCACATGGGGAGAACATATAAGTAAGGACTTATATTGCAGTTAAGAGCCACTGTGTCCTAGTGGTTAGAGTGCTCAACTGGGATTCAGTTGAACCAGGTTCTGCTTTCTATTTGGCCATGAAGCTCACTGACCGACTTTGAGCCAATCATAGGCTGTGTCCACACATAATGACAATCCGTTCAGAAAACCACATAGGCATGGTTTGCTGTTCTCTATGAATTCAACCTCCACCATGAAACATGGCACATTTGGATTCCATGCATCCCCACAGAGAATCAATGGGCTGTTATTGGGTTTCCATGATTCACCATCACCATTATTTAGATTCAAACTTGGTTGACTCACCTGGCTATGCACAGTATTCTTGTCCTCAGCCTGGGAGACATAGTGCTCCATTCCTTTCATTTCTATACCTAAGATGAGGTTGTCATTACAGCCACTGCATCTGAAGTGTCCTTTTTATATGTGGCACATGGGGTGCGGGGGGGGGATCCTCATACAGGCTGGAGGAGAGCAGGCAGAATGCCAAATGGCAGGTGATCAACACCAAACACTCAGAAATTGTGCTCATTTCAGTTGTAGGATCAAAATGCACCTATCCATCCTTCCATGCATCCACTCCAGATGCCTGCTCCAATTTCTTGCCACCAAGGCCCCAACCTGTGGCTGAGCCAGTGTGGGTGGTCCCTGACCAAGACTGCAGAAGGACCAGGAGGGGATGAATCGGAGTCACATGCAAAGGCTCTGGCTTGCATTCTGCTGGATGTTATCTTAAGTTTATTCAAAACGCTCTGACTCACAAGCACACAGAGGACCAATGTCATCTTACTTTTGCCCATTCTACACAAAGCCAGTTTTGTTTCTCTGCACTGGTGCTCACAGGAACCATTCACGACGCCATAGTCATTAATAATATTTTGCAATATTTAGCCTCAGATACAGAACTGGTGTCCAACTGTAGACATCCATATGTGATAAATGTTTGTCATTTATTCCTAATGGGCATGCATAGGTTAAAAATGCATGTTCTTTAAGGGATTTAAAGTTAAAGTCCAACACAAAATGGGGGAAAAAGTTTCATTTCATTGATTTTATTTTTCTTCATCAGGATGAATGATGGTTTGAGTCTGCAGACAATAATACAATTTTGGATTATTTTTGGTATTACTTCACATTTTTAGTACTTGGGCCAATCTAACAAGCATACTTCTATTCCCCCGTTGTTTGCCAAAGTGGATACAAATGGAAAGTAGTGGCTGTAATTTTTCAATCACTCACCTTCACGTCTTTTTAGCACCATCCATCACTTTAATTATTATTCATTTCATACTGAAGAGTAAAAAGGCAAAGCAGAAAGAAAAAGAAATGGCCAAAAATGCACACCTCAACAATACAACAGCTTTCATAGGGCCAAATAAATCAAGCAGATATGAAGAGATGTGACAATCTAGGGATCATTCACACGCTACGGCTGAAAAACTGTGCATACTTACCAAGGATCAAACGCCATTGAATGGAATGGAACCTACTTCTAAGTAGAAATGCGCATAATTGCAGTGTAAGAGCACAATCGGAGCATGGATGAGGAGGTGTATGCAGTGGGGCTTATTTCCAAATAAATGGGTCTAGAAATGTGTTGCAAATCTGTTGTTGTCCGAATAGGTGGAACCTCTTCCTTCATAATGGTTTTATCACTTGCTTTCTCTAAGAAGATGAGTTGCTATAGCCAGGTTAATTTGATGAGATTTTCTCTGGTTTTCCTATCAAAGGACTGAAGCTATCCTTAGTGGGCAAATAAGGCCGTTAGGAACAATGTACCACACAGAAGATAATGACTTGTGAGCCATGTGCTCTCTTAGGTGGAAGGGTGGGAGAACTGTTTCTGTTAGGCAAATTTCAAATGTTTTAATTGGAAATGACTGTCTCTGTGTGTGTGTGCATATATCAAACCCTTAGAACAATTCAATTCCTTATCTTTAAGCAGCACATCAAGACAAGATCCATCATCAGCAATAAAAATGGCATTTAATTGTTGTCTTTGATGACTATCAGCAAGTTCATCTTTAGCTACAGTGTAACACCCTCTACTTTTTCTTCTTCATGCAGACAATTAAACACCAATTTGCAGAGACAAAATTACAGACATAGGAATTAGTTCATGCACCAGTGACTCTTCATTAATACATTCAGCCTGAATTGGTATTAGCAAAGGAACGTGAAAGACAGAAAATGAATAGGCAGCAACTTTGGAGCTTATTTGCCCGACTGCCTTCCCTGGGAGCTCCTTTCAAGTCATCACACGCGACTGCCCTGTCAGACAGGATCTCGTGGTGCTGGGGGAGAGGGGCATCCTGGGAAGCCAAACTGGAAATTGCTGCAAGCATCTCTTTGGACTTGCGATGAAATACATTTAGAAAACTGTATGCAAAAATCCTGAATGTAAAAAAAAAAAAAAAAAAATGATGTTGGTTTTTCAAAGTCAGATCAGGATAACAATCGGAGTAATAATAAAAAGCAGCAGTATTTATACTATGTTAGGCAGACTCACAATGTTCCACAAGCATGATCATTATGACCCTCAAAGGCAGGGCAGTCCATCTATCACAGACAGACACATCTAGATGGATCTAAAGAGCCATACAATTTTTGGAGACCCAAATCCAACATTTGACTGCGTCTCCCATGTCAGAGCTGGGACTCTGTGCTTGGAGTGACTGTCTGAACAGCCACGTGGGAAAACATGCCAGTGACCTTGGACCAGTGACCAGTTTAGTGGGCTTCCATGCAGCAGGGAGGGAAGGACATTGGCACAGCCAAGATACATGCGAGTTGCCTCATCAGTGCTTCAACCTCCCCTTCCCCACTGCAGGGGAGCCAAAATGAGTCAAAATCACCCATCCAGCTGTTTTGCAGTAACGGGGACAAGGGCATTGCCTTTTCCCTTGTATTCCTCCACCCTGCATAGGATGTTGCTAATCCTCCAAGTTCAGAGGGTTCTGGGCATCCTGATGGGATTGCATCATATGTTGGGATCATCCTCATCTCTACCACCACCTACACCCGCATTGTCTTGTGGGCAGATGGCACAGTCCTATCAGGAGCATCAAATGCAGCTTGTCATGCTAGCTGGGTGATGAGTCCAATGCACAAACAATGCTACAGATTTCGTTCTCATCCGATTCAACATCTGGGGCTACATGCGTGGCCCTCTTTCCAGAGATAAGATATTGTGTGTCATCATCAGGTCCTGGCAAAGACTTACCTTTTCTCTGGTTACCTTAACAATTTGAATGGCCACTGGTTTTAAAATTGACCTCCTGTTGGGTTTAGTTTAAATTGTTTTATTTAATATTTTATAGTATATTCTCATTTTGATATATTATCTTTTATATTTGGATGAAGTGTTACTATGTTATGAATATGTTGATTTAAAGTATTGATTGTTGTATTGTTTTTATATTGTGAGCCACGCAGACAGCCCAGATATGCGCTATTGTAGCAGCATATAAATTCATTGAATACATTCTTTGAGATGAGAAGGATTCAGTTGCTTTCCTTCTTCCCCACCAAACAGTTGATTTAGTGATAGCAAAGAGATCAGTGAATATACCACACGTACTCCTCATGTGCTCCTTTAAGAAACAGTGCATGATATGTGAGCTCATGGCTGAGTTGACACCTGGAATTTGCTCTAATTCCCACATTTAGACCATGCTCACCAGCCGTTCTGCTAAATCAGCATCTCCTTGCAAACCGATCTATCTATAATTTCACTCGTTCTTAAATGGTCTCCAAGTTGCTACATAAGGTCATAGCTTCTTCCTGTTTTATGGAAGAACTTTTTATCTGTTTCATTTAAAAAAGTCCATGCATCAATGTACTGCTCACCTCCAGTGTAATCAAACTAATTTCCTAGCAGGAGATGGTACCCAGAAGGAATGGGGAAGGATTGACGATGTGTTGCATAGCTCATTACAATTATAAACTTAAGCAAAAAGGCTCACTTTCATTTTCTGTTATTTTGGACTCTTGCTTTCTGTCAGGTGGAACAATCAATATCTTACTTACTGATGGCCTATTGCTTCATATGTTGTTGTTGTTAGTCGCAAAGTCATGTCCGACCCATCGCGACCCCATGGACAACATTCCTCCAGGCCTTCCTGTCCTCCACCATCCCCCAGAGTCCACTCAAGCTCACACCAACCGCCTCAGTGACTCAATCTAGCCACCTCATCCTCTGCCATCCCCTCCTTCTTTTCCCGTCAATTGCTCCCAACATTAGGCTCTTATCCAGGGAGTCATTAGGTAGCCAAAGTATTTGAGTTTCATCTTCAGCTTCTGGCCTTCTAAAGAGCAGTCAGGGTTGATCTCCTCTAGCACTGACCAGTTTGATCACCTTGCGGTCCAAGGGACTCACAGGAGTCTCCTCCAGCACCACAACTCAAAGGCCTCAATCCTTCGGTGCTCAGCCTTCCTTATGGTCCAGCTTTCACAGCCATACATTGCAACTGGGAAAACCATAGCCTTCACTATACACACTTCTGTTGGCAGGGTGATGTCTCTGCTTTTGACTATGCTGCCTAGATTTGCCATAGCTCTCCTCCCCAGGAGCGTCTTTTAATTTCTTGGCTGCAGTTCCCATCTGCGGTGATTTTGGAGCCCAGAAAAATAAATCTGTCACTATCTCCATTTCTTCCCCATCTATTTGCCAGGAAGTGAGAGGACTGGATGCCATGAACTTAGTTTTCTTAATGTTGAGTTTCAAAGCAACTTTTGCACTCTCCTCCTTCACCCGCATCAAGAGGCTCTTTAGTTCCTCTTCACTTTCTGCCATGAGAGTGGTATCATCTGCATATCTGAGGTTGTTGATATTTCTCCCAGCAATCTTAATTCCAACTGGTGATTCATCTAGCCCCGCCTTTCTCATGATGTGCTCTGCATATATAAGTTAAACAGGCAGAGCAACAGTATACAGCCTTGCTGAACTCCTTTCTCAATTTTAAACCAATCAGTGGTTCCGTGTCCAGTTCTCTCTGTTGCTTCTTGATGCGCATGTAGGTTTCTCAAGAGACAGATAAGATGGTCAGGTATTCCCATCTCTTTAAGAACTTGCCACAATTTGTTGTGATCCACACTATCAAAGGGTTTAGCATAGTCAATGAAGCAGAAGTAGATGTTTTTCTGGAACTCCCTAGCTTTCTCCATGATCCAGTGTATGTTGGCAATTTGATCTCTAGTTCCTCTCCCTCTTCGAAATCCTGCATGTACTTCTGGTGGTTCTCGGTCCACATACTGCTGGAGTCTAGCTTGTAGGATTTTGAGCATCACTTTGCTAGCATGTGAAATGAGTGCGATGGTGCGGTAGTTTGAACATTCTTTGGCATTGCCCTTCTTTGGGATCGAAATGTAAACTGACCTTTTCCAATCCTGTGGCCACTGTTGAGTTTTCCAAATTTGCTGGCATATTGAGTGTAGCACTTTTACTGCATCATCTTTTAAGATTTTGAATAGCTCAGCTGGAATGCTGTCACCTCCACTAGCTTTGTTGTTGCTCAGACTTCCTAAGACCCATTTGACTTCACATTCGAGGATGTCGGGCTCGAGGTCAGTGACCACCCCATCGTGGTTATCAGGGACATTAAGCTCTTTCTTGTATAGTTCCTCTGTGTAATCTTGCCACCTCTTCTTAATCTCTTCTGCCTCTGTTAGGTCCCTGCCATTTTGGTCCTTTATCATGCCCATCTTTGCATGAAATTTTCCCTTCATATCTCCAATTTTCTTGAAGAGATCTCTGGTCCTCTCTATTCTATTGTTTTCTTCTATTTCTTTGCACTGTTCATTTAAGAAGGCATTTTTATCTCTTCTAGCTATTCTTTGGAATTCTGCATTCAATTGGGTGTATCTTTCTCTTTCTCCCTTGCCTTTTGCTTCCCTTCTTTCCTCAGCTATTTGTAAAGCTTCCTCAGACAGCCATTTTGCTTTCTTGCATTTCTTTTTCTTTGGGATGGTTTTAGTTGCTACCTCTTGTACAATATTGCGAACCTCCATCTATAGTTCTTCAGGCACTCTGTCTATCAAATCTAATTCCTGAAATCCATTTGTCACCTCCACTGTATATTCATCAGGGATATGATTTATGTCATACCTGAGTGGCCTAGTGCTTTTCCCTACTTTCTTCAATTTAAGCCTAAATTTTGCAATGAGAAGCTCATGATCAGAGCCACAGTCAGCTCCTGGCCTAGTTTTTACTGACTAGGATGTATAGAGCTTCTCCATCTTTGGCTGCAGAGCACATAGTCAATCTGATTTTTGTGTTGACCGTCTGGTGATGTCCATGTGTAGAGCCATCTCTTGGGTTGCTGGTAAAGAGTGTTTGCTATGACCATCGTATTCTCTTGACAAAATTCTACCAGCCTGTGCCCTGCTTCATTTTGTACTCCAAGGCCAAACTTGCCTGTTATTCCAGTTATCTTTCAGCTTCCTACTTTAGCATTCCAATCCCCCATGATGATAAGGACATCATTTTTTGGAGTTAATTCTAGCAGGTGTTGTAGGCCTTCATAGAACCGGTCAACTTCAGCCTCTTCAGCACCAGTGGTTGGGGCATAGACTTGGGCTATTGTGATGTTGAATGGTTTGCCTTGGATTCCAACTGAGATAATTCTGTCATTTTGGAGATTGTAGCCCAGTACTGCTTTTCTTACTCTTTTATTGACTATGAAGGCTACTCCATTTCTTCTGAGGGATTCTTGTCCGCAGTAGTATACCTGATGGTCATCTGAATTAAATTCACCCATGCTTGTCCATTTTAGTTCACTGATTCCTAAGATGTTGATGTTCAGTCTTGTCATCTCTTGTTTGACCACATCCAGCTTGCCTTGATTCATGGATCTGACATTCCAGGTTCCTATGGAGTAAAGATCTTTGCAGCATCGGACTCTCCTTTCACCACCAGATACAGCAGCAACTGAGTGTCCTTTCGGCTTTGACCCAGTAGCTTCATCCTTTCTGGCGCTACTAGTACTAGCCCTCTGCTCTTCCCCAGTAGCATATTGGACACCTTCCGACCTGAGGGGCTCATCTTCCAGCATCATATCTTTTTGCGTTTTGGTACTGTCCATGGGGTTTTCATGGCAAAGATACTGGAGTGGGTTGCCATTTCCTTCTCCAGTGGATCATGTTTTTTCAGAGCTCTCTGCTATGACCTGTCCATCTTGGGTGGCCCTGCACGGCATAGCTCATAGCTTCATTGAGCTATGCAAGCCCCTTCGCCACGACAAGGCAGTGATCCATGAAGGAGATTGCTTCATATATAGGGGGCTAAATCCAATTATTATGCAAGCACTTGTACAGAAGGACTCCACCTTATCTTTCATATCCCTGAAGGTCCTTTGAGATGGGGAGGCACAGGAAGTTCAGGAGAGAAGAGAAAATCAGTTCCACAACTGGTTTTCCTTCCAGTGGTGCAATGATGACCATGGATGCAACTTTAAATGTCCAGTGGTGTCTGCATGCCATGTCACATACATCTCCTGCTTCCCTTTGATTCATAATTCTGAAGAAAAAGAGGGGATGAGTTGCTTGAATTTTATTTTTTTAAGTAAGTTTTATTATTATTTTTCTACCAACTAACAAAAAGAAACTAAAAACATCAATCATCAGAAACATCAGACCTACTGGGTCAGCCCCCCACACTTTTTTTATAGCAATTCATAAACATATTTAAATCTATGCATAGTCCTGTTTCTCTAGCCAATAATAAAAAGAGTTCCAAGTTTGATAGAAGTATGTATCGTCTTTTTCCTTCAGAGACAGACAATCTGTCCATTTTGAGTTGCTTGAATTTTAAACTGAGTGTTCTCCTCTCCAAAGCAAATGCAAGATGGTGAAAGACTGAAGTGTTTGTAAAAGGAATACTTACTACACTCATGATGATGTGGTCAAGTGTGAGTGACTGAAAGTGCTCTCATTCATTCCTATACTGGCTATACAGATGGTCCCACCCATTCTGGGATTATCACAGTGAACAAGACACTGCAGGCATATGAAGCCAGCTCAGAATGGGCCCCAGTCAAGGTCAGTATAAAACAGCAGGAAACCTTTTCACAAGGAGTGCTAAAATAGAACATTCATTGACAAGGTCTTCTTCAACACTGCTTCAAATGTTCACAAAAAATGGGTAACATTGCTTCAGTGCACCAGGAGTTTTGACTTTTTAAAGAAAAGATGTGATTCTTGCCTCTGTTTCTCTCACACTCACTTTCATTCTCATTCTCATTGCTAGATCTGAAGGGTTAGATCCAGCTTGACTGTGTGCTGATGTCACAATGGGACTCCTGCGAGTTCTTTCCCTTACAGCTCCCCACCCTCCCTTTTCAGGTCTCCTCTGGTGGGTCCCCAACTCTACTGGGAAGATTGGTTGGACTGGAGGAGGCCATAGCGGGAGGAAGCTGGGAAAGTACTGTTCTCCCAAAGATGCTGTTCCGTACATGCAACAGTGATGTTGGGCTTAACACAAGGTGGCTACTTGAAGATCCTGGTTGGAATCAATACCAATCACTCTCACGGAGGAGGCTGCATGTGAGACAAAACATTGTGCTTGAAAATGATTGATTTCGTAACAGTTCTGCAATTTTCTGGATCATGTTCCGGGAGCGTACATTGTTGCAAGCCTGCTGTGTAGAAGCAATTAGGACAACCAGGAGTAACTAACAACTTCTGCAAACCCAGATCCTTCAAGATAAATAAACTTTCTGAAAATATAATGTTATTGTTTCATGGCTTCAGTCACACTAGTTTTAATGGTGGGTGGTGTTTGGTTCTTCAGACTTGTAATCTATGGATAGAAAACATGGGCATTAAAGGGAGAGGCAGGCAGTTTTGCGCTGAATTTTGTCTTAATTAAGGTTTTATTTATGAAGCTTGGCTACAGCTGCAAAAATGGGATGGGGAGAAGCATTATCTTTAAAGCAGAAAAGACTTACTATACATTTCATTAAATATGTATGGAAAATACATTTGCTGAGAAACTTAGAAACTGAAGGGACTCTGATTATTTCGTAGCTTAAATGTTAGTGTCAGGTACAAATGCACACGGAATTCTATAGTTCTAAAATGAGTCAATGTAGGGCACTCTTAGATATTCATTTGTTTCCCTAATAATGCAGTTTATGGGGTGGGGAGAGAACAGATTATTTTTATGAGTACCAAGAATGCTATCTTTCACTAGCTTTCGAGTCAATACCAACCAATTAGCAGCTGAAATCTAGGCTAGAATTTTGGCAGAACTCCAAGACAGAGAGTGCTACTAAGAAAAAGCTAGCAACGGCCCCGGAGTCTGCATATCTGTTTGCTACTGCTGAAAATTGAAACAGTACATCCCTGTCCGTCTTCACATGCCCCATTATATTGCTGGATCCCAGTTTAGTCATTCTAGAACACACCCACTGGAATCCATGAATCTGGTCTAAGCAACACTAAATCGGGATCCAACCCAGTTTTATTTCCTTAGCGTTTTATATAGCATACACATGAGAAGATACTTTGCTATGTGGTGTGTAAGCCAGATGTTGTCGATCTGCTGAAATTGCTGAACTTGTGGAAATGTTCCTTTTTGCACTTCACCAGCTTTTACTATTTGTTTGTTGCTGAATAAATTCACAGACATGGGCAAAACAGAGCACATAGATAATTACATCCTGCTTCTCTGACCTTCAGTTGCTGATAGATTCCAATATGTAGGCACAGTCTATAATTACAATATGGTTATTTCGTGTAATAGGCAGTGTACCTTGGATACACAAGCAATTTAAATATGGAACAAAAACTTTACAGGGAGTCACCCACACTGAGCACTGCCCCCGAACAAGACTTCATCAACGACTCATATTTCAGTTTGATGCCTGGACCACGCAGATTACAAGAACAGAACAGTGCTGCTCTTGCTTGGGTTTGTTTTTCTTGATGAATTAGGGAAAGATGGAGAAGGAGTATGGCTGGACAACTTCATACTCTTAGGACCTATTTGCTAGGGACTCCAACTGATTTGCTTGAGGAGACAGCAAGGATGAGCCCATGAAGTGGACAGTCTTCCATGCCACCAGGTTTCACTAGAAAAAAGACTTTACCTGTTTTCCAAGTATCAGAGCTCTCTCGCCCCTGTACCTGTGCTTCTGAAACTTGCCAGGTTTCTTTCTTCAGGACTAGGGTTTATTTATTTATTTTATTTATTTTACAGATTTATATTCCGCCCCATGCAATAAGCCTCGGGGCGGCTCACAATTTCAAACAATTTCAAACACAATTTCAATTTCAAACAGACAACCCAATAATAATAGAAAGCAGCTTAAATTTTAAAACATTATTAAAAACTAAAACTGACCCATCTCTCGGTCAAAACTAAAACCAACAACATATCTGAAGTACAAACAAACCAAAAACTATCAAATTAACATTTAAAATATTTCCTGAATAAAAAGGAAGGGTTGCAATAAACTCCTTTGAAATTTGTCCCTCCAGAATCCCTGGTCTTCCCTTCATGTTCAGATCAGTCCTGAAAAGGAAGTAGAGCCGAGAGGAATTCAGCAAATGCTTGTGGACTTGTGGTTGCACAATTGGCAGTCTTCCCCATCAGGAAGGGCTGCGGGATGCAGAAGGAGGAGCAGTGAATGGGTACACTGGTTGCCATTCCTGGCAGCCAAACTGCTAGTGGTAGCAGCAGGTGCAGAAGAATGGGAATGTTTCAGCAGCGTGCAGGGCTCAGTTCCTGCCAAGCACCCCATGAACACCAGACATGCTGTCCAGGAACTCCGAGTCTGGAAACTGGGAGCCAAAACCAGGAAATCCAGCAGATTTTCTGCACAAAACAGATTGCTTGCAGATCCCTGTTCAGGACCTTAGAGGATAGATGCCATATTCATATGGATCGACCAAAAGTCCTGGAAGGTGGAGGGACAGGGACAAACTATCCCACCACCAAAAAATTGGATAACTCTTCTTCCCTTCTGAAAGTTGGCCTGTTTATTCCTTAGGAGCAGCTCTAAACTGCCTGTAATTTTCAGAGCAATGGCCCACTAAGAACATAGGGGGATGATTCCATCTCCTTCTCAGAGTAACAGTGAGGTATAGTGGTTTGAGTGTCAAATCTAGGCACTTGCAAGGAGGGAAACTGAGAGCCAGTGTGGTGTAGTGGTTAAGAGCATGGGACTGGGACTCAGAGGATCTGGGTTCTAGTCCCCGCTCGGCCATGGAACTAACTGGGTGACTTTGGGCCAGTCACAGACTCTCAGCCCAACCTACCTCACAGGGTTGTTGTTGTGGGGATAAGATGGAGGAAGGAGAATGATGTAAGCTGCCTTGAGCCCTTTGAGGAAAAAGGCAGGATATAAATCGAAAAATAAATAAATAAATAAATAAATAAACTACAAATGAGGAGGCCAGTGTTCAAGTCCCTACCTGGCCATGGACCTCGCACTGACTTTGGTTCTACCACTGACACTCGGCTTCACTTAGCTCATAGGGTTAGTAAGAAAAGAAAGTGGAGAGGAAGAGGAGAATCATGAATGCTCTGTGCTCCTTGGAGTGAAGGTGTGACTGCAGCAGACAATAGGCTGTAAGAATTCACTCAACTAGAGATCAGAGATGATCGCTGCGGATGCCATGAGGGCATTCCTCCTACAACCACACAGTTATGGAATCCACAACCACATTTATCACAGCTATACTTGTACTGTTCCACCAGGGCCAAGTGACAGGACACCTAATGTTATCTCAAGAGCTGAAGGTGCAGCCTCCTTCACTCAGGGATCTCAGTAGTTGGGTTATGGCAGGCCAGTGCCAATGAAACTGAAGAACTGGGTTCCCTGGTCATCTGCCCACCAACACTGCTGAAACTGGGATAACAGAACCTTTGGTATGACCAGCAATGCCAATGGCCATCTTACTGGTTTATAACTGGGGTTCAGTATATGCATTTTCAAATACCGTTTTGGTACATCCATGAAAAGGTCCTGAGGAGGCAATAAAGTACTTTAGAGTGAGCTGGATCTCCCTGTCCTTCCTGCTGCTTCCAGTGTGGTAGACTCCAAGTTTGCACTTGAGGGTGGCCAAGCTGAGTGGAGTCCACCCATCATGCTATCAAACTTGGACAGGGCTGTTGCAGAGTTCAGTCAATCCCTTGGCACAGGCCTGCTCAATCCTGACTGGTAGCAACTATCTGGGTCTTTAGACACAAATCTTTCCTAGCTGTGCTACTGGACATACTGGGGACTGAAATGAAACTCTCTACAGGCAAAATATGGTGATCAGCTGCAGTGACCTCCAAGAACAGACATGACAAGTAACCAGCACCTCAACAATAGGTGTTTAGCACTACGCCAGTGCCTAATGTGAGTTGTTGCTTTTTTCCCCTTTGCTTTCAAACATCAACGGCTCTGTGGGGCAAGGAGAGCTAGCACTGTTTCCCTCCTTGCAAGTGCCTAGATTTGTTAAATATTTGCAACTACATGCTTGGCTGTCTTGCTGCCATATATGATTTCATCATTCATTTAGCTCAATTTGTCTTCCTTCCTGCTTGTTTGTTTGTGTGTTTGTTTTTGGAGGTGAGTTGAGTCCTTTTGCTTGCTAGACTGATTTTTCCAGTCTTACTGTGGATCGTTTAGAGCATCTCCGACCTGTGTTTGAATTGCTCTTGTACCTGATCATTCAAAGTTCTTTCCTGTGTGAGCACTGGTGGTAGTTACAAAGCCTGAATAATAAATAGAATTTGTCAGCTTAAATAAAAAATGCCATTCTCCATTCTTCATGTTAGTGAGTTTCCCCTCACCCTCCCATCCACCATCCAAAGAAAAGTGTCTGTTTAGTAAAAGCATCTCAATAGTTGTAGAAAGCAGAGTCTAGGGAAAGTATGTATTCTTATATTATAACCAAAACCCAAGAAGAAAAATACAGCCACCAAGTTGGGGGTGGAGAAGAGAAGGTGTAGCGGAGCAGGGAGACAAAAGAGAACTGCTCCAGGGTTTGCTTCAGAGCCCAAGGAAAATGTTCATCTGTTAGAGTATCTGAGGGACCCTTTTGCTCTAGCAAGTGAATTCAAGTGAAAATAAGGCTTTTAGGTTTTAGTCTAGCTTATGATGGATTGACATGGAGGAAGCCAGAAAATGGGGAATATATCCAAATATCCAAATAGAGGCGTACTATATCTTTCATTTTCCTTCAGACTATTTTTGGTCCTTCTCATTCTTCACAATTCAGCTTTAGAGAGGATGAAAGCATTAACTTATTTATACCCTACATTTTTCTTATTGTGAGGAACTCTGAAAAGTTTACATCCTCATCCCCCTCTCATCCATTTAATCCTTACAACTGGCTCAAAGTCAGACATGGAGTTTCATGATCAAGCAGGGACAAGATTCCAGATTTTCAAAGTCCCAGTCCAGCCCTTTAATCACTAGATCATACTGGATCTGCCTTCATGTCTTTGAATATTGATGGAAGGAAGATGGAGCTGTCAGCCATGTCTGCCTTCTAGTTGCTGTGCATATTTTTGCCCTAGAAGCTCTCCAATTGCCATTTTTGGGGAAAGGGCAAAGGATAGATTGTGAAATGGCCTTTTTCCAAACATTGTCAGGTTCACTATGAAAGATAGCCTTAAACTGATTTTTATGTATAACTCCCTAGCCAATTGGCCTGGTCTTCTGAAGTTCTGCGGGTTTCTTATCTGGAGATACTTCAATCATATGTGCTGGTTTCATACAAATTGCTCAAGCTGTCACGAGCTGGGGTTCCTCCTTCACACATTCAAAAGTCACAGACTTTTTTCCTTGCAGAGTGTTCTTGAGTGACCAAAAAGCACAAAGCACCCAGAATGGATCTCTGAGCATGCACAGAGTAGCTTTGTTGAACCCAATCTAGTATTCACTTCCAGGAACTTGCCTTATGAGAATGTCCTTTGGGAGAGGTCTTCTGAAAAAAGCACACGTCCCCTTCTCCAGTTGCGCCACCCTCCTCTGCTGACAACGCATCATGGGGTCAAGAGTTGGGGCTGCCCCATCTGTGTCTGAGAAACTTCCCTATTCCAAGTCCCCCCCTGCCAATTGTAGACACAGGTTGTTCCCAGAGTTTGCCCACCCACCTGGGGAGTCTGACCTTGAGATAGGCATCCTCTCTTTCCCCATCTCAGTGTCTCAGCATGGCCCACATTCCCAGTCTCCCCGCCTATTCTTCAGAGTCTGGTTTTGAGTCTTCTGAAGTCCAGCCAGCAGCCCTTGAATAAGAGCACCTAAAGCAGCCATCTTTCTTAATCCCAGCACAAGCATCCATGGAGGAGGAAGAGAGATGTACCTGCCCCCCTGAAACACTGAGGCTTCATAATTTAGTCCCACCTTCATTTTGTGTATCATTTGCAGAAAAGTTGTCCACAAGAAATGTGGTGAAATAACATACATTCCTTTCTGGACACCCTCAATATGGAAAGGCTGCTCATCCACATAGATTCCTGCACCTATTCATCTGAAACCAACTTAATCCCCTGGGAAGGGACATCTGTTTCTACAAATTTCATCCAATTTTGGTATGCAATAAAAATTATTGGCAGTACCCTTAGCAAAAATCAAAATATAAAAAAGTATAGCTCAAAAGAACATCTTACCTATTTGTAAGAAAGTTGGGAAGGGTTAAGCCCATAAACATTATCCACCTCTGACAGTACATCAACCAGATAATTCTATTCTGTTAAGTGTTCTTTTCATCCAGTTTGTTCCTATTCTTTAGAATAGCTTTAAAAAGTCTTGGACAAGATCTTGACCTGCTTCACATGTAAGAGTAAATCAGAGTGTAGGCTGAATATGTGTTCTTGTTCAAACATGGGTTGTTGAATCATCAATTGATGTTACATGCAAACTCTGTTTTAGGGTTTAATAAAGGATTGTTAAATATGAACAATTTGGATGTCACAACCCCACGCCAAACCATGGGTTCTCTTCGTAGGTTCAACAATTCAGTAACAACCTGTAAACCTATGCTCACCTCATACTCAATCCACATCTCGTGATTGTTGTTCCATATGAGCAAGGCCTTTACCTCACCGAAGTAAGACAATTCAGTGAACATCCTCCTAGCTGTGTGTCAGTTCAGGTATAAATATTGGTTAGAGTGATGTTCTTACATCTTTTCTTCTCTGAGTTGTTTTATTTAAAGATGACACAATGCTTCATTCTTTCACTTGACACACAGTGAGCAATTTCTTATTATGAAATGTAATTCTCATTGATCCATCCTTTTTCCTGGATGTTGGTAATGTAGCTTTCATTTGTTGGAATGGGACTCTGCTTTTAAAGTGTGTGCTGCTCTTAGAAAAATGAACGTGGATGACTGGTTCCCTTCTCATATTAGTGAAGCCTGAAGTTTATGGTGTCTTCAGTTTATCTCCCTGGCCCACACTGGTGCTTCTTCCTGATTTGTTTCTCTACTGGAACAAAATTTACCAGTGGGTGCATGTGTGTGGAAAGTAGGGATGGCAGAGAATTTCATTCCTTTTAGAGTTTGGAGCAGCCCTCCTTTTCCATCTTCCCCTCACCCCAATTTTTAAGGCTTTCCAGTAGCTGAATCCAGACTTAAGGGACAAACTTTGCCTCCTGAGACCAATTTGGCCCTCTCTTGCTGTATTCGACCAGTGCATTAAATTCCTCCTCTTCTTGCAAGCATTTGTCTTGCTGGGCAGATGATTTTTTTATGTAGTGAGTCTTAATTTTATATTTTGTGATCTTCCGGGCCTATTTCCATTTTCATTTTCTAAATTGCTTTAAAGCAAATATATAAATAAATAACTGCCTCAGAGAACAGCTTGGCATGGTTCTTCCTGCATCAGCGGTGAAGAACAGGGGAGGGGGAAAGCTCTGAGTCCCACCTCCCCTGTCAGAGCTGAGAATTCAAAAGATCGTATGACCCTCCCAGGACCATAAGACTGTCCCTGTGTATGTAAGCATTTTTGCAGCATCGAGTTAGGGTTGGTACCTCTTTTTTCTAACAGGCTGCTTGTCTTTAGCACTTCAATGCCAGGGAGGCAGGCGCCTGCTAAGCCTCTCCATGCTAGCAATGGTGGTTACCTCTGGCAAGTGCAGCTGAGAAGAAGTTCATTCCTGTTCATTGTCTTCAAGAACTTAGTAAAATTTGCAAAGTTATTCAGGAGAGAAAGAACCTGGATGTGGGAGAAAATTCAGTTGAGTTACCCATTTGGTGATCTTTGAATTTTTATTTTTTTGGAAATATGCAATTTGGAAACATTTTCAGATTTATGCTTGATTCAGCCACCACACACAGAAACATATGTGCACACACACCTTGGCTTCAGAATGTCAGCAGTTAAAAGTCATACAACAACATGTTGTAATTGATCCAAAATAATTAATATTGTCAATGTTTGAGCAAAATATGTGCATTTTCTAACATTTCCAATTTGCTTTTGTAAGTATTTGTTTCTAAGATTATCATAGTGCATTTGTAACCCAATTTTTTTCTTTTGTGAAGAATGGAAGGTGACTTGCATAGTCTTGTATGACTCCATTTTACCCTCATAACAACAACCCTGTGAGGTGGGTTTGACTGAGAGGGAGTGACTGGCAAGTCAGCCAGTGAGTTTCATGCCAAGTGGGGAAAAGAGCCCTGATCTCCCAGCCCAACACTCACCAGCACATCAAACTGACTCTCCGTAGCCATGTGGAAGCATGCACTGTATGGACCAACATGTATGTTTACTACATAAACACTTTATTTCTTACATATTTGCATACATGTTTTGAGTGGCCTAGGAATAATATTCCTTTTATTTTAGACTGACAGCATGAAGAGAATATAGTTAGAGTGTATAACATGTAAATGCAATAGCAGTTTGCAGAGTCAAATTTTCATATAAATTAATATCACTATTGTATTTTAATAAAGCCATGGAGCTTTTGGAATTATGTAGACATCAATCACTTAGCACAATTATTGACTTCATGCATCATCTGGCTCCTTCTCGTGACAAAGTTGTTGTAAATTTCATAAACACAATATATCAAAGAGCCATAAAATTCACTGGGAGCTCTTCTTAAACTTTCCTAGGGACAAAATTGTTCACAGACATCCCCCCCACCCCCACCAAGTCAATGACATTGTAATATGGCACTGTGTAATTAAAATGTTGACATATGCAAAGATTTGTAAAGCAGATAAAAGAGTGTGTGTTGCCCATAGAAGTTTAAAGGAGAGAAACAGATGGCTTTCTATCAGAAGATGTATGGAAAGTGCCAACAAATAATGGGCAGATGGCTTACACATGAAGGACAGGCAGGGAGAGGTATTAGTTGTTAAAGAAAAATGGGCAAACTTTGGGCAATGTTCCCTTAAAATTAATGCAACTTCAGTATTGGAAAAATAATTCCAAAATAATCCTTGTGAATGGTGCTCCCTTCTCAGTGCAAATTCCCTGCTTATAAATGTTTTGTACATGAGCAGCAGAATCTTTAGTGTGATAATCCATGCATTAGAGTAGTAATGCTTCCAGACTTATTTTTCTGTCTTAAAACAGTGCAAGGATGAAGGATTAAAAAGTATTGATTGATATTTTTTGAAAAAGTAGGTGGTTAATTCTTTTCCTCTGCTCTGCTGTTTAACCCACCATGATATCACAGTCCTTTAGGAGATCTACAGATAAGCCTCTGTGTGTGCTTCACAGATAAATCATATGACTACCACTCATTGCCTGGGTTCAGACAACACGATAACACTCATATGAGGGTTGAATATGGGTTGAGTGTGGCTTTTTTCTTGAGCCATGGCTTATTTCTGAAGCATGGGTTATCCTGTTGTCTGAACCCAGCCAAGATAACAAACCATGGGGAAGACAGTTCTTAATCCAGCAAAATGCCATGACTTCTTTTACTGGATTAGAAGCATCAGCTTGTTAGCACAGCTGGGTTCTGTCAACAGGATCATTCCTCTTTCAGAGACATACCTGGGTTTCATTGACAATCCACCTTCAATCCAGACCCAGCGCTTGAATGTGGATTATGATGCAGTTGTGGTAATGAGTGTGAGATAGTATTTTGTAGATGTTCTTTCATTATGCCATCATTTTGTCTTGTCTTCCGCTTCTATGATGGTTTCCTGATTCTTACTGCTTTCCCTCTGCCAAGGCTTTGTTGTTTATGAATGAAAGAATGAATGCATATGACTGGAGCTGTGCACAAATGGCCTCTCTGGCTTCCATGTAGCCTGAAATAATCTCAGAAGCTAAGCAGGGACAGGCTTGAAATCTGGATGGGTGACTTGAGTCCTGCACTGAGCAGGTGGTTGGAGCTCATGGCCTGCTAGGCCTCTTACAACTGGATGATTCTGTGATTTCTGTGATTCTAATGCTCCACCTCATTTGTCAGCAAAGAGACAGGAAAACGATTTCACCAGGTTTGTCTAGAGGGAGGAGATGTGTTCTAGTAATGGATCACAGGTAGGACCAGTTTTATGAAAGGCTTGTGGCACGGCTTCAGGTTTCTGGTTTCGCTTCGCTTCCCTACCACCACAAGTGGCGACAGCATCACCTGTATTCGCAGCTGAGCACCCATTTTGCATCTGCCGCTCTACTCAATACCCAGCATCATTCAAAGGCTTTGGTGGGGAGATGCAGCCATCTCAAACTGGAGAACAAATCTGAGAGTAGCCTTGTATTTCTCACACAGGGTAAGAAAAGAATAATATCAGGAATCTTTTCAGAAAATGTCTTGGGGGGGAAAAAAGGTCTTAGCTCTAATGTTCTTTCTTTAGGGTTCAACAACTTCCCCAGAAGACTCCTGAGAGACCCTTGGACTGCAAAGAGATCAAATCAGTCAATCCTAAAGGAAATCAACCCTGACTGCTCTTTAGAAGGCCAAATACTGAAGATGAAACTCAAATGCTTTGACCACCTAATGAGAAGGAACGACTCACTGGAGAAGGCCCTGATTCTGGGAATAATTGATGATAAAAGGAGAAGGAAATGGCAGAGGATGAGGTGTCTAGATGGAATCACTGGGGCTGTGGGTGTGGGGTTGGGTGGACTCCGAGGGATGGTGGAGGACAGGAGACCCTGGAAGAATGTTCTCCATGGGGACATGATGAGTTGGGCACAACTTTGCAATGAAACAAAAAACAACAACTCCCCCAGGTTCTTCCAAATATTATATTTATGGGAGCATGATTATGGATACATCTTGCCTCTCATATTGCTGTGGAGAATACCATTCCTTCCCTGCAAGCACTCCATGCACACTCATGCACACACGCATGCACACACACACATAAGCACACATGTACCTGTAGCAAGCATGGTGCCCAATTCCAGAGGGAGAGCTGGTGTCTTCCCAGAGTTTGACCTCTACTTTCCTGTTCTCTTCTACCATGAAAGAGGCCTCCATTTCTTCTGTGCCATTCTCAGGGCATTTTATAGCCTATTTCACACTTTTCCAGTGGTATTATTGACCGTAACTAATCAGCGCAAGGTGGGTCAGAGTATTGTCCGCATATGTGTCTTTATTGCTCTGAGTCTTCCCTGTTGTCTGCACTTCCTGATCTGAAAAAACACTGAGGGAGGAATTACCTCCTGTTGTCTTCCCCTGAGTGGGGGGTGCAGGAAGGCAGAGGCTACAGGCTGCCATGAATAGCACTGCACAGCGGAACACAGGGCACTCAGACATCCTCATCAACCACTTGATAGGTAAGGTAAGCACAAGAACCCCATACCTGACTCATGAGAACTTTCCGACTTTTCTTCTCTGCTGAAGTTCTTTTCAAAGGCATTTTCCCTTGTGAAAATGAATAAGAATGATCAAAAATATGTGGGGAAAATTGTGGATACAGCACTAATTCTGACAATCCATTAGAATCATGTACCACAGAATGTGCCTACCCCTGGTTCTTTGAGGTCCATTTGGTGAGATGACCTCAATGACCCCCTCCCTCAGCAAGTCTTCTTCTCACAGCCATGGTCACCAGAAGCCACAGTGCTTCTTTCTCACCACTGCCACACCTTCCTTCTTTAATAAGCAGAGAGACAGTGAGCTAGCAGGCAGGGTACCTACTGCCACTCCTTCTCACCACCAGTGTTACTACCAAAAGGCTTGTGGCAAGGGGCGGCCTATAAATTTCCAAATAAATAAATAAATAAAATAAAAAAGATTAAGGGTTCTCCAAGGTCCAAGGAGCTGATGTGACTGGGATAGAAACATAGAAGAAATAGAGTGAGTCAGAAGGGGCCTCCCTGGCCTTCTAGTCTGACCTCCGGCACCAGCCGGCTCCGCTCACGATATGCCCACCATGCGCATGTCCAGCCTATCTTTGAACACCCTCACTGATGGGGCCTCAACGACCTCCCGTGGAAGCCCATCCCAGACCCTGGATGGCCCCAGAGACATACTGGAGGGAAGGAGTTTAACAAGGTAGATAGCCTAGCTCCTCTTCCACCACCCATCCAGCTAAGAGCCTCCTGGAATCCATGCCTAAATGTATAGCTAAGGAAACCTCAGCTGCCGCAAGCTTAGAATATTCTGTGGTCTCAGCTGCCACTGCATCTATTTTGGTATGTATGTATGTATTTATTTATTTTATTTAAAACATTTTGATGCCACCCTCATCACAACAAAGCCTCGGGGGCAGCTCATAACAAAAACAAAATTATAACAATTATACAACAAAAATATTAAAACCCGGTGCATCTTGGCTTGATTTAAAACCCTATAAATACCAATAAATTAACAATTAAAATAAGTTTTAAATAAAAAGGTCTTAGCCTGGCGCCGAAAAACAAATAACGACAGTGCCAGGCAGACCTCTCTGGGGAGCGCATTCCATAGGTGGGAGGCCACCGCAGAGAAAGTCCTCCTCCAGGTACTCACCCTCCTAATATCATTGGGTTCCCGGAGAAGAGCATCTGTTGCTGATCTCAAGGGGAGAGAGGGCATATATGGACACAAGCGCGCCTTTAGATAACCAGGTCCCAAGCCATTAAGGGCTTTATAGTATTGGACTGGTGCCTCCTCCTCCTCCTCCTTTTTACATTGATAGATCACCTTATAGCCTTGTGCGTTCCTGGTTCACTGCTTGAAGCTTCCTGCTAGGATCTTTCCTGGTTGCATTGCATCCCGGTGTGCCCTGGCCTCTCATTTCCTCTGCTCATAACTATGCACTGGATTGTGTTGCAAAAGGACACAAAATGCTTTGCCTTCTCTCTAATGCACTGTGTCTTACACACTTGCACAGAACTACTAAACCTTTAATGCCTACCTTGAATCATGTTTGATTTCCTGGATGCCATATTTGTTTAAAACAATGCTCTTCAAATTTTCTTCACCATCTGTGTGGCTTCTCCTTGTCTGAATGTAAATGAGATATTAAAATGCCATGCAGATGTCTGGATACATATCAAAATTAACATATTATGCAAATTCTCTGTGGATAAAAATGAGGTGCTGGTGTTTCCCCCCCCCCCCATAGAAAGAGAGTAACTCAAAAGCTGACAAGGAAGAACAAGGGAACACACACAGAAAGGGCCAGATCCTCATCATCATCATGGGCATCGTCATAAAAAAGCAAAGAAAAACTTGAGTTGAGAGTATGCCCTGCAGGGCTGTGGAATCTCCCTTTTTGGAGATTTTCAATAGAATCAGGTCGGTGAAGGATGCAACCTTTCCAAGTGGCAAAGAGAGATGAACAGGTCCCATTGTCTGGATTCATGGAGCAGCTTACAGGAATGATGCTGAGGGTATGTGTGTGTGTGTGGGGGGGCACTGCTTTCTCCCCTATTTGGGGGTAGAAACATGTGACCGAGACATTCCCCCTTTTGGACTTTGGCTTGATTGATTAGAGGCGCATCTTCGTGCCTGCTCTGCACTGTTTGCTTCATGACCTGCTTGTGTTCCTTCAGCAGGTTCCCCTCACTGCCCATAATCAGGCAGGGAGCACATCTCCCAGCTCACAGGCAACCCTGGCAAGTGTCTGTTGATGAAGAGACACAGGCACATCAACTATTTATCACCAGCCAGCTTGAAAGGATGGAGGAGGGAAGCAGCCCTCGGGCTGCCCAGGCCTCTAGTCTGTTGAAATATGATCTTCGGGGATCAGAGTGGGCCAATGCTGACAAGCTCCAGTCAGGTTCTGGCTGACCGAGTGCATTTCTGGCCCTTAACTGTTGCATACCTTATCGTTAATTGACTTGCACCAAAAGTGATGCGTCTATCCAGTGGTGACGGCAGAGCTGACGGTGAAGAACATTAAAACGATATTGATTAAAGTCCAGCTTCATCACCCATCGGTCCAAGCAAGTTAGCATCTTTGTATCCACTGCCAGGTCATGGATTAGACCAAAGCAGAGACTCACGTCATGTTCAAACTCCTGTTCTTGATCCACGGGACCATGCTGCTCTTCTCCAAAAATGTCTTCTTCAGCTGTTGATCAGCCACTGCACCGTGACCTCCTTGGGTCTTTGATGCAGAACATGTTGTAGGCCTACCATCTTGTTCAAGGCATACTTTCTGGTAGGACTTTTTGCCTGCCTGACGCAAAGCCCAAAGAGTAGCCCACCCCACGCTCACCAGAGAGGTGATTCTTTACAGAGTCTTGCAGCAGTATGGAGACATCAATTCTCATCTATCTTACTACATTTCCATACAATCCAAGAGCCAAAGCTGCCTGGATGTGTCTTCTTCTCTCCCTTCCTCATGCCGCCAAACCACTACCAGCTTCTGACCTGATGCCCTTGCTATGTGAAGTTCTTCCGCAGAGATTTGGTAGTGGATGCTATACACTCTGCACATGCACATAGGCCATTTCCTTTTACTAGCACACACGCTCCAGCGTGGAGCCTGGCCATTAAGCCCTGCTGAAGTCAGCAGATGTGCACAATGCCATCCAGATGTAAGTGACTATTGTGAATATAAGCAATGGTAACTATGAATGTAAGCTCTCTTTACTTCTTCCTTGACCTGTGAAGAAAGTTTTTTTTTAAAAAATCAGAGGTATATCCTGCTTTTTTCTTATAATGAGCTCCGTGCAGCTTTACATCATTCTCCACCTCCCACTCTCAGTTTTATGCCCACAACAACAGCCCTGTGAGGTAGGCTGGGCTGAGAGTCTGTGACTGGCCCAAAGTCACCCGGTTGGCTCCATGGCTGAGCGGGGACTCGAACCCAGATCCTCTGAGTCCCAGCCCCATGCTCTTAACAACTTCCTCTGCAGCTTTGCATGAAAACATTGTTCAGATCATTTCTCCCTCTTCTCAGAGGATCCAGCTTTCCAATAAATGAATCAATGTTGATGTTTTGTTTAAAAGCACATTGCTTACAGAAACACTTTCTACCTAAGTCAGTTATAGGGAAATCAATATCTGATGTGCAGTAAGCAGCACTTTTATGGTAGCTTGAGTGACACTTTTCAGAGATAAGTCAAAACTCTCTGCTGCTGCTTCTCAGTATTCCTTTTGACTGCTTCACACAAGAGCTGCCCACACAACTCCTTCCAATTTTGAAGAGAAAACAAACACCTGCTACAGAGCTACGTCAACAATTTTAGACAAACTTACCATTTCTTTTCCATTCATACCACAATGCCTTTAAAAGCAAACAATGCTGGAAGGTGAATTTGAATTCTTTTGCCACTGGTTTGCGACAGTACTTCTCCAGAAAACACGAATGGCACTTTAGATAGGTGGGAATTACTCCTGGTTTTTCCAGGTTCTTTCATGACTCATAAACTCAGCTGTGTAGTTCTGAACACAGGTATTCATAGACTGAATGTGATTTCCTTGATATTTTATTTTTAACTTGCTATACATTCACTTAGTGTTTAATTTATATATCACCCTCTTTGTTAACAAGAGCTGTCAAGAGAGGGCACAATCATTTAAAATACTCAGACCTTAAAGGGGAAAACAAACAAAAAATTAAAAGAATAAAATGATAACACAGTAAAACTGCTTCATTTAAAAGAGTAAATTATGATATGCTTTCACACCAGTGAAGAAATTGCATTTTGCTTTCTCTCAATGACTTACAACAGTGAGGTTGACAGCAGAAGGGGGTAAATATGCACATTGTGCATGGTAAAGGTGTTGGTGAACACCAGTGAGAAGACCATGTGAGGTCTTACATAGAGGAAGGCTGGATTGTAGTTATTGCCATATGATTGGAGGGTAGCTAAATCTCCTCATGATGCTGACTGGACCTGAGTAGGGACAAAGTGATGGAATGGTGGCCTCATCACTGCTGATGGGCAGGAGAATCCCATTGCTGCTAGAAGCAAAGATGAAAAGCTGTTGAGAGGCATCTGGGGCAGCTTGTCTGGAAGCTCATCAGGAAGTTTCTTTTTGAGTCTGAGGAAGGTAGCAGCCGGGAAGGAGAAAGCTGCGAGACTGGGAAGCCACACGGAGAGCACATGAGGCAGAAGATGAAGAAGGTCTGCAAGTGTGGAGAGCAGGACCCTGGGATCAGCCTTTGGGTAAAAGAGCTGAACCCGAGGGTCAGCCAATGGTAGTAACCTGAAGACTCCAGAGGAAGCCTGGAGAGCAGCCCGAAAGTGTGCAGTCCAAAGTCGAACTCTATCAGGGAGAAGACTGATAATCAAGCCTTTATTAGGCTTGTGAGTGGGATGGATTTTGGAGAACTGGCACGCTTGGATGGGGGTAAGAACTGAAACGGTATCTCTTTGCTTGCTTTTCCTTTATTTCTGATGCATTGATCTTATACCTAATGACCAGTTACCTTAGATAAAAGCAGTATGCTAAATAAGGAAGTTTAGTTTTATGGTGGTAGTGGAACTAAATAGTAGAAAAATTAAAAAGGTCTGCAGGAAATACAGGAGATAATTTTTTGAGGGAGTTTGGTGGCATGCAACAAATTGATCCACCCCATATCTAGATTTCCAGTTGACTCCATTCTTTTAGTGGTTCGCTATGCTTCTTCTTCCCAAAGTCCTTTATCTGTCTGAAATTTTGAGAGAAAAGAAGAATATAAGCCTCTGACAGTCTCTCCAGGTTGGGTCTTGTTAAGAGAGTGGCTGGAATGAAGTTACCTATGCTGGTTTATAGCCAAACTTTCTCAAAATCATTGGAGTATGGCCAGGATATGAGCGGCATTAATATGAGCATAATAGTCTATACTGCCAGACTGAGATCTCAGTGCAGGTCAATCCAGAAAGGTGCTGTGTACTGGGTTGCTATTGGAATCACATCTGTTGCCACTGAAGATTTCCAGCAATTGTAAAGGCATAATCCTTATAATCTTGCTTCAAAGTTTCTGGCTATAATCGTTATTTTGTTTCTTTTATTTGTTTGTTTGATTTGCTTTTCTGCTGCGTTAGAATATTATTATTTAAGAAAAATAAACTAATAAGTGAACATATTCAGCTTCCTCCCAATGGTGTGCTCATTTTAGCATGACTCCTGAAATCATTGTATTCTGAATCTTGGCAGCACAGTGGGGTTTCTGCATGTTGGTGTTAGTGCCAGTGGGATTGTCCCTGAATGAAGGGGTGATATTTCCACAATAGCCTTTCTAAAAGCTAGAAAACGGGGGTTAATTATGCTTCTTGGGCAGTGCATGACACAGTTTGAGGGAGATGCAGACAAAGGCCCTTTCTAACAAAGGGCTTCCTGTGGATACCTATGTCCTTACTCTGATCCTTCAGGGTGAGTAAAATCTCTTCCCGAGAAATTAGAATCTCAATTCCTGTATCCAATGAAACACCCCATCCCCTTCTTACCACAGCAGTCCTACAGCCAGACAATACCTTGGACCATCAGAAAGACAAACAAAGGGGTCCTAGATGAAATCAAGCCAGAACTTTCCCTCAAAGCCAAAATGGCAAAACTGAGGCTGCCATACTTTGGCCACATCACGAGAAAGCAAGACTCCCTGGAGAAGACTATCCCATTAGGGGAGGTTGAAAGCCAAAAGGAAAGCCCAAATATGAGATGGATCGACTCCAGAAAGGATTCCATAGCCTTGAACTTGGAAGCACTGAATGGTGTTGTCATGAACAAAATGTTTTGGAGAGCTTTCATTCATGGGGTTGCCATATGTCAGAGATTACCAGCCAACACAGAACATGCATAATCAGACGATTCTCCAACATCAAAGGAAGTTTTCTTTAATAAAGACCTCATTACTGCCTCTTTCAAGCAAGAGGAGGCAGCTCCTCTTCCACATGAAGGCACTAATTATTTCATTTAAACACAGTGTTGGTCCCACCTTAGTCAATTACTGCAGTCAAGAATGACAGGGCCAAGCATGCAGATACCTGGTCTATATCCTCAGAAGCAACAGATTGAAAATAATCCTAAAGGCTTTTACAGAAACCCCCTTTTCCAATACTTTTTTTTAAAAAGGAATTCCATGCAGATTAAAACAACAGGCAATTAGCATAAAACAGTATGGAACAGATGTAGGTCTCTGTTATAACTAAACATGCATAGGATTGTCTACTTACCATTCAATACACTAAATTAATAGTCCTGAAAATGTCAGAACTAAAATCACATTGCTCTTCTCCTGTTCAAAGGATAATTTGCACAAGTTGCATTTCTGAATTTTGCTTCAATGTAAATTACTATTATGAGCTGCATTCTCCTTCACAGCAGTAGCAGTATCACCAGTTCTTCTTGACAAACATCTATTTTACTTGTAAGTTTCTAAGCATATACAAAGTGAAATGTTGAACCCTCTGGCCTTCTTCACCCAAAGCTTTACTTATGAATCCTTCTGCACCTGTCCCTAGAGGAAGGAACACTGTGGAATGAACACACCTTCGCTCTTCCCTCTAAGATCCCAAATGGGCCACCCTATGACTGTGACAACATACTGTCAGGTCCACCCCCTCAGGAGTTCCCCATCCTATAGACTCTGCCTCCACCACTTCAGGATGTTGTTGCTCTTCCTCATTCCCATGGACAGGAGGACTGGGCAGCATGGCTGCCCAGTCTTAATCTCTCCCATAGCAGGCACAGGTGGCTACCCAAGGCCTTGGACTGCAGCTGGAAATGGGTCCATTTCAACAATCATCTCGTTATCAGCGCCTGAGCTATCAGCCCTGCAGAGACTAGTCAACTCCCCCTCACATATCTCATTTTGGGAAACTGAGCTGTCAGACCAGCCAAAATGGCCAGCCTCTTGTGCAAGCGCCTGAAGTTTGCCAGAAAGTGTACACATGGCAATTGCTAAGGTACTAGTATTTGTGGTAGAGTTCTATGGCAAAGGCACAATAAAATAGTTAGAAGGCGTTTTGGTGGGAAGGGGGATTAACTTCCATGTTGGTGTAAAAACTTTCTGAATTGATGCATTTAAAGTTAATTTAATTTGCGCCATATGGTACATTAACTGGAATGAGGCTTCAGTGCACAACAACATTTCTAAACCAGTAGTTGTCTACCCACAGTTGACAGGAAAATAAATTTCAGGGAAAGGACAGCACTATTGGGAACGGGGGCAAGCAGGTGGGGGGAGTTTGGGTACAGCTTTTACTTGAGGTTGGTAAAGGATTCACATGTAGAATCTTACATGAAAGAGAAATGGATGTGACTCCAACAAGGAACCAAAGTGTGCTTGCAAATGCACGAACAGCAGTTTCAGCTGAGCACAATTAGGCTAATCAATGCAAAAAGCATTCATAGGGTTTGCCCTGGGTACATTGCAAAGTGCAGTGGGACAATTTAGAAGTAAATTTGCTAAGTAAATGGGCCAGCAACGTTAGTTTCTAAATTAGAATGAAATGCCTGCACTAGAACCTGAAATTGAAATAAGAAGTGTCACTGCAGTTTCCCTTGCAAATTCAAAACTCAAGAAAAGAAACGTGGAATAATTTCTTTGCTTTGCTTTTCCTGGCAAAATCGGATGATCATTTGTCCAATTGAAGGGCACCATTTTTATCGGCAGTGATTATCGTCATCACCCCAGGCACTGAATCCGGGATCTACCTTCTGGACACAGAATTACAGTCATAGATGGGTTTTGGTCTGATTCACTTCTTATTAATACTATTTTGTTTTAGCAGAATTACAGATGCATGTCTAGTGTGGATTTCTTGACTTCTTGCTGATCTTTTTAATTTTTATTATAATTATACAAACAAGAATTATCATATTTTTTGCTCTATAAGATGCACTTTTTTCCCCCCTCAAAAGTAAGGGGAAATGTCTGTGCGTCTTATAGAGCGAATATGTGTGTGCAGTAAGTCTGTCAGATGTGCAACCCATGGGGAAGCGATGGGGAATGTGCCTGTGATGATGTGCCCATTTGATTCAGAGTATTTTTTTTCTTGTTTTCCTCCTCTAAAAACTAGGTGCGTCTTATGGTCAGGTGCGTCTCATAGAGCGAAAAATACGGTACATAAAATCACGATTACAGGTAAAACCTATACACCCTTAAAAGCAAATCCTAATTTTCCCAACATCTATTAAAAATGCAATCAATATGTCCCTCAAAACTTTACAATAACATTGAAAGGGCTCTAAATATATTTACATTCAAATTAAAGTATTTCATAGAAATGACAAATGGCCTCCAAAGGTGGTCAGATTTTTTGCTATCTTCATATAGATGAACAGATTCTGTTAATTTGATGATTGAAGATACCATATTTTATTAATCCATTATTTTTTTACAAGAAATAGCATGTAATCTTCGTTTACTAATTAACTTAGCATCAGTTAAACAATTTCCTACCAATTCCACATGATTACTTTCAGCAGTATCTTTCAGATAGCCAAGCAAAACATACATAAAGTTTACAGGAATAGGATATCCAGTAGTACAATTCAAATGGGTTATAACTTTTCCCAAGGAAGTTCTAATTATTTTACCAATCCATCATAGCTGGAAGAAATCCACATTGGTTCTGTCCCATTTCCAGCATGCACTGCTAACATTGGGATACCCTGTTTCCCCCAAAACAAGACCTAACCCAAAAATAAGCCCTAGCATGATTTTTCAGGATGTTCATAATATAAGCCCTACCCCAAAAATAAACCCCAGTTAAGATCGTCAGCCAGATGGACACATTTAGTACGTCCACTGCAACACAATTTGGAGTTTGGAGAGTTATGACGGTGTTCCAGAAGAAGATGACATGACTGTATTTGCATAAATGTAGGTTTTTGTACATGAATACATGTAGATTGTTGTACATGAAAAATAAGACCTCACCTGAAAATAAGCCCTAATGTGTCTTTTGGAGCAAAAATGAATATAAGACTCAGTCTTATTTTTGGACAAATATGGTACATCCTTGCCAAACTTGGTGTTATGATATACCCATAAAATAATATGTTATAAAAGTTTTCCTTTAAATCAATACATGGAGATATTTTAGAACCTCTATGAAATATGTAATTCCCTTGGACTGGAGATATTTCAGTCTTTAAAACTGTAAAAAAGTTCCTTTATCATGATCTTTTGCAATTAGTAGGTGATTTATACCCTTCGCTGATTGCCTTTTCAAATATTTCTTTGTTCACTTTTCCACCCCCATATGTTTGTCTTCTGTAACTGAAGGCAATGAAACCACAAAGATCTCTCTCTTCCCATTTTATGTACTAGATCATCTAAAGGTTTTAAACTGCCATCTTTAATCACATCTGCAAATGTCATGATTTTATATCTAGACCATTCTACTATATCTACAGCTAGCTGGAATTTGGTGTTATACAGAAAAGATTGCAGCAGAGAAATTTTATGAGATAACTCATGCGATATCTAATTCAAACTTGCAGGATAGCTGATATAGTGTAATTGGACTTAAATAAGTCCTGAATTGCCTAGAAATTGGGTTTAAGGAAGTCCTGAATTGCCTTGGAGTGCCTCTGATCTGTCTAAGGTAAGCACTTCATGGGAATCCTAGAGCAGGCTGGTTTAAGTTGTTGTTGTTGTTTAGTCACAAAGTCATGCCCACCCCCTTGCATCTTTACTTGCTCTGAATTACAAGCAACCTTATCATCTAGCCCTGGACTAAAATTTTATTCCTGAAGATGTGGAATGATTAAAAAAATGGCAGGTCACCTATATTAAAGTGTTTTGTAAGGTTCCTTCAGAATTTCTTGCCTTTTTATTATTCCATAAAAGTCATTATTAATGTATTCTGCTGATTTAATGTGGCCATTACTACCGATATGGGAACATTTTCAAAAATAAACATACATCTGGGTATGATATTCATCTTTAATATTGCTGACTGTCCTATTCACAATGCTACTACCATTTTTAAATGCCTTTCTCAATTGCTGACAAAAGGAGAACATAATTAATTTGGAAAAGCCCACCAGTGGTCAAACTAATATGTTCACCCAAATATTTAAAATATATACCTATCCATTATATATTAACTTCATCAGTTATTTCATGCTTAGATGTGTCTGAAATATTAGTTCACAATTTTTATGACTTACCATTGTTGTTGTTAGTTGCGAAGTTGTGTTCTACTCATCACGACCCCATGGACAACATTCCTCCAGGCCTTCCTGTCCTCCACCATCTCCCGGAGTCCACTCAAGCTCACACCGACTGCCTCAGTGACTCCATCCAGCCACCTCATCCTCTGCCGTCCCCTTCTTCTTCTGCCCTCAATTGTTCACAGCATTAGGCTCTTCTCCAGGGAGTCCTTCCTTCTCATTAGGTGGCCAAAGTATTTGAGTTTCATCTTCAGCTTCTGGCCTTCTAAAGAGCAGTCAGGGTTGATCTCCTCTAGGACTGACCGGTTTGATCGCCTTGCAGTCCAAAGGACTCGCAGGAGTCTTCTCCAGCACCACAACTCAAAGGACTCAATCCTTTTGCACTCGGCCTTCCTTATGGTCCAGCTTTCACAGCCATACATTGCAACTGGGAAAACCATAGCCTTGACTATATGCACTTTTGTTGGCTGGGTGATGTCTCTGCTTTTTAGTATGCTGTCTAGATTTGCCATAGCTTTCTTCCCCAGGAGCAAGCGTCTTTTAATTTCTTGGCTGCAGTCCCCATCTGCAGTGATCTTGGAGCTCAGGAAAATAAAATCTGTCACTACCTCCATTTCTTCCCCATCTATTTGCCAGGAAGTGACAGGACCGGATGCCATGATCTTAGTTTTCTTAATGTTGAGTTTCAAATGACTTATCATAGATCATTTTATTTTGTAACATGAAACATCACTATACAAAGCTATACCCAACAACTTTTCAATACATAATTTGAGTTTGCTAATTGTTACCAAAGCATCATCTACATATATATATAGTCACTTGGTGATCTTGGTAGATTTTTACAAACTTCAACCAAGCTTTGTAAGGGTTGGGGTTTTCTTCAGTACTACCTGTGAAACAGAATGCAAACAAGCAAACAAACCAAACTGCTAAACTGAATCTAAGGTTATCTTTGTGTATTAACACACCATTAATTCAGTCTAATTAATTAAAAACAGCCCTGAATTCTAATGCCAAGGTCAGAAGACTCACTTTACTAGGAAAGTAACAATTGCCAATTTTGGTATAGTTATCTTTTAAAAAAAGTAAAACTGCTTGTGATATATGGAAGTTGCTAATAAAATCTTCAGTTTTGATATAAGGCCAACAGGGTCTCTTTAAAGAATCTTAGTTTTAAGGAGGAAGGTAAAATATTAATAGAAGCTGGCATTCTGCTTGTTCCCCTTGTCAAAAGACCTCCTTTCATACTGCATCTGAGTTTCTGAACTGATTATATTTCAGTTATGAATTGATATCTAACGGGAATAAAGGCAGCATCTGTTTTACCACCTCCTCTTTACTCTTTATATTGTGTTTCCTTTCATCAGCGCCTGAAGTGATTGATTTGTTACTTTCTAAGATGTCAGCAATTAAAGATTGCAGGAAACATCATTCCAGTTTATGGTGCGATCCTGTGTACCTCCACTCAGAAGTAAGCTACATGAGTTAAGTGCGACTTATTCCCAGGTAAGTGTTTATGGGTTTGTTAGATCCAAGGACTACTTTCCACCAGAAGGTCTCTCCCCTCATTTGAGCAGATCACCCTTCCCCTTGACACACCACAACTGACTCCATCGTTCAGGGTCTCCAGTCTCTTTGAGTAGGATTTTCAGTGGGCTGGAGGGGCTGCTAGAGAAAGGAGGGCAAAGGGAAATACACCACTGTCACTGCAGTTGATCCACTACAGTGTAAATCAGGATAGAGCCCTTACTCTGGAAATTCTTAATGGTATTACTTATTTTATTTCTATGCCACCTAATAGCTAAAGTTCTCTGGGCTGCTCACAATAAAACTCCGTATATTTCCCCCCAAATATGACATTTAATAGCTATATTATACAGAAAAGACCTAATGAAATACCTGATATGGGTATCCCCCTTCAAGTGATTAAAATCCTTAGATGACTTGAAATGCTGTGGCACAGAGGACTTTCTGAACCCAGGGCTGCAAGGATGACAAAGCTGGCCCCAGGCAAGTCTTAAAGAGGAGGCAATGCCATAGTCGGGGGTCACCACGGAGGAGGCCCTCCCCTTTTTGCCTCGCTGCAAGATTTGCTTGGAGGTGATACTCAGAGAAAGAATTTGGATATTGTTTGTAGTGCCTGGAAGATTGTAGTTGAAACAGGTGCTTTGTCAGTTATTGGCTTCCCAAGCTATTTAAGACTTCATAGGTTAAAAACAACACCTTGAATTGGGCTTGGAAGCATATAGGCACCCAGTGGAGATGGGCCAGAATTAATCTTATGTGTTCAGACCTGCCAGCCTTGGTTATTAGGCCAGCTGCCACAGTTTGCACAATCCTGCCGCTTCTGCAGTCTTCAAGGCAGCCTCACACAACGTGCATTGCAGTAATCTGATTTAGACATTGCCAGGGCCTTCCTGCAACCAGATGGGGGCACAGCGGGGCTGCCAGACAATTCTGATAGAAAATACTTTGTGCTAGTGAGCCCACTTGGGTCCCGAGTGATGAAGCTGGATCAAGGAGAACCCCAAAGCTGGAAACCTACACCATCAAGGGAGGTGCATCCAGAGCAGGCTGAGCACTCTCCTTCCTGCCAGGGGAACCACCCACTACCAGCCCCTCAGTCTCATGTGGTTTAAGCTCCATGTTGTTGGCTCTCATCCAGCCAGGCACTGGCTTAGTGCATCACAGCCTCACCCAGTGGGAATGAGAAGCAACGTAGCAATGGCAACACACTCCACAACTCTGGATGTCACTACTCAGTGGTTTCACATAGCACTGGGGTCAGAAAGGATCTCTGAGGAAGACTGACAGGCTGAGCAGTATTCCCCAAGCACTACCCTCCAGAGCAGGTCGTCCATGTAGGAGTCCTATCCCAGGCAAAATGCCTTTGTATGAAAATTGACATCCCCCAACATCACATCTGGCGCCACACCTGTCAGCACAGGTAAGGGAAGCTGCTGAGTCACTGGAATCCCACACCTGTCGCATTGGCTGAGCACAAGAGGCAACCACTCTGACAAGGTATCTGGTGAGAGGTGGAATTCTCCTAGACCATAGCAACCCCGCTCCCCAGCCTTCTGGTGGTGTGGTAAGTACCCAGTGGTACAACTGGAGAAAATAATTCCTCCTCTCTGTTTGCCAGTCCAGGTCCCCATTGCACATGCCAAATTGGCCACCTCCTGTACTGTTAAATCATGGATAATGGAGACCACATTTAAAAGAAGCTTCTAGAAAGCTGAAGGCAGGCTGAGAGGGCAAACCACTAGACCTGTGGGTGCACAGATGGTTGGAACACAACATGGTCATTCACTGCCTGGGCCATCTTTTGCTTTGGTAGCTAGTCCTCCTCCCAGTGCTAAGTCTCCTTCTATCTGCCGCAACACTAATCGTGTCACCCCTGGACCTCCTGTTAGCTACATCTCTCTCCCAGGCACATACTCCAGACCAACAAGGGGAAGCTGACCAAGACTCTGAAAAACAACCATATTGGCAGATGTCAAGTGGGGTTGCCTTTGCATCCCCTCTCAAAAGGATCAGTCCCTTTTCCTTCTCTCCTGCAGGGCCTTGCCACCCCAGCATTCCTCCGGCCCTTCACAATTGAACTCAGCTGGCAGACATTTTCAGGCAGCCAGCTCCAGCTGCTTTTGTCACTGGATGGTTCACTCAGGACCTGAGACCCACTCTGGCAACAGCAAGCAAGAGCCAGGGAAAGAGACTGGTGAGCCGGTGGTAGCAGGTGGGGGGAGCTTCGCTTTTTGCAGCTTTCTTTGATCGTGTCCTGCCTGGTCTGCCTGCCGGCTTCAGGTCTTCAAACATGTATCAACTTGATGCCCACATGTTCATTGCACTGGTGACTTCCCGATTGGATTTCTGCAACGCGCTCTACGTGGGGCTACCCTTGAAGATGGTCCGGATACTTCAATTGGTGCAACACAGAGCTGCCAGATTGCTGATGGGGACTGGGCATTGTTCTCATATAACCCCAGTTCTCCGTCAGCTTCACTGGCTCCCTGTTGAAGTCCGAGCCCAATTCAAGGTGTTGGTTATTACCTATAAAGCCCTCAATGGCTTGGGTCCTGGCTACCTAAAGGAGCGTCTGCAACCATATCAGCCCTCCCGCCCCTTACGATCAGCAGCAGATGCCCTTCTCCAGGAGCCCTCCATTAGGGAAATAAGGAGAGTAAGCACCCAGAGGAGGGCTTTCTCTGCGGTGGCGCCCCACTTATGGAATGCGCTCCCCAGAGAGGCTCGCCTGGCACTGTCTTTATTTGTTTTTCGGCACCAGGCGAAGACCTTTTTATTTAAAAGTTATTTTAATTGTTACTTTATATTTGTCTATTTATCTTATTTATTGTATTTTTATCTTTACCTCAAGATGGGCCAGTTTTTAATGTCAGTTTTTTAATGTTAGTTCTGAATATTGTAATTGTTGTAGTTTTATTTATTGTTGTGAGCTGCCCTGAGGCTTGTCGCGAGGGGGAGGCATACAAATTTGTAAATGAATAAATAAATAAATAAAATTGCTAACTTTTTGGTTCTGATAAGCATCAGATGGTGAGCTGAGCACCAAATGTGCATGGCAACTGGCCACTGTGCACAATCATCAACACTTAGAGACAATACACAATTCATGTGCCCTGTGCAAACACATACTCTCCAGAGGCCTCTTTGGGCAGTATACATAACTGATGGATGTGCATGGCAGCAATTCTGTGTATTCTGTGGGAAATAATTATCCATAATCTTCAGGAAAACTGGACAATGTTCATGCAGCAACATAATGTAGTAACTTTGTTCTTTGCACATGTAGTACACATGGAGAGGTAAACCAGCTACCTGAAAACTGAATGCTGTATACCAGGCATTCTATATGCTTGGCAACTTGGAGAGCAATCATAAGCAACTCAAGTTGCTTATACGCAACTTGAGGAACTCCAGATGTATGGGCCTAAGAACTTCCATCACCAAAGGCTATGCTGCCTAAAACTGATGGGAACTGTATTCCAACATATGTAAGGGCCACCACTGTCCCTCATTACTATACTACTTTATTCTTGCTATTATTCATGTGCCCCAGTGCAGATTAATAATAACTTCATATTAATGACTGTGCTGATATTTAAACAGAATTATCCACAGTGGTGTCACCTAAAATCAATCTATCTCTAAGTATTTGTGGACTGAAAATCGAGCTCATACTTGAGATTACAGGAGCCATAATTCAAACAGGGTCTGTCAATGGGTCTGATGAGCAGCTGGTTTCACTCTTCCTTGGCAGAACAACTCACAACCCAACAGTTCTCACACCACTTTCATTCACATATCCAGAACTAAGAGGTGAGGCACAGGACTGGAGTAAAGCTAAGGGTACAATTGTAAAATCTATCAAATAACAGGAGGCCACGTGGTCTACTGAACCGTGCAGGAATGGAGTCTCATAAGGATCTCCTCCTGTAGTGAACTTATGGGAAAGTCATCCAAGTCCCATATATGATTGTCTGCTTGAGTCCAGCTGGCCTAAGAACCTAAGGAAAGAAGCTCTTCTAGGTCAGCATTCCTCAAGCCCCAAGACTTGGAGTGAGTTCTGGTCAGGCTGTTTCCCTTTCTCTTTCCCAGATCCCAAAGAAAAAGTCTGTGAAATGACTTATCCATGTCAGGTTGCCTCCAGCCTCTTACTAGATATTACCTGATGCATATTTTCCCAAGCAAACTTGCCAATCTCACTCTATTCAATAGCAGGCAGCCTAAAGCAACATTCCTAAGTCCCATCAACAAAGCAGTAGAAGATAAGTCAAAACAAACACAGCAACCACAAAAACTCTACCACTAAGGGCCATTTGAGTGGCAAGTTAAAGCATTTATTTGCAGCCCCATCCCACTGGGGCACAACTAGCCAAAGGCAGCACTAGCAGAAAAGGTGGATGGACAGGCAGTGAGGAGAATGCCAAGGACTGGCTGCAGGGGGTGAGCAGGTGCATTCGCCATCCCATGTTGGCTGCTTCCTGGTGCAAGTGCACCTGGCCCCCTCCTTCTGAAAGGCGTATGCAAAGCAGCCTGCCAGTCAGCCAGTTTGCCTTGTCAGGTGTAGCAGCAGGGAGACCACATCGCACTGGTGTTTACTTTATCAAAAGTAATAAAGTGTCAGAACAATGAGGGACAGTGGCTAAGGGACAGAGCGTCATCCCTTGAATGCCAATGATAGGGAAACTGAAACTCCTCCAGGAAATTGGGTCTAAAATATGTATTTTAGAGAAATGGTTAGGGTGTGAAATCAATGAACATTTCTTGCACATGAGTGTGCACACATGTGTACACTACATGCACACAGACACACACATCAGGCTGATGGAAACATGGAACAGCATGGATTTATGACTGAACACTTGGAAAACCAGCATGGAATGGAAGCATAGTCCTTCCAGTTCACCCATCCCTAACTATGATATTGGGCTTCACACAGTGAGTGACACAAAGCGTTTACTGTGCACCCAGCATTCCCAACGCACAGTTGCTTGCAGAGTTTTTAAGAGGACTTTATGACCCTCCCGTTTCATTTCCGTTTTTAAATGATACTTTCAGTCAGTGACGTTTTGTTTTGCTTTGCTTTTTAGAGCAGGGGAAATGCAGCTTTTTTAATGAAAGCAAGTGAAAATGTTTTCCCAGCTTATGCGCCATTCCACTATGCCAAAGTGCCACCTAAGGATTGCATATCAGACGAGCAGGGAAAGAAATGCTCTTCATATAGTGCTCAGATCTCGGTGCTGTGACAAAACCAGACGGAAATACAGTGGATCAACTTCCTTGCATAAAAGAGCATATTGATTCTTTTGGTACAACAAATGAGCAAAAAGCAGTGAGAAATAATGCAGTACCTTAAGCTATGCTTCAGCAGATGGACGCTGATGATGTAAGCAATGTGTAGAAGGGAGCAGGGCCGTGTCTCATGAACAGAGCATGGACAGGGCCAATCCTGTGCATGTTCCGCTCAACCGGCGGGTGTGAGGGCAGATAAAACATACCTGAGGCCACAATGATGGGAGTGAGGGCAGCAGGTGGGGTCGTTCTCACTCCATCCTGCCCCATGCATCTACCCAATGTAGGGAAACCAAGTTCTGAAGGCAGTTTTTTTTCAATCTTTATTCATAGTCAATCCTTGAATTTTCAGTCCCGTTTTCAAGTAGACTCAGTTAGGACACTACATGAGCACTTCCTTTCCACATGTGCTCCTTGAAACATCTCTTTTTCTTAACTCTCATGCCCCACCAAAAGAGTTGTCATGCTGCCCAGTCTTCAGAACATCTCAGTAGATTTACATTTGCATTATATTGACTCATAATGCATTGCAGAAATTTTGCTAGAACAAATAAGATATAAATGGACTGCAAAGGGAAGGGGGTGGGGAGAACGAAATCTATGGGATGGTGGGGAAATGCTTCATAAAGTAGAAAAGAAGAAAGGTAACTCAGTTCTTGTGAAGACCATCTTTTGAAGGCTGCAAAGGTACTTTCTGCAGTACCTTCTAATTACTTCTTGTGGGATTCAAGTATTCCTTGCAATGTATAAACTGGTTATCTTGCTTTGTAGACCACCCTTGTCTTTATTTGGATTTTCTGATTCTCTTGTGCTTGTATATTTCATGAGCTATTGTTCTTAAGGATATTAGCCACTGATCTGGAACCTTTTCATACCTGCATTATTTAGCAATGTATTGTGAGGAAAATGAAATCCTCCAGCTGTTCAGGCATGACAATTATCTACAAGGGATGAGTTATGTTTCATTAATATGCTTGTCTGGTAGGGTCTGGGCTGCCAGATTGTGATATTGACAGGGATGGCCTAAACTTCCATATCTCTTGTATTTGAATGCAGTGATCACACTATCAGATCTGCCATGTACAACAACAAAGAATCCTGCTCTTATCTTGAGCTGAGAAAACATCAATCATAAATCATGTCCAAATGTAATTCCATCTCTCACATACAGAGCTGAAGTTGATATCACTTTCCTTTCTACCCAGTGAAGAAGATTCCTGCTCGCGCTTTTCCTCTTGCACTCACATCAACTTAGGTAGCCCATTGCATCCTCTTCCTCAGGTGTGTCTAGATAGAGAGAAAAGACAGATAGTAAACATGCAATATATATAAAGTGGAAACAACATGAATAGATGGTCAAGTTCACGTCTAGGAAACAGACTAGCTTATTACTATTCGGTTCTTCAGGATAAAATTCTCCAATGAAAGTTAAGTACAGCCTAACTCTCTTTATTGCTGTGTCCACTAGGTTTTTGTGCTTGACCAACAAAAAATATAATATATCAAAGCCTTCTGATATGTTTTTTTTTTAAAAACACTCTTAATTTAAAATATCAAACCATATTTACATGATATTGTGTGAAAAGATACAATATAAACAAACATGCAAATTGGTAATCAGTAAGACACATGTTGAAGTGTTCTCCTTTCAGGATCATTTGTTTCTTTAAAAAGGAAGGCAGGACAGTCTGGTGTTGGAGCACTCCATGGTTGATAATTCTGATTTTTCTGATATTTCAGAAATGAGATGGGAGCAGTGTTCTTTCCTCTTCCTCTTCCTCTTTTACATTAACTCCCCTTTTTTACGCTTGCAAGGAATCCAAGGTGGCTTACAGAGCCTGTGAGGAAGGTTCGGCTGAAGGTGAACGGTTGACTCCCAATGTGCTGCCAGGTCCCTAGTCTAACATTCTAATTCCCACTTGGCACAGACACCCGCCCCCCCCCCCCCCGCTTCTGTCCTAGCTATTTTGTTCCCACTGCAGACAATGGGGTTACATAAGAGCTCTGGAATCAAAGGGAGAACAGGCATGGAAAGATACGGTGAGGGAATGCAAGATCTGAAACCCTTCTTTGACAATGGAGCTATCTATGTCTCTGAAACCAGTAGAAGAGATCCATTTTCTCCTCTGCTCCTTCACAGAAGTCAGGGTCATAGCCTAAAAGTCTTACCCATAAATATTTCTGAGCCATCCCAAAAAGGAGAAGACAAAATGAAGACAGGTGCTCTCATCTTGAAATCTCTCTGCACAGTCCTGATGATCCTAAAAATAAATAAAAATAGGCAACAGGTTCCTCAGAGCACAAGAACCTTACCACAGCACAAGCGACTGAAAGAGAAGGTTTAAGCAAGGGTGCACAACATTGGGGGGGGGGGGGGGGCGGAATTGAATCACACCAAAAGTGAATGAACCATTATTCTCTCCAATATCAAAGTCAGGTTGACTCATGTGCAAAATAGTCACTACTTTTATTTGTGTAAATATCACACAACCAATTCACATGCAACTAATATCCATTAATACAAGTCAGAGCAAATCACACATTTAACATGCTGGATATGTTTTGACATCAATGATGTGCATTGTTGGCTTGTGCAGGCTGCCAAAGGCGTTGCCAAAGATGCCTTCCAGGGAATCATTAATGGCTTTTTCCAATTCTATGATTCTGCGAAATGGAAAAACAACATAAGAATCCATAGACTCATGCTCAAAGCAGTGATACTGGCCTATTTGGGAGTTAAAGTTTGGACAAAGGGTTTTATTCCCTATCAAAAGTACATCATTGAATGTAGTCGCATGCAGGCCACTTTGACATAAATTGGCTAGATATTTTGGCTAGAGAGGTACACCAAGAGCAAGATTTAGTTCTGACTCTGGATTAGTGCTTCTGCAAATGATCCATATCTGCTCAGGCTGATTCAGAAGCCAGTCCAGCTGAGCTCTAAACCCAAATCTTGATTTGAACATCCAGATGTTCATATCTCCCTTTGCCTATCATTGGAAATCTACAAATAGTCAAAATTTGATGCAATTTGCAGGTGTCACCCCTCTATGAGGTGGTTACATCTGCCAACTTTTCACTCCAGGGGGCCTGTACTATATGCATTTACATTTTGATGGTGTTGAAAAGAGGAGTTACTGATTTTTTAGAAAAAGTTTTGGCAAAACCAACTAAAAATCACAAAGATAGCAGCCCTTCTGAGGTAAATAAACCTACCAATTTACAGATGAATATATACAAGGAACCTTGTGCAAGTGCAGCTGTTACAGTTTGGGGTATCCAAAAGCAAAAAAAAACAAAAAACAAAAACAAAACAAGTTATTTATTTTCCTATGCTTTTGTAGTCAGTTCCTATGAAACAAACTAGCAAGAAGCACTGACAGCTGAAAAAATCCTGTAATTTATTACTTTAAAATCCCAAACCACTGGGAATGGAGAACCTTGGAAAATCCACCCACTATGATTAGAACCAAGTCACAAATCTACACAAAACATATCCTTGTAACCATGCTAGTATTTTGCTTTATAGGGATAGCTTGGACAAACAGCATCTTTTTTTTCTTTTTTCTTTGCTCCCTGTTTCTCTCCAAATCTCAAATAGGCATGAGTGTTTAGATTTGGATTTGATCCTTTTGGAAGCATGCATCTCCTGAATCTGTCCAAATCAGGAATTTTTCTGAATCACATCCCTAGCTTTGTCTTTTCCCTGCAGAGACATGTTAGAGAGAAACAGGATGTGAGCATGAATACATTCTGTTGTTCTTGTTCCTGTTCTTGTTCCTCTTACTCTTTTTTAGATCTACCATATCACTGCAACAAAGCAGAGAGACTTCCTAAGCCATCACTAATAACTATTTCTGAATTCAGGGTAGTTTGTTTTGTTTGTTTTTTAAGAGGACAAAAAGTTTACTTAGCACAAATACTTGTCCTTCCTAAAGGAGACATGAACCAACTTACTGTAATAACAAAGCAATAACCGTTGTCTTGTAAGTCCTCCACAACATTTAAACTAACTTGTCTATCATTATCCAAGTTCTTTGAGGGAAATATTAAGGACCCTTGGGTTTGTCCAAAATGCTCTGCTCGCTATATATGCCTTTTTTCAGGGGATAGGAAAAGCAATTCAGTTTCATAGTATTGGCATAAAATCATCACTCATCTTCTGCTTCAGCTGCAAAATGGATGCTGGGGGACCTTATTTAATTTGAGCTTCATGATGTTTACATGCTAATGTTAAGACTGCAGTTCTGTAAACATTCCCTATGATTGCATTATCTCCAGAGGCACACATGAGCCACATTTTCAAGCTAGCAGAACATATTGATCTTTGCAGTCTGAAGGTATATGAGATGTCTACCATTAAATTTCTCCTCTCTTCTTCAACAGAAATCAGCTCTTTTGACAGTAAGAATCTTTCACTTTTTTGTTAGGAAATATACGGGTCCCTTTTTACTGGTGGAAGGACACAAATCCAGTACACTTGGCTCCAAAAGACAAATTAATTTGATTGGATGGGGAGGAAAAGTGTTCTGCAGAATGTGTTTTCCAAGACTGTGCCCTGTGGAAACAGAGAACAAAATAACAGTTTACAGTTAAGATTGTTGCTTGGTTAATATTCTTTCCTTTCCTCATATAATTTTACTGTTCAAGTTCATGTCCAACCAGTAACAAGGGTCTGCAGAGAAAGGATGGCATTCTGCTCTGGAACATGTCGTTCTTGGGATGGCAGATGAATCCACAATGGATTAAAATGCCTTAGGACTGGCTTTTCCCATGCTGTACAAATTTGGCTCTTTAAAAACTTTCTGCACTGTTAGTCATAGAAAAAGACGAGAAACAAAAATCACTGACACAAAATGTGCATTTTCCCCCACAGACTAAAGTGAACATTCATATTATTGGGGTGGTGGTAGTTAAATTTTGGGGAAAACTATGCATTTATGTCTAGATTTGCCATAACTTTCCTCCCCAGGAGCAAGTGTCTTTTAATTTCTTGGCTGCAGTCCCTGTCTGTGGTGATCTTGGAGCCCAGGAAAATAAAATTTGTCACTACCTCCATTTCTTCCCCATCTATTTACCAGAAAGTGAGAGGACCGGATGCCATGATCTTAGTTTTCTTAATTTTGAGTTTCAAGCCAACTTTTGCACTCTCCTCCTTCACCTGCATCAAGAGGCTCTTTAGTTCCTCTTCACTTTCTGCCATTAAGAGTGGTATCATCTGCATATCTGAGGTTGTTGATATTTCTCCCAGCAATCTTAATTCCAACTGGTGATTCATCTAGCCTCACCTTTCTCATGATTTATTTATTATTTATTTATTTATTTAAATATTTATATGCCGCCCCTTGCAGCAGCCTCGGGGCGGCTCACAATAGCCTCGGGGCGGCTCACAATGATGTGCTCTGCATACAAGTTAAATAGGCAGGGCAACAGTATACAGCCTTGCCGAAATCCTTTCTCAATTTTGAACCAATCAGTTGTTCCATGTCCAGTTCTCACTGTTGCTTCTTGACCTGCATATAGGTTTCTCAAGAGACCAATAAGATGGTCTGGTACCCCCATCTCTTTAAGGACTTGTCACAATTTGTTGTGATCCACACAATCAAAGGCTTTAGCATAGTCAATGAAGCAGAAGTAGATGTTTTTCTGGAACTCCCTAGCTTTCTCCATAATCCAGCGTATGTTGGCAATTTGATCTCTAGTTCCTCTCCCTCTTCGAAATCCTGCCTGTACTTCCGGTAGTTCTCGGTCCACATACTGCTGGAGCCTAGCTTGTAGGATTTTGAGCATCACTTTGCTAGCATGTGAAATGAGTGCAATGGTGTGGTAGTTTGAACATTCTTTGGCATTGCCCTTCTTTGGGATGGGAATGTAAACTGACCTTTTCCAATCCTGTGGCCACTGTTGAGTTTTCCAAATTTGCTGGCATACTCAGTGTAGCACTTTTACTGCATTGTCTTTTAAGATTTTGAATAGCTCAGCTGGAATACTGTCACCTCCACTATGTTTGTTGTTGCTCAGACTTCCTAAGGCCCATTTGACTTCACATTCCAGGATGTCTGGCTCGAGGTCAGTGACCACCCCATCGTGGTTATCAGGGATGTTAAGCGCTTTCTTGTATAGTTCCTCTGTGTAATCTTGCCACCTCTTCTTACTCTCTTCTGCCTCTGTTAGGTCCCTGCCATTTTGGTCCTTTATCATGCCCATCTTTGCATGAAACGTTCCCTTCATAGCTCCAATTTTCCTGAAGAGATCTCTGGTCCTCCCTATTCTATTGTTTTCTTCTATTTCTTTGCACTGTTCATTTAAGAAGGCATTCTTATCTCTTCTAGCTATTTTCTGGAATTCTGCATTCAATTGGGTGTATCTTTCTCTTTCTCCCTTGCCTTTTGCTTCCCTTCTTTCCTCAGCTATTTGTAAAGCTTCCTCAGTCAGCCATTTTGCTTTCTTGCATTTCTTTTTCTTTGGGATGGTTTTAGTTGCTACCTCTTGTACAATGTTGCGAACCTCCATCTATAGTTCTTCAGGCACTCTTGTCTATCAGATCTAATTCCTTAAATCTATTTGTCACCTCTAGTGTATGTTCATCAGGGATATGATTTAGGTCATACCTGAGTGGCCTAGTGTTTTTCCCTACTTTCTTCAACTTAAGCCTAAATTTTGCCACCAGAAGCTCATGATCTGAGCCAGTCAGCTCCTGGTCTAGTTTTTACTGACTAGGATGTATAGAGCTGCTCCATCTTTGCCGGCAGAGCACATAGTCAATCTGATTTTTGTGTTGACCGTCTGGTGATGTCCATGCGTAATGTCATCTCTTGGGTTGCTGGAAAAGAGTGCTTGCTATGACCATTGTATTCTCTTGACAAAATTCTACCAGCCTGTGCCCTGCTTCATTTTGTACTCCAAGGCCAAACTTGCCTGTTATTCCAGTTATCTTTTGGCTTCCTGCTTTAGCATTCCAATCCCCCATGATGATAAGGACATCATTTTTTGGTGTTAATTCTAGAAGGTGTTGTAGGCCTTCATAGAACTGGTCAACTTCAGCCTCTTCAGCACCAGTGGTTGGGGCATAGACTTGGACTACTGTGATGTTGAATGGTTTGCCTTGGATTCAAACTGAGAGCATTCTGTCATTTTGGAGATTGTATCCCATTACTGCTTTTCCTTCTCTTTTATTGACTATGAAGGCTACTCCATTTCTTCTGAGGGATTCTTGCCCTCAGTAGTATACCTGATGGTCATCTGAATTAAATTCACCCATGCTTGTCCATTTTAGTTCACTGATTCCTAAGATATCGATGTTCAGTCTTGTCATCTCTTGTTTGACCACATCCAGCTTGCCTTGATTCATGGATCTTACATTCCAGGTTCCTATGGAGTATAGATCTTTGCCTGCTGGACCAGGATCAGACCTGTAAGGACTTGCAGCTGACTGTGCCTGTGTAATTGTGCAGAGCAACATTGCCTTCATCTGTGCCTTGATTACTGCCTGATCCTGACCCCACCTTGCCTCTGTTCCCACAGCACCTTTTTCAGGTAGCTGGTCTTGCTCATTCTAGACTTCGTCTTTGCCTTTGGACGGGCCAAGGCTTGCCAGTATCTGACAGTTGCTTGTACCACACTCTCCTTTTACATTTGGACCTGCCACATCTCATCAAGTCCTCCAATCACTTCCATCATCCCTAGTCCTGGCAGTGCAGTTGTTGACAGCTGCCCTTGCATCCCAGAGCTGACAAGAATTTGCATTTAAATGTCAGCTTACCCACTTTCACACTGTTGGACAACTGTGCAAACCAAAAGTCACACTGCACTGGACTTGCCTACAGAGTTCTCCAATTCAAAAAATGCATACGAACATGTATTTATCAAGGTAAGCAAAGTTCAGAAATGCATTAGAATAGGAAAATTGCACATGCTATTTAAGCATCCATACAAACAGACTTGCATTGCAAGAAATGTATGTAAAAATGCTTCTGGGTGCATACTCTTTTTGATACTCAACTGCTGAACTGTTCCATGGAGCCCTCAGTCAAGGAGCGAGGGTATTTCCAGTGCTAACTGCCACCAACCGATACTGAATATTGCACAAACTCCTTCAACTAGACAAAGACCTTGAATGCCAATACCATTATGCACATAAGGAGAGTGCTTAGAATAGAACCATGGGGCATTCAGTAGTCATGTCAAATCATACACATCTTTGCTTCTGAATTCTAAAGATGGTATTGTTCTGTCTTAAGTAGCCCTTTGACACTGGCATCATCAGTCAGGATAGGTCAACCATCTCTTTTCTGCATTGATGACTATACTCGTTAAAATAAAAAGGAAAGGAAAATGCTGGCAGAACTATAGGCAATGGAACACTTGCTCCAGAAAAGCAGGCGAACAAATAATATAAAACAACCCAGAGAAACACTTGCTTGGTGTACACGGTATAATCTGACTATAAGGGAGACATTATATCTTTCTTGAAAAGGAACCAACATTTTTGCATGACTCCCTCCCATAATAAAATATATAATTCAGAGATAGCTGTTGCATGAGTAATTGTCCAAAGGAACTCTCCTTTTTACTTTCCTCCTTAGGAGAACAGTATATGATATTTGGGTTCATTTGTTTTTTTATTGGTACATTAAAAAGAAGCCTCTATCTTCTTTTCTGAAGACTACTTGACATTCTTGTTGATTTACTCCAGTTATTTTTCTTTCCATAATTCTTTTCTTGACTTCGCTGCAAATGATCTTCTCCTGTCTTCACTTGATGGAGGTTAGCAATTCAGAAAAGCCATCTACTTCCACTTCATTATTGTGACAGATATTTCAGGAGCTCTGTTTGCTTTCCCGAAATTTACTTCAAGGCTAACATTATTCTGAACCCTGCATCCATAAGGAATGCCAATATCACCCGTGGCCTTTGAATAATGAAGCCTTGCCATTATACTCTGCTCCCTATTATCACCTTAGGCTCACGTGGAAGAGCACTCACTTGGTGAGTATCTCATTTGGACTTGAAAAGAACGCACACAGCAAGGACGCTTCTGTTTCACACCCAACCTCTGCTGGCTGGGCAAGGTGTCAACTATCCACCAGCCCCACCTGTGTCCAAAGACCAGAATGCTGCATGGCCCAATGAAAGTATCACAGCTGCTGTTGGTCCATCAAGGCTTGGTAGACTAGAATGAAATGCAAGCCAAAGATGGGCACAGGTCTGCGTTTGTCCATCTAAGCAAGTATTGTCTGTTGTGATTGGTAGCACTCCTCCAGTCGAATTTTTACCTGCATGCAAACATATCCTCAGCCATTGAGCTACAAACCCTCCTTTATGCAAAGCTAAGTTTCTTCTGAACAGGCTATCTCTAGAAACCAATGCCTTCCCTAACAAGAAAGCATGTCTCAAGAAGTGAGAGGAAGGGTCAGATCGAGTCATTTTTCCCCCCTAAGATATCAAGTCATAGGTGTTATGCTTGTATTTATTTTGTTAAGGGATGCTATTTACTGCTTGAAGTATCTTTTCATGTATGAGGGAGGTTGATGTATGAGAGAGAGAGAGAGAGAGAGAGAGAGAGAGAGAGAATGCAAGAGGGGAGAAAGACAGAGAGAGAGAGAGGCCCAGGGTGTTTGCTTACCTGCATGTAAGGCACAGAATTCCTGCCCCAGTGTTCCCACTTGCCTAGTTGAACCCACCAAACTCTGCATGTTGAGCACAAAGTTTTGGAAAGAGCTCTGCCAGCGCATTCAGCTAAATGTAATTACAGAAACCTGCTGATCAGAAATCTCTGCAAACAGGACATCGGAGTGGGTCATACATGAAGGCCCACACATCGCTCCCTGCCTTAGCCCTTTATGCAAGTAGGCAAATACCTTCAGGGGAAGGAGAAATTGTGGTGTCTTTACTTTTTTGGCCACTGTCCTTTTTTATATAAAGATAGCACACTGACATTGTTCGTGGGATGGCGGGAGTCGGGGGGTGGGGAGTCCTTTCATAAGCCTTTCTCTTGGACTTCTTTTTCAAGTGAACAATAACTGTATCAGTCTGTTTTCTTCCCTTTTGCTGCCAAATCAAAGCAGTGTACCAGTAAGATAGTTTTTGTTGTACTTCATGAAAGCCAATTGTCCAGTAGTTTTTATGTTCTGAAGACCGAGTTATGCTAGCCATTTCAATGCATAATCTTCATCAATTGTTTACTTGGTATTGTATAATGATAATTCAGTCTTCAAAGTGTTTGAATTTCAGTCTTTGAGCTTAGAAGTAACAGAGGTAGGACACAAAAGTCCCCTGTGGTATTTCTTATGCTATCAAGTTCTCATTGTGCATTATATTGAATTATAGCTTGCCTAAAAATATTGAATCTAGTCATATTTCACCACTTTTGTTGAAAAATATGTCACCAGTTATTTTGCCACCCATTAATTCACCTATGTTTGAACTGTTGACTTGATTTATAAATGCATATATGTCTTACTTTCGGCTCGCAATCATTCCATCTAACATTCTTCTTGGCTTTCAATTTTGTGCCCAATTTATTACTAAATTCTAGATGGGTGAAGTATGACCATTCTGTGGGAAAGACTTGAGGGCCTTTCAGAAGCCCTTCACATCTGAAGAAAGCCGCAGTGTTAATCTAACATTTCAATGAAATGTTAGGTGCCCAGGGGAGATTAGATTCCAAATTCGCAAGATATGTGTAAATGCATTTAGACAAAAATATATATCTAGAATGGAGCGAAACTAATCTCCCAGGATTTTCTTGAAGCTAGTGGAATTAGAGGTATCATTTTATGAACTATTTCTCTGAAGGACAATTTCTTGTACAGTTTCACATGGGAAGAGCTCAGGAATGTGACTTCTACCAGCACCCCTAGTTTTGCCATCATTTACATGAGAGCACAGCTCTCTACATCCATAATTGTTTTGAGAGATCATTGTGGGAAGGAAAGAGAGCCAGTGTGGTGTAGTGGTTAAGAGCATGGGACTGGGACTCAGGCGATCTGGGTTCTAGTCCCCGCTCAGCCATGGAGCCAACTGGGTGACTTCGGGCCAGTCACAGACTCTCAGCCCAACCTACCTCACAGGATTGTTGTTGTGGGGATAAGATGGAGGAGGAGAATGATGTAAACTGCCTTGAGCCCTTTGTAGGAAAAAGGCAGGATATAAATAAGAAAGGGGAAAAAAAAGGAAATGATGGATTCCCTCAAAAAATGGGGACAGCAAATTTTAAAAATATTATAGGGAAAACTCTCTCCTTGTGTGAGTGTACCTGCAAAATTTAAAGCATAAAATACAAAAACAAAAGCAAAAACAGAAAACAAGACAGCCCAGAATAAAATGAAGATGAAACAAAGAATAAAGTCATCTGAGGATATAAAACCAAATTACAAAAGCAGCATAATAAAATAAAACATTCACTATGGTTACTAAACTGTGTTAGATAATAAAAAAGAGGAACACTAGGCACCTACCGCTTGGTCCTTTCAGGACCAGGGAAGCCTCTCGGGAATGGCACTCCACAGATAGGGTGCCACCACTGGAAAATTCCGCTTATAACCACCTACCTTGTTTTATTTGGCAGAAGCACTGGAGGGGTGTGTGTGTGTGTGTGTGTTGGGTGGGTGTGGGGGGTTGATGCCGATTTACTGTTGATTTAGATAAATATTGGAAGAGTCACTTCTTAACCTGGATCCAAGCCATTTGGGGCTTTAAAGTTCACAGCCAGCATTTGAAATGGGGCTTGAAACAGACTAGCAACCATGCACTGCTGGCATCAAATGACCACATCTGTCATTGCCAGCTAACCCTGAAGTTTCTGGACCATTTTCAAAGGTATCTCCATGGATAATGTATTGCAATAAAGCAAGCAGGACACTACTAGACTGTGACTAATGGTTGCGAGGCTGTCTCTCCTCAGAAAGGGTTGTTGTTATTGTTGTTAGTTGCGAAGTTGTGTCCGACCCATCGTGACCCCATGGACAACATTCCTCCAGGACTTCCTGTCCTCCACCATCCCCCGGAGTCCACCTAAGCTCACACCAGAAATGGTAGTAGCTGGTTTATTAGGCTCCCTGAGCCACTGAGGCCCCCTGTGGCCCTGGAGCACCCAATGCCACCAGGGACCTGTTCTTTTAGGGGGATTGCAGCTCGGGTTGCACAAAACTCCTTCCACCCCTCTAGCTTCTGTGGACTTCCTCTTATGCTCTAGCCCCGTCTTAGAAAGTGAGCTGAGTGGAAAGGAAAGGCAATCCGTACAAACTCACAGAATGTTTTGCGAATGGCAACCTTCTGTGTTGGGTGTGGAAGCTCAGAAGAGGGGCGTTGCTTGTACAGCAGCCACGCAGAGCCCCAGTCCTGTGTGAGCCCCATGTGCACAAGCCTGCTTCACGTGGTGCAGAAGAGGGATGCTATTTCACTATGAAACCGAAACGTAAGGTTGGGCATCACCCATCCAGTGGTGGCTCACCAGCCCACATCCTGGATAAACTCCTCTGACTATTTCATGAAGATACAAAAAAGCAGAACAGAGATATCACTCAATCGCCATTTTTCGGAATCACTCATACAAGTAGGAGTGCATCACTGTGACACAGTCGTCCCACATCCCGGCTCAGGCAACTTTCCAGAAGGATATGATAACGGTGTTGAGAGCCCCTGGTCCAAGAGAACCAACAGGGTTCCACATTGGTCAGAGGGTACCAAGTGTCAATGGCACTGAAGCCATGCTTGTTTGTGCTTTCATTGTGAGAATGCAGGATACAGCTCAAAGTGCTCAGGAGAGGATTTTGAAAGCTGTATGTACGGGGCCAAGCAGACAGTCTGCAACATCAAAGAACCAAAAAGCTTACATTGATGACATTTGCCACCCGTACACAGGACTGTACAGATGAGCAGAGAATGTACAGTTCTATTAGGTCTTTGGTTTACAGCTTGCCGGGCACCTTTCATCTCATTGTCTGCTCATTCACAGAATCCATTTCTCCCTCTTTTGGAATAGTCTGCAAAAAGTCTGCTTCGGTTTATAACTCCTGATAACCTACAACAGTATGCATGTTTTCTTAGCTTGGGCAGAAATGGGTAGTGAATGCACGAAAACACTGTGACACAGAAGAAGCTGAGAAGAGAACTGAGATGCACAATTTCATGTTTGTGTTCTATACTGGAAATATTAGCATATTTCTGATAACATTCATATTTTAATACAACTGAATTTGCCTACTATGCCAGAAAGCAAAAATAGTCCACAGGTTCATGGGATCCAAGCAATGGCGAAGTTGCAGGTCTGCTGTGGAATCTGCAGGTTGAAGTCATTTAAATTCAAAGTTACTTTAATCTGTTTCAGACTTTCCCTTCATGTTATGTCTATGCAGCATGCAAGGGTATGCAGGGACATCTGGATAATGCAAAAGTAAGTGGAATGAACTAGGAATCCTATTTGCAATGGCATGTACTTTACAATTGTAGCAAAATAAAGCATCTGTGGTGAACTTGCTATTTTCATTATTCTTAATTCAGTAGTTATATTTCTTATTTTGGCAATTGACATAATGCATGGATCATCTATAGGACTCATTAACCCACTATAATGAGACACTGCTAAAATCTGTGACAATTTAGTACTGCTGGTGCCACTGTTTGTCTTTTAAACTGCACCATCAATACTGAAAGTGTTTTACAGAACAAGCTAAGAGTGCCGTTGGATGTCTGAGGCTTAATGAAGTGGTGCAATACAATTTCAGCAGAGTTCTATGTAACTTTCTTCAAAGTCACTTTTTTTAAATAGAAAGCATTTAACACCATCATACATAAAAATGATGGGTGCTGCCCAGACAATGTCAGTTGAACAGAGACTCACTGGGACAAGTTTGTCATGAGTCAGCTTAGTTCCGTTTGAAAGAAAACACCGGTATCTAAATCAGATTTATTAGAATAGCAAGTTCCTGAGAGGGCAACAGGGGCCGACAAAGGAAAGCATCACATCAGGTCACATCAACCTTGATGAGAGGCTGGCTTCATCAGGTTTTGTCCTTCTAGTGGATGTTATCCAGTAGTCAGTCCAGTCACTTTAGAAGAAGCAGGCAAGGGATGTAGTGCCTTGTTGGCTCAGGTGAGTGTCATGACCTCCAATCCACAGACCTTTCAGTGCACAGTGGAAGATGGATGAGAAGAAGCCTCAGGATGTTTCTTTAGGGAAGGACAGTCAGGATCCTATTCAGGATCTTCCTGGCTACTGGACCAGTTTTACCATCACCTTCTGATCTAAAGGATAAGCCCATGGTAGAACCTCTACTTCCCAAGCCTTGCAGAAGTCTAAAACCACAAAATCAGATGCAGGCAGTTCAGCCAGCAACTCTAAAGCCTTTTGTCAAGTGACTTTATCTCCTGCTAGACACAAGAACCTCCTCTACCTGTTCTAATAAGAGAGGGCTTCATACTTCAGGTCTCACTCAGACCTTCTCAATGTCCTCTTTAGTCCTCCCATAGTTATTCTAGTTCCAAAGCTTAAGTCAGCAGAATTCACTCAGAGCTCTGCAAGGTTGTTTTCATTTCCCTTCTGAATAAGACCTCTGCAGTGACTTTGTCATGATCTGACTTTGCCCAGTCAGACTGGACTTTACCTCCTTTGATCTGACGCCATAATATGCTGCCGTCTTCTCCTGTGAGCCTGGGATACCAACAGAACAGTACACTAAGACAGCAAATTTCGATTCCTCTTTTATTTGTTTCCATTTCATGTGGTCATGATAAGAAGACTAACTAATTACGACACTTCTTGCTGAAAGGTGGGATATAAGGACTACAAAAAGCTAATCCCGATAGACAAACAGTCTTAGCACAGTCCATTAAAGCAGGACAAAAGTGTAGCTAGTAGAAACAGAAAGCCAGGTGCTGCCACCCTCTCTTCCCCCAGTCGTGGCTGCTCTTACCACAGGGCATGGGGGCAGTTCACAATAGCCAGTGGGGGGGGGGGGACATTGTGGCGGCAATGGGGGTGAGATAATAGAACTTCACATTCGAAAAACCTGCAAATAAGAATACCTTAATCTGGAGCTGGAAAAAATTAGACAATGAAATGATGCTTGGAAAGAGCACTTTTGAATAAAGCCAATAGCACCGAGGACAATGACCATGGTGTCATGTAGGCCGTGTTTGGAAGACCAAACACAGCCCATATGAATGAATGTATATGAATGCTGGGAACAGTCCTAGTAGTGGTGCTGTTCTCCTCAAACAGTGTAGGCAAAACTGGCCCGTGGAAAGGGCCACTGCCTCAGCCCTGTCCAAGAGGCAGCGGCCCAGCCCTTGCCCCTCCCCGTGCATTTCTGTCACTCAACACTAGTCTCAACAGCAGATGCTGCTGTACCCACGGTGATGCCTCAGGTGCTTTAAACTGATGGATGCAGGAGGCTTTCTTGCCCAGGCCATCCCGCTCTAGGATCGGAAGCCGATGGAAACATGCGGGATGGGAGAAGGGCTGCAGAGCTCCCTCTCCTTGTAAAGCCTCTGGATACTTCTTCAGCATGGAAACCGTGGCTGAAGTACAAGGTACGTGGCTGGCTACAATCAAGGCCTCCATCAGAAATAAGAACAAAATTGTGATTAGGGAGATATGAGAATTTCCTTCCAGTTCATTAAACGTGCCCTGTTCACACTGCTGAAGGCATGTGAAAGTGCATTTTGGCAGGCAAAGCTCATATTCTCGAGCTAGTGAGTGCATTTGCAAAATGTATCAGGTGCATGCACGATCCTAGGAAGCACATTTGGAAAAGTGTGCATTTTCACACTTCAGTCTATGAGCACTTCAGTACATATTCACATGCATGCTTAACCAAAGTGAAACTTAATTCTCACGTTTCGCCCTTTTAAGCAACACTGTTTGCATTCGGGAATAAGAACAGAACCAAAAGTCATGCACACACACATTACATGGCCGTAGTGTGGTGCCATTTCTCCTTCAGCTGAAAATAACATAAAGTTGCATGCTCGAGTCAAGTTTGGGGCAGCATCAGACTCCATTTGCCTGGGCTAATGCAGTTAATCTCCATCTAAGTCCTGCTGCAAGCTACTGACTGATTTATCCACAAATCTGCTCACGGCTAATGAACGCATCACCACAAAATTAGAATTAAGCCCCTTGATCACTCCAATTTAATTATTTCCTGCTGTGCCCTTTCTGTTGGTTGGAATTGGCCTCCTCTAAAGCACTTGGAGCGTTATTCTCCATTCTGTTTTCCCTCTGCTATAAAATTTCCTCCATTCTCTTATAACATTTACTCTTAATATATGAACCATCCAGTGCTATCTGCCTCTACCTAGATGTTAAAAGCAACACACTCTGAAACTGCAGAACTGCTAAATCAAAAAGAAACACAAATCTTTCACCTACATTGGGAGATGTTCATATAATTCATTGTTACATTTTAATTTATGTTTAAAGAAATTTATTTTTAAAAGCTAGAGCTAACATATGGTAAGAATTTTAGATCTGCATATACATGAAAGAAACTGGCATGAGGAATGGGGAGAGGATCTGGAGAAGCATTTTTGTTCAGTCCTAGTTTCCAGCAGCATTATTTCAGATTTCTGGCAGACTCTGGGATGCTTGATTATTATCCATTTTGGTATTCTATATTTTATTTAAAATGTTTGCCCTAAGAAAGCAGGGTATCAAAAGTAATAGTTCTAGATGAGCATTCCCTCTGATATTCTAGTTTTGGTAAAGCTAGATTTCATTATGCAGAGAGGTTTTCACTCATGTGAGCCCTCACCTGCATTCACCAAAGTCAGGAGACAAGCGAATCCCATTGGGTGCTGATTGATGGACCATTCATGACAAAACAGCACAGTTCCGATGCCCATTGTGACATATGCAAGCCGATTTGACTATATGATAATGATAGGATATACAGGAGAGGGTTGTCTCCACAAGTTGCTGGCTGGGGAATACTGCTCAGCTCATGGATTCCTCAGTATGGGGTTCCTCAGGGGTTGGGCTTGTCCCACACACTATTCAAGAACTACATTAAACCACTGAGCAGAGTAATCTGGAGTTTTGGAGTCTGTCACCATCTGTACACTGATGGTAAGCAGCTTTAGTTCTCTTATCCTTACCAGCAGGTGAGGCCGTGGGTGTGTTAAACTGGTCCCTGGCTGGGAAGGCTTGCTTTAATGTGTTCACTGTGGGACCACTCCTGAAGAATGTTCAGAAGCTATCATTTGCGAAAAATGCTGAGGCCAAATGGATAGCTGGGACAAGGAGCTCTGAACATGTAACTCCCATTCTGGACCACTTTCACTAGCTTCCTCTGGGCTGGCTTCAGAGCCCATTCAAGGTGTTGATTTTGACCTATAAAGCCCTCCGTGGCTTAGGACCACAATCGCTGATGGACACCTCATCCAGCCCCAATGTACCCAGACTCTATTTTCAACATTCTAGTGCCACCTTCAAGGGATGCTTGGCTAATGGACACAAGGAGCAAGGGCCTCCTCCAAATTTTGGAATGATCTCTCCACCAAGGCCCATCTAGTACCAAGTTTCTTATCTTTTTCATATCAAGGCCATCTTCTCTGTGAAAGCCTGTACCAGCTCCATATAGCACATGGGGGTGGAGGGATATTGCCAGCTGACAGTATGGGCTGGTTTTAGCTGTCTAGTGGTATAAATGTGGTTTCAATTTAGCTTTATTTTTTTAGATTTGATGATGTGTCAATGTTTTAAACTATATTGTATTTTATTGTATTTATTGTTGTTGTTCACCAACCAGAAGGTTTTGGATATTGGGCAGTATAGAAATTAGACAGATAGACAGACGGATGGACAGACAGACAGAAAGACAGACAGACATTGTAGCCTAATGAGGACAATTGGGATTAAGAATAAATCAGACCAATGCTTTCTGGGTTGCTAGCATGGATAAATGGGCTGACCACACGGTGTCAAGCAGCCAATCACTTTTGGCCACAGGATGATATTGTTGAGGATAGTCAAAGCTAATGGAAAAGGAAAGCATGCAGACATCCAAATATTATCACATGACATGCCACAAAGTCTTCAAGAGGTAGCTCTAAACTATACGTAAGCCTTCTTTATTGACTGGAAAAGTGCACCTTTTCCAGCTTACTGATCCTCAGCAGCAGAATAATATTTCAGGCAGGTTATTAACATCTTCAGAGTACAATATACATCGCTTGCATATTCCAATAGCAATACCAGTGTCAATAAAAGCCAGCAACACATTCATAATCCTCTTTGAGGGCAGTAAAATATAGGGTCATAATTATAAAACTTTGATCCTTCAAGGTCCGAAGCTGCAGCTGTTTAGCAGTTATTAAGTCAAGCATTCATGAATGAAACTACTGAAGTATATAGATTTATCAAAATGATGTTTATTTGCACTGAATCAATAGAAGCATTCCACAGAACAGACAACTGTTAACTGAACTGAACTGCATCTATTGAACTAATGGGAACATTTAAATACTTTGGTATATGTAAAAAGAAGGCGAAATGGTGGTAGATGCAGATCCACAGACACATGGGAGGGAACCTGGGCTAGCTGTGTGGGAGCTCACCAAGCAGCAGGGGGCATGTCTTCCTGACCTCTTTCTGTTGGCTCCCACTACTGCAAGTGGCCAAGCCCTTCCTGCTGGTTCTCATTTCCCACAATGCCACCTTGAACCTTGAAGCACTGGGGAGAAGGGAATCCACACAGTGATGCTCTCTTTCCCCAATTCCACCTGCACAATATGCATAGCAAGGCTGTTTATTGAAAGAAAAAAATTGCAACGTAAAACCATAAGTTAAAATATTCCAACTATTAAAGGCAAAATAACAGTAAGCAAAGGATATCAAATTTATTTATTTATTTATTTATTTATTTATTTAAGTATTTATATGCCGCCCCTTGCAACAGCCTCGGGGGCGGCATATAAATATTTAAATAAATAAATAAATTTAAATAAATATTTAAATATTTAAATAAATTTAGTAAAATTGCTGCTCTGATGGTAGACCAGCATTTCAATTTCAGTCGATTGTCCACATCCATGATATGTAGCATTGCTCCAAGGGGTACTGTGGGAGCAGGAAGGCCTGCTGCCAGGCTCAGCTGGGCAACAGCCAGAGCAAACCCAGGTAGACCCCATACCCCATGCCAAAAGGAGCCTGAGATGAGACTCAGAGCCAAAGCAGTTTTATTCTAGTGCACTTTAGAATAAACGGAGACAGAGGGGAATGATGCTTTCCCAAATCAGGGACTTGAACGTTTCATCCCAGTTCATGTGTTTCATACCCTGTGTAAGTAATTAGGTCACCTAATACACATCCAATGCATCAGCACATCAATGTATACACCCCTCCCCTTGCTGTTAGCTTCAAAGAGTCCTTTCTCATGTCAAGGACCAGACATTTCCCATGTCTATTTCTTATCTGCTCGAGATTCCCACAGGCTTGCCGTGTCCTTACTCCCTGCAGATTTGCAGCTTTCATGGCAGCTAGAACCAGTTTCCACTGTCCCTTTGATTACTGTATTCAAAGACAGGCGAGCTTGTTAGCTGTGGGTTATATGGAGTTCATTTTGTTCTTGTCCCTGCTCCCTGCTGGGACAGTATAACTGTGGGGTTTTTAATATGTAGCCTCCCTATGGCCAACTACTTTTGGGGTATTTTGGGGTGCTGTGATGGGCAACAAAGGTGAGACCATCATGAGAAGGGAGCCCCGAAGAAGAGTGGATTGATGCATTTCCTTGTGTGTTCATTGAAGAGTCTTTGGCTGCTTTCCTTTCTTCAGTAAAACTACACACATTCTTAGTCAAAAGGCCAACACATGAAAACAAGCAGCCGCAAAAGAATTATAACAGCATTCACCAAAACAACAACAACAATCTAAACACAAAAGCCAATGTCAGGAGCACTGCTTATTTTTACTGTTTTACTGTATTTGTTTATTATCTGTATTTATATTCATATCCACCTTTTTACTGCAAGGCAGCTTACACAATCCCCCTCCTCTTGTCTGATTTATCCTCATAACAATCCTGTGAGACTGGCCAAAAGTCCCCCTGGGAGTTTCATGGCCAAGTGGATTTTCCTGGCCCACAGGAAGATTGGAACCACCACAACCCTCTTACTCAAAAGCCTACTTTTTTGGTAAGATTTTAAATCATATATTTCTATGTTGTTCTCTAGTGTACTTTGTGTATGTCTTATGTAAACTGCTTAAAGATTTTCTGATATGAACTGGCATAGCAGTCATTCACACAAACAATTAATATAAAGCGATCAGCAACTTGGTATGATTTACCTGGCAGATTTTGTTCTCCAGATAGATTTGTCCCATCATGAAACCTCCCAGAACAGCCTTTGCTGGTTGTACAATGACCCACAGATTTCCATCTGGTAGCAACCTAAAATTGGACCATCTCCATGACAACCCACACCTTGCAACATGTCCTCCTGCCTGGCATGTTGCACACAAAATGGCTGCATGCTATTGGGAGTCATTCAGCATCTATCACTTCATGCTGATTTGCCTTTTACTTAGGGTTGCAACAAAATCTTAACAAGGTGCAAATAATTAAATAAAATAATAAACATGCATTTTGTTGAGCGAATACTTATCTGCCATTTCAGGAAGGAAGGAGGAAGGTCACTGTCATGTTTTAGAATTCAAGCATATTATTTTGAGGACTGAAAGCAAAACTTGTTACTTGTGAAATGGTGTTATTGCTTGTGACAATACTTATAAGGCAATGCTGAAGCCAGATATTTGCAGCGTTCGGACATATTTGCTGGTAGATGAAATAGCCTTCATAATCTTTCCATCATTTGTAGAACACATAAGAATAGATCAGAATCTAACTGAAAAGTTCAAGATGAGAACAAAAGTAGACCTGAAACAACAGCATTTGAAACTGCCAAAGCGTACCTTTGATTTTTCTTCTCTTTAAAGTTGAATAGCAGTAAGAATGTGGCCTGTGGAATCAAGCAAAGTACATCAATAGAAATGCCTATTAGTCTTCAGCAAGTTGATCATGAGAAGACACTTTTTACTTTTTGTCTCTTGAACATTTTATTTCTATCTTTCCAAGTTACATGGAAGGGTGAACCCTTGGCCTCATTCTGCCACACAGGCTC
>JAIXND010000674.1:45397380-45579481 GCA_023646645.1 Varanus salvator macromaculatus | reverse complement strand
CTTCTCTGTTAGTGTGTATAGTCCCAAACTTGAGGGACATCATGGCTCTTTGAGAGAGCAAAGTTAAATTTTTCTTCCACCTGTCCCCACCCCATGAAATTCTCAACACACATCATAGTGCTGGTGGTTTGAAAAAGACAAATGACTGATTCTTTGCTCTCCTCTTTTCTAATTCTCCCCATCACACACACACACACACACAAACACAGAGGGAGAGAGAGGGAGAGAGAGGGAGAGAGAGGGAGAGCGAGCAAGCGCATGGTGGAATTTCAGGGAAGGGGGAATCACAGAATCATAGAAGAGTTGGAAGGGGCTAGAGGACCATCGGGGCAAAGCCCTGCTCAGTGCTGGACTCCCAGTTTAACCATCCCTCTCAGATGGCTGTCCAGCTGCACCTTGAATGCCTCTAGTGTGGGAGAGTCTGCAACCTTGGTTCCATTGCCGCACTGCTCTAACAGTCAGGAATTTTTCCTGATACCTAACCAGAATCTCGCTTCTTGTAACTTAACCTTGTTATTCTGTATCCTGCATTCTGGGATGATGGAGAAGAGATTCTGGCCTTCCTCTCTGTGACAACCTTTCAAGTACTTGAAGAGTGCTATCATATCTTCCCTCACTCTCTTCTTTTCAAGGCTAAAAATAACCAGTTCTTTCAATTCCTCTCAAATCTTACCTTGAAGTGTCATGCTTATGATTGGATCACATGGGGTTGCACAAAAGTAAAGAATAAATCAGGCACAACTAAATCAGGGACGTTTTGGACTTGGTGTGACAATGTCTTGCAACAGAACAACTGGACAAGGGTGCTTGACTCCTGCTGCTGATTGTTGAGGGTGAGGAAACTGCTACAAGATAAAGCTTGTCTATAGGTCTTCTGCCATCAGTGATCATTATGGATATGAAGGCTGAAGGAGGGCAGGACCTGCAATTCATGACTCTTTAATTACTCAGGCACAGGTGCAAGCAGAAGACAGATTGTCTTGGGAGTCCTGCCCATGTCAGACTCTTTCATTTCCATGTCTTGCCTGCATATTAAACAGATGTGCACATAAAGGTCCGTATACTAGGGAAAGCATGCATGTTAATGCATTGTTTGGGAGTAGGGAAAAGTAAGCATGATAGGAAAAGTAAGCATGATAGGAAAAGTAGGAGAAACGTTTACAAAAATGCCTATGAATTCTTGTGCAGACTTTTTTTGGACAAATTTGTGAACTGATATGGAAATGGGTCCAAATGGACCCTGGGAAAATGAGGAACAGGGTAAAACTGTGACACAAGGTGGCTGTGTCTCTATTTTCCTTCTTGTCTGTAACATCTGAGTCCTTGCAATACAGGCCAATGTGGTATAATTGTGAAGAGTGTGGACTGGTGCTCAGGTAATCTGGGTTCTAGTCCCTGCTCAGCCATGGAGCCAACTGGGTGACTCTGGGCCAGTCACAGACTCTCAGCCCAACCTACCTCACAGGGATGTTGTGGAGATGAGAGTGAGAGCAGGAGGAGGAAATGATGTAAGCCACTTTGAGTGTGTTGTAAAAGTGTGGGGTATAAATTTAATAAATGAAAACATTGGACACACGTGCCTGTGTCACATGTTCTCTGCCATTGCTGGAGCAGCAGCTGCATAAGCATCTAGGGCAGAAGATCAGAAGGGAAAATTGTAACAATGACCCGTTTGCTATGCTAACATTTTCAGTCACCAAGTTTGCTATATTCCGAGGCAGAGAATTATGAGACTTAGCAGCATCACTATTTGGAAGACGAATCTTGGTGCCTTGGGATGTTTTGCTTTCATCCAAGGCAAGCACGACACTCTATGAATTCTTCCCCAGTTCATCCCTCCAAATCAAAATTGAACTTTAGGGGAAATTTACTGGCAATTTAAATGATATTTTTGGTGGCAATTTTAATGACTGTAATCTTTTACAACCCTGGGACGAGTTTAACAATCATACATATCCTTCAACATACATTTATTCAATGCTGTTTTCAAATCAGCATGGCTCCTTGAGCTGTATTTCAGGATGCTGCTCTTGAACTTTACTCCTCTTATAGCTAGAAACCGCCTGATCTCCCTCCTGTATGTGTTAATGAACCGTTTATAGCTATGACACTTCTATCCATAGTCTTTAATTCAGATAATTTCTTTCCCTCTACTGTGTTAGCACGTCTAATATATTCTTGGAGTGCAATCATACTTGCTTTCAACCTCTTATTAGACTGAAGAGGCCTGGCTTTTTCAGCCTCTTCTCTGATTTTTTATTCTGTCAATCATTCTCGTTGATCTTAATTTCAGTAGCCTGAAGACGGCATTGTAGCTGCTCAGATTCACACATCGGAAACCCAGTGTTCAGGGGAGCCACCACAGTTCAGTATTAAATCTGACATTTTGCATGACTTATGTTTTAGTTGAGAAATAGTATTATGCTAACCCACTGTGTGTTTGCAGGGGACATGAGAGGAACTCACGTGCCTTGTTTTCTTTGGCACTGAAGTCTTGAAAACAGAACTAGGACAACTTATAATGCAACTTGCATACATTACAACATGCCACAATCTGTCAGCTTCTCAAAAACGGAACAGGAAGAAAAGGTAACTTGCTGTGTTGGTGAGACTCTGAACAGCAGCATTGACTGTGCTGAATGGTTTAGGGTCACCAAATTCTACCTTAATTATGTACCATAAAGTTTTTTGGTTTTTAAGTGTACATGGCTCCAGTTCAGGTTAGGATGACAGTGCCCAGGAAGCTACCTCCTGTGATCTGTTTGCTTCCTAAAATCCCTTCCTCCTACTCACCACAAGCCGCCCCATTCAGCAGTGTCTTCTGCTGTCTTCCTCCGTGCTACCAAGGGAACCAGAGGGTGAGGGAGGCCGGCTTTTGCCAGTGCAGCTGACCCAGCTGAAATCTGAGACCACTTCTTACCTTTCTCTTCCTTTTTCTGTGGGAACCCTATGTGGGAACCCCTCTGGAGTGTATGAAGGTATCCGAAATCAGGCAAGTCATACTTCCCCAAGTGCCAAGTGGGCTGCAATAGCAGAGAGTGCTGGATTGGGGATCGGGCTGCTCCAGGTTTTAGTGCCCACTCAGTCATGGAACTCCCTTATAAATAAAGAAATATCCACTGACCCTCCCAGGCCAGGGGGTCTTTCCAGGTCACTCTCGGTGCCTCACAGCTCTGAGCAAATGCAGCAGCTTGACAGCCAAGGCCTTCTATGCTGCATCACACCAATCCTTGAGTCACTGGTCTTTCTGTGTTCAGTCGCCTTTATGTTGCTTGAGGCAGAGCCACTTAAATAAGCCAAGCTCTAAGCTCCCTACCCTGCTGACAGAACTGCTCTGTGTGTGATGGCTTGCGGCTCTCCTTCTCCCATGCTGACCATCCCCACACTTCATGTGCCTGCCTGGATCTGCTAAGTGACAGAAACAGCCTTCTGTTGGTGGCGCTTTGAGGGCAATTGCTCATTTACACACGGCAGTCATCACCCGATATTGCAAGCATTCAGCGATGGATCCACACATGCGAATGACTCTCCAACAGAATCTTGCACTCCCAGAGCTCAGTGAAAACTACTACGGCAACCATGTCTTGTTTTGATACATATTGCAAACTGTCTTTATGCATACATTTGAGTGCTGTCTTGGAATCTTGGGCTATTACAAACTCCTTTTCCACTTGAATTCTATAATCTCATCTAGATCCAATGGGAAAATGGCAATTAAAAATGAGGATATCAGGCACTTGACTCTTTCTCTTCTCTCCCCCATTAAGATGAACTTGATTTTTCTACCCTATGCAATGAGGTAGTTACTCTAATATGAATCAGTTAATGGCTATCCAGGGAAACATAAACCCTTGCAGTGAACCATTCCCTGTCAAAATTAGACCTGACCTGCATATTTCTGCACGTCTTAAATATATTAAGCAGTCAGCTCAGGTTGTTCCTTGACCAGTTGTTCACCCCTATAAATTGCATTAGCATTTAACCTGTCGCTTTAAATTACCAAGGTAACAAAGGTTGAGGGAGGTTACAATAGATTCAATTGCATACAGAATGGAGAAAGAATAATCTTAAATTATCCACCAAAGGGAATGTAAGCAGTGTTTTTTATATGCTGACATACATCTCTTCATCTTCTAAAAATGTCACTATTATTTCATATCACTCTCAAACTTACTGACTCCTGTATAGAGCGCTGGCTGGAGAAGCAGTAACAAAGAGGAAAATGTTGTCATGCTACCCTTTCTCTTTGGTTTGGGTTGCTAATTTTGACATGGGGATATCATGTTGCTGCTCAGCACTGTAGAAGAAGGTGCTTTGAAAAGCAAATACTTCACACAGTTCTCTGCATTACACAACTCCCTCCTCTTCATGCCCATATATACCTGGAAGCAGAAATGATCTGAAGCCATCTGGAATCTGGGCTTTAGCAGACATGACCTCACCTTTAAAGAAAATGGACTTCCAGAGAACCATCCAACCTCACTAGTTGTCTACCATATGCCACTATCCCACATGCCTTTCCTTGTCGCTGCTTTGAGGCAAATCAAGAAAACGTTTTCCCCTCTTGCCTCCACTGTTGCATTAGGACATTAGGTTCTTCCAAAGGATTATGGATTTAAATATGACATTCCAGAGGCCAATGAAAATCAACTTGGTGTCTTTGCGCAATGATAATTAAGCTTGTCTTATTTTTGAGGTCACCCAGATGAGAGACAGACATGTGAATCTTATACTTCCCAATTAAAAAGAATCTGAAGAATCGGTGAATTTAGGACATTTTGGAATCCTGCCTATATTAAGGTACATTTATAGTGACCTAAATCATATTCAGATCATAAAAACAAAAATCTAACCAGATAAAGTAACAGAAAGAATCTTCTCAAATCATAAATATCTCAATAAAAAGTAATATTATTTAGTCATAAATGATTTATAGAACAGAACTATATCTTAGAAATGTAGATTAATGAAACATACATTAATGAAGTAGAAACAAGATAATCATATTTTATAGCCTCCAAAGGGTATATAAAGAAGACTTTGAACGTGCAACTGCTGGTTCCATGGATCAGCTACTTCCAACAAGCTGCCTGAAAGCTATCTTGGTAAGCTTGAAGCTAACAATCTATTGATCTATTCAGAAGCCTTAACTTAAGAAGATGTTAAATGTTTCATGTGTCTGATTCTATGCATCTTTAAGCTTTGTATTAGTAGCTGAAGATAGTATTACCATGCTGATATTTCTATAGTAAAGAAACATGCATCTTGTTTGAGGTTGCGATTTATGGAAATATAAAATTCTGTATGGCCCGTATATAGGGTGAAATATTTACCTTAGTCTAGGATGGCAAATTGGTTTTGCAGGAATTTAAATGTGTGTGGATTATCAGGGAGGAACTTTAAAGGCAAGGGAAATGCCACAGCTGCTCCATCTGTAGTTATGCAATGAAACACCTCACCCAGACCCAATTTTTGTCCTAACTTCATGGTTCTCAAAATTGGCCTTTTCCCTGTTTTTTAATACTTCCAGTCTTCTTTGCTATTTCTTTCTACCATGCCTTACCTTAAGTGATTGACTTCATGGAACAAATTCTAATCTGCCTTAGTGCACAGTTCTTTAGGCAGTAGGTGCTGTCTAGATGGCCATGGGGAAACCGGGAGTTCTGAGGTCAGAACTGGACTCCAGATTTGAAATGCTGCCCCCACCCCCATTTCATAGCCATGCTTAGCACCAAAGCCATATGAATGTCTTCAGAGTGGGCACTGGTAGTGGTCCTGGGTGCACTAGGAAGTTCGCCGGGATAGGAGGAATCCCAGGGGTGCCTTCGCCCCTCTTGCTCATGGGCAGGAGGAAAAACAGCCAAAATAAGCCAGACAAATATTTCAGAGGTAGGAGGAGCACCAGGGCCAGCCCTGAAAGCTCAGTCGTCTTGCCTTCCATGGGATGCTCATAGCACTCCAAGATAGGCTGGACGTGCACATGGTAGGCATGTCATGAGCGGAGCCAGCTGGAGCCGGGGGTAAGACTAGATGGTCCGGGAGGCCCCTTCTGACTCATTTTGTGTTTCTGTGTCTGTGTTTCTAGGTTCAGAGGGCCATTGGCTGCCACATTGGATGGCCTGTTACTGACTGTTCATCAGCCCATTACTCTAGACCAGGGATAGGCACTGACCCATGGCAGGCAGTGTGTGTGGGGGTGGGGTGGGGGGCATATTGGGCAACCATGAGAGTGGGTCTGAGAAAGTTGTTTAACCACAGAAGCCGGTAGCATTTATAGCCAGCTGGGGCAATTTCCCTGGCTTAGAAATCCTTTGAACATGTGTAAGTTTGATAAGCTCTCCTGGGCACAACTGTAACAAGTCTACAAGTGAGGACAGAGAATTATTGATGATGGACAGACAAAGAGATAGAAACATAGAAACTGAGTGTGTCAGAAGGGGTCTCCTGGGCCATCTAGCCTGACCCCTGGCTCCAGCCAGCTTGGCTCACAACATGGCCACCATGTGCATATCTAGCCTATCCTTGAACACCCGCACCTATGGGGCCTCAACCACCTCCTGTGGAAGCCCATTACAACCCTCGGGGTCCTAACTGTCAGGAAGTACTTCCTGGCATCTAAACTGATGATACAAGAGTAGGGCACCAAGTTCTTTGGGGGAATAGCATTGCCCCAGGCACCTCATTCCTAGGTTTAGTTCTTTTACACTGGCAGAATCACTCAAGCAGCATGGCCAATCCCCCTGCATGATTTTCAAAAGATTCAACCCTCCAAAGGCCTAGAACTTCCCCTTGGGAGACCTCCTCATGCAGGGAAAAATTAGCGGGTCCCAAAAAATAATCCCGAGCCAGCAAAAATCCATTCTGTTATTCAGCAAAGTGGGGAGCTTGCTTTTTTGTCTGGTCTTTTGTCTGAACTAAAAATGAGTGCAGGGCAGGAATCATTATCCCAGCATGCAGGGAGGGGAGGTGTATTCCTTTTATCCCATCAGTGTTTTCCATGTAAATGCCCCTTCCTGACAAGTAGATTTAAAATAAGTTTGGGTGTTCTGGGACCCTTAGGGTTAAATTCCCTCAAATCAGTTCATGAATGATTCCCGGATGCCAAAAGAAAAAAGGAAAAGCCAACAAAAAAAGTTCTACAGAAGTACAAAAGGTTTTCACTTAATATATGCCCTCTTTCTCAACATCAGTTGATCCCACAGAAATGTTTCTAGGAGGGCAGATGCCAAGATGAAAATATTTCTAGTGACAAGAACTGTTCAATGCTCATTGTTGTAAGATATAATATTACTGCTGCTGAATGGAGACAGATTGCTCTGAAGTTGCATGTCAGGCTTTATTAAAAAGAGCAATCAGAATTGTCAAGCATCTTCACACACCCCCGGCACTCTTCTTGCTCAGTTTCTAAAGACACTTAAGGTATAGATGGGTAAGCAATGGAACACTGACCGATTTTCATGGTTCTGTCAAGACTGTGAAACGCCATTCAGCACTGCCTTCACCTACACAGCCAGGAAACACTCTTGTCTCCGGCGTTTGGCGTTGGACTCAGAGCTTGCTTGCAGGGACAGCTGAACTGAGAACTGCTCCCGGGAAGCCTCTAAATGCACAGCAAACACCTGTTTTGTTACACGGTCAGGCATCCTGCTTGCAGCTATGGCAGACAATTAGAGCACTCCTGTTTTCCTGTGAACTAGACATTCTCTATAATCTGTGATAGCTTGGTGAGAACTTGCTCGAAGCTATGCCAGCTCAGATATATTTTAATTTCTTTCCCACTTGCAAAACAAAAGTTTCCACTGTTCTTGACGGTGCACTTGATTTGATAACACTAAGGTCTTCATTTATGAGTTCTGCGTTACTGGCATAACAAAAATAAAGAGAAACAAAACAGAAATTCTTCCTGAGGCTTTGGAGGAAAATAAAAAGCACCAAGTGGTGATAGGACTTGGTTAAAAAAACAAACACTCTTTCTCTGAACCTGCTGGATGAGAGATGAGGTATTTTAAGGCTCCAAAATCTTTCCTGAAACTTTGAACTAAGGCCTTCCATGTATACACAGAAGCTTGAAAGCAGTGAGGAGCTGAGGAGGCGTTCGCAAAATGGCTTCTGTCAGCTTGCTGAACTTTTGAATGCTTACGCCAACAGGCAGTCTATGGATATTGATATGAGGTAAAAGCAATTTAACATTTTGAAAGGCTGGAAAAGGTGTGTGTGTGTGTGCGTGCATGTGCGTGTGCATGTGTGGGTTTAAAGACCTGCTCAAAACTGAACCCTATGTCTTCATTTTGTCTGAGTCTCTTTCTCTCATTCTCTCTCCCCCAGCCCTTGCCCCATATAATTTGAAGCAAAATGGTGCAATATAGTTCTTTGCAAAATAAGCCCCCAATTATCAGTCAATTCACAATGTTTGTGGGAATGGCAGCAGAGGCACTGAAAGCAAAATCTTTCTGCTGACAAGAGCCATTCAGCCTTTTTTGACATAATGCGTAATATTGCTTCTCTTGAGCAAAGACAGATTGTTCCAAAGCTATATGTCACACTTTATTAAAAAGTGCAAAGGGAATTGTCAGGCTTCTTGAAGTTTAACGTGACATCCAAGCCCCCAGAAGGCAGTTTTTCTCATACAAAAGCTCTTAATCTCTTTTGAGGAATAGAATTAAGAAAAGAGCAAAAGACAAATCCACATTAATTTCCAATGCAATACCAACCTTGTCTACTGCCATCATCAAATGAATATACAACATACACTTGCACAGTATTCATGCTATCTTGTCATTGTATTGTTTTGCAGATGCCACTACATTGGGAGAAAATTCCAGGAGCAATATCGCAGTTTCAGTTCTGGGGCAAAGTAGGCATACTGGACACTTGGGATGATGATGATGATGATGATGATGATGATGATGATGATGTGGGGTTACAGTTGTTCTGACCCAATTTTTGTCCCTGGAGACAATAGCACCTTCATCCTGAGTTCACTGAGTTTAACCATAGAAAGAAGGAGACTTGCTGCCATGTAGTTTTCCTTTGTTTCATCTGCTGCTGCTGCTGCTTCAGACTTCCGGAGATTTTCCTCGGTCCAACCATGCCATATTGTACCTACATACCAGAAGACTTCAGTACTCAGATGAGGTCATAAGAACAGCCCTGTAGGGTCAGATCAAAGCCAGTTTGACCAGCGGCCAATCTTCTCTTTTTTTGGTAACAAAAAGCATATAATACCATTAGGCTGCAATTCTATGCATGTTTAGAGAAAGAAAATCATACAGTTCCCAGCATCCCCTACCCAATGTGACAGTGGGCACCCTGGGATTTTTTTTCCCTGACTTGCACACCAAGTTCAGTGATTGTCTTCTATTCCGTCACGAGATGGGCAAGTATGAAAAAAACCTGGCTCCATTCATACACGGCAGGGAAGGAATCACACTTGAGGTGTCGCATTACTCTAACAATTTCCATCCACTTCAACAAGTCTATTCTAAATAGAACTAACACTGGATACAGGGTCTGTGTGCTTTAAAGAATAGGTGGCCACTACAAGACATACTGTTTGTGTGTATATGTTATATTCCTGCATGTGTATCCAGTCATTCTTCAGTCTTCAGAGGTGATGGCCTGAATTAATAGGCAAATTCACTAAAAGCTTCCTTGTTGATCAAACCTATTGCTATGGTTGGCATGGGCTTGCATATGCAATCCAAGATTTCAAATAAAATATTTTTTACTAGATTTTTGATGATGATGGTGATGGTGATGACAACGATGATATGCTTCTTCTTTTAAGAGCAGCATAAAGTTGCCAGCATTGCAATGTTTTAGGACGTAATCCTTTCCATGTTCAGATATGCTGGCTGGGGGTTGCTGCGTAGTGTACAACTTTGTTCTGTGGAAACATGGATCGGGTTAAACCCTTACACTATTTTCAATTAAGGAAAAGAATTACAGTAATTTCTGCATTACAGAAGTACAGTTGACAAGGGAGCAAAAGCCCAGAGCTGGCAGTCCCAGTACTAAAAGCAACAGCATTGTTCTGAAATCCCAAAAGTTGTTTCTGCCAGATGGAGAGACCAATTTTCCAAATATAACCTAAACTCAAAGTACAATAGAGTAAAATTAAAAAATTCTTGTTGCTTGCAATTCTCCTCACCAAATTGGCATTAATTGCCACCCCGATGAGAGGCTTGGAATAACTGACTGTTCATCAAGGTTGTTCGTGAATCAGCAGCTGTTTCTAGGTCATACAAAGAAATAATAATAAAAATACAATAGTGTCTTTCTATTTTCCATAATGTATAGCAATATCAAGCGGCAAAACAATAAAGAGAATAGAATACATAAAATTAAAATAGGAAAAATGCTAGATGATCTTCTATAATGCAAAGCCAAAGTTTCTTCCGTAAGGATTTGCAAGGGCATACAAAGGAACAATGGCCTGGGACAGGGGAATTAGGAGATATGAACATTACCTAAATTTGCCAGTGTTTGCTCCATAGGAAGACTTCAAGGACACAAAAGGAACACTGTTTCCTCCTCAACTCTCCAGAGGTCTCCTCATTCTCAAATGAGCACTGGCATAGCAGGGAAAGGTTATTGAGAATGGGGTAGAAAAGGATGCATTCCTGAATTCATGATTAATAACTTGTATTAAAGAAATCTCTAGGCAGTGCACAAAAACTAGTGTTCATGCAGAAGTTAAGCTTACAATCCTGAGAAGTCCTGTTGCAAAAAGAATGTTTTCAATAGGCACCAAAAACACTGAAATGTTGGCGTCTGCCTAAATCAAAATAAAAGGGAGTTCCAAAGAGTGGAAAATCTGATTCTAGCAGTCCTAGTCTGAGTCATGGTGGCAGTAGGTACGGTATTTTTCGCTCTATAAGACGCACCTGACCATAAGACGCACCTAGTTTTTAGAGGAGGAAAACAAGAAAAAAATACTCTGAATCAAATGGGCACATAATCACAGGCACATTCCCCATCACTTCCCCATGGGCTGCACATCTGACAGACTTACGGCACACACATATTTGCTCTATAAGACGCACAGACATTTCCCCTTACTTTTGAGGGGGAAAAAAGTGAGTCTTATAGAGCAAAAAATACGGTACTTTGAATGGCACCTGGGCTGCTGCAGCTCAAAAATATTCCTCAAAATTGGGACAGCCAGCTGAGCATTTAAATTAATCTTGGAAATAAATGTCAGGAAGAAGAGGGAAAAGAAACCTCTCTGTGAGACTTGCAGTGCCCTAAGCAGGCTGAGTTTTCTTACACCCAGTCCTGAAAATAAGAATGTTTAGCAGTATCTTACTATTGCTCCTTAAATTCAAAGTTATTTTGTTCTAACATTCCAAATAAAACCTCAGGAAAAATATCTGAAATAAGGAAAGAAAACAATACAATCCAGACTGCAGCATCAAAGGAGTTGAGCTGCTGGTATGAATGGTCTCCCAGGAGAAGAAGAAAAGTCTGTCAGCTTGCCTATGCAGGTACGCATTCCTTAAATACAGCAGAGTTTGAATTCCTGCTGAGCTAAAGAACTTTTATAGCTACAGCTAAAAAATAGCAGTTATTCCGTACTTTGCTCTGACTTTCATAGAAACAAAAGAATAATGGGTCAGAAATGCTGTCTGTCTATAAAAATAATTGGATTCCAATTTGTGCCAGATTATTTGCCTGCATATTCATAAAGATCCCCACTTCTTTCCTTTTTTCACTAATTTGCAGCAGGCTATTTGTCTTCAAGGCCATATGGATTTGGGTTTACTGGGGAAGTCTCCAGTGTCGGTTAAGAACATTAGACAGAGTAGCAGTACTGGGTCAGACCAAATGCTTATCCAGTCCAGCATTTTTCTCCTACAATGGACCGCCAGATTCCTATGGAAAGCCCATCATGTAGGACATGATCATGCTCTGTAGCAACTGGTATTCAGAGGCACACAGTCTCCAGGATGGGAGGTAATAGATAGCCGTTACACCTAGTAGCCACTGGTAGTTTTCTCCTCTGTGGATTCATCTAATCCCCTTTTACAGCCACCCAAAGGATCAGCCATCATTATTTCTCATAGCAGCCTATCCCATAGTTAATTCTGCTTTGTTTGAAGAAGCAGTTCAACTTACAGGTCCTGAATCTCCCACCACTTTTCTTCACTGGGTAGACTGCTCCAGCTGGCAAGCAACATATTCGATGGGATGCGTCTCCCAGTTGTTGTAGATGCCACTGGTACTGAAGTCACTTCTGGATGGCCCTGCTGACAAAATTGGCATTTGGTCTTCCTCCTGTCATCTCCTGCATAGCAGAAGAGTCACTGCTCTTATGTCTTGACAGTCAAGAAGTGCCTTCCAGATCTTTACTAGTGGAAAAGGATAACTGTCCAAGGCCATCATAACTAGTGAAAGACCTCTCATTTAGCTAATTTGAAAAGGTATAGTTACTTTTTTCAAAAATGTTGTATCATTTTTTGCATTGAATCAAGAAGAGATCCCAGATGGCCTTCCATGAGATGAGTAAACAACTTTCAAGAGCATTCAAGAAAGAAGGGTGGAGGCAGCAAGTTTACTGAACAATGGAACTAGCCGGGGTAGCTGCAACTTCCTGATATTCACTGCTATAATTTCTTCGAGGGTTGTCTGGCTTAGAGGTGGATCCCACCTTGCATTCATTCCATGCCACTTCTGTGATGAGGGTCTTCTTATGTTCCTAACCAGCACAGGGGACTTTCCTATCAAAACCAAATCTCAATGGATATGAAGGCAAACTGCTTGCCACATTCTCTGATGAAAATGCAATTAAATTTGTAATTAAATACAGATTTGGAAAACATTTTTCTTTAAAATGTGTATCCTTGCAGCTGCAATCCTAAACATGGTTACCTGGGAGTAAGTCCATTGAAGGAAAGAGGTTTACTTCTGGGTAGTTATGTAGAGGATTGCATTGTAAAGTGTGTTCTGCCTCCTGAATGACTGGGGAGGGATTTCCAAATGCAGTGGGGCACCACAGCCAAGCAGGCCTGCTGCGGAAGGATTGCATGGCAGCCTTCTGTTAATTTCAGAAAGACCAACAAGGCCTCCTCTGAGGGGCTGGAGTTTTATTAGGAAAGGCTGCCTGCTAGGTTGCCTGGTCCCCAGTAGTTTAGTGCCCTGTATGACAGGAGCACAAGCAGGAGCATGGCCTGATAGCTCACAAGCAGCTGGAAAGTCCCTTTAATGCAGGTAAAATATGAGCACCTTGGGTGGCCCAGAGACAACTTGGCAGCAGCTGCAGTTTCTGCACCAGCCACAAGAGTAGCTGAACTTAGAGTAAATTACAGGCATTTAATCCAAAAGTTGCCAGTGCATGGATCACCCACATTTCCACTTGGGAACAAGTGCCCAGAATAGCCATCTTTCCCACTCCAAATATGTAGGGAGGAGGGAGAGGGAGAGGGCAGGCAGGCAGGCAGGCAGGCAAGCAAGAACTGAAATGGCATTCCCCATACAATTCTTTGTTTTGCTATGGTGCCCTAGAGCAGATGTAGTTGGCAGAATAAAAACCTGCTTTTCCCAATGACCAAGGATCAAGCCATTTGGGTGCCTTTTCTAAAAGGGAGAGCACCTATATGGTGGCAGTCTCTCAGCTGGAGAACATCTGCCTGGTGCTGAGTGTCAGGTTAAGAGTCTCCTCTACTCTCAGGCAGTTGTAATATATGATAGGTTTTAACGAGTCCTGGTATTTTATTGTTGTTTATTTCTACATTTGTTTCTGTATGTAAATGTATTTGTATACATTATATGTGTTTAATAAAGCATAATATGAAAACCATTTCCACACAAAACAATAATGTATTAGACACTATAATATATGTATTTGAGGTATTGTAAATGTATATATTGAATGGACAGCACCATCGAAACTTGGAAGATGATGGCCATCCAATGAAGGATGGAAAGAGTGCAGCGGCAAAGACATCTGCAGTTCTCCCATTCTGCAGAGCACCCTTCAAACCATGAGTCTCTGTCTGGTGGCCAGAGGCTTGCATCCTAAATAAATGCATAAAATATTTGTATTTTGAAGATTTTGTGGTTTTGTAAACTGTCCACCCAGAAAGTTTTGGCAATTTAGCGATAAATGAAAATTCTCTTTCTTCTGCTACTAAGCTAGAAGCATTCTTCTGGCACTCTTATGCAAAAGTAAGCACAAGGGACTTATGGACACTGACATGGGCAGCTTTGCAAAATTGCCCTCCCTGATGTCTCACATTGCCCCAAAGTGTTCTAGGACTTTTCGACATGAGTCACTTATTGTGTTCTCGTGATTCCTCATTTATGGAAAAGTGTGGGTCCTCTACATCACATCCCCCACTTCCATGGCCTCTCCCATAGTTTATGGTCATAATTGCAGCTACTTTTAGAAAAAAGGAGCATGCGGTATTTTCACGGATGCTGCCACTGTTTTCTAAAGAAGCCTCACGTAAGGTCACCATCTACTCTGCACCACCTTGTATTCTCTGATGGAACTAAAAGGGAAGAAGGGGGAAACACCAGGGCAGGGGTAAGCCTCGTATCCAGGACAATCTAAATCTCCTGCAATGAAAATGGAAGAAGGAGTCTCCATAAAGTGTTGAGTTAAATACCACATGTAGAAAAGCACCTATTCACCAAAGCTCTCTCTGTTTCGAAATGTAACTTTGAAGCATGGACGTCTGATCCAAATGAAGATGGCAGGAGTTTAAGGTTTAAAGAGCCCACCCCCTCCCACATCCCTCAGCCTGGGGTCCTGATCTGGGATGAATCCCTTGTGAATTTATTATTCATTTATTTATTGCATTTCAAAACCACCCAATAGCCTGAAGGCTGTCTGGGCCGTTAACAAATGCAGATTGACTGCAAGGCAGAATAACCAGCATCACTTCTCTGCTCACAGAATGGCTTTTGATCCAGCAAGATGCATCTCTCAGGGGAAGAGGGGTGATGCTTCAGTGATTTCCCTTCATCCTGCATCCCCTGCCCCGCCTTCCATGCTGTTCTGGAAGTGAGTCCCTCAGCCTCTGGAGCAGATTTGGCTGGGGGCCAGATAGCCTTCCCGGCTAGGGGTCCAGGAGGCAGGAGTAATTGACAAAAATGACCCCTTCCTATTCGCTGAGCCTATTCCACTGGATCAAAAGGTGTCCATGAGTGGAACAGGCCCACCGGCTTCTGCTTGCTATATTGTGATTTCAGTGCAAGGAGTATGAGGTTGACAAAGGACAGACATTACAGGTTTTTCTGTCCATACATACTTGGAATGAGCCATTTTCAAACGTTGAGAACGATCATAGGGAGCCCAGCTGTGCTGTGCACTGTAAGTGAAGAAATGCTAAATTATACTGCTAAGAGAAAATCTGGATCTACAGGGTTTTACTTTAATTCTTTAAATGACTCCATTATTCTTTTGTCATAAAAAGAAACCATCTCTTCCGTGATCATTCATCTTCATCACATAAATCTGTTAAGTTGTCTTCTCAGAGAGAATCTCATATCTCAAGGAAAGCAAATTTGTCTAGAACTACCTACTTGCTTTTTTGAGAGGGAATTCACAGCTGTATTCGTACAAAATGCATGTATCTTCAAGCTTCATTGAATTCTGAGAGGCACTGTGCTTCCATAGATGTGCTGTAATTCAACGGTCCTGCTGAAATGAGGTTTGTTGTGACTTTTCAAAGCAAGAAAAGCTAAAACCTCTGTAGTTCTCCAGAGGGAAGCTCTGGCAAGGGTCTTCAAATTAATTGCAAAATGGACATTCTTTTAATTGGATGCATTTGCATATTTTATTTTTAATGGCATAAAATATCATCATCAGAGATGTTTTCCAACATCTAACAAGTTCCTCTGGGAAGGATTCTGATGTTATTCCTGGTGGGGTAAATCTGACGGAAGTCTTTCAGGGCACATGTGTGTGGCTATGATCAGAATATGTCCCCGTCTCTGCAATGTCATGGAGTAGTCCCACAACATTAATCATCCTTTTGCTCTCTAAAGGGAAGTCGGGGTTTTATAGAAGTAAGTCTGTGCTCCCTTTATATCTTTGGCATGTTTATGTAGTGGAAGAAGACAGTTAATAACATTAAGCACACCAGTAATTGAATAATATATCTGATGTGTGGGTTTGCATATATGCAATTTCATTATAGTCATAAAAAAGAGAGATTGAAACAAGAGAAAATCTTCAAGTTTAGTATTTAATTATGTCCTGCCAATGGCTGTCAGACAGTTACCTTTCAATAATGCAAGCATGCGATCATTCTGCTAGGAAGAGACAATGGAATCTTAAATGCCAGTTCTAAAGCACCGTGTCGGCATACTGAGATTCTGAGCTCTGTAGCAGGCAGTGGGTTGGACAGCAGAAGGCAAGATGCAGCTTCACTTCTCTGCTCAGTCCGTTGCTGAGCTGGAAGGGGCCCCGGACCACTTACAGCCTGACATCACAGGCTTGTTGTGAAGTGGGGTGGAGGGAGAGGTGGGAGATGGCGCAAGGTAAAGCTCCAATAGGTGAATCACAGGTCATGCATGCAAAAGCAAGAGCACTTCACTGCTGAGCATCCCTGGACCTCAATAGAGTCGTCATGATGACCATGGGAATGGAATTTAGTCAGGTGCCCTATTAATGCAAACTTACCTCATTTCACACTTTGGAAGGAAGTGAAATGCAGTTATTCCTCCAAATGTGCAATTCTATTGTAATTTTGCTTTTTTATTTAACAAAAGTTTGCAAAATTATGTATGTAGTTGATGTAGTAAAAATGTTCAGATGCATCATCTCTGGAATATGTATATTAGGCAAAACTACATACAAAATGCACCACATGAATTTCCATGTGGTTTGGGTTTTCTACAATGATTTATATAATTATAATTGTGATATAATTGATGATTAAACAGGAGCAAAGTGTAATAGGTTGCAGTATTGTCTTTCTGGGAGCTACAAAGGTTTATTTTATTTTATTCAGGGGTTTTTTGTTTTGTTTTGTTGTTGTTGTTGTTAGTCGCGAAGTCGTGTCCGACCCATCGCGTCCCCATGGACAACATTCCTCCAGGCCTTCCTGTCCTCCACCATCCCCTGGAGTCCATTCAAGCTCACACCAAGTGCCTCAGTGACTCCATCTAACCACCTCATCCTCTGCTGTCCCCTTCTTCTTTTGCCATCTATTGTTCCCAGCATTAGACTCTTCTCCAGGGAGTCCTTCCTTCTCATTAGGTGACCAAAGTATTTGAGTTTCATCTTCAGGATCTGGCCTTCTAAAGAGCAGTCAGGGTTGATCTCCTCTGGGACTGCCCGGTTTGATCGCCTTGTGGTCCAAGGGACTCGCAGGAGTCTCCTCCAGCACCACAATTCAAAGGCCTCAATTCTTCAGCGCTCAGCCTTCCTTATGGTCCAGCTTTCACAGCCATACATTGCAACTGGGAAAACCATAGCCCTGACTATACGCACTTTTGTTGGCAGGGTGATGTCTCTGCTTTTTAGTATGCTATCTAGATTTGCCATAGCTCTCCTCCCCAGGAGCAAGCGTCTTTTAATTTCTTGGCTGCAGTCCCCATCTGTGGTGATCTTGGAGCCCAGGAAAATAAAATCTGTCACTACCTCCATTCCTTCCCCATCTATTTGCCAGGAAGTGAGAGGACCGGATGCCATGATTTGTTTTGTTATTTTGTCCTTTTTCCCTTTTGGATAAGTTTTATCTGATAATATGCTTCTTTCATACTGCAGGATTTTAGTTCTTTCTTTCACTGTAAGTTTATAGTGCACAATTATCCTATTATGAAATGTATTGTAGGCATTACTTACACTTTGAATTATCCTGAAATATTTATATTTGTAGAAAGAACAAAATTTGTATGTGTGCAAGGGAAAACAAAATGACTTCTTGGAATGCCAAGGGACTGCATAAACAAAAATACATCAAACAATATTAAACAGAAATACTATTTAAAAAAATATTTTTCAAATTGTATTCAGAATTGTATCATTGTGCCTGCAAAATGTCAGAGCAGAATATCAGTTAATTTCCCCCCAGGTCTAGAAATGTTACAAGCACCATTTTTTCTATTACTAAAGCAATAACTAACATCAAATTAGAGAAAGCCCCTAGTCCAGATGGATTTCAACTGAGCAATATAATCCATTTTTCAGCTTTCTAGTTCTAGTTCTATTGTTTGTATAACTCCATTTTTGAATCACTTTCTCTTCCATCAGACTTCCATGATGCTTAGATTACAGTAATTCCTGAGACAGATAGTGATCATACCATCTGCTAATTTTCAGCTATTGCATTGACTGAAGCTGATATTAAAATACTAACTGCAATTTTGGATGCCAGGCTATAACAATTTATTACAATATTAGTCCAACCAGATCAAGTGGGATTCATTCAAGTGGGGAGCTGATAATCTTGGAATGGTTGCAGATCGCTTTGCATTAGGGGAGAGTCAAGCAGAGACGGCTGCAGGTGCTTTTTGAATGTGGAGATGGCCTTGGATTATGTTTATTGGAAATGCATCTTTGCTACATTGGGAAATGTCAGTTTTCCTTCGGAATTTCAGAGATGGGTTAAAATTTCATATCAAACTCCGAGAGACAGAGTTAGAGACAATGGGCAATGGAGTGCTGTCTGAGTATTATTTATTTATTTGAGAGAGGTGCAGGGATATCGTCTTTTCTTGTTGCTATTCACTTCATGTTTGGAACCTTTGGCATGTGCTACTGAACAAAATCCTAATATTCATGGACTTGTGAATAATGTGCTAGAATATAAGCTTATTATCTATGCTGATGAATATTTGTCCCAAGAGGCATATTGCAAACAACTAAGTTAAATTTAAATAAGGCTGTTCATAAAATATCAAGAGACACTGATGCAAAGGCTTATAGAGTAAGGTAAACACACTTAAAATGAATCTAATACCTCTGATTGTTTATGTTTTATGTGGTATTCCTTGATTTATGCCTGACAAGTATTTCCAAAAACATTATGTTATGTAAAAAATATCTGTGGAATCTGTTTCAATCAAAGAGGGTGGTACTAGGCATCTCTCTTTAGTTGTGGCAGCGATGTATTTTCATTTCAATTGCAGTTTTATTTTTTTTTAACATGAAAAATGGATTTTATGTGGATATTCAAATTTCAAAATTGAAAAAAAATATTAGGTGGATTTGAACAGAATGACTGTTTTTTAACTTTGGACCAGCTTGCCAGTCATAATGATGCGTGTTCATTTGTGTGAAAGTATTTGCTATTTACTGCTTTGCTTGCTAAATATAAATTGTCAGATACTGCTGCATGGCAATATAAGTACTTAAAACTTTTGTTAGAATCTGATATTGCTGCTTTATTGGAAGGACTGATTAAAGCTGAGAAGTTACATTGACCTACAGTTCAAGTGTGTAAACAGAGTATAATTCAAAAGGTTTCAGCCAAGGAAGGGGTAATGTATTGGAACACTCGAGCTTACTCTATCAATTGAGTGCTTCATTATTATCGATTTTCTAAAGGGTCCTAGATCTTTTACTCAATTCAGCAAAAATAGATATTTCAAGCATATTAGATGCCACAACTTTTCTTTGAAAAGGGCTTAATCATATCAGCTAATTGTTGAAGGTATAATGCTGAAAATGTTTCTTTCCGCATATCTTTTGGCAATACTCAATGGCAAATCACTTTTGGGAGCAGGTAGTGATACAGATGCACATTGTGATGGAAATGTCTTTAATTTTTAAGGGTACACATGCTCCTTTGAATTGCCCACCTATCTCTCGAAGTTTAACACAAGGTTGACAGAAGTGGATTTTCTGTGTCATTTTGAGAGCTAAAAGACAAATATTACAACATTGGAAGAATAAATAGCTACCAGAATGGGTAGGGGATTTCATTAAACTTTTTATTTTTGAATGGGAGGCCTTTAGACACGATCAAGAAGTAAGACAAAACCAAAATAGAAACAAAATAACCCAGAAATTTGGATTGACTTTGCTGAAGCATATGCATAATTACCCGTATCTTAATAAGAGTAGCATGTTATGTTATATGCTAGAATATAAGAATGTATAACATATTTGTAACTAGTGGTAAGGTTCTTTACATTTTGTTCAAAATGTTATTCTTTATACAGGTGCAGTACGGTTACTTTCATATTGCACAATTTCTCTCTCTTTCTCTGTCTCTCCCCCTGTACACACCCACCCACACGCACACCTGCATCAACATTACATGCCTGGATAAACAGCTTTAAACATTGGCTGCTGAAGTTTAGGTGACATTTTCTTCTTAGTGCTTCCTCTATCTTGGATAAATCACATGTAGGCTCCCATCCAGTTAGAATTCGGAGAACCCAGTTGTGTCAGAACACTGCATCCCATTTGGATTTTAATAAGTGAGGATCTCATTGAGAGCAGGTAATGTTCAGAACTTAGATTACTGCTGGGAAAAAAAATTAAAAAGTGGCTTGTTAGGTTTAGCTGAAGATAGTCAAGAAGAAAGTTCATTTCACAGAGACAGAAAATCCCTAGATGTCTCATTGCTTGACAACATTTTGTTTTCTAACCATTTGTAAAACAATGCAAATTGGAGTGTAAAGGGCATCACTAGAAATAATGGAGCTTAAGTGTGCACAAAATGTACCTAGTATGCCCTCCAACCTGAGGTTGGATCTGGACTGATTTCTTCTTGTGTTTAATCTAGCTGAGAGATCCCACTAGGAGAGTGAATGCAGCAACTTTCTCCATATTTCTGCAGCTGTTCTTACAGGCCTAGGATCTGCTCTGGAGGGCTTGCTGCTGCATGGTTGGAAGTGGAGGGAGAAATCAGCAATCTGGGCCCCATTTCTTTCATCATCAGCAGCATCCCCCATGCAGGACTGAAATCTGAATTCATCCTATATAGTGGGACAACCCTGCAGTTGAAGTCATTTTACAGAACGTATAATTGAAGTGGCCAAATGTTGCCGAGCATCCTTTGCAAACACCAACTTCCCTGGATGCAGTACCCTCCAATATTGTAAATCTTAACTCCCATTAGCCCCAGCTGCCACTGCCTATGGGCAGCACTGTGGGGAACTGTAGGCCAAAACCTTTGGAAACCAGCATATTAAAGAAAGTCATATATGAAAAGATATTTACAAGATGAGGCACTTCATGCCAATAATTTCTGATCACATAATCCACACCTTTCATACAGAGAGTGAGATATCATTATTTGTTAAAAAACAGTTCTTTTTGAAGAATGCACAAATGCCTCAGATATTATATTGCTTCAAGTTCAACTTCCAATGGTACCTATTACTATTAATCACCTATATTGTTCTTTTGATGTCAAAATATTAAATTATTCTATAAGTACATCTAATATGAATACAGTATATTTACTCCCCAATGTCCTTGTTATACCCCCATATCCCATATTCATACTTCATTCGTTCATTCTAACCATTTTTACCGAGTGAAATATAACTAGTGATTAATGCTTTCATTCTTTTATCAGATTTGAAGACACTAGAGAGGGTCATTATTATTTTATCTGCAGTAAAGCTGAAAGAATTAGCAACAGTATTGCATTTATAATACATGAATAATTACCCCTCCCTCAAAAAACAACCCTGGTAATTCACTCAATAAATCTCATATTTAATTACTGAAAGAAATTGTCCTGAATGCTGCCCCAGATTTGATTTATAGCTTGGTTGTGAATGTGCAAAAATTTGGTGTTTCATACATTAGAAGCAATCCTCTCAAGATGAATAAAGTTTGTCCATGGCAGCAATCCAGAAAAGTTTTGAGAGAGTTATGGTACCATTTCACTATTCTCTTCTCATGTTATCTCTTCAGAGAAGCAGGATTGTTCAGTTGTGTCTTTCAAGTAAGGAGCAGTGCATGGAGTGCATGAGTTATGTTTTACCTTGCCTGAGAAAATAGGTAACAAGACCAGGACATGCCTTGCACCACCAGGGTGCCTTTCTACAAAAGGCTTGCAGTTTAGATCCAATCACTCCTGCCACCTTTTCACATGGTCTCTATCACCCAGAGAACGAATGCACAGAGAAAACCAGTGCGGCACAACAGTTAGACTGCAGTTTCGGACTGGAACTTAAGAGACTGGGGTTCTAGTCCCCAATCAGCCATAAAGCTCATTAGGTGACTTTGGGCTGCTCACAGACTCTCAGCCGAACCTACCTCACAGTGCAGGAAGAGGAGAAACTTGTAACCTGCCTTATGTTCCTTGCAAGAGGAAGTATGTTGGGGATATAAAGGTATTGCGATAGAAACATGATGCAAAAATAAAAACAACCATAGCATATTCATTAAAAATAGCTACTCAGAACCAGAGTGTGCTTTGGGTCAGCTAAAAGTAGCATGGAAATGTCTGTGGGCATGATCCAGCTAATGCTTCTGTTTCTCCCACTGATGACAGAAATGGAAAAAAGTGCTTAACGTATGGCTTAGTCTTTCTTCGTGTGTTTCCCCTGCTCCTAGCCAGAACAGAGAGCACATTTCAGCTTCTGTTTGGAGGGGCAGGATGCCAGACTGACCACCAATAATATGAAATCCTAGCTAAGGTCAATTATGCTTAGATCTTGTTCATGACATGTAAAATAACTAATGAGTGAGAGAGAGTTACCAACACATTTCAGAAAATACATTTTCCTTCAACAGGAGGCACTTTTCTCCTGCTAGACATACATAGAAAGACAAAATGCAACTCTCCTCTCCTCTCCTCTCCTCTCCTCTCCTCTCCTCTGTCTTTTTTGCACTAAAGTGTTCAACAACCAAATGAACCAACTCCAGAACTGTCAATTTTAAGCACTGCCAGACTGAAATGGACCTTTGAGATAACTCAATGTATACAGAGAGGACAAAAACTTGGAATACAATTAACAGAGTACACTTTGTTTCTGTGAATATTTGTTGCATTGCTAGTCCTCTAAAAAGCCTTCTCCTGTACGAGCTCCGCTTACCAATTTCTACTATCCAGCCTTGAATAGGTTGCCGTGCACAGCAATCTGAAGATTCCCTGTGGTTTGCATGAACAACTTCTTTGTATGAAGTATGCATTCCGAGTCATTAAAAAGAGAAACGGTGTTAATATTGCACCATATCAGAAACACTGCCAGAGATTCAGTCAAAATTCTTCTACAAACTGACAACTCCACCCTGTATGAAACTAACCTTTTCTTCCTTTTTTTTCTGTATCTGGGGTTTGCACCTGTCTAACAAAATAGTGAGAAATAACAAGGAAAGAGCTTGAAGATTCAGGGCTAATATTCGAAGGAAGTAAAAGGTGATGTTGGAGGCCAATTCAGACTTGCATGGAGAGAACATGATACAGAAATTCCTTGACTGTATCAATTCAGATGTCAGCTGGGGTCAAGACAAGCCCAGAGGCTAGTGGCAGAAAACCTTTTTGTGCCTTTTCTTGGTTCAATTCATGCCATCCTAAGTTTGCAAATGGACCAGGTAGTTAATTTTATGCTAGTCATCAGACACAATGCTGATCAAACCGACAAATAGCCTGATCTGAAATAAAATAACATTGGTTGATAATAGAAATGGCTGAAAAAATCAGAAAGAGTTTTGCGATCTTAAGTGAGTCATAACCAGATGCTAAGCAGCCAGAAGTATTAAACTCCGGCCAGTTTCAAAGAGGTAAAATCACCATTCCCCCAAAACATAATGAACATGCTACCAATTTACATACATGCATCCACACACAGAAGCATATGCATTCATACCAAGCTCAGGCTACAATCAATGTATTGGCTCTGCCAAGGGTTGCTAACGCATCAAGAAGTGACGTGACTCTCCATATGGCACCTAACCACTACTTTAACAACTCCAAGAACCAACTCTTTGCTGGCATTTTGTCATGTTATCCCTGCTATCACCCTTTCAGCACATCATGTTTTGAATGCTCTGCTATAGAAGCCCAGTGTCCTTTAAGCGCCGTGTTTCCAGCACCTGACTTTGGGGCTGCAGCTGGATTCCCAGGTCCACTTTCCCTCATGATGGTTGGTGGCTTCACAACCCACCATAACTGCAAAGGAGTGCTTCTGCATGAGCTGAGCCTGGGTGGGCAGCCAGGGCCTTGCGACAGTGTGGAGGCCTGGAGCAGCTCCCTGCTGGCCTGAGCTTGTCTAGCACCATGTGTGCAGGGTGTGGGTTCATGCTGCCCACCAACAGTGAGGTTTTCACCATGAGTTTGTAGCTTGCTTTATTTATTTATTTACAAATGTGTGTGCCGCCCCCTTGCGACCAAGCCTCGGGGGGCTTTCCCTCTGCTTGTGCCCTCAAGAGTGGCAGCTCAGTAGCAACAGTTGGTGATGTGGTTTGGTGTTGGGGTATGGCCATCTCCACCTTACAGCTGGATGGGTTGGTGGTCCTGGGAATTGCCACTGCAGGCCACATCTTCTGGGGGTACATCTGTGAGAGACTGGCAGACAGATGCTGAACAAAGCATCTTGCACTCAGTAAGAGCACTCCATATCAAAGCAAGCGGGGAGTTCTGTGTTACAGAAGGAAAAGCCGCTGCAGCAGCCCGCGTTGGCCAAATCTGTGGAACACCTGCTGAAATTCTGCACGGTTTTCAGCGGGTGGGTTGGTTTTCTAAAGGAGAGCTGGCTGAAGCAGCCCCTTGGTTCAGGGCCAGAGGGGTAGCACTTCTGACTTCAGGAATTCTTGGGCGGGTCTAGATGCAGCTGCCAGCACCAGACGAACACCTTCCCGTGTCTCCCGACCTACTTCTGGGTCTACGGGGCTGCAGCCAATTCGGTGCCATTTTTCTTACAAGGCAGCTTTGCTCCATGCGGCGAGACTAATGGTCTCCTTGTGGCTGTTAGCCTCTCTGAGAGTGGCTGGTGTGAAGCCAGGCATTTCACATACAGCTTCACAGATGAGTGGCTGAACAGTTTAGAGGTGATGACATAAAGTTCTGTTTGAAATGTTCAATCAATTTGGTAAAGGTTTATATGTGCTGTTGCACCCAGAAAAGATGGCGTGAACGCTCCTGAAGGTTGTGGTCTTGTGCCATGAGAAACTACCTGGGATTACTCAAGGACAAGACGCTGGTTTTACAGGCTTTGGAAGATCTGTGCTTCAATGGATACAGCTGTGCATGTCCATCCTTGGACAAATTTGACCTTGTATTTTCTTGTTTGGGTGTTCTGTTCCTATGGAGTATCAAAGGGCCTGCAAAAGGTAACACATGAGGTACAATTGATCATGGATCTATTTCTCCATCCAGAGATTTCCTGAGTTAGGCAGTACTTGATATAGGCGATGGTGTACTCTTAGCAGAGCTGCAAGATTGTTTACTCAAAGAACTTGTAGCAGGTGGGGGCGGACAGGCTAAATGGAGGCTTGCTATGGACCTATTTCTGTTCAGGTTCAGTTTGATGAGCATCCTTAAGCACCTGTGCAGTGACTGCCAATTCCAGGAGCTTGCAGCCCAGTGTGGAAATACAGCTGGCCTTTGAAGCTAACTCACCTCATTCCAGGAGGTGGTGACAAGGAGTAGCCTCCCTATGCTGGGAGAATGTGGACCTGGGAGGTAGAGGGTGGGCAGATGCCACCTCCCTGGGTTGGTTGTCTCTACTGGTATTATCACTGATTAGTTGCCAGTAGAAACCTGCATTGTTCCCCCTCCTTTGCAGATCTGTTTTAAATAATTCTAGCCCAAGTTTATACCAAAGTTCCATGTATAACTTGTTCCCCATTCCAACCTTTCTCTTTCAGCTACATTCAAAAGCAGGATAGTCTAAGAAAGTTCATGACAGATTACCTTTCTAATGATTTGAAATTGCTAACTTGAGTGGGCATGTTTTTGAATTTGGGGGGAGAAAAACCACTTAAGCACATTTCAGACTGAAGCCCTACTTATAAAAAGATTAGTCACTCCTGTGTTTACATAATAATGTTTCTATTGGACTCATGATTATATGTAAATCTAATATTTATACTTCCAAACAGTTATTAAGTATGCTCCAAAATATTAGCTTAAAGTCTAGTTATCTGAGGCTACAAATTCTATTTGTACAAGTGATGTTTTGCTCATAGCAGTTTGTTAAGCAATCGCATCTACTCACCAAATACCTGATGTGCCTTCACCTACAAATGGCCCAGAATGGAGTTATTTTGGGAAGGTAACATTTCACCATTACAGGGTAACAATCATTTGAATTGTTCTGAGAATAGCTTCTTATTGATGGCCACTCAACTGGAAAAACTCACCAATCCTACTGAGGCCATTACTGCTAGCTGCGGCTCGGACATTTACCACAGCAGTATCGCATAACTGGAATGATTCTGTGCTGCTGTGAATATTAAAACATTTGGAAATGCATGGTCTGCAGCTCAAACTTACCACTTGCAAGTTATAAGAGGTATTGTGACTTATGTGTTTCAAGTGAGAGATGGCGGGTTCAGACAAGCTGACTGGGAAAAAGTGGCTAATGAAATAAAACAATATATAGCTATATATGACAAACATGAAGAATGAAAGCACACTCTGCAGTGGCTATGCAATGATACCGTAGCAAGCGCTGAAAGCTGTGCCATTTATGCTCCTGATTGGTTTGTGATTGTCAATCGTGGTCAGCCTCTATTTCTAGAGGTCGCTGAAAGAGGTCTTCTCACTGGCTTTGGATGGCTGGCAGATGTGTTCTGAGCATGCACTGTTGGATTGTGGCCACTGTCTTGAGCACTTGAAAATAGGATGGAGAGAATGGTCAGGGGTGTAAGAATAGGGGTTGTACACAGTCCCTCCATGCATACGTGTTATAAACACTGCATAGGACTATATCCTTTGTGTATACATGGAAATAAGGACTGCTACAGAAGGTCTACTCTTCAGAACTCTTTCTCAGAGGAGTACAATGTCCATGTGGCAATTTAAATATAACATCTAATAAATGTTATAAATACATAAATAATAATACTTGTTAAAAACTGATCTATTACTGTACCAAGATATGCACCCGCCATCAGGAATTCCAATTAGACCAATATTTTTGTCCAGATGTACAGAGTCTGTGTCTTTGGGAATATGGCCTAATTGTCATAGCTATGTCTCAAAGACTGTAAAGCTGAAACATATCTAGTCTCCAGTTAGGTTATTGATTATATTTATTTCTCTTTATCTTGAAAAAAATATATTGCTTTATAATAATACGCTGAAATGTTGCAACTTAAAAACAACAGCACTGTTTCTAAGTCCTTTATTATGTTTAGAGCTGATAACAACAATGCATCATATCTTATGCTGCTGTTTATGGATTTTCCTGATTTTTACCTTGCATTCTTAGGCCATTTACTCATAAGAAACAGACTGGCCCTGGTTTCCACTAGAGTTATCCAACTTTTCAGGGAAGTCAGAAACATGGTACCTATAATAATAATCTTATCTGTAACAATAGGTTGTGTTTGGATTAAGTTTGATTAAAAGCTGATGTACTTCAAATGAGGATTCAGTTTTTCTGTAGCATAATTTTCTTGTAGTGAAATTTCAACTAGCTTTTATTTAGAGATACTAATACTAACAGCAACAGTATCCAATACAGAAAAACTGTATTGGAATAATTGGTATTGTTTCTGATATGGAATGTCATGTCATCTTTTTTCCCCTCCAAGACTGTTTTATGTATTGCTAACAAGGATCAAGGAAAGAGAGGTAACAGAGCAGAAGTTTTGCAGGTGGAACACTGGTAAAGCAAAAGTCAGAGCCAGAGAAACAATGGGGTATTAATTAATCAATTTAGTCTTTGTCAATTTATATGTATACCACCGCTAAGGGTGTGCAAAACTGGGAAATCAATTTTGTTTGAACCTGACAGACATTTGCGGTGTTTCTAGTCCAGTAATCAGAAATAGACCATGGTGGATTTTATTTTATTTTATTTTTTGGTGTTGGGGAGTCCAGAAATGAATAGAAAATAGAAAAGAACTGCAGTCTGCATCGCTACAGCAACATTTGTTCTAATCAGTTTTTTTGCACAAATAGTGCCATGCATTCATAACCACACTCAATTGAGCTCAGAACTCAACAATCTAAATACGTTGCACTGGATCCAAATTCATGGTTGTGTCCACCAAATGAGCAGAGTGTGTGGAATGGGACGTCCCCATTCTCTCCATCTCCCTGTAGCCCCAACACTCTCCAAAAGTGGTCTTTAAGGTTAGGAAATCTCTGGGAAAATTTGGAAAGCATACAGGGGGAGACACAAGGTGGAGGCAAGGGCATGGAAGGTCCATTGCCCCAAGCAGTATCTAATCTGAAACAATGATGTTGGATGCAAACCAAGAAGCATAATTATGATGATATTATAATATAGCATTAACAGCTGAGAGTTCTTCAAAACATATCGAAAATGGAATAAGCATAAGACATCATAATTGGCAATATCCAAAAGCAATGATAAATATTATAGCTACATTATGCAGTCCATTAAGCAGTCCCTATTAGGAGACTATCTCATCTACATGCAACTCATGGCAAAAAATGGACAGATGAAACAAAATATCATGAGTAACTTTAGACAGCTTTTAGATTTCCCAAACCTTTCCAAGAAAGTGCATCATCATCACCATGGCAACTCCATGTCAGCAGAGCATCTGGAGAAGAACGATAGGTGAGGAAAAACTCTTTTACCTGGGCAGCTGTTCTCATTAAAGTCTGCTGTTCTGAAAGCAGAACAAACCTTTTCACATGCACACACCCAAAAAGTAAGCATATGGTCCATGGCATCCCTCCCCGGTGGCTTGGCACATGTTTTTATAACTACATTCAGAAGGCCAGAGACTCCCCTTCGGGCTGCAGGTCCCTAAAGATGGCTCCAGGAACTAAGCTCTGGTGGCAAGAAAAGGGAGAAAGCATCGTAGCTCCATAAGTGAGCACATGCTTTGTATGCAGACATCACAGGGCCAAGGGGAAACAGATCCCTCTTTTGCAATATAAACGCTGGCATGAGGCCTCCTGATTTGGAGCAGCCCCATAGTCGGGGTGGGGGAAGGTTAACGCTCCCATGCCCAAGGGTGGCTGGTAATTCCTATGTCAATGGGGTTCCTTATGCATTGCTGCTTGTAGTTTGAGTTTTATCAGAGTGTTGAATGCCATCCTAAAATGGTTCACCACCAGGGATAATTCTGATAAGATACAAGAGCAAAAGATGGAGTTGCTTGCTGTGTATTCAACACACACACACACACACACACACAACTAATGGGCGGATGGTCACTGTTGTGCGTTTGTGATAAGAATGAAACTAGATGAAGCCAGTGAATGCAGGCCAGTCCCAGAAATGGTGCTGTACCCAACCAGAACTAAGGCATAGCAATGACTCCTAATATTTCTCAATAATATTATTCCCACACCCTCCTGCGCATAAGTGTAAATTGAACCCTGAAGCCCTTAGCCTTTTTGGCTTATGCAGATGCATGGAAAAATGCAGAGGCTATATTCTATCCAATTGCTGATGAAGAGCTACATTCATTCCCACGGTACAGCAGAATGGACAGTATTCCACTAGCAATGTCAGTCCAATGAGCAGAGACAGCATTACATGCTTCCTAATGAGAGATAAGCAAAAAGCTCCATATTTTAAAGTACAATATAACTTTTTTAAAAAATTACTACAATAATAAATGGTGTTTCAATATAACCATAATAACTAACTATTTTAGCCCCCTTGTATTTATCTTCTAATAAGCATGCTCAGTTTGGGGCTTCTGCATCTCAGTCTGCTAACCTGTAAAATGGGAATATCACTAGGCCATGAATCAACTTGGTAATGAAATCACTAGAAAGACTAAATGACTTCAAGAGGAGTATAATAGGGCTTTTAATGTTCTTTTCCTTGATTTTGCTTCCAAATTTACTATGCATGCATCATTTTGATTATAACCATGAAACCTGACAGCATAACACCTGTCTTTTCAACTCGGAGGATGAGTGCCTGAGGCTACCCATGTGTTCAATTAGAGATAGAAAATGGAAGAGTTCCTTGGCTCTTTTCTTTTTTCAAACTTCTATCCTTGCTCTGCTCAACACACCAACGCTCTGGGGGTTCAGGCCGTATTTGTTGCAAACATATTGCTTTGCACATGGTATCTGTTCTGCAAGAAGAAAGGGAGACGCTACAGTGACAGCCTACAGCTCTTCGGCTGAAAAGAAATCCAGCCAGCAGTACGTATTTGCATCAGACAGATGGATGGAGGCTTCCAATGCTGCTCTTAAGGCCTCAATCAAACAATACTCCCTGTCAACATTTGTTTTACAGATGGTAGGACAGACCTGCAAAAATGCACACTTCCCTGATACAGGGTGACAGGCGGATAGATGCCTCTTTATTGCCTCGTGTATCTATCGAGTATAGCATGACCTCACCATGGCATCCGCATCCCATCCCATCCATTCAGTCTGCTCAGTATTGGTGGGGTGCCTTCATACAGTCCTGCCAGGCACATGATGATTGCAGCTAGCAAGTGAGAGGGCATCAGTCTGAACAGTCATTGGGGGCCTTCAGTGAAGGCCTGCAAGTGGGGGGGGGGGTTATCCTGTGGTGTACAAACCTCACAATGGGTTGGCAAAGCAGGTCCCACACACTGGGATCCAACTGGGCTTTGCAGTAGCCTGATGACGAGGGATATAACCAAAAAGAGGGATTCTCCAGATTAATACCTCACTTTATTGAGGTGGTTTTTCGTAAGGATGGACTTCAGGGCCTGGATTAATTGATGTCTTCTGATGGCCAACTGAAGCATGATACCTGCTGTGAAACACAATCAAATCTACTGCTCCTTCCTATGGTCCCATCTGGATTGGGCCTCCTATGCCTGCAGTGGGTATAGGGGTAGGGAGAAGAGGGTCTCCAATTCTCTCCAATAATAGTTTTCTTCCTTGGTGTACAGTGCAAATTGCAGAGCCTAATCCTGATGTGAACCATTGGTTTAGAATAGGTTTCAAAGTACTTATGTTACCTGCCAAGGTACTAATCCAATCTGCACATACCCTGTGGCTGCAATTTGCTTTTCAAAAACAGTTCACATCTAGTTTGGTCCTTCTGTGTTGGGTTTTAGGAGTCACCATCCCAGTCTGGAAAGCACTGTGATCCACACTCCTGAGAATGGTGTACTTGATTCATTCATTGATTATTCACTCAAAAATGTGCCACAGCACTGAGCACTAGGATAAACCTGTAGTAGTTTTCTACATTCTTGTGTAGGCTTTAAATCTGAAAATAAGTGGGAATGGGACTGAATTGTTGTTGCTTTTTATTACTCATTATATTTTTTCAGTGATTCCCCCATCCTGTAAGCAATGGCCATTAATACTTTAAACAATGGCTCACAAAGAAATGCTTACTCAGAAGTGAGTCTCATTCCCAGACCAATATTGGGAATGGCCATGCTGTGACATTTCCAGGCACACGAGAAATGTCTAATTTACAACATTCTTCCTATGATCCCTCCTTGTGCCACCTATTGATACATAGGGGACTAACTCCCCCTGAATTCCGGGAGTAACTCCCCCTGAATTCTACGGGGCTTACAACTACAGAGGCACGTATACGTTTGCATGATTACTTTGGATCCAACCCAGTGTTCCTTAGACGAGCGCCTTTAAATTTACTTTAAAGAGCAAATAATTTATCATATCTAGTCACGTGCATGAGCCTGTGCCGAGTGAGAGGTCTTGGGATTTGTGCCCTAGCCTCCACTGGACCATGAAGCTCACCGCGTGTCTCGGTACCAGTCACTGACTCTCAGCCCAATCTACCTCACAGGGCTGATCTGAGGAGGGGGAGATCCACGTATGCTGCCCTGTGTCACTTATAAGGCCGGTTCTGTCACACGTCAAAAATTAGTTTTGAAAATACAGCACAAGCATGCACTGGGTTTGTGTAGTTGCCTGTTTTCACTGCATTAGGCAACCCTTCCCTAGGATGCTTCCATGATGTTTGAACTCAGAACTCAGGGCTGTTGGGGTGCAACCTGTGGTTATTTATTTAATTTATGTATTTAAAACATTTCTATTTCTCCCCATCTCAATAAAGCCTTGGGGCAGCTTACAACAACTTTATTTATTTATTTATTTAAAGTTTTTATATGCCATCCCCATTGCTATACAGCCTCGGGACGGCTCACAACACAAATAAATAAAATAAATAAAATTACAATTACAATTAAAACTTGGAAACACACTGGTTGCATAATTAAAACTATAAATATTAAAGATGATTAAAGTACTGTTTAAATAAAAATGGTCTTGGCCTGGCACCGAAAAACAAATAACGACGGTGCCAGGTGGACCTCTCTGGTGAGCGCATTGCACAGATGGGGCAGAGAAGGCCCTCCTCCAGGTACTGTGCTTCCTGATAGCTCTCACGGAAGGCTCCTGGAGGAGAGCCCCTGCTGCCGATCTCAAGGGGTGGGAGGACACATTTGACCTCAGGCCATAAACATTGGATGAACAGCCCAACATCCATACTGGGACATTTTCAACATACTACACTATGGATTCTCTATTACATGGTCTCCATTAACCTATATTGTGATAATCATTTTTTTTCCTTTTGGTTCTATTTCTTTCTGTGTGGGTGTATTGTTTTCTTTCTCAAATGATTCTATCATGTCCTCTATTCCATGCCTTCTATATAAGGATAAAAACATGTTACAGTCTAACTGAAACAATCTTCAGTAATCCTTCTTATTGGGCTGGTTGCTAGAAAGCCACAATCCAAATAGAAACAGATCCAAATGGTTTCATATATATACTTATTTGGGTTTACCCTGATCTACGATTTATCTATGAACATTAAAAAAAAACCCGTTTTCTGATTTCATAGGGATAACTGGCAGTGAAAATATATACCTTTTTAATAGAAATTGTGTGACTTGATTTGATTTTTATAACAAAAATGGCTTTTATAATACAAAAAAATCTACAGTGTTGATTGGAGCACAGAAACAAAGCATAGAAGGCAAAGGATTCCATGCATTCATATGTGGAAACTCAGGCCTACGGGTATCTTAAATCCATAGAAATTATGCAAATAAAACAGAATGCTTCTGTATCCATAAGAGAGGATAAAATTGTCAATGAACAGTTGATGGAATCACTGATAATCCAGAAGACATAGGCAAAAAAGATGTAATACATTGCTAGGAGGGGCATTGGATGTTTTTACACTTGTCCATCCCAAAGATCCATTGATCAAGCAGGGCATGTTAAAGAAACTACAGTTAGCACACATCCTATGGCTGCAAGAGCAGTTTTATTCTTGTTTTATGACAATTATTGCATTTTTCTTGATTTGGGGTTTTAAACTGATTTGTATATTTATATGTCACCCAGTGAACATAGTTATTGATATTTGCTGAATCGAATGCATAAATAAACAAAAAATAAATAGAACACATATCACTCATTATTCATGCTTATTTCATTTCTGTACTGCCCTACAGGCAAAACTCCCTGGGCAGTTTATACAATACACAAAAAACAATGCAATGAAATGCAGTAGAAAATAATAAAAATCTTATAAGAAACATTCAAAATTCATTTTATTAGTTGAAACTTATGTAGAGCTTAGTATTGAAAAATGGCATTAGATCTTTGCTGTAAATCTTGCCACCAATAAGCCCCTTACAGATCTCTCTCTCTCTCTCCCTCTCTCTCTCTCTCTCTCTCTCTCACACACACACACACACCCCTCACAACAGATATCCCTGAAATATAGTCCTTGCTGGAAACAGAAAGGTCAAATTCTTGAGTTCATAGGCTACAGAAAAAAAGCCTTGTCCTAGGAGAGATAGTTGTTGAACATTCCTGTATCTCTGCCAGCATCACGGTCATGAACGAAAGCCTCCACCAGAAGCCCCGACGTGCAGCACTTCCAGAATCTGGAGCCCAGCATTTGTGGCCCAGTCCAGGAGCTGCATTTGCATAATGCCTTCGCAAGCCATTGAGCACTCATGTCTCCGGGGCAGCAGGAGAGTTTCATGAAAAGCTTTACATGTCAATTGTATCTGTCTGTACTATTTTGGCTGTACACAAAATAGCTCTTTGGAGCAAGATGGCCGAGTCAGCCCAGCTGTGCTATCTGTCAGTTGCCCTCACATTTATGATGGTTTGGCTATTTCATGAGGGTTAGTTTGGCATGACAGGACTTGACTGATGGTGGCCAAGAGGCATTTGGGATGCTATTTAAGTCAATCACTTCATCCTGCCCTTATTCTGCCACTTCCCTCATTTTTTTGTGGCTCATAGATAGGGTTAGCAAAATCCAGCAATTTTCATCCCATTCCATGTTTCATTTACCCAATTTCAGTTCAGGCCAATTCCCCGACAATGTTTGCATTTTATTTTAAAGGATTAGTATGCATTTTCACACTTGCCACAAATGTACACATTTTTGCTCCTGTGTCCATTTCTGCAGCTATTTTCTCTACAATAATGCCACATATTTCTGTTGTTTTCCTTATTGTGCGCACTCTTCCAAAGCGTATGATTCTTGTGCACACTTTTCCCTGATGTCTACATTGTCACGTGTGCTTTTTGGAGTGGAAATCTGTAGAAAGCGCAATTTCAGTCCCCAACTCTGTTCCAATTTGCTTTTTAGATCATCAGGTTCACTTCTGTTACACCACCTAAAAATCTGGATCAAACCTATTGCTCACTCATCCCCACCTATAAATGACAAGGGCACACTTCTGTACATGTTTAGGCAGAAGAAAAGCTTACACCTCCCAGCATACTTCAGCCATGCACAGAATTGTCACTCATGTGCTGCATTTTTCCATGGTTCTTACAGTCAGTGCACAGTTGACAAAACAATTCATCTCGGAGAACTCTGAGACCAACGTCTTCTCTTGACTTGCACAGGGTGGTCAGGGTCAACATGGTATTTAATGGCCGATTTCAATGTCTATATTGCCAAAGATTTCTGGGAAGACAGAGTCAACTTTGCACATGATCTGGACAGCTCCATGAAAGCACAGCTGATGAGCGCTCTGGGATCTGAAGTGGCTTCCTATTCTAAGGAGGACATGCAAGATGTACAGTTTAACCTTCAGAACCCTAAGCTGTGATCTCACACCTACCCTTCTGTTGGCTTTGCGTCTTCTCATGCTTCTTCAGGCCTGTGTGTAGTGAGCAAATAACGACTTCCCACCCACCCTTACTAATGTCAGCAATGCACTAAATCACGACATAAGAGATGCCTTCTTGATGTCCTTTGTAACTCTTTGGCTGCTTCTCTGAAGGTTCACCAAAATGCAAACTAGAGCATCCTTTAGAAGCATTAAGCACACTTATTATTTAAATTGTTATGGTGTGTGAGTTTCAAGTCCAATTGGTTTAGGCTTATATCCACTTTCCTACAGATAGCATTTTCTTGAACTTCATGAGTATACACAGAACGGTGCTGTCAGGCTACCTGATATTCAACAAGTGCATCTGGTATTCATCAGAATCAAGACATCACCTTAACCCATTGATTCTTTACACTGAGTTTATTTTCCATAGTTTTATCCATTATTTTACACATCATGATTGCAGCAGTGTGAGTGTGCAGAAAAAGACAGGCTTACTTTCCTGAAATTTGTTTTATTTCAAAATGTATTATTTAAGAATGAGAAAAACTCTTCTTATCTCAAGAAAACTTTCCAAAGTCTCTGGCTCTGGAATGAGGCTTTGACAGCTGACCTTATTTCACCAAGCAATCCATCATCAAACCAACACAGGAGTGGTAGTATATTACAGTGGTACAGATGAAGTATTCCACTAATATATAATAAAAGTCATGTCATTTTTATGATGTATTTTCTGTAATATAAGCTACCCAGCAGAAATACTTTCTAGAGGCTTGAATCCTTCAAGGTTAATTTAAAAGAAATATTTATGTTGTGATTCTTTTTGGAACTGAGAAGAGATTAATGACTTATACTGTATCTTAAAAGGCAGTCATGGTGTTCTTCTAGGGCTGTTAAGCACAAAGAGCATGGACCAGCAAAAGTTAAGCATCTTTAAGTGCCATTGAATTCCATGGGAGATATTAAGGATGTTGTGTCCTGTTGAAGACAGCAGTACCTAAAATTGTTTACTTCTGGCTGAATTGTATCCTAAATGAGGTAAAATATATTGAAAAAAATTCTAGATCTCCTACCTGTTTTATTTTTATGCTGTAGTGATGCACCTGTTGGGAAGCGTTTCTTAATTCACACCTCTGTACTAAGTATTTCCTATTTCAGTAGGAAGTATCTTCTTTTTCTAGGCTTGGCCCATTAATTGCTATTGCATACATAGTGCCCATAATGAAGATAAAAGACAGTTTAAAATAGAAGGAAGGAGGAAAGAATGTTCAAAGGAAGAAAGAGCAACCGGCACTCTTTCACCAATAGTAACTTTGCAAAACTTGGTGAAAATATAATTGTCATGGCCCATCCAACAACTTAGCTCCCCATTCCAGACCTTCCACTGCCAAATCCCAATTGAACCCAATGCCTTTAATTTCACTCATTTTGCTTGATATTATGAGTTGATGATCTTGGTAGCAGAGAAGTATTAGAAGGAGGCTTTTGCTGAACACAACTAACTGGATAGAAAAGGTTCTAGAAGGTTTATGACCAGAAGAAAGGACATTGCTGCAGGGTTATTAGAGCAGTAGATTAGAGATTGTGGAATCTGCTCCCCGGAGAGGTGTGCCTGGCGCCGAGTTTATATTCTTTTCAGCGCCAGGTCCAAACCTTTTTATTTAATCACAATTTTAAAAGCTAATATTTTATCATTTTGAACAGTTGCTTTGATTTTGTCTTTTATGTAAAGTTTTGTTGAATTATGTCATTTATAAATGTGATTTTATTGTCTTTCAATTTTATGTATTGTGAGCAGTCCTGAGATGCTGAGGCATAAGGGACAGCACACAAAAGTTTTAAACGAATAAATAAATTAATTAGAACAGTGCCAGTGGGGTCTGCAACAAAATGTTACAGTGCAGAACAGTTCTATTCAATTTTTCATCCAATCATATCCCATTTCCCCTGAGCAATCATCTTGCCGAGTTTGATCTGTATTTACCCTCCTCACACACATACACAGAGACACTGTAGAGTTGTATTCCGCTTCTGCAAACCTTGGGGTTCCCCAGATCTGCTAATACTTCCCTCTTATGCAGGGATAGTGGTACTCTGGCTACATCAGGACAGGTGCTTGGTGTATATAGGATATTGCTGTTAGTATTTAGAATATCGCAAGCTGTTTGGAACCTCCATTTTAATTCTACCTCTATCTGAGTATAGACAAACAATGTCTCTGCATCATAATATGGTTCATATCCAGAAGAAGCGACACATAGTCTGGATATTAGGAAATCACATCCTGAACAGAAGGTGGCAGGTGAGATCGTGAGAAAGCTTGTTGCTATCAAAGTGCAAGACATACCTGGATAGCTGGGCAGGCTGGTCACATCTATGGCACCGGAGTCATCTGTGCAGCCAGGGACTGAGATATCCCTCACCAAAGCTCCCAGCCCAGCTTTCCACGCAAGTCAGGATTCACCTGAATCCAAATGTCCTAATCAGCTCTCGTGGCAGGAATTTTGAACCAGTGGAAATCTGTCATTGCTACCTGGTCAGCAAAGGTATAAAAGGGGACTCTGCCATGTGCTACAGGTTGATTGTCCTTTTGCTGTGATCAAAATTATTCTTGAGAATAGAATATAATGTTGCTCCTTTCATTCTTGCCATGCTTGATTGGGAAGAGTGTGCCAAGTCCAGACCCCCTGAGACCTTCGAAAGGAAACTGCAGAGGCAAAGAACTCAGAGACAGGGTTGTGCCTAAACGAAGTCAGAATCTAAGCTTAGGCAAGATCAACTGGGTGGAGCAAAGGACTTCCAAGTGAAGGAGGAAGACAGAAGAAACAGGACAAGGAGACAATGTTACGCAGCCACAGATGACAAGGTGTGCAAATGCAAATTGAAACAGCAGGTCATGTTACCTCTACTCCTGTGGAGCATCATTGTGTGATGCCTGCCATATTTCTGATGCACTTTTTTCCAAAGTGCTTATATGTTTATATTGTCCAATGTAGCAAGAAAACTTAAATGCTGGAGTCATGTTGCAGACCTTTGAGTGGTGGCAGCTGGACGCCATCCGGATGCCTACAGGAGAGATTGGGGCCCCATTTCAGACCTCAGATATGCATTCTGAGATTGGAAGTGGGACTTTGATTGTGGAAAGCCTTCCTGCCACCCTCACAGCCAGCATGGCTCTTTCTGCAGTGGCCGTGGCTCCAAAATCTCTGGAACCAGGATGGAAGAAAGCACTGGGATAGTGAGGCTGTGCTGAGACACGGGAAATCCTGGCGGTGCCTCATCCCCTCCAAACATAGATTGATGGACCTGGCCATCCATGACTTTTGCAACCTGTGAGCAGCTCATCATCCAAGTTCAGGGAGTTGCATGCAGCCACACAGGATGTCACTCATGACTGTGTGCTTGAAGATCACATGAAGCTGCAGAAAATATGGATTATGCCACTATGTTTATTTACAATCTAAATTGTTATGGCAGAGGAACATCACACAAACACTGACCTTTCCAGATAATCCAACAGCAGATTCTGTTTGTTTGCAGTAGCAAAAATGATGGCAATTGATGATGCCTGAAAAACATGCGACTATAATGCCGTGATTAAAAATGGAGCACATTTCAGCTAACTCTTTATTCTTTGTATGATTATGATACACAAATACTAACATTAATGGCATTTTTAATATAATGAACATAAAATTACAGTTGGCAGTCAAGAGCGCTCTAGCAGATAAGTAAGGCAATTTTCCTCATCATTTTTCTCTTTGTTGTCAATCTTGTCGCATAGTCCATTGCCTTTCCAATGAGCTGTAATGTGAATATCCAAGCCTCTGCCGCTCCCCGGTATATAAATTCTGCTTGAAATAGTTCTGTTTAATGCCTTCTGTTTTTAATAGGCTTTATCAAATAAACTGTGTGTTCTGAGGGTTTCACTGGTGATATACAAGTATTTGCATCCATATTGACAGGAGAAATGATGGCATTTTCATTTACAGACTTAAGCAATTAGAAAACGTGAACAGACAGACAGGTTTGCTTTGCAAATTTGCTTTTGAGCACCTTCTATTTTGTTTCCTTAATACCTGCCATTCAGCCCTATTTCAGCACAACAATAAGTGCAATTCAGGGCAGTAATGGCAAAAGTTGGAAGAGGCAAAGTATGCCCCATGCATGAGGTGCAAGGGGAATGGGACACAGATGTGGCATGGTCCCAGCCAGGCCTCTGGCGCCGCAGCAGTCGGCCTGAAAGGGCAGGCTGCAGAGACACCAAGCACGGGGGCCAGTACGGTGTAGTGGCTAAGAGTGAGGGAGCGGACTCGGGTGACCTGGATTCTGAGCCCTGCTCAGCCATGGAGCCCACTGGATGATTCTGGGCCAGCCACAGACTCTCAGCCCAACTTACCTCACTGGGCTGTTGTGAGGATAAAAGTGAGAGCAGGAGGAAAAGAATGGTGTCAGCCGCTTTGCATATTTGGAAGGGAAAAGGCGGGATTTACATCTAAGAAATAAAGAAACAAATGAGCACAATCCCCCTTTCCATTCCATTAGCCGGTAGCCTGAAGCCCATGAAGGCCCAGTCCTTGCCAATTCTGAGTCCCCAGAAATGGCGGTCTCTGGGCCTAGCGCCCCAAAGGGCTTCTCTTTCAGTGAATCCTTTATTTCTACACACACCCTGCCTGGCAAAGATGCCTCCTGTCATGAGACGTAACAGAGCAGCACCGCAGTGCAAGCACCAGGCACGAGGGCTGTCACTGTTTGCACCTGCTCATTGAGGAGGGGTAGATTCTGGGATGGGCAGTACGGCCAAGGCAGATGCGAAGAAAAGGAAAGTCATGATGGACCAGCCCAAGGCCCATCCAGTCGAGCGCTCCATACACACGGTGCCAAACCAGCTGCCCACAGGATCCTTCCAACAGGATACTAGACCTCCACCTGCCTGACTCCTCAGCACCTGGTGCATGCAGGCAGCCATGCCACCTCTGTGAAGGAAGGGGCACTTAGCCAGCCAGGCTGGTAGCCACCGAGAGCTTCCTCTCTCACAACTTCCTGTGGCAGCAACTTCCATAATTCAGCTATAAGAGCCTAAGATGCAAGTGCTCAATTTGTTTGAAGCAAGTTGACACAAGTCGTCAGCCTCTGAGTGCCTGCTGGTCCCATTGTCTCCATCGTAACTGACTTGTTCTTTTCTGCCCAACTGGATATCTACTAGCCATCATTCTTCTGAGCCTCTGTATTTGGATCTGAAGTTAAGAGCCTGAGAAAAGTGGAATCACTGCCCCCCCTATTTCGACTCTGGCCAGTCAGATGCCTACAGAATGCCCAGAAGCTGGCAAGAAAGCAGGAGTACCCTCCTGATGTTGTTCCAGCAACTGATCTTGGAGGTAGGATATTGTCATGAGGACTAGTAGCCATCAGTAGCTCCATATATTGGTATTTATTTATTCTTTTAAAGGCCACAGAGAAGCGTACATCAATCTTCTTCTCCTGCTCTCAATCTTATCTCCACAACAACAACCCTGTGAGGCAGGTTGGGCTGAGAGTCTGTGACTGGCCCAAAGTCACCCAGTGGGCCCCATAGCTGGGCGGGGACTAGAACCCAGATCGCCTGAGTCCCAGTCCTGCACTCTTAACCACTACACCACACTGGCTCACAGTGGTATAGTTCACTGTCTAAGGGGTCAAAATTGCAGTGCACGGGAAGGGAGATTTTCTTTCCCACCCATGATGCTTTTCAGTTGCCTCCCTGTGGCAATCTGTGGTAAAGCCCCACTGGAATCCAAGGGGGCTCTGGTTTTTGGGTGGTGACCACTGCCCACTGCTACGCGGGGCTGATGGGGAAGGTTTCAGGGAAGGATTAACCCTCTGCTGCCAGCCCACCCTGATCCAGATCTAAATTGTCCACCTCCACTCACAGGCACAGACTAGCTTTTCTGTGATTTATGTGCTTGCCTACTTACAAAAGGTATATTGTAAACTGGCCAGAAAGGTTCAAATTATGGGGTGGGATAGAAATGCACCAGCTTGGTGCTTATGTACCACCCAGAGCAGCGAAGAGCAATTCAAACCAGGCAGAATGTGCTTTGCCAAAAGTATCCAATTACCTGTAAAAGCAGGGACTAATTTTCTACTGATTTCTGTGGGCAAAGAGAAATCATTTTGCCAAAATGCCGGGGGGCAGAGTTGCCGCTTAACTTACTCGGTTATTTTAAGCAGCCTATGGTTCAAGGGTTCTCCTCCAACCCAGCAAGCCCTCATGCTGCTCCCAGAGGTGCAAGTCCCTTTCTGACACACAGGGTGTCCCCAAGGCATTCTGGGAAAGGAAGGAAACCTCTAGACGTTTGAGATCGTATGAGGCATCAGAATCATCACTGGTGGTACGGAGAAGGATTAAGAGTTTGAGCCATGTTCGTATTTAACCGTTGTTTGGGAATGCTTGCTGGCGAAAGGAAAGGCAATCCATATACCGTATTTTTTGCTCTATAAGACTCACTTTTCCCCCCCTCAAAAGTAAGGGGAAATGTCTGTGCGTCTTATAGAGTGAATACGTGTGTGCAGCAAGTCTGTCAGATGTGCAGCCCATGGGGAAGTGATGGGGAATGTGCCTGTGATTATGTGCCCATTTGATTCAGAATATTTTTTTTCTTGTTTTCCTCCTCTAAAAACTAGGTGCGTCTTATGGTCAGGAGCGTCTTATAGAGCGAAAAATACGGTACTTTCAGTTAGAGAAAGGTCACTCACAAAGAAACATTTTACAGCTCACAATGCTTTGATTTTGCTGTAAACCAGCTGTCCAGCATGTCGTTCAGAATTTCTTAATATCCTGAAAGTATTAGTCACATATTTCTTTTAAAATTTCTCCCCCTGTTCATTTGGTATCTGTTCGAGCAGTGGACAAATGTGACAGTTCTGGTTTATCTCAGTTGCTGATTTGTTCCATCTCAAATTTGGTTCATCCAAATCCTTGTGCTTTTGTTTTTAACCTTTGCATAAAATTTCATATGCAATATTGGTGCACATTTCTCTATTTTTGTTGATCTCTATTTTTATGTGATTTTGACTAACATACACATTTATAAGCAATTTTGTAATAGGATGTGTGTTTAAATGTCATTTTTCTTAATATATGAATTTCTGTACACCTGACAATTACAAATTCAGAGAAATGAAAACTTTTAAAATTAACTGAATTTCAGCTTACATATTGTTTCAAAAATGCAAAATTAGGTATGCTTCCCTTAAAAATTCCCCTCTAATCTTTTCTGTAATTTCCATCAACAGCACCTCTGGCCCTCTCAGCCCAATCAACAGTTTACAGTAGAACCGAGAGTAAGAAGACGACAATGTCAATAGTGACATTGAAATGGTAATGAAATTGAATTGAAATAAAATGGCAACTCTATCCTCTTTTGGAAACTTCCCTTCAAGAATGTGCAAGGTATTTATTCCATGAATCAAACTCTGGATTGCCAATGTCTGCTTTCCCTCCCCCACTGTGTAAGTTATCATCACGCCTCATTATCGTATGTCAGTTTGGCGCATGCTGAGAAATAAAGCATCATAAAAAGGATGAAATTTATGAAGGAAAGTTTCATCCTGGAGGAGATGACCCTTTTCTACTCTAGTTGTCTATCACAAATCTGAAGCACCCTGTTAGCCACTGGAAAATACGACCACAAGGGTGTTTTAGTTGTCCTGCAAGTTTTCCACATAATTAATTTAGAGACACATTGAGGCACTTAATCAAACTAAACTGCCATTCATATCTGCAAGAGCTTGGCATAGTTAGTGAAGACAAATTCACATTTTGGATTATAGCCAAATATGTACATTTATTGGAAATCTTTCCCATGAGACTGGAGTCAGGTTTAATCATGCTTTGAGAAGGCCTATTGAAAACACTGAATAAGATGACTAACTCAAGCCCCACTGATTTCAATGACTTTAAGTCTTGATCCAACCCTCTGTGTTCAGTGGACTTAGTCTACTGCCCAGAATTGCAGCCTCATCAAGAAAGCCCAACACAAATGCAGTTTTATTCATATCTTCCCTGAAGCTAGCAGAAGGTCAAAGTGAGTATTTTTTAACTAACACCTTACAACTACTATTGCCTAAAGTTAGGAATAGGTGAATCAGTCTGTTTATGGTGCATGTATGTTTTCCTAAGTCTTCTGCCCACTTCCTGTATTGATCTCTGATTTTAACCACCCCCATCACATTTACACATATTTTGATATGCATTTTTAGAATATATGTTCTCACATGCATTTATAAATGTATTTGATAAGTTTAAACACTGAAACCTTCATAACGATAGTTGGAGCAATGGAAAATCCAAGAATGCTTTACACTTTGGCTAAGAAGTTTACATCACATCTGTTTGCATTAGAATTTACAACAATCAAATTCCTCAAGCATCGTGGTATGAAGTCTACAGTTGTGCAGCTCCAAACATGTGCTGAAGAGAGCCCTGATAAGAAAAAGTGTAGAAAAATTGGGAGGTAGCAGCATGATCTGAAGGAAGCTATAAAAAAGCTAGAATAATTTTCTGAAAGGGATCAAGGACCTTTGGCCTGTGGCTGAAATCCACTCTGTGGAATCCGCCATCTCTCCCAGGGAGGTCGCCTTGCAAATCTTGGCCTTCTCCTCAGTCCTGATCCTTCTCCTGGCACTAAATATGGGCTGCCTTGCCCAAGCGCTGGGTAAGGCAGGAGTCCCCATTTTATCTCCGATTCCCTTCCCTTTCATTTTTTCTTCTCATTATATTTTCCATGTGAACTAGGTATGTTATCTAAGTCAAGCAGCTATCAGTTATCCCTGGCAAACATACATTCAGACAAACGCTGTGTTGAAAAGATGATCATCAGCACAATGAAATGGCAGATTTCTAAATGCTACCTTTACAGATCGCATTAGTTCTGTTTGGGCTGTAATCAGCATCCAGGACAAAAAGCCTAAAAGACACCTGCAGTTTATTTTCTAGTGTTGAACAGTGGTGGAGAAAAAGGTGGGAGGGTGGACAAATAGGGGAGGAAACACTTTAGAATTGAACTTCTTGCTGTTCTTGTTTGTCACGAAAACGGAGATGCCACATCAGTTATTGTTTCCAACATATATATTAGCTCAATAACTTTATTAGACCAACCAGTCAGTTGAGAAGGTGTGTGGGCTTTTAAGATCTCCAAGTCTCTTTTATCATGCAAGGAGTTACAAGCAGCAAACTGTGGGGGTGAGATAGGATAGTGGAAGAAAAAATCCAGATTTGATGGTAAAGCCAGACTATGGTTATGCTCCAAGTTCTCGTGTGAAGAAAGGCAGGGTCCTAAAGACAAGCAGACTAGGCTCTGCAAGTCAGGATGGTTGTAGGCTGCATCTGGAGCTTCCCTAGGCTTGCTAGAAAAGCTTTTCTGATCAAGAAATTCTCAGAAACATGAGTGTTTTTGTGCACTGTTAATTGGCTCAGTAAAGCTGATACATTCATATAGAATTTGCATTTTTTTATGGTCAACATGGGCATATCTTTGCTCACTTGCCCTTTAACTCTTTCTTTGTGTGACTGCTTATTGATCGCTTCAACATCTTTAAAAATTAACATGAATGTTTAAAGCCAAGCATCTGGGGCTGTATGCAAAGGAATGCTGCCTTCTCACCCCTTTTGTTCCATGAACAAGACCCACCAAATATGCAACAGAGATTTAGGGCTTCCGGGGCCCACCAGAAATGAGTGGAAATGCTAATCTCTGGAGTAAACTTGGTCAGTAGGAGTTCATATAAAGGAGATCCCAAAAAGAGCATTTTGGTTCATTTTGGGCCTACCTATAAGAAGCATTGGGACTGCAGGTGGCGCAGTGGTTTAAACCGCTGTGCTGCTGGGCTGGTTGATCGAAAGGTCGCCGGTTCGAATCTGCACACGGTGTGAGCTCCTGTGCTCCGTCCCAGCTCCTGCCAACCTTGCAGTTCGAAAGCATGCAAATGCAAGTAGATAAAAAGGTACCACTTTGGTGGGCAGGTAACAGCGTTCCGTGCACTTCGGTGTTTAGTCATGCCAGCCACATGACCACGGAGACTGTCTGCGGACAAACGCTGGCTCCCTCGGCTAGGAAACGGAGATGAGCACCTCCCCCTAGAGTCAGGCATGACTGGACTAATGTCAAGGGGAAACCTTTACCTTTACCTTTATAAGAAGCATTAAATCTCCAATGGGCAAGTTCTGCTTATTTATTTATTTAAAACATTTGTACACTGCCCGATTGTGCCACAGCACCTCTGGGAGGCTCACAACCACAAGATTAAAAAAACCACAGTAAACATAATAAAACCAATAACACATTAAAACAATAAAACACAGCAAAACATACAAAACTAATGTCTATCCAATTAGTTATTAAAATGTTTTTTTTTAAAAGGAAGGTCTTTGCCTGGCTCCAAAAAGAAGGAAGGCGCTTGGCGAATCTCCTTGGGGAGAGCATTCCAGGTACGGGGAGCAGCTGCAGAAAAGGCCCTCCCCCTAGCGGCCATCCCTCTCACCTCCTTAAGGGATGGCTCACACAGGAGGGCCCCCTGTGTAGATCTCAGAAGCCGGGTAGGCACACACGGGTGCAGGCACTCCCTAAGATAGCCGGGGCCTAAGCTGTTTAGGGCTTTTTATGCCAACACAAGCACCCTGAATTGGGCCTGGGCCACAACTGGTAACCAATGCAGTTCTTTCAGTATAGATGTTATGTGGGCCGCTCTAGGGGCTCCCGTCACCAACCGGGCAGCCCTGTTCTGTACCAATATCCAGCCAAGGAGGCTCCTTGTGCAAATAGTCCTGTTGCTTCCTGTCCTAGGCTGCACTGCATGTAAAGAAATACATTTTTGCTTAGCCGTCCAATAGAAGTTTCCCTCTTATCAAACATGGAAATCAAAAGTCATGCATTAGCTCAACTCCCCCAAGTAGATAATTAGTATTTCCCTTTTCTGAATAGGAAACTGAGACTACAAGCTCAAGGTCTCAAATTAGATCCATGGTGCTCATGTTATTTAAACCCAGGACCCTCAACTCAAGCTTCCTATCCATTGAACTGCACTCACTTGAAAGGATTTGAAGGCCAGGTGCTCTTTCATTTATACACGTTATTGATAGCTGTCCATCTGTCTTTCATAAAACAGAAGTGTAATCTGGGCGCTGAAGGTTCTGAAGGGAACTCTCGTTCTGAGAAATGAAGAGTGTCAGTTTTGCAGTGAGATAATGCAACAGAAGGTCAAGGTTGACAAATCAATGACTGGCTAATGCCTCAAACACATTCCCTACAGCGTTCGTCCAGAAAGATAAATGAGGGGGTCTGTCATTCAACTTGATTCTAAACAATGGCACACTTTAAAGTAGAGGGGATCCTAATTGGAATCAATTTCTTTCGGATGATACAGTTACAAATCAACAGAACTGTAGTTTTGGTAAGTGCACCAGGAATGGAGTCTAATGTTTAAGAGGGGGATTATATTAGGCATTTTCTTTGATTGTAACAAATACTCTTGTTTTACATAGCACATGATATACTGTGGTATAGATCCACTGACTGGGACTATCCACAAAACATTTCTTATTGGGTCTTTGAAGCATTAGCTTGGGCCATATATATATATATATATATATATATATATATATATCACACACACACACACACACACACACACTTATTTACCTGCAGTTCCATCTGGGATGATTTATTTCACATGTCTCTGGCACACTTTAAAATATCTGATTAATTTATAAAGGGGAGGAGAGATAAAGCATAGAGTGGATATTGGTTGACTACTTATGAAGGAAGCAGCCCAAAGTGAGGGGCTCAGTCAATGGATCTTCAGATCCTTGTGATCCCCATCAGGTTGCCTGTATGATGGAACTCTTACAATATGAAAAGCAATCTTCTCCCTTCAGTGGTTGACCAGGCTTAGGAAGGCACTCTCTGACCAGGGTAGTTTGTGCTCAAGATAGTGATGCATTCTTAGGAGCACTTATGGTGAAGCCACTAAAGGGACCATTTTTTCTGATTCCTGCCTCTGCTCCCCTGAGTGCATTTTGAGACATCCTCCATTGGAGAGCCAGTGTGGTGCAGTGGTGAAGAGCGTGGGACTGGGACTCAGGCGATCTGGGATCTAGTCCCCGCTCAGTCATGAAGCCCACTGGGTGACTTTGGGCCAGCCACAGACTCTCAGCCCAACCTACCCCACAGGGTTGTTGTTGTGGGGACAAGATGGAGGAGGAGAATGGTGTAAGCTGCCTTGAGCCCTTTGTAGGAAAAAGGCAGGATAGAAATCAAAAAATAAATAAACAAACAAATAAATAAATACTGGGATATGCTTTCTGGTGGTGTGACTCAAAGCAGCTTACCCCACGGTCTTATAATATTCCCTTTCTCAAATGTCAGTAGTACCTTAAACAGCTGGTAGTGGATCAGATGCAGGAGAAGAGTTCTGGCCGCTGCCATGCTTCCATGCAAGCAGAATTCCGGAGATATTCTTCACACAGCGCAGTTTAGTCTTTAAAAGAATGGCAACAATCCAGTAGGGGGTTTATAGCCCAATTGTATGCATGTTTACTCTGAAACAAGCCTCACAGTATTTAATGAGGCTTTTCCTCCGGTAAGTGTGCATAGGAATGCAGCGTAACTTCGGAATGTTACTGCAACCCATTAGTGAGCCCATATTTTAAATGCATCTGCATTTAAAATGTAGTCCAATTTGGTCACCACAAAAAAATGCCAGAGGACTAGCATGAAATCGCTGTTTTTCAAGAAAGATCACACATTCTTTTGAAAGATCAAGGATCGCTGCTTCCAAGGGATTATGAAACTGATGTTGCCATCAGATTGCCACTGGCCACAAAAAACATGGTGGGGGGGGGCACATTTGAACCTCTTAAGACAGAAAGTTCCCAAGCCTGAGGCCATAACAAAACCTCAGAGGATGCTGAGCAATGGACAAGTTCTTATACTGAAGACCAAAATGTGTGGGGAAGTTCATAAAAATAGAGGTAGGTCTTTAGAAAATTAGGTGCCTAATGGCCAAGGAAATTAGAACAATCATAAATTGGTTTAGCATAGGTATATAGCTGAAAATATGGACCTGCAGTTATATCTGATGGCTTTGAATGCATGAGTTGCTATTCCTAAAGCTACAGTTCTTTTTAAATCAAGAATGCTTTTGATTTTTTAAAATCCCTTCCCTTTATGATCCCTTCCTCATTTTATCCTTGCATGTAGTGTGGATGGAAACATGCATTGCTCTAATTTATTTGGCTATGCTATTTTTCATGGTAAAATTAAATGAGCCAGTTAGATGAACCAGTGGTCTCACTGAGTGTAAACCATATTTTAATGCAATCCTGTTTGGTGGCTAATTGTTAGATTTTGCTGCTTTCAAACATGTTTCCAAGCAAGTGGACCTCATAGGGAATTCCCACTAGGCCTGAATGGATGCTTCTTAGCTGTCCAACTCGTCTCCTACAATTTCCTATGAGATGTGTGTGTTGTATACTGTACTGAGTAGTGTTGACTTACCAGTTCATATTGAATTTGCAGTATGAGGCAACAGAGATTTTCTTTCTGCTTTGGTGGCGGTGGCAGGGGGAACAAGCTAGTTTGGGATTCAGAATTTGTCAGAGTAAGAGAAAAAACGAAATACTGACAAAGACTGGATCATAATCTCGCCATACATAGAAGCATGCTTCATTGCATTATCTTCAATGGGAGCATGTCAATTTACTTCTGACAAAGATCTGGCCCCAAGTACATTATAAGAGTCTCAGTGGAATTTAAGACCTTTAAGGTTAAAGAAAATGGATTCTATAAAACTAAAACTAAAATGTGTATTATTTCTCAGAGGATACAATTGTAACAAGCTTTACCTGATGGCAAAATCCAATTATCCTAGTAAAGGTTGTACACAAGTAATTTCTCTTTTCATGTCAAAGTAAACTGCAGTATGAATTGGAGGGAGGGTGTTATTTTGACTTTAAAAATGCACAATTCCCCCTCCTGTGCCATTGTTGTTTGCTTTGTTAGTAAACAAACAAGAGGGAGAGCACAGCATCAAAAGCCAGGTAAGAGGTTTGTGTTCGGAACTAAAAGGCAGAAGCTAAGAATAAACTAGAATATTTCAAGGGGTAAGAAAGGTTATTCTTAGTGTTCTGCTAGCGTTTTTTTGGATCCAGAAACAATTAGTTCACTGAAGAGCTTTATTAGCAGACCATAGAAAAGGGATCACAAATGCAAGGTGAGGGTGTATTTTTTTCTGTCCCACAAGACAAATGGCTGCCCCACAAGCAGTGCTGCACATCTTCTGAACCCAAACCCAGAATAGTTTGGTGGCACACAGAGGACAATCAAGAATTCAGGGCATCTTCGATTCCCATATTCCCAACATGCCCCAAGCAGAGCTGAAAACTACATAGGATGCTGGCCTGTCCCAGTCAGACGCTTGGTCCATGGAGCTCAATAATGTCCACACTGAATGACAGCATTTTTCTCAGGTTTCAGAGTATTTCCAGCTCTACCTGGAGCTGTGAGGGGTTGCATTGAAGACTGAGTGTGTGTCAAAAGCAGATGCTATTCCCCATCCAAACTTCTAGCCTGCTTAGAACAAGTCAGAAAGGCATAGGATGTGATGGTTTAGGGTGTGGAATGGGCTTCCATGGAAGGTGGTTGAAGCCCCATTGGTGAAGGTGCTCAAGGACAGGCTAGATATGCACATGGTCAGCATGTCAGGAGTGGAGCAGGCTGGAGCCAGGGGTCAGTCTAGATGGCCTGGGAGACCCCTTCTGACTCACCCAGTTTCTATGTTTCCCTCCCACAGACTTCCCCCATCACCTCCTTAGGAATGGTCTGCCTGACCACAATACCATGTGCGTTCACCAATAGGTTAGCCTGCTTGAGCATAGTGAGACTTCCCTCTGAATAAACATGCATTTCTGCATTTCTTTTCAAATATAACCTGTTCTATTTTGGATGATGATTTGTGCTTAACAGAAGCAAGTATCTTGCTACTTGCATAGCTCACTGTTTTAAAAAGGTATATTCATTTGTAATAGGTGAAAGCAGCTATTTTTAGCATTGTGTCAGTGTCTGAACTTCAACATTTGAGCTATTGAGAAAATTGATAAGAACAAACAGATTTTTTTTAGCTTTTTCTATTTAATGGGCTTTATTCTTTCTACTGTTTTTATTGTATATATTGAATGCATGTGAAGGGCTGATCCTAAGGCAGTCTACATAAATACATAGTTTATTTTGCAAAGACTTGAATAGGAAGGTGAAAGAAGTCTTCGTGCAGTAGCTGAGCTGCCACAGAAGTTTCTTATCTGACTCAATTTGAGCTCCAGCTCCATGGATTCAAGCGCTGAAAGGAATCACTGATTACTTCAATCAGTGATCAAGAGGGTGGCTGCAGCTCAGAAGCAGAGTACACACCTGCCTTGCAAGCATCAGGTCACGTTCAATCCTCTGCATCTCCAAGTAGGGCTGGGAAAATTCATGCTGAGACCCTGGAGAGCCACAGCTAGTGAGTGTCAAAAGCCCGAGACTAGATGGACCTAGGGACCATTCTGTGATCCTCCACTGTGTGCCACTTGCTCAACCCACAGAATCTTCAGTGAGGGAAGTGTGGGGTGGTTGAAGCTACCTGGACAGAAATATTGGGTGAAGGATCTCCTCTCCATCCCTTGCTTCTTTTGAGGCAACTTCAGTGTTCATGGGTTTCCCTTGGCTATAAACAGAGACTGGGTCCTGATGCAGTGGGTGCAGGAGCACACCAGTAGCTCAACTGGGATTCCTTTACACATTACACTGGCCCTACTGTGGAGCAGAGCTGGGTCCCCAAGAGAAGTGACAGCTGGAGGAGCTTGGATAGAAAAGGCTCATCAGAAGGCCGGATGAGTGGGTGGTCTGGCCTCCACTCCAGTCTATAATTATGGATAAAGTACAGTTCACCGCCATTCTGCTTCATATTTGAGACAAACATTATCTTGATGTTCTTATTTTAAAAAGATGTTTAACTTCCAACTAATCGAGTGGGCTTTATTTATTCATTTTGCCTTCCTCCTAGGAAGTGATGGGAGTATATCCTCTCACCCAACCTAATGTTCGTAGCAACCCCACAAGGTAGGACAAACTGAGCAATGGTGACTAGCTCCAAGCCTAGGTGAACATTTGAAATTGGGTTCTCTTATTCATGGTCCAGGAGATGAAACAGTCTCCAAGCTCTTCCAAGAAGAAGAGGTGGTGCTTTGTAAAGTACAACAAAAGTATAATGGAGAATGGTCAACTCTCGTGGTTAATATGAAACTGATACATTAGAGAAGAGAGAGAGTGAAGGGCCAGAAAGGTTTGCTTGTGTTTGCTTGTGTTAAATGCAAAATCAAAGGTGGGAGCAGCTGCATTCTGTACTGGCTCCTTTAGGACATACAATCTTATGCAGACATACAGTCTTATCTTATGCAAATCTTATCTTATAGGATACAATCTTATGCAGAAAAATATCCTAAAATCCTAAACATGCTGGTTGAGTAGTTTAGAACCTTTTTTCTTATTTGAACCATGTTTTCGGAACCCTTTTCTTGTGCCTCTTAGCAATATAAACACATTATGTAACATCTAGATTTGGATACTTAGAAGTTCACCACAAAGTTAAATCGGTCGCCATTCACCTGTAAGGGGAAAAATAAATGATGCAATTTTTATTTAGCAGGGAAAACAATTCTTCTTACTAAACGCAGTTTTAAAATCCAGGAGCATTGTGTCCTTGCCAAATGCTTTCAAACTGTATAAACACTTTTACTTCAGCCAAGGCTGTTGATCTGCCCATCCCCATTATTCTTCAAACTGGTTAAGAGAGGAGCAGCCACAGTTCATGTCTTAGCTCAACTAGGAATCTGGAGGGGGGCCTCTGGCAATAAGTTTTGCTATTACTTACTTGGAAGACAGCCACTGAATCGAGAAGGATTTCCTTCCAAGGGCACATGGAAATGATCCAGCTTGAATGCGGCAGCCCTGTAAGCATGCCAGGTAGCCTCAATGAAATCCGTGGGATGACATCTTATACACAAATTAAGAAAACCCTGAGGCCAGGGATGCTGCGTTACTGGAATTCTTTGCCGGCTGCTGCTTCCAGTCTGACCTGGGCGGGTGCTATCCATGGTGCTGAGTTCCATCGCCAAAATAGGCTTGCCGCTACGAGGCATCGTGGCTAGCTCCCCACGGGCATGGGAGCCAGCCAGCCTCCCCTGACGATGCTTCTTCCTTTCATATTGAATGTAGGCATGGGTGACCTCAGGCATAGTATGTGGAAAGCAGAGAGACAGAGGAAATAACCTGTCTCCTACCACCTTGTGCTGCAATAAGCAAGACCACAGGCATTTTCCCTAGCAGGGGAGGCATGTCTGAATAAAGGAGATCTCTCTTGTGAGTGGTGCAGTAAGCAGAACTCCAAGCAAAGGGCCACAGGAGGGGGGGAATTGTGTCACAGATCTGCAGCCAGCCTAAAAGTTTAGGCGGGTACCAAAAAGTGCCCCTCCCAAACACACTCACGCACAGAGAGACACAGAGATGACAGAGAGTGTGCTTGTTGTTGTTGTGGTTGTTAGTCGCAAAGTCGTGTCCGACTCATCGCAACCCCATGGACAACATTCCTCCAGGCCTTCCTGTCCTCCACCATCCCCCGGAGTCCACTCAAGCTCACACCAACCACCTCAGTGACACCATCCAGCCACCTCATCCTCTGCTGTCCCCTTCTTCATTTGCCATCTATTGTTCCCAGCATTAGACTCTTCTCCAGGGAGTCCTTCCTCCTCATTAGGTGACCAAAGTATTTGAGTTTCATCTTCACTATCTGGCCTTCTAAAGAGCAGTCAGGGTTGATCTCCTCTGGGACTGACTGGTTTGATTGCTTTGCAGTCCAAGGGACTCGCAGGAGTCTTCTCCAGCACCACAACTCAAAGACCTCAATCCTTTTGCGCTTGGCCTTCCTTATGGTCCAGCTTTCACAGCCATACATTGCAACTGGGAAAACCATAGCCTTGACTATACGCACTTTTGTTGGCAGGGTGATGTCTCTGCTTTTTAGTATGCTATCTAGATTTGCCATAGCTCTCCTCCCCAGAAGCAAGCGTCTTTTAATTTCTTGGCTGCAGTCCCCATCTGCAGTGATCTTGGAGCCCAGGAAAATAAAATCTGTCACTCCCTCCATTTCTTCCCCATCTATTTGCCAGGAAGTGAGAGGACCGGATGCCATGATCTTAGTTTTCTTAATGTTGAGTTTCAAGCCAACTTTTGTGCTCTCCTCCTTTACCCGCATCAAGAGGCTCTACTGGCACTGAAAGGAAAAATGGCAAGTTTCCCCTCTGCTGCACTGGTAAGTTTGGAGAGCTCTGTGTCCCTGGCAACTCTATGTCTGTGCAATGCAAGATGACAGTGAAGAGAGAAGTATGGTTGTCTCTTGAAAAATGCGGTGCCCTAGAATAAGGTCCAGGCTACATTTTCTCTCTCATATCTATAATCAAACAACAATGTTAGAAACTTCTGAATGAACAGGAAGCCTTGCAATTAATTTTCTGATCTCTGTGAAGTCTGGAAGCACTGCAGCAGTGCTTCTGAGTGTTACTCTAACCTATCGGAAAGGTTGTGTCTGCTTTAGCAATTAATATGGATGGGTAGACGGAGCAAATGCCTGATATTAGTAGATTAGGCTAGGAGCGTCCTGGACTATATTTGAGGGAAAGTGGAATGGAGACTTTATTATTCAGTTCCATGTTGGATCAGTGCCCTCTGCTGTTTATTTCTTGTATTCAGTCAAATTCACGAAGGCTTTGTGCTCAAATTGGCTGGTCCCAGCTAACAACCGTTCGGGTTCCTATCCAAAGTCAGCACATTGATCAGTGCTCTTAAAAAGGAAAGGAAAAAGAAACATGCAATGCATTATCAGAAAATGAGTAACACTCAATCCTTCCTGATTTTATTTAGAAATGAAAGATAACAAACAATTGTATTCATGATAATACCCTTGGCTGAAAATCAAGGATTTCTAATTTTCTGCTGCTGCACAGCTACGAATAGATCTTCCTCCTAAGCAAAATGGATCTGGTCTGGGCCATAATACATCAATAGCAGCACCTTTCTTGCATCCAATTACACTCCCTGTAAGGCTGAAGCATCATGTCGGCAGGCATTCTCCCCTTCTCAGTGCTCAGCTGATGCACAATCTTTCTTCAGGAGAAGATTGGATGACTTTCGGATTACAATCCCATCTCATTGCTGGAATAAATACACTAAGCATACCAGACAAAGCGAATTCATTTCTTTGCATTTCCTGACCTGCTAATTTATGCAAATACCTATGAAAATTGGCAGCCTTTTTTGGGTGTGGGGAGACTTTCTTTGTAGCAGTAAATATGGACTCTACCTGGGTGTTTCTGTTGTGTCTTGGGCTGTGATGTATTTGTACTGTGATGCATTGTCATTTTTCTCCATCATGCCTTAAGTGCTGAAAACCAAACCTGATGCTCAGATCAGCAGTCACCCTTCACAATTTCTAGCAGTACTTAATTTTTAAGTTTCAGATTGTATTTATTTAAAATTTTTGTATCCTGCCCTTTAGTGTCACAGGGCAGCAATTGAAGGCACAAGGAATGGAGTGGCTGTTCAGTGTGTGCATGCATATTTCAATTAACCATACTCATACTTTTCTAGTATTCATAGTAGTTTAAAAGATCTTTTTCACTTTGTTAAAATCTAGCTGTGCTTGAAAATCTTCATCACAGCTAAAAAGGATCCGACAAAACTTTATTTTTTAAATTTTTAGCATTGAAATTATTGTTACATGTATACCCTGCCTTTTCCCCCTCATCACAAAGGTGCCATGCATGATCCTCCTTCTTTCCATGTTATCCTCACAACAACCCTGTGAGGTTCTATGAAGAGGCCACGGCTGGTGCAAAGTCACTCAGGTGAGCTTCAGGGCCGAGAGGGAACTAGAACCCAAATCTCCCACCTCAGAGTCTAGCATGTTCACCACTGCACCATCCTGGCTCTATTATCAAATGGAGTATATTTGACAGGAAGTTAATGAGATCATTTCCATAATAAGTCTGGCTTAGTGCTTTAATGCTACTACCGGCATTATTTTGTGGAAGCCATACAAGCACAGAAGTCCTAACAGTGCACATTCATCCAACAAGAAGGGGCGGACTGTTAGCGTGGAGTGTTTCTGCTAACAGGTTAAGACACAATTGTTTGCTCGGGCATTTCCTAACCACTTGCAAGGCCAGCTATCCCTGGTTATTTGAATTGAATTGCACTGTTTCATCACTGTTGCATTAATTGGTTTTATGGCATTGTATTATGTTTTTAGCTTTATAATGCGATGTTTTAAAACAATGAGACAGAGTCTAGAAATCTTTTGAAAGGAAACCTAGTAAATGTGCATGCCTCATTCCTAGACTACACATGCAATCACTTTCCACTTAGAACTTTACTAAGCCATTTGTACAATTAGATGGGAGGACTGCTCTCCCTGTCTTTGGGTAGGATCGCAAGAGTGACTGGTAGGAAGAGCCATGAGGACCTTGTGGAACGAGCCTGTGATATGAGAACCAGCAGTATGAATGTCTGCTATTACCAGCCCAAGCCCCTCCTAGAAAATCTATAGCAGAATTATACCAAATTAGGAAAGAGCTCCAGGAAAAACAGATTGCCACATTGCTTCTCACTCTGGTAAAAGTACCATCAGTTAAAGGGGAGGGGAGGGGAGAGACGAAGAGACACCGCCTGGCCAATCTGTGGACAAATCAACAGGCAACAAGGTTGGCCATCAATCTGGATGGCTTTCAATGGAAATTAGGCAAATTCATAGGGGAAAGATTCACCAATGGCTTTAAGCTTGATGACTACATACTGCCTCCAAGATCAGAGAAACTGTGCTTGTGAATACCGCCCCAGAATGCCTTTGAATATGTTGGAGGCAACCTATGAAAGTAGAAGTGGAACAGGTGGTGCTCCCAGGTGCTGCAGAAAGGCTAGGCATCATTGGCATCATCATCATCATCATGATCCTGCCCCATAGTCAAAGCTCTCTGGCAGTTTTCACCTGCTTGAGGGACAGCTGGCATGCAGGGTGGGACTCATACACATGCAGGCAGGTCTAATGTTCCTCGCATTGAGCATTCGTTGGCTTGGACCCAGGATCTTTCTTCCTCCAGCAGAAGGATACTACTTATGGAATGGGAAATTTTATCCTCTCCTCTCTATTCCCAACACCCCACATCCTGTTGAGGAGACCCACCAGGAGAGCTGCACTGAAAGCGCTGAAAATGCAGAAGTCCCATTTAACAAACAGCATCTCACAATTCTGGATCCAACCTGTACTGCCCAAGCAGGGAAAAGATTGGAACCATTGGAGAGCCATCCCAAACATCTTCAGAAAAGCCTCATGGTTCTAATAGGATTCCCAAGCTGCTTTTTGTGTCCAGCACAGAAATAGGTAATCAAAGTCAGTCTGCACAATTAAGTGTTTTCAGAATGGCTGGACAAGCAGACATTTGCTATTAAGTTGGTAGCACTGGAGAGCGCAGTCCAAATTTCCATGTGAAGAATGTGTCCAAGGCATTGCCTGGAGTTGGGAAGGGGGCAGGTGACTACTGATGGCCTGGCACTTCCTTAACTGTGTACACTCCATAGGACCCAAAGCTTGGTTTGATTAATAGAGACACCATGAGCCATTTGTGCTTCTTACGGTAAAGGGGGGATCTTTAGGATTACTTCCTCAATTGCCTACTTTAGCTCAAAGAGAATAAGACACAATCCTATAAACACTTACCTGGGGCTAAGGATTAATTGATTCAATGAGGTTCCTTCTGAGTAAGCATGCAGACAATTACACTGTGAGTTTTCTTCCTTCAAGATATGCAGGTAATAAAGAAAAGTTGCTTAAGAATCCTTTTACCTAACTGTGTGAGCTCCATCCAATACCTTTTCACCTCCACAATGAAATGGAAGATGTTTTATCTCTTATCCCTCTTTGCTGATAGGTATCTGCCTGAAGAATGAGGGCTAGAAATGAAGCAGTAAAAGAGTAATGCATATTAGGTGTATAATACACAACAACAGGTGTGCAAAGATCAACTAAAAAGCAATGAATTTATGGCTCAACTGTTTGGAACACAGAAACCATATTTTCTGTTACCCAGATGTTCCTTGGAAATTACATATAGACCAATGTTTTCAAACATCTGCCAGCCCTATCTACCCTTCACTACCAAGCTGATCTGTCTTTTTTCACTTAGACATATCCTGACAGCTGAAAACTTGTGCTTAAAGTGAATGAGGGGGAAATATGCTTTCCGTGGAACTGAGTCAGCACTTGTACAACTAACCTCAGAAAAAGGGAAAGAACATCTTCAGAAATGAAGTTCCTTCAAGTACAGTATGTGCAAACAGCCTTGTATGGAAAAGACGGATAGGAATGATTCTGACAGTCTGAAGTGAAGCTAGTTAATGTGGAAATAAGAACCACTTGCGTTTCAGCGGACTAAATAATAGCAAGACTTACAATCGTAGCCTCATGATAATCAGCAAAGGGAAGCCAGATTAGTGGCTCCTGAAAGGGTGAGCTTCTGCTAGATATGAAACCTGCAAGAAAATATTCTTGATGTTGATAAAGCCAGGTGGATGTGGGCAGACAAAGAATGGAAGAGGTGCCCTCCTGGTTCAGAGCAAAGGCCAAAGTTACCCACAGTGATCCCCCAGAAGCCCAGCTTAGAACTGCCATTCTACACGTGAAATTAAAGCACCCCAAGAGAATTAATTTTTTTTCTTTCCCACTCTCCTGTTAGCCAGGCCTGCTGCAGGGTCTGACTCTATATCCAGAAAGGCAAGCTGAATGCAAGACCTCCTGTTTATTTCTTACTAGGGCTGGCTAACCCTTCAGCCAGTTTCTGAAATACTGCTAATATTGCCAACTGATGTCCACCTCTTCTGAACAAATGGGGAATTATACAAAATTTAAAAAGTAATATCTCTTTCTTTTCTGTCCTTTGCCTCTAATTCCATCACAAAGTGCAGGGAGGGGGAATGGGACATTCAAAGGCCAAATGGGAAATAATGTCATCAGGAGAACACTGTCAAAATAAAATTCTCCATCAAACACAAATCCTGACAGATCAAAGTCAGTGTAACGTATGCACAAAAGCCTGAGGAGAGATTTTGTGTCACATGTAACCAAAGGAGCTCTAGGGCCCAGACCCACACCGTGGTCACAAAAAATGCATGCTTAACTGAGCATAACTCCAGAGCATAATTAGCAGATGTGCCCTTCAAATAAAGCAGATGATAAATGAGTCCGTTCTTATGCAGCAGCAGTCCTAATGTTTTAGGAGACTTCCTGCTTTTTTTTTTTTTTTGGAGACTTCTCCCCCTTCCATCACTGTAATTTGAACATGCCCTGCTCAGTAGGGAATCCTAGATCTTATCACAAAAGCATATTCTAAAGAATTCTGTATCATCTCTTTCGGGACAACAAGCCCACCACTGCTAATTGCCAGCTTGACTGGTATGTAACTTTCCCTTTCTGCCCACCTCCTCCTCGTCTTTCTCCAGGCTTTCCCTAGCTTTGTGTCTGCAGTCTCCTAGGACTGGTTGTGCTAGGGGGAGCTCCAGTATATCCTAAATGATTCAAGGAAATGAAAGGGGGAAAAAATCAATGCAAGGAAAACCTGCAAGAATGCAGTAGGGACCATTCGTTATTTTTTTGGCTCTACATTCCATTCTTCCTTCTTTCCAGGTTTCAGATTTCTGGTTACTGGGTTTGATCTGGGTTTTTTTCCCCTCCCTCTTCCTAACAGGCAGATTGTTAGTTATGAGCATGCCGCTATTAAGGCATCATTAATGAATTTGCACAATTTATTTCTTCCCAGATGCAAAAGTGAATTTAGTTTGCAGTTGGACAAGCCATCCATTTCTGAGCTTGCAACACATTTTCAAAAGCAAAACTGCAATTGAGAGCATGCATACACTTGAAACAAATGTGTGCATTTCCAAAATGTGCACAAAATGCAACACTTGTCAATGGGCATGTGAGTTCATAGTGTATTTATGTCAAAATGCACACCTACACATTTGTATTAATGTTACCATTAAAAATCTGTAGTAAGTTCTGTACAGAAATTGCAGACTCATGCAGAAATGGGATGGACTGAACTTATCTTAAAAAAAAAAAATCTAAAAATTGTACTGAAAACCAGGTCCCTTGATAACCTTTTCTTTTTGATGTTCTTTGTGTTTCTTATTATTTAGAATAATTAAACAATTAAATAATACGCCCACGATTGACAGATCTGTCCATTCCTGTATTTTGTGGCCACTGAGCATGTACACTGGGCTGTGCTTCTTTTCTCACCTTGGGGCCCTCCGCCTCTTACATTTGTTTGCTATTCTGCAAGCCCCCAGGCCTGTTCGTATTGGTGTACAGTGTGTAGCTGGAGGACATAAGGGATTTGGTAAAATCCATTTCCATCCATGTTTCTGGGATTGTATTTTGTTCCATTACTCTTTCTGTTTTGGTTTGGTTTGATCTAGTTGTGGGGGGGTGGGGGTTATTTCATTTTGGGACCAGGATACCTAAAGGAACGTCTCTTTCCCTACAAGCCCACCTGCCCCTTAAGATCTGCAGCAGAAGCCCTGCTCCGGGAACCCTCCTTTAAGGTTAGGAGAGAATATACTTGGAGGAGGGCCTTCTCTGTGGTGGCACCCTGGCTATGAAATGCACTCCCCAGAGAGGTCCGCCTGGCGCCAATGTTATATGCTTTTTGGTACCAGGTCAAGACCTTTTTATTCTTCCATACTTTTAATGTGTAATTGTAACTATGTTTTTATGCTCAGTTTGTGGATCATTTGCATTATTCGGGTATCTACATATTTATGGGATTTGAATTGTAAGCTGTCCTGAGACCCACTGGATATTGGACAGGGTAAAAAAAAAAAAAGCCCAAATAAATAAATAAATATTTTTTTCTTGTTCTAATGTGAATACACGCTGGGAACAATAGATGGCAAAAGAAGGAGGGGACGGCAGAGGATGAGGTGGCTGGATGGAGTCACTGAGGTGGTTGGTGTGAGCTTGAGTGGACTCCGGGGGATGGTGGAGGACAGGAGGGCCTGGAGGAATGTTGTCCATGGGGTCGCGATGGGTCGGACTCGACTTCGCGACTAACAACAACAACAATGTGAATATACACATTTTTTTTAACGTCCACACGTTCATGGAATCATCACGACTTGGAAAGGTTGGTTCACCATAAAAACTTCAGGTTGGAGTCATAGAAATCCAAACTGATTTGAAGACGTGGCAAGCTTCACTGACATCCTTAGCATGTCTGTTTCTAAGGGAACGCAGTCTGTGAAGTATTTTGCTATCAGTCTGATAGCCTCCCTGACGATCATTTTCTTAATTCTGAGCAGCAACAGCACAGCTGAAGCAGAATTCTGGCCATCCAGAAGCCCAGTCCAGACCTCTGGGTTTCTGCAGAAGAACACACTTTCTCCCATCTCCTTTCCTCTGATGACCAATGAGAGCAGGGGTTCCTGGCAGCTTTGTGCAGCTTTTCCCTACCATAAAATGTGGACACTCTTCTCCTAAGACTTAGTTATTCTCAGAAAGCACTTTAAGCTATAGTAAAATGCTACTTTGGTTTGCTTTTCAATTCACACCTTTTGCCTTCATGATTCCACAGGGGAAACCACTGACCCACCTTTTATTTATTTATTTATTTATTTATTTATTTTTCAATTTATATCCTGCCTTTTTCCTACAAAGGGCTCAAGGCAGCTTACATCTCCTCCTCCATCTTCCATCTTATCCGCACAACAACAACCCTGTGAGGTGGGTTGGGCTGAGAGTCTGTGACTGGCCCAAAGTCACCCAGTGGGCTCCATGGCCGAGCGGGGACTAGAACCCAGGTCGTCTGAGTCCCAGTCCCAGGCTCTTCACCACTGCACCACACTGGCTCTCATGCACCACACTGGCTCTCATTATTATACACTGGCTCTAAATTATTTAATTTAGTTTTGAATTCATATGCCACCCGCTAATCCAGATGGATTCTCTAGGTTGCTTTGCTGCTGTCCATGTCCAATACTCAACCAGATAATGCCCAAGAAATGGGCTTAGCTGCTTCACTGATCTAGTTGGTACTGCTGGCCCAGACCCAGACACATCTGGCCTGCAATCAGTTCCATTTTGGCCCTGCCCACAAGCCAGGCAGAACCATCTGCCATGAACGATCAAGCCCACTGAGACATCCACAGAACTCTTGCTAACTTCCACATCCTCATAGTCATCGGAACATAGGAAATTATCTTGCACTGACTCAGAGCATTTCCCCATCAAATCCAGTATTGCTGACACTAACTGGCAGAAGCTCTCCAGGATTCCATGCAGAACTCTGTCCTAGTCCTACTAGAATGGATAGAACTGAGCTTAGAACTTCTGTGTGACTACGGGGGCTCTGTCCCAGAGCGATGGCTCTTCCCAGGCTAGGCCCCTTCATCCATTACCTCAGAGACCGGCTAGATTGGACCTGTCCCACCACTTTCCACCCAAGGCCCTGGGCTGAGCACAGTCTCCAAGACCACAAGCCCCACAAGCCCCTCTCTCTTCTCACTGTTGACTTTGTTCCCTTTGTTTCTCTTTCAGGCAGGCGTGACCAAAGGGAAAAAACAGCATGTTTACGCTCCATTCCCCTGCCAATAACAAAGTCTTAGAAAGCCACTCCGACCTTTTAGAATGGGAAAAATGGCACGAAATTGGATAAGCTACCCAAAGACTGGTAGGGAGGGCAAAGGGACTCCAGCCAGGGAAAGTGGGTCTAGTCCTCTGAAGACAGCAGAGGGCCATATTATGATCCTAAGAGAGCTGGATTTGGTCCCCAAATCCTGTGGTCCTGTACCTTGTTTCATGTGATGGTCACAGAAGATGAGTTGAGCCTCATTTTAGTTATTTCCTTTTGTTTTGTTTTAATTCTAGCAACATTGATTGGGGAAACACTGTGCAGCACCTAGCATAAGGGGAAAAGGCTCTTGTTTTCAGAACTGTTCTGAAATTCAAACTTTTATAACTTTGGACTCAGCCAGCAAAGGTGCTGAAACACAGATAATGCTGAGAGTGAGCAGATTGTGTGGTGTGAGCCAGCTCATTTAGAGCATGAATTTTGCTTTTCTGCAGGAATGTGCAGGGTGAGCCTGGGGCAGGGCTGGCAGTGATCACTCTGCGCTAGCATCACAGAAGTGTCCAGAGAATAAGAAAGCGGAAGAAGGGAAAGAGAGCCAAGCTAAGAATCTGTATCTGCATGAAACCACCAAGACCACTGTGTACATTGAATGGCCCTCCTCTTGGTGTGTGTGTGGGGGGGGGGGGTAAAGTTGAGGAGCTGCTATGGGAAATGCTGGGAGAATTCACCTTGCAGGTATTTCTCCAAGTCATTTGAAAGGCGAAAGAAATAGTTGGAATTAGGAAGTGAGTAACCAGACATGCAAATGTTGCCATCTCCTTTTTCTATTGTCTGTTAATGACACAAGCTTGAAATTGAATCTGGACCCCCAAGAGATGAAGAACTGGCAGGCTTTGTTTACATTGTTGAAATCAGTATTTGTTCTCCTTCTGGAAGAAGATAGAATGGAAAGTCTTTAAGAGAGAGAGAGAGACCCAAGACTGATTGATTACTCATGATGCCCCTGAAAGCCTCAATTAGTCAGTCTGAAGAAGTCATAACTAATTCTCAAAGTATAATGACCATGAATTTGATGCAATGAGTTTTGGTATTTTCCTAATTCAAACCAAGATTTACTGCAAGTTAATTTTATAATTTCTCCTTCTACATGAATGGGGAATTCCTAAGCAGCCAAAACCTGTTGTCTGTTGCACATATGCATAAGTTGGTTGTCATCCTTCCATCATGAAAAGATGTAGGATACCTTTTAATGTTTCATTAGTTTTATTGCTTTCATCTATTTTATTGAATGCATTTCTACATGCTGGCTTAGCATCTGTAATTCACCCGGAGAAACTTCGGGTTATGGGGCAGCATAGAAATGAAGTGAAATAAATGAATGAATGAAGCAAAAATTCTGTTGGCATCGTATGTATGAGGGAAGATTGGACTTATCTTTTTACCCCACTGCTTTCTTCTCTTGAAGGAACTCAAGGCAGCTTTCCTCCTGCTCTCAATCTTCTCCTCACAACAACAGCCCTGTGAGGTAGGTTGGGCTGGGGATCTGTGAATGGCCCAATGTCATCCAGTTGGCTCCATGGTTGAGCAAGGACTAGAACCCAGATCAGACCCCAGTCTCTTAACACCACACTGGTTTTCACTGGCTTTAACCTTTTAGTTTTTTGGTAAGTGTAATCAGCTAGTGGTAGATCACACTTTGTGCTGAAGAGGCACTCGCCTGCAATGCTGAATTGCTCCTGCCAATCAGAATAAGGTCCCGGCCACCCCAGCACAACCCTTGCATGACACCCCCGTCCCAAATGAAACTTGAGGAAATGTTGAGAACCACAAGCAAAAGAAAGCAGCCAGAGCACAAAAATATAAAACCAGGCCTGTCCGCAGGCTGAATTTGACACTTTTAGGGTTTCATAGCTTCTAGCTAGCTAGCAAATCTAGCAGGCAAGCTAGTGTCGACCTGTTTGGCACTCTGTGGTGCCCTGGCCACGCATTTCTTCTCCCCCACTTTTTTTAGGAAACCAGAACACATGGAGTCAGGGGCAAAATTGGCCCACAGACATGGTGAAGTTGCAAAGAGTAGACAATGCTGAACTAGATGGCCCAATGTCCTAATCAGGCAGCTCTGGGGTTTTAGGCAGAGGTCTTTCCCATCCAAGACATCAGCTGGTACCCGATCCTTTTACCTAGAGGTACCACTGAAGCCAGGTAACTACCACATGCAATGTTTATCTTCTATCATGGTACTAGGATTGTTTCTTATAATACATGGTCGCCTGCTTGGCGTGGTTGGTTGATAAAGCGACTTAGGGATGTGAAGAGTCTTCTTTAGAGACTATGCACCCGTCAAAACATCTTCCAAGCTCAACCTGTGTTAGGGGGCTGTGCCACGCACAAACTTGGGGTGACTTCTCAATGAGACAAGCCTGCACAAAACAGTAATGTGAAGGTCTGATCTAACTTGCTGTTAAGAAAGTATTTAACAGCATTCGGGGCGGCTCACAATACCGAAACAAAAATAATACTAAAAACATATACAATATTTAAAAATATTTAAAAACTGGCCCATCTCAGGTTAAATATAAAAACATATAACAAAAATATAAATAATAAATTTAAATTAAACTTAAATTGAACATTAAACATAAATTAAACCTAAACATAAATTAAATATAAAAACATACAACAAAATTATAAATAACAAATTTAAATTAAACTTAAATTGAACATAAATTAAACCTAAACATAAATTAAACATAAATTAACCATAATATTAACTATTAAAATATTGTCTAAATAAAAATGTCTTCGCCTGGCGCCGAAAAGCAAATAACGACGGCGCCAGGCGAGCCTCTCTGGGGAGCGCATTCCATAGATGGGGTGCCACCGCCGAGAAGGCCCTCCTCCGGGTACTCACCCTTCTAATATCATGCACGGAGGGTTCCCGGAGGAAAGCCTCTGCCGCAGATCGTAAGGGGCGGGAGGGCATATATGGTCGCAGGCGCTCCTTTAGGTAACCAGGGCCCAAGCCGTTTAGGGCCTTATAGGTAAGGACCAACACCTTGAATTGGGCCCGGACTTCAATGGGAAGCCAGTGGAGCTGATGGAGAACTGGGGTGATGTGAGAACCACGCCCAGTCCCCGTCAGTACCCTGGCAGCTCTATTTTGCACCAATGGAAGTATCCGGACCGTCTTCAAGGGAAGCCCCACATAGAGCGCGTTACAATAATCCAACCGGGAAGTCACCAATGCATGTGTCACCGTCGTCAGGCAATCGAGCTCCAGGAAGGGACGCAGCTGATGTATCAGCCGAAGCTGTTGGAAGGCGCTCCTCGCCACTGCTGACACTTGAGCAGTCAAGGTCAGCTCCGGGTCGAGGAGCACTCCCAAGCTGCGGACCCTGTCTTTCAGAGGGAGTACAACCCCATTCAAGACTAGGGTCAGGTCCCCTACACTGTAGCCTGACCCACCTACCAACAGGACCTCCGTCTTGTCTGGATTGAGCCTCAGTTTATTGGCCCTCATCCAGCCCATTACCTCGGCCAGGCACCGGTTCAGCACAGCCACCGCCTCACCTGGATCGGTGGAAAACGAGAGGTAGAACTGGGTATCATCAGCGTACTGATGATTCCGCAGCCCACACCTCCTGATGACCTCCCCCAGCGGTTTCATGTAGATGTTAAAAAGCAAGGGGGACAGAATGGAACCCTGCGGAACCCCATGGCATAGCTGCCATGGCGCAGAGCCATAGTCCCCCAGCACCACCTTCTGGTATCGGCCATTGAGATAGGAGTGGAACGACTGCAAAGCAGTGCCTCCAACTCCCAATCCCGCCAGCCTCTCCAGAAGGATACCATGGTCGATGGTATCGAAAGCCGCTGAGATGTCAAGGAGGACTAACAGGGACGCACTCCCCCTGTCCCTCTCCCTGCATAGGTCATCGTACAGGGCGACCAAGGCGGATTCAGTGCCAAAGCTGGGTCTGAAGCCGGACTGAAATGGGTCCAGATAATCAGTTTCCTCCAAGAGTGCCTGGAGTTGTCCCGCCACCACCCGCTCCAGCACCTTACCCAGAAACGGGATGTTGGCCACCAGTCTATAATTGGCGACCACCTCTGGATCCAGGGAAGCCTTCTTTAGGACTGGCCGGACTACCGCCTCCTTTAAGGGGGCCGGCACCCGGCCGTCTCTCAAAGAGGCGTTGACCACCTCCAAGATCCAGGGTTCAATCCCGTCCTTGGCGATCTTTAATAGCCAAGATGGGCACGGGTCCAGTAAACAGGTGGTTGAGCGTACCGATCCAAGCACCTTGTCCACATCATCGGGCCGCAAAAACTGAAATTCATCCAATAACGAGGGACAAGCAGGCATGGTTGGTCCCTCCCCAAAAGAATCTGTATCAAGAGTGGAGTCCAGCTCGTGACGAATCAGAGCAACTTTCTCCTGGAAATGCGTGGCGAACTTGTCACAGCGGGCTTTCGAGGGTGGCACCAGATCTTTATCGGGGCCAGGTTTTGTCAACCCCTGCACCACCCGAAAAATCTCCACCGGACGGCATTGCAAGGAGGCAATGGATGCGGAGAAGAATCGCTTCTTCACCGCCCTCACCGCCACAGCATAGGCTCGATAGTGTGCTCAAAGATGTGTTCAGTCGGACTCATCACGTGATTTCCTCCACCTGCGCTCTAGCCATCTCCCAACCCGCTTCATCGCCCGTAATTCCGGTGTATACCAGGGAGACGAACGGGCTCTGCCAGGTTGGAGAGGGCGCTTGGGAGCTATCATGTCGATGGCCCTCCCAGATCCCAAACTTTTGCTTCCTATATATAACCTAAAGCAAAGTTAAAAGAGTTCACTGCCACTGGATATATCAGATATGCAAGCAGTGGTTTCTGCTTGAGACGTATTGCATCCTTTTCCTCAATCCTTATGAATGGCATCTGGAAATTGAATTCCTATTTGGGAAAAAAATCTGCCAAAAAGTCAAAACCTATAATCCTCCCTATTATAGCAATTTTCAAGACAGTATCCCCCGAAGGAACATGTGGAATAAAACTGGGAGCTATTTTTCCTTCTCACAGAGACAGCGTTGACATACACTGTATTTATTAAAAATGCCAAAGCAAGCCACATTAGTCACATATCATCCTTCCCCCGCAACTGCTCACGTCTCACGATAAAGCACCATGAGTGTCCCCTGAAAGTCTACAGAGAGAGCAATCATGCCATTGATTTCATCTAAATGGCAACAAGGAAAAGGGAAGGCAGACGGCTGAAGGAGCCCGGCTTCTTCAGATTATTAGTATGGATTTAAGTCTCATTAATGATAAATAAGTGCCACAGCCACCCCCAAAAATGCAGATATTCAGAAAAATTCTCTCCTCCAAAAAAGCCGGAGGAGTGAAAGGAAATTTCTGCAGTAATAACCAGGCGAGCCTCCAAGCCTGTCAAAATTGTTTTCCTTGCTAAACACATATGGATACTTTTGGAATTCAGTACTATGCATTCTTGCATTGGGTTGGATCCAGACTGACAGGGCAATTCTATATATCAAGCATGGGCACCCTAATTTTCAAAAGCCTTCTGAAAGTGGCAAAATAATCTGTCCTTCCCAAGCAGTGAAACAAGTGGCAAGGAAGAAGGTGGGAGGAGACGAGGAGCAGGAGAAAAAGAAGAGGCTTTGCCACACTGGGCCTTAGCACCACCTACTTTCCCCCTGGAAACTGCTTTACCCTTGAAGCTTCCCTCAATCTCCTCCTCTCTCTTTGCACTCACACCTCTGTACTTCCACTATCCTGTTTCTAAAGTAAAAAGAGCAAGTCAGATGGCTGCTTGGGGCAGCCTTAACTGACCCTTCTGAGCTGAGCGCATGGCTGAAAATGCTTGGCCCCAAGAAAGGGCTACTCTGGCTCTAGGTCAGGGATGCTGGGCTGTGGCTCCTATCAGCCCCAGCCAGTGTAGCCAATGGCGAGAAGGTGATATGACGTGAGGGCCCACAAGCAGCCCACCCTGGCCATAAGAGGACAGGCATCTCTTGGGGAATGCAGTAAGCATTTGCTAATAAATATTTGCTGACGAGAGTGGAGCATGCATAGAGTGCTGCATAGAATGAAGGTGATGCTTCCTTTCTTTTGCTCAGTGCTTAAGCAGGCGTGGAAGATCAGCAGCAACAGAAACAGGTTGGAGACTCTGTTGCCAGTGGCCTCTGGTTATATCTTGTCCGAATCAGAGGAAAGGCGTGTTCAGAGCAAGGAAGGAATTCTGGGATTAAGCCCCAGCAAACTGTGGGCGGATTGTCATATATTATGAAGACACCTAAAGGATCAATGCACATGATGGAGTTTCCATATAGTGGTGAGCCTGCACTTCTCCCAGTGTCAACTGGTCCACCTTGTGATCTCAGGTGGATACAGGCCAACTTAACCCAATTACTGTCCTGTAGAAGTTTTGGACTGAAACTTCCCACATTCCTGACTCCTGATAGGAGTCAGTCCAAACTTTTGGAGGCACCAGGGTAGGAAAGGCAAAGTCTCCTTTCCTGAGGTGTCACTGTGAGGATGGTGGTGGTAGGAGTTCAGAGCCCTTTGTCCTCAGGGAACTTTAGCTGTATATCCAGCTCCTCAGTGTTCCTGTTCAGAGCCTCTTGATGGGTTATTGCAAATTCCATGTGTGTTAAAAAGTCCGTGTCACTGATGGAAGTGTGCATAAAAGTGCATAGAACATGCATTTCACAGCATAGGCCTACATAAGACACTGCAATATGTCCTTCTGAAGTTTCCCAGACTGCCACAAACTCTTTCCTATGTCATTTCATGTTTTCTTCCCCAACTCCCAAGCATTTAGAGAGTGCAGCACACAAAGTTGGTGTGTGTTGCACAACAACTTGCCAGTGCCATTTTGAAAGGCTGGAATGCCTCTTCTAAAGTTTAGATTCCAGCCATAGGAGCTTTATGCTGAAATGCGCTTGTATTTTGGCTATGCCCATTTTCTGTCTGGCCTACCTAACATGGGGACCATCTCCAAAAGTGAATGTAGTCCTCAGGCTAGAAGAGGTTCAGTCCTCTTTCCACAGGACACCCTGCTGTAACCTATAGTCTTAGAGCTATAAACTGCAGAATGCCTCATCATTACCCATTGGGTCTATGGGTGACGGGAATTATAGTCCAACAAAAAACTCCAGGTTTGGAAAAGCCACCATAGGCTCTGTGTGTGTATGTGTGTGTTCGCAAAACTGATATTTCTACTCATTATGAACCATTTAATGCCATAGAGAATCATTTCCTTGACATTCTCGTAAGAAATAGCAAAAATCAACACATTAGATCCATCACACTTTCAGCCTTTAACTTTTGAAAGAAAATAAGACACAACTGATCCCAAATTCCACCGCCTGTTTAAGATGTCCCAACTTTCCCTCCAGGCTGAAATGCATCCAATAATTGAGACAAGGGAGCCATATGTTTCCGTTGTTCCTTTCATTAAATCTGTTATTGCACCAAACCTTCTAAAGGAGAGTGCCACATTAAGCGTTCACAACACTATATTTTGGGTTGTTTAGAAAGAACCTTATTAAACACTTCCTCTCACATGGAAAAAGAAAAGAGAGAGAGAAAGTAGTGCATGCCAACCATTCGAGAATCAGCATGACACTGCCATGCATTATTCATGCCCAGCTCTGCAAGATGGGCAAATTCCCTGCCAAGAGGAGCACAGCAAGGGGTGTTATAAAACTGAAATTGGTGTGTGTGGGAAGCTGATGGAGATGATTTCAAGGAGATGATCTCAGCTGAGAAACTTTAGACCTTTAAACCATCTTCTTCATAACTCAAAGCGTTTGCTTTCCTTTCCCTTTTCCTTTTTAAATGCACCGACTGTCCCCTGACCCCTTTTTTCTTCTTCAACAAAGAATATGCTCATATAAATTAGGCCATTTCCTTAGAGGGGAGATGATATGAACACACATTTCAGGGAATCATTAACAGAATGGATGTGAACACCGTGTTTCTATTGGACTCATCCATACAAATCCAGAGTACGGTCACCCGCAGAGGAGATTAGATCCTCTGAATCATGCACTACTTCCAAAAAGACGTTCGTTAGGGAAAGAACACCATGTTGAAGTCTGGAAATCAGATATATGCAATGCATATTCCACAGGACAGCTGCCCTAGAGAGCAACTCAGCACATGGATTGCCACCCCCGAATGGTGTTTCCATGCTGCCACAAGGAACGCCCCCGTGATCGCATGCCAGCATAATGTGGGGGGAAGGTAAATCTGCAAGTGATTTTGCATGCTAGAACAGCTGACATGTGCAGAAGGCATGGCATCGTTTCTGTGGGGCCATTTTGAGTGTGTGGACTGGACAGACCTTGGTTAACCTCTCAGTTATGTTTTGTGTCAAGTGTTGGAGGCAATGCGACAAAGACACTGGGGTGAGGCCAGAGCAGTGCAGTGGAATCACATTTAGGTACATAAAAGTGGGCTGGTGGAAGCAGATGTCCTGCCCCTTCCTCCCTATGGCAGCCCTTCCAGCTTTCTGGAATTGCTCACTCAGCAGGGTACGGGCAGGGGGAACCTCAAAAATGAGGCAGAGGCCCTTTCCATGACCACAGCGCTTTTGTTGCTAGAAAGCTGATACCGGATCCCAGCCACACTATTTCCATGTGGCATTGGGCGCCTGAACAGTGAGATTTTAGGAACTCACCTGCCACTTTCCCTGACATGAAGGTAAGTCAGGAGAGCAGTGAATAGAGGGCCTTTTTCGTTGTGGCCCCAGGATCTTTTTCTTAAAGAGGGAAATTGTTATTTTCCCTCCAGCAGCAGTTGAAACTCGACATTTGCCCATGCACTTTAGACATTGTAGACCTTCCCTATCATGGTATTTTATAATTGGGATTATTTGCTTTGCATGCACTTTTTCATCACTCTGGAGTTGTTTTAAGGCTGAATATTGGTGCAAAGTTTGTTAACACAATATAAACAGATCAATAACTGGTCACACTTCATGGTTGCATGGCAAGGATGGTGAGGCTGGGTTCTGACTTAGCAGAAAGCTCCCACGGAAGTCAGAGACAGTGGAGAGAAATCTTGGTTTGCATGTAGCCTATTCCAACTTTGGGAGGCACAGTCCAATGTCTTGCATCTCTGTTTCAAAGGAACCAGTTAGGTGTCCCAATTATTTAACCAACTTGGTGTAAGGCAGGTCTTTGTGTCTTGAGGGGCTCTTCTTTCTCAGCCCCACCAGAAATATTTTAGTGGAATCAGAGGCAGTTCTTGTATTTTTTTTTTTCTCTCCTGCCAGTAGCAGCAGGTGCCCACTTGGTCTGGTGGGGCAGAAGGTTAGGAATGGGAAATCCTACCAAGTTCATTTGAATCCAGATGTGTTGAGTCACCTCTAAGAGGCCAGGTCTTGCCTCTGCCCAGAGTTGCAGAGAGTAAGGGAGAGAGAGAGATGCCAGGCCAGATGACCTCTCCATGAAGACCACCTCCAAAGTTTTAGGTTAATCAATAGTTTTGATCAATCAATGGTTTTAGGTTAATCAATCTAAAAGCTCTAGGAAGGAAAACAGCTACAAAAACATCTCACTACCTGCTGAAATTTAAAATAAGAGCCAGAATGACCATATCAGGACCTTCAGCTGTGAAATCATCTTTTTCCTGTGTTGAATATATATAAGCACTTCTTCATCCACCTAATCATCATATGCATTAGTATGAGCACTATAGATGACACTAATTTGTGGCAAGGGGCGGCCTATAAATTTCCAAATAAATAAATAAATAAATAAATTCCCATGGAACCTTTTCAAGATCTGCATCTCTTGCCATCAGATTACATACCACGTAGTTCTCATACACAATCATGATTTCCTAATGAAAGCTGTGCCAGTCCATTGTCAAGGGCAGCTTGCTGGGCTTGGCAAACATCAGGACTCCGAATGAGAATTCTTACAGCTCTGCTTGCGAAGGTGCAAGACTCTAATTCTTTGCAAGGGTTCAGTAGAAGCCAAGGAAGGATTCCCTCATGAATCCTTTAGGCTTGATATATTTTGTGTTAGCACATCACTGGACTAAGTGATCCGATTGTGCTCAAGCTATCAGAATAAAGGTTGTAAGGTATCTTTTTCAAAACAACAGTAAGCACACCCTATGTTCAGAAACATTTCTTTCAACAATGATCCACACCACCAACGTAGAAAAAAACCTCAGCGTGTTGTGTAGGTCTTTCAAGATTCCTCTGGTGACTCAAACCCCACCACTGCTCTTAAGTAGGAAAAGGACAATGGAAACAGACTGTTTTGTGGATGAGAACGTTTCAGTTTTATCCCTATTTGAGGGATTTGGCTCTTTGAAGCAGTGCTTCATCAGTGAATAAAACTTGTGCCATGATTGTCCATCCCACTGAGGAAGAAGACTAAGCTTAAATAAGTACATATTAAAAAAGAAATAAGTGCCTACCTATGTAGTCAGTGAAAATAAATAAATACTATCCAGATGCTTATAGAGCATATCATGCAGCTTCCCATTTCTGGCCCTCCATTTAACGCTGAAGGAGGCAGTGGGAGAGCTCATGGATTAGACAATGTAAATAATGCAAAAGCCATGATGAAAATAGTAATTAATAGAAGCACCCTAATAATTGCCTGGGGAGTATTTTCAAATGCTTATAAACATTTGGGAATACTAGAGATGATTGTTAGGAATCCTTTAATAATTGATTTTACAATTCATTGGCGCCTATTTTAGTTTTCTTGAAAACAGTTGTTTCTCTGCAGTATTGCATGTTTAAGGCCTTTTGTTTGTGTGTGTGCATTTTGTTTTGAGTGCACTGACACTTTGGAAACATTGCAGAAACAGCAGGGAAGTAATGAAAAATATATAGTGCTGAGATGTTCTAGGGGCATTCCAGAGAGCTCTTTAAAAAGATCTTGCAAATCATCTGGAGAGAAGGATCCAAGTGGCTTTGTGCTGCGTGCTACATTAAATTTTGCAGCAACCTGCTGAGTCTGAACAGTCATGACCCCAAACTCTGAAGAGTTTGCTTGGAAATAGATTCAGGGCCATTTCCTAAGAGATCTTGAGAGACATGGAGAAATAGATTTCTTAAGAAATCCAAGCATCACAATAATCTTTCTGCAGTTTTGGAATGCAATAGCATGAGATTATTTCATTGTTGTTGTTGTTTGTGTGTGTGTGTGCGCACATGCACACATCTTTGGGGATTAGCTGAGATGCTTGTATTGCTTGCCTTAAAAATGGCTTTCAACAATAAAAAAAAATAGAAACAAAAAAAACAATGGCTAATAGAAGCAAACTGCCAAACACACTTTGCCATTATTGGAAAGGGGGAGCCATTCGTTTGCCTAAGCTCATCCTTCCACAATCCCATAGAAATCCAGAGAACCAGAGAGATGGAGCACCATGTTCCACTGCACTGCTGAAGGCCATGGCAAGCGGTCTCCTCACTATTTTACCACCCTTTGGAAAACCTTATCAGATAACTAAAGGGTTAAAGCAAGTTAAACGCAAGGCAAAGCAAAGCTGATTCTCTGTTTCAACTTGAACCCCATCTCAGCATTTCTGAAAATGACTGATTCTACTGAGACTCATTCACGGTGTATCTTCAACATGCACCAATCTCAAGCCAAAGCAGCAATTGATATTCGCTGCTTCCCATTTGCTATCGTGGGAAATCCTAATTTCATCAGATTGGATTTGCACAATGACAATTCAGTCTATGGCAGATTAGCAAACTATGGTAGATTAGGACCACGTGAACCAGGACTGCACCCTCAGGGTGGCTTATTTTGGACTTATCAACCACCCTAAGAGTGTTTGACCCATGACGAGTTGCTGCATCATCCAACCTTGGACAATGTGACACATCATGGGAAAAGCCCCTTGCTACAGAATCACTTGCCATGCGTGGCAAAAAGAAACCCTCTTGCCAAGCAGCTACTGGGTGATCACTGGTGCCAGATACCAAAGCTGCACTTGTTGGAGGCTGGCAGAGGCTTCAGGCCATCTCTGTCACAAGCGGTTTTACAGCTTCCTCACCCCCACACTAAATGGTTTTGTGGGTCTGTTTTTGAGATCAGAAAACTACCTGGCCAGCTGACTTTTTTGAGCTCATTTTACCCACTCTAGAGTTGTCCTTCCAAGATCCATCAGCAGGACCTTGGTCAAGCTACCTGGAATAGTTACATTGCTGCTGTTGTTGCTTGTTTCTGTATTTAAGTATTTATTTAATTAGATTTCTATCCTGCCTTTTTTCTTATAAAGACCTCAAAGTGACTCACATTATTCTCTTCCTGCTACTCTCAATGTTATCCCCACAACAGCAACCCTGTGAGGCAGCCTGGGCTGAGAGTCTGTGACTGGCCCAAAGCCACCTAGTTGGCTCCATGGCTGAGCAGAGGCTAGAACCTGGATCAATTGAGTCCCAGTCTCACACTCTTAGCCACTACGCCATACCCAATTGATTTTTTTAATGTTCATTTCTATACCATCCCATAGTCAAAGCTCTCTATGCTATAATTAATATTATTATTACTACCAGCAATGCAGAACTGCCAGCAGGCAACAACTCCTTCCCCTGCAGGATCCCCATAGCCACCTGCAGTTGTGCACAGGTGACAATAAAATGTTAGAGCATATTTTTGCAAATATTAAAAAAAATCTGCCAAGCAGTTTTCCAAGGTATTGCTTTTGTGATTAATAAAAGTAAAAAGAAGGCCTGCAAGAAACTAAAAACCACATATTACTACAGCAGGAGAAGGAGGGAGCCTGGCTGCCCAACAGGGTCCCCTGGAATACCTGCAGGAGAACCAAAGGGAGAGGAGGGTGCTTCGTGCCTGAGTCTGTCAACCTATGGAGAAGGGTTGAATCTCAGCTTTGGCTGTCATGGGGTGCAACTCCTTCCACTGTTCTCCAGTTTTATGTTTATCTCCATGGAAAGGATCTTGGCTCAGGGATGAAGCACAAGCAAAAGATGCCAGGTTTGCTCCCACCATCTCCAGGCAGGGGTGGGAAAGCACCCTGCTTCAAACCCTGAACACTCTTTGCAGGTGGTGTTGACAGTCCTGGGCCAGGTGGAGCAAGGCAGTTTCCTGTCTTCCCGGAGTGATTCTATGTTAATATGTTGGGTGGTGGCGGGGATAATGATCATTTAACCTCTTATATGCTGCCCAGTGGTTTGATGGCAATGAAATACCCTGTAATTGAAATGTAAATAGATCATTCGAGTAACGCTTCAGAAGGAAAGAAATCATTGTAAAGTAGGCATATGTCCATTCTTTTGGAAGTGGCTAGTTCGACAAAAAGCTATGAAGAACTTTCTGGTCAAAGAAACTGAGAGGGGATGTTGTTAAGAGCAATTGGTAGTGTAGAAAATGGTCCTTAGTTACCATCTGCTATGATATGGTAGAGGACGTTTTGTAGGAACAAGCTAATAGTTATCACAAATGCTGGTTTATAGAGAATTTGGTCCTGTAAACTTTTTGTAGAGACTTTTTCAATTGCTTTATAATGTCCCCACATTTATCAAAGTGTAAGCTTCCAACAGCTTTTACGCTGCTTCCTAATTTCCAGAATGCAGCATGATTGACTTTCCCTTTCAATTTCAATAGTGCCTTTTGTGCTCAGCATTTGTTTCCTGTACGGACAACAAATAATCTTCTGCAACAGTTATGCCAGGAGGTTTTCTGAGCTGAGCATGCAGTGTTTGGCAGCTTCTCAAGTGCTGGCATCTGAGGGTCATCCTGGGGTCTTCTTGCAAGTTTTAATTATTTTTGGATCTATTTTTCCTGAGTATGGCTATTGCTTTTGTGGATGCCTTATCCTAGAAAAGTTCGTGTTCAAAGTATGGCGATGGGAAAAAATGGAGCAACATTTCATTCATTTTAGCAGTTGTTACTTCCATGAAATCTATAGCAAGGTTGCTGAACTTGGTGCATTGGTTCAAACGCTTAACATGTTGGGGCTGCCTCTTCCAAGAGTGGATGGAGTCAAAGGTAGAAGAGATGGGGAAAATGGGATGTGGGACTCAAATCCCCAGATATTTTATCAGAAAGCTCTTACTGCCAGCAACACAGGGATCTCAGCTTTTTTGATTGCGAATAAAACATGAAAAAGCTTGGAAATTACCAAATGATTGGTGGCTGGAGGAAAGGGATGGAGATGCTGGCGAATCTCAGATGGCCAGATTGGATGGTAGGTAGGCAAAATTGGCTCACGATCCAAAGGCTCAACACATCTGTCTACAGCTGCTTATGGCATTACAATGGTGGGTCTGGGCTCACTTGTCAGGGGCCTTTGAATGCCCTGGAAGCATCCATTGGCAAGGAAGCCTGAAAGGAGCATCCTGATCTGTGTGCACAGTCTTCCCACCTGATCTAGAAGCCCAACTGTGTACTGGAGAGCCTTCTTCTGCATCCCACCATGGGAGCTATGCATTGCATGATCGCTGAGACAGGATGTTCCTGCTTCTAGAAAACACTCCCAATGGAGACCGGGGTGGTGCTGATGCCAGCTTTGTTCCAGCACTACACCAGGACCTGGCTCTTCTTCATCTGAGCATCTGGATCTCAGTAATCACAGCTCAGTTTGATTTGTAAAGTTTATGCTATCCTGCAGTGTGAGCTTTCGCCATCGTGTTATGATGTCAGTTGTTCTTACAGAGAGTACCGACCTTGAGAACTTTATTTCTCAGACCTTCCCTCAAGCATAGACAGCAGCAGGGTGAGGCTGTTTAGGACAGAATTTGAGGGGCAGGGGCCCCACTTCTACTTCACGGAACTGTAATCACGGAGAGCAAACCCCCAAACAAGGCTCATCTTTTCTTCTTACATTTCACTGTTTGAGGAAAATGTCCATGGACTTTGATTTTCTCCCATTCCCCTTAGCATCCTTTGCAGCTCCTTCTGAAGGGCAAGGCTCTGTCAACCATCAGGATCTGTTGAAAGAAGGACCAAGTAATCTCTCCACTCAGGTGGAGAAAGCCAGATCCACCTTCCACAGCAACTTTCCTGAAGGGCCTGACTATGACCTGCTTTTCTTAGCTGCAATTTACTCTTGACCTTCTACCTCTGGCTTGGACAACTTCAGGGAATTCAGAAGCATTTTCTTTGAATGGATTGTACTCATGGGCCACGCCTCCACACTGTTTGATTGCAAAAAGGGACAGAATATTATGGAGACACCAGTAAATGTGCCCTGCATCCCTATTTGGCAGCAGATGGATCCCAAGATGTCAAAATATGAACTTATATAGGAATCAAGACCCAAGGAAGTCACCACATCATCCTGGGCTCAGGCCAAATGGTAGTCCTTATCCCCAAATCTGCTTCCTGTAGAAGGACACAACACCCACAAACCATAATTTAAATGCACGCTGGTGACCATTTCCCCAGCACTGGGGAGATTACGGTAATAACTATTCAGGTATCTGTTTTTCAAACAATCTACCTTATGGTCTTATATGAAGCAAATTAAATTCTCACATCACTGTTCCTTATTATTTGGTGTATTTTGTGAGAAGTATTCCTTAGGGTTTTTCAGAAAGGGTTTCTAATTCCTGAGAAAGTCACCCACACTCGTGAGATGACTAAAGCAAAAGTGAGCCGGAGGAGTTTTCACATTATAGATTTTATAGATAGCTGTAATGTTATACTCTGATGCCCTACTAGACTAAGGCATGTATTGGTGCCATAAAGTTTGTTACTTGCTGGGACTGTACGTGTTGTGAAATCTGCCCCATCTCCAATTTACATGAAGGTGCCTTTGTTGAAAGAGTTGTAACAGCATATCTAGAAGTCACATTACATGTGCTAGGCCATGAATTTTAAAGATAAAACTCTTCTTTTTATGCTCTAGATACTTCTGCTCTTACTTGGCCTCAGTAAAATCCATGAAGTAGCTGCCCCAAATCTTTCATCTATAAACCATAATATATATAAAGTTCCTTCTAATAACAAACATCATAAAACACTGCAACATCTCTAGCAAACATAACAAAAAGAAACTTGGGAACCATATGCTCCAAAATTGACTTAATATACTATTTCAGATAAAACTTTTATCCTTACGCAGGAAGGCTTCTAACCTGAAGAGCTGCAATATAACATGCCTCGGATGTGCAAGAAACATACACAATGTATGAGAGGTTTGCGAAGGTGCTCTGCCACTCTTGGACTGAACATATTTCAAAACTACACAAGACACCAGTAAGCCTTAATCTTACAGCAGCTGTAACAGATGAGCCAGTCTCTCAACCCACAGCAGGCTCAACCCACAACCACCAGGAGTACCAGGCTGGGCAAGGGAACCCCAGCCTCCGGGCACTAAAAGACATACAGGCAGGTGGACAGATGGATGGACAGAACAAAGAGGGGATGAAGAGCAGGGAGACTCCTCTCCCCATCACCATATCAGTTCAATCAATGCATTTTAAATATCCAGGCACTGGGCCCAAATGTGGCCCTTAGCATCAAACCTCCCAAAGAAAGCCACACTAGTAAACAGACATTAAAATTAATGAAGATCTAAAATGCTAGAAAAGGAGAAAGAGGGCAAGGACCAAGATGGAAAGGGACAAAACACAAAAGAGCAAACAAAATCCCCATTTCCCAGAGTAAACAGGCTCTTTCAGTACATGACCTTGAAGGAAAAGCAACCATGAGCCCTGCTGTGCATTAGTTAGCCAATGGGTCTCTACAGAGTAGCAGTCCAGTCCAAGTTAGAAACTGGACTGGCTTCTAGTCTCTTGACATGTCCCAAGAGAAATAAAAATAAGAATTAGGCCTGGTGCTTTTATTTCTCTGCCCTGGCAACAGAGCAGTTCACAACAGTCTACCTTGAATTCCCCAGCCATTGCTCTTGGCATCTCCTGCCTAGGGCTCCAGCCCGACTGCAGGGAATTAAATCACTTTTGGGCTCAGCAGTAAAAGAGGACCAGCAGCCTCTGGGAAGGGATCTGCCCCAATATTCTTCGGAATTGCACATCTCAAGAGTATGGGTCAGTCAAAGGAAAAAGCTTAGTCTCCTAGTGGACTTTTTCACAGCCGCTTCCTCCAACCTGGTGCTTTCAGACATCAAATCCAATCAGCCACAACCAACATGGCCAAAGCCAGGAAAAATGGGAGCTGCAATGTAAAACATCTGGAGGATACCAGGTTGGGGAGGGCTGTCTGATATTAAACCTTCAGAACTAGAAACCTTATTAGAGTTCCTTATTTAGAAGTGTTCCTTATTTAGATTAATCCTTTTAATTGACTGACGCGCTTGCTTTTTGTGTGACTAATTAACCAATTAAAATGAGCATGCCAGTATCATAGTGCAGATGATATTTGAGGCTATTTAATGATAACAGTTTCTCAGAACAAATACCAGAGACAAATCATTCATTGTTTGAAGAATCATTCTAAGAGCAGCTGAATGAAGAGATTATGTTGTTTTCAACTGTGCCATCATTATTCCAATTACAGTTTACATTTTGGATCTGACATTAGTCAACTAATCAATTAGTGATACCAAGGGACTGACAAATTCTTTCTCTCCTACTTCATATTATCATTCATTTTGGTAGAGCTGGGTATTGCCAAGAGCTTTTCCGGCATTCTGATCATATTAATGAGTAGATACATAGTCTGGGTGTGATTCTGTGGTAAAATCATCGAGTTGGAACAGGCCTTGTGGGCCATCTACACCAGCTCCTGCTCAATGCTGGAAATACAGGACAAATACCTATATCCTTGTATGTTAATAGTAACATTGTAAATATAAAGGGGGAAAGAATGGAACAATCTGGATAGACTTACTGGGAAAATACCGTATTTTTCACTCTATAAGACGCGCCTGACCATAAGACGCACCTAGTTTTTAGAGGAGGAAAACCAAAAAAAAAAAAAATTCTGAATCAACTGGGCACATTATCACAGGCACATTCCCCATCACTTCCCCATGGGCTGCACATCTGACAGACTTACTGCACACACATATTCGCTCTATAAGACGCACAGACATTTCCCCTTACTTTTGAGGGGGAAAAAAGTGAGTCTTATAGAGCAAAAAATACGGTAATAGATTCTTTCTCTTATAGCTCTGATACAAGTGTGATTTAAAGAAGTAGTAAGAGGAAAAGAAGGATGTTGTTGTTGTTGTTGTTGTTGTACTATTTCCTTCTACCACCACTCCACTACCACTCCTGTGCTTACAATGAAAAGGAGTGGAGATGGTTGGCATTCTTCTGAGTTGTCCTACTATGGCAGAATTAGACTCACCCCTGGGGGCAATTCTAGGACAAATGCATTTAACAGACTCAGCAGGGAAGCAAATGCTACAGCACCATTTTACCATCTAAGCAAAAGGGAAAGCCAAAACCAGAGTCATATAAGGAGTCCAGTGGTGAGCAGCCCAAGAGTTCAGGTTAAAGTTAAATAAGGTTCCATGGTCCTTGGAAATGAAATGCGAACAGCATTCCAGCAGCCAGCAGGCCTCAACTGCAAGTAATTCATCTAAGCATCAAAGCATCACTGCTTGAGGGGAGCCCTTGCTGTCAGGTGTGCCTTCACTCTTAAGGAGCCTAGTTGGTGGGGTCTTGAGTGATGCATTTTGCCTCAGATTAGCTGCCTGTGCTGAACCTTCTGCCACTATCATGAGTTGGGTGGTTGTTCCACCATCTCCTCTGTCACCACAGGAGAGGCACATATCTCAAGGTTTCTGCTCATGGGTTCCTCAGGTTCCACCATGATTGTAGGGTCTCATGCAGCTTCCCTACAGATGTTGGGAGGCTCTAGGGTATCACTATCAAGAAGGGGTTTCACTGGCTCTGTGATCTTAGGGGTGTGGGTGTATGTGTGTGTGTATATATATATTCATGGAAATCCTAGATAAGTTGCAGACCACACCAGGGAGAACCTTAGAGGACTGGCCATCTCTAATTCATTGTTTCACCAAAACAGAACAATTTTGCAAAAAATGAAAGCTTATTCAATGCTTTGTAGGAATCCTTAAATGCTCCCGTTCGGATGTTTTGTAATTGGCCAAATGCATTACCATGATTGCCATAAAAATAAATTAAGTGTGGACTCAAGAATGATGTCTGGCTGTGAAATCTTTCAGCTTCTTAGGATCCTGATGTGTAGGATTTCTGTAGTAATGTAGTACAGGCAGTTTAGAACCATTCCAAAATAGTGATGGCTGATTAATTGCAAGGGATCTTACAAAGGCAGAGCATTCTCAGCCCAACCATTTTATATTCTTGTTATTTAGGACTTCCTTGTACGCTCAATGCTTGGTTGAATGAACTTCTTCTAGGGAAGTATTAAATGCGTTGTAGAAAGATAATGGTCATGGCACACTCACATTTGGCTCTCAGGCAAGGACTCAAATATTAATCTCATGGGTTTTCAGCAGTTCTCTGTGACCAGAATATTAATTTAGCACCATGTAATACACCAGCTAATAAATACTATTATGCTAGATAAGGATGCATACCTAGCATAAATGTCTGCTATCTATCATCGCAACATTTTGTCAATACACAATGATGCTGAACATATCTCCTCAAAAATACCCAATTATTTATAAGAATTAATTGATAAGATTTCTACCCATGTAGATCAATTTGCCTTATTGAGGTAGGCAACCGGTAAAGTATGTATGAGCCACTTCTGCCTCAGAGCAATGGGAATCCAAATTAAATCTTGTGCCGGTACAGTGGACTTAGGATAAAAATGGGCCTGAAAGGGAAATGGACAGGATGTTTAGAAATTCTTTTGTATCCATAGTGAGGCATAGAAACACTATTAAATATTAATTAGCACAATCCAGAGAAGTATTGATATATCTAAATCCCAGTGAAATCAACTGAGCTTGAGTACATGATGATGTCTGGAAGTTCCAGATCTGGTACTTGTGACTGAACCTTGATATCACATCATTGTACGACAACCTCAGAGCATCACACTGGGAAAGTACATAAATAATTGTGCACTAAGGGAAAATTTACACAAATGATTGTGCAAATTTAGACAGAAAAAAGGTCCTGCAAGCCTCATCATTTCCAAGCAGCCATGCTGACTGGAAAATGCTGGCAGCTGTAGGACTTCTTTCCATTCTAAATACACATAGGATGATGTGTGAATAGGCACATTTGAACCTGCATCAGCTCAGAGTTCGAAAAGCTGCTTCTATGCATTGAACTTTATTGATGAAGTAGGAATGGGCTAGTTGATACTTCTCCAGATGTACACAGAGAACAGAAAGGAAGATGCAAACACAGGTGCTCAGGGGACGTACTTTTATTCAGAGTTAAACACATGTAAATTTAACTGACATAAAATTGGTGCCAATGGCTCTGCAGCCAGCTAGTCCACATTGTTCATGTGAGTGAGACCTTCCCCTGGCATCTCCCAGCAAACCACCCCATTCAAAGGAATTAAAGGAACTTTCTGAGACATCTGTTTCCAGCACTGTGGTTAGTGTAAAGAATAGTTTACAGTATAAGTAGACCTCACCACATGACTTGAATTTCAGGCATTACTGATGTAGTTAAAGGTACTATATAATCAGATACCTAATTTTGCAGCATTTCAGTTTTTCTCTAGATTTTCTCTTCCTACACAATTTAAGTTTCTCCATGTCTACACAATTTCTGAAACTATAACATCTCTAGCATTGGCCAAAATTGTACTTGCCCATTCATACACAGCAGTGTGATAAAAAGCCCTTGGGCATAATATCCAGAAAACTCCATTTTCTTTCCTTACACATCAGAATTAATTTGATATGTGTACTGTGGCAATGGTTTTTTTCCTCCTTTCTTTCTTATGATCTCTCAAAGTCTGGGTCTGTGGCATGAGCTTTTGTTGTTACTGTAGCTTTCTCCTTCCTCCATTGTGAAGAAGGATGTCATTCATGTAGGTCCTCATTATATTTCTCCCCCGTGGATATTCACACTGTGAATTCATGTCATTGATGATGTGATCCAGTTTTCTTCTGTTTCCAAGGCGCACCTTTTGTGATATACACTTTCACCTTTATCTAGAAGGAGCAGTCATATTGATGCTATAATTTCTGTGCCAGGATAGATGGATGTCACAATCTGATGTGGTCACATTTAGAAAGACTGAACAGCAAATGATTGACATGACTCAAATCCAGTTTCTGTATGAAGGTTTTGGAATGTCACTGCCTATCAAATCCATTTTACTGCCAGTGGTAGCAAACAAGTGGGCCATTTTACTCCCAGAAGCCATCAGTCTCACTGCTGCATGCACTTAAACATAGTAAAAGAAAGAGGGACATCTCCAAGAAAAGAAATAACGTTGTGACACAAGTGAAAAATCATAGTCTCTGGAATAATATTTAATATGGCAAGTATACCGTAGCTGAAAAATGAAGATACAAATCTTTGCAAGTGAAAGCAACAATGATGTTTGTTCTCTAACCAATAGGTCCAAGGAGACTCTAAAGTGATGTATGAGATGCACATCTGCTATCTGATAAATACATATTTGTAGCTAACACCCCAATTTTATAGACCAGATTGGTTGGTACAAGGTTGGTACAAGGTGTGCAGCATTTGTTCAGAGAGAGTAGTATATGCTGTCAGATACTTGTGCACAGTAAAAAGAGTAGCATCTGTGAGTGGCAGAAATAGAGGGGAAACAGAATTGTATTAAAAACCAAGGAAGCCACATTGTTTCATAAGAAAACAACTGCAATCCATGACTGATTACTATTTATATTAGGACCATTCAAAATGTCACAAAAGTGTAGGCAGGCTTCCTACATGTCTAGATCAGACTGAGGGGAAAGCGGAGCTGGCTTGGTGGGAAGAGATATAGCAACATTAGCCTGATGTTGAACTTGCAAAGTGTGCTGCATTTAGTCAAAATATTAATGGTGTGTAAGAAGAGATGACAGACTTAATTAGAAGAGGCTCTGACACCAACTTTGGGTTGAAAAAAAATCCTCTTCTTTTCAAGAGGATGTTCCTCATTGTTACCTCAGTGCTATATGTCAGAAATATATTTTAACATGCAGCAGTGATGTACAACATGATCCTCTTTATGTGCTTATTTAATTTAGCTGATAGAGATTAGTAAGCATTTTATTTTATTCATTTATTGGAAAAATCACGATAATATTCAAAACCCTTCATATTTTAGATGGGGAGATTTTCTTTTTAATGACAGTGGGCAAGAGCAATGCAAACAGACTTCTCCACTCACTGGTGTGGATGAAGGTACCTCTCCCGCCAGAGTAGCCACTGATCTTCACCATTGTTCAAACAGGGGCCACATTGGCTCCAGGCACTGCCACCAAGATCACTGTGGGAAGGCTTTCCGAGCCCATGGGGGGCTTTCTCCTTCTAGGCAAGCTCATCTCATCCAGCCCCACCACACCAACCAAACAAGACTCCTCATTCAGTCACCACACACAGGAAAATTCTGACAGGGTCACTTGGTCTTTGGTTTCAGTTGGATTTTTTCCCCATCACTGAAAGATGGAAAAGACACCAGTTTGCTGCCTTGTCTGCTGCTTCTTTCCCTGCATAAAAGTCCTCTTGTATTTTTAAAACCACACGGTCATTCTGATAAGCCATTCCACTCCACTGTCACTACTCTTCTTTTTCCAGGCCAGTGTTTTAATGATGTTCCATTTCATTTGCCTACTATTCCAAGCTCTTTAGAACTACCCTGTTACCGATCTGTGACTAAAATCTGCTCGTAATAGAGCCAAAATTCAATTCCTTCTCTTACAGAGATAAAAAATAGCTAGGAGAAGTGGTGGCTAGTCCCCTAGACAAATGATTAAAACACATAGAATCTCTGAATTAAATGTGGCATAAGGAAAATGTACCTTTTAACACCAAGCATGATAAGATGAAGAGGTAAATGAGTGGATCGAAGTCAAACTGGGACACCAGTAAAGACACCTTTCTTTCCAGTGCAATGAGTTAATTTCTGGCGCTCTGGGGTAGTCCAAAGCAATAGACAAGTTTCTCTAGTCAGGTCATAAATGCATTTGTTTGGTGAGCAAGCTGCTGTATTCATGTTCATACTTTGATCTCCTGATCTTCTTCCCTGTGTGATTAGGAGAAGATGTTGGAAGAGTCCAGCAGTTTCACTGACACTTTAATCTTTGTGAACTATTTTCAATAAATTAATGAGTTCAGGATATGCTTTTGTGTGCATGTGGGCTCTCTCAAAGCTTTACTCCTTAACACCCCCCTCAATAACAGTTCAGCACAGTATGTATGTGAGCGCAGTGCATACATAGATTCATAGAATAGTAGGATCAGAGGGGACCAGGAAGGTCTTTGGGTCCAGCCTCCTGCTGGTGCAGGATTCCAAGGCATACCATCCCATGCAGACGACTGTTCAGTTTTGCCTTGAATGCCCACAGCCTCTCTCGGCAACTGGTTCCACTGTGGTATTGCTCTGACAGGAAGTGTTCCCTGATGTCTAGCCTGGATCAGGTGTGCAGCAGTTTAAGTTCATTGTTCCGTGTCCTACACTCAGGGATGAGTGAAACAAGGTCTTTTCTTTCCTCCTTGTGACAGTCTTTGAGGTACTTGCAGAGTGATATCATGTCACCTCATAGTCTTCCCTTCTTGAGGCTGAATGTGCCCAGCTTTCTCAGCCTCTTATTGTAGGCCTTAGTTTGCAGACCCTGGATCATCTTTGTTGCCCTCCTCTACATCTTTTTAAAATTCAGGTGCCAGAACTGAACACAGTATTCCAGGTAAGGTCTGATTAATGCAAAGTAAAGGAGAATGAGTACCTCTCTTGTTCTGGAAGTGATGCTTCTGTTATGAAATAATAAAGAAGAAAAGAAAAGTGGGTTCATAACACCCTCCCTTCCCTACCAGTGTTTTACATCTATCATTCAGGTAACCACCTAAGAATTTTAGTTTCATCAATCCTGATAAATGTAAATGTAAGTATTTAATATTGCTCTGGACAACTTGTGACCTTTTAAAGTAATGATAGTCCAACAGCCATCTATGGTGATTCATGAAGGGTTCAACAAACCAGGAAGTTTTGAGGAGAGTTGTGGAGGCTGCAATCGATAGATGGTTGGGTGAATTCAGGTAGGTGGCTTGCAGGTAATACATTTTATACTGAAGTTTGGAAGCTTTCTTACACCCAGAGAACGACTGTTGACTATATCTTAACACATAACACAATGTACACAACTGACCTCTTTTTCTCATGCAGGGAGAAATTTCTTTTGGTTTGGGGAGCTGTTCTTTGTTTTGATTATGTTAGTTTTTATTTTTAGCAGAGGAAGCAATTGCTTCTGAATCACCAAGAATGGTTTCACTGAATTTATCTTGACAGTTTCATGTCATATATTTTATGACTTGAACATATTAGAAAAAAAAACTTGTATGAAATGTCTTTGTGCAAAGCAGGTATCCCACCTTGGTTTTAAAACAGAACATGAGTAAGAGCACAAGAGATTTTCAAGAAAATGTTAGGCCTCTTTTTGGGGGGAAGGACATATATCTCACTTTTTAAAGAGTACACCTAAAAATGCAAGGTGTGAACATGACAAACCACTCTTTGAAAGCACTAGCCATCAGATTACATGGGCAGAATACCTGTCAGCATCAGTGATACAGGGAAGTGTGGCTGTGCAGTTCTGAAAAGAAAAGGTAAGTTTCTAGTAAGGAAGATGAAAGCCAGGACCTCCAAAATAGCTTTCTCTGAAATGTTATCTGTTCCATTCACAGGGCAAGCTAGAGAGGTCAAGGTGAGAATCTCAATGTGAGAATAAGATGGTGGTATAAGGATGAAAGGTTTAGATCTGTTAAGTGTTGGGACAAGGGGCCCTGTGCAAGAGGGACAGGCCACACGTAAGCTAGAAAGGAGCTAGGGGGTTAGTGTTTAACATCACAAAGGTAGCAGAACAGCTTTTGAAGCTGAATCCAGGGAGGTGGCCAACAGGAGGTCCGGCATTTTGCTTTGGGTTGAATCACCCCAAAGGATGAAAGTGAGAATATTCCTCATGGATTGGTAACTGAGTAAAGAACTGGAAACAGAATAGCAATAAAAGGAGAATTGTGAGCACCGGGGTCCCTGCACTTAAGTTGTTCATAAATTATCTCGCATAAGGGAGAGTTAGTGTGGTGGCCAATTTTGTTGGTTTCACACCATTATTGAGAGTTACCTAAGAAAAGGTATGATGAGGAACTCCAAAAGGATTTTGCACAACTAGAGAAATGGACATTAAAAGGCAAATGTAATTTAAAATAAATATATTGGGATGGACATTGCAACATTTACACAAATTTTAACTTCACATATATATGGATGGAATCTGATGTGGAGGTAACTTGGAGATTTTGCAAATGGGATGAACAATTTGATTAATATACTCAACTGGTACAGGGTGGCTATATTTTTTAAAAGTATGAATTCTATGTTATGAATCATTAGAAAGAGAACCAAAAAATAAAATGACCAGGTTCATACTGCCTTTATACAAATCCATGCTTGATCACACTTGGAGTATTGTGTACAGTTCTGGTCACTGCACATTTTTTTAAAGGCAACCAAAATAATCAAGGGTTAGAAGCACCTCACCTGTTAGATAAGGTGACAACACTTAAGGACTTTTCACTTAGAAAAAAGGAGGGGATGAACATGACAGAGCTGTTTAAACCTTGTGCATGATATCAGGCTGGACATGCACATGGTGGGCATGTCATGAGCGGAGCTGGTTGGAGCCGGGGGTCAGACTAGATGGCCCAGGAGACCCCTTCTGACTCGCTCTGTTTCTATGTTTCTATCATAATTTTAGAAGTCAGAAAGAAGCCAAATGGTGGGAAATTCAGGACAGGCAAATGGAGTACTTTTGCTGCAGAGCAGAGCTTAGAGAGCTTTAAAAGGGATAAGTTGTACTCATGGAGAATATCTATGCATGGCTGGCATTCAGAGGATTGCAATAGTATTTCCTACAGTAACAAAAGCAGCATGCCTCTGTTCACCAGCAGCTGGTGAAGACCAGTGGGATGAGCTATTGTCCCAAAGTCTTCCTGGACAATTTCAGACCATTTACCCATCACCTCTGCCAGGGTCTTTTTTAAGGATTGGATAATCCTTGCCCATTCATGCCCAGGCCATCCCAAAATACTCTGCACTGCAGCACAGAGGAGTCTCAACTATGTACTGTGGCTGAGAAATTTCATTTCTCACCCCTGCAAGCAGAGAATAAGAGGACTGCAGTTAAGCTTAGAAAGACTACTTTGCTTTCTTTGAAATTTTATTAGAATTTTTTAAAAGGGGAGAAAGTGGCTGACAATAACATAACAAAAGCAACAAGAAAAGCTTTTCCAGTTGTGATAACTGGTTAAAACTCCATTAACAATCACAGACACACATGGTTTAGATGCAGGTATTTCAAATGTGTGAATTCAGAGGCAAGTGACAGAGGAGATCAGGGATTCTGCTTGTCAGAATGGGCCAGCACCGTGTCCTTGTGAGTCCTGGCTCCAGTGCACCACTTGTGGACACTGGGCTTGGGATGCCCTCTAGGAAAACCCATCCCCCCAGCATTCAGGGACTTCCTCTAGTGCTCAGCTCAGTAAGTTGAGACGAGGGAAAGTCTGAAAACACTTGTTGAATGAAGGTTGCACAACTTGCAACTTCAGGTGCAGCAGTAATTCAGGCTCCATTCCCAGAGACCTAACCTGCTTCCATGACAGGTGCAGTAGACCAAATAGCTCCTGCATGTGACTTGGAAATGGAACACTGGAACCTGTTGCATGGGGCTCCATCCCCGGCATGTTCCACAGGACCTATCTTCTTCCACATCAATTGTGGCAGCCCAAATGGCCGCTACACAGGACACAGAAGAGGGACATTCCTAGAGTCATGTGAGGCTTTCCAGGAATGGAGCCCTGCAAGGCCTCGCGCAGCATCCCTCTTTTGTGCCACCTGCACGGCCATTCGGCTCTAAACAGAGCTGTTCAGCTGCGTCCCTTCCTGGAGTTCGACTGCCTGACAACGGTGACACATGTGTTGGTGACTTCCCGGCTAGTTTACTGTAATGCGCTCTACGTGGGGCTACCCTTGAAGACGGTCCGGATACTTCAATTGGTGCAAAACAGAGCTGCCAGGGTGCTGACGGGGACTGGGCGTGGTTCTCATATCACCCAGTTCTCCGTCAGCTTCACTGGCTTCCCATTGAAGTCCGGCCCCAATTCAAGGTGTTGGTTCTTACCTATAAAGCCCTTAACGGCTTGGGTCCTGGTTAACTAAAGGAGCGCCTGCGACCATATACGCCCTCCCACCCCTTACGATCTGCAGCTGATGCTCTCCTCCGGGAACCCTCCGTGAGAGATATAAGGAGGGTGAGCACCCGGAGGAGGGCCTTCTCTGCGGTGGTGCCCCATCTATGGAATGCGCTCCCCAGAGAGGCTCGCCTGGCGCCGTCTTTATTTGCTTTTCGGCGCCAGGCGAAGACCTTTTTATTTAAGAAATATTTTAACTGTTAATTTATTATTGTAAATTTTGAATTGTTATATTTATTGGACATTTATTGGTTATTTTAACTTTGTGACTATGAGATGGGCCAGTTTTAGTTTTAGTTTTAGATTGTATATTGTTTTAGATTGTGTATGTTGTGAGCCGCCCCAAGACTAGTTGGCAAGGGGGCGGCATAGAAATCTGTTAAATAAACAAACAAACAAATAAATAAATAAACTGCTCGTGCTGCACGTGGGGCTTGATTCCTGGTGAACACGGGCCATTCTTGCCAGTGGCTGCTGCAAAGGGGATGGGGGTCTGGGGAGCTGAGCACAAGGAATCCAACAGGTTCCCATCCCCAGAGAGATTCTTCACACATCCCTAGTTGACGCTACGCGGGCTCAGGCAGCATGATAGCCCACAGGCAAGGATTGTGTGTGTGTGTGTGTGTGTTGTTGTGGTTGTTGTTAAAATGTGTCTTGCTGTTGCAACTCAGGTTATGGTGAACCCAGCCAAGATTGTGAGCTGTCCCGAGATGCCTTGCATGGGGGACGGCATATAAAGGTTTTAAATAAATAAATAAAATACAATCAATAAATAAGAGAACAGGCCATGTTGTGAGCTGTCAATGCACAGGTGACAGCACAGCAACAAACTATGGGTTCTCTTCATGGGTTGTTCATGCTGCATGTTGGTGCAATGAGGTTTGGATAACAGAAAAATTCACATTTTGGCCACAAAACGTGACTCAGTAGCAAACTGCACTCAATCCATGGGCGACTCTTAAGTGTGGGTTATTGTGCTCACTGAACTCAGTCAGTGACTAGCAGCATGTGTCCAGTTTTAGACAGGCATTTGAAGGTCCAGGAAAGGACATGCTAGGGCTTGAACCCAGGGCCTTCTGCATGTAAAGCAGGTGGTACACCACACTGGTTGGCCTTGTGAGTACCGAATGTTGGACTACATAACCTTTGCACTGATCAAGCAGAGTTCTTGTGTTTTTCATGCCTCAATTTCAGATACAAGAGGAAAGGCTTGAAATAATTGGATACCTATTCAAAATGGTAGCTAGCGGTTTACCACAGATCCATTTAGCCATCTCTATATTCTATATCATGCAGTCATAAATGAGTGAAGTTCTAGCAGCTTATAAACAACCATAATAACACAGGCCTGTCATGAGCGGAGCCAGCTGGATCCAGGGGTCAGACTAGATGGCCTGGGAGGCCCCTTCTGACTTGCTTTGTTTCTATGTTTCTAAAGTTGCCAGGTCATTCTTTATTGAACAACAGCACAAATATTTTGTGGAAAATATGGGCTATCATTGTGTGCTGCTACATAAATCCCTTTTGCCACTACTGGTTACTAATATGCTCCTCAGCTAAGAAAAGCCATATTTGCTTTTTGTCTGTCTTTAGGACCTATTGAGTACGAATGGCCCGCTGTGTCTCCTGAGTTGTTTCCTCTTTGAGACAATATGCTCCAATCAATTCTGATTCCATCTCCCTCCCTCGTCTTTCTCTATCCCCAAGGTACCTCTTGATGCCTCTTCAGCACTGACGATTAATTTTCTCTCCTATTGACTCCCCATCAGGCACTCTCTTCTTCATGGGTTCTTTGGTTCCACCAGACACAGCAGGACCTTCTGCTCTTCGTCTTAACAGCAGGGACCTTTCCTCACTGCAGTAAGGCCCCTCCTAATCTTTCATTACACAACGGGTCACTGCTTCATAAATTCACCATTGTCAGGAGATTCAGTGGGCAGCAAAAGGTAGCCGGAGTGGAGTGAAGGCATTTTGCCAATCCGTGCTCTTTCTCCTCGTTATTTCTTGCTCTGCTTTTAAAATTATGCGTTCAGTTACAATATAAACCAACTGCATGTGGCTTGCAACAAATGCATGCATCGTCCTTTACCTGAACAGTAGCAGAAATATTTTTATTTCGACTGCAAATGATAATCAGTTTTATTTATAAGCTATATTTATTTTAATTGGCTAAATTGAAAAGTAAAGATGCCTGAAAAATAACTTCTGTGGTTCTGATGGGTTTCTGTAATATTCCTCAGATATTTTTACCTAGGCAGAAACTTCACATTTTGCTTTATGTGAAATTCAAGTGCAGGACGGTGGTTAGAATATGCTAACCTGGGACAAGCCTTGCTGGTTTCCCTCAACATTCCTCAGGCATTTCATTCCAGCAGGAGCGTCCAAGATTCACATTAAAAAAGCGGTAGCCAATCTAATTAACGGTGCATTGTTCTGTTTGCCCACTCAGAAGTAAGTCCATTAAGTTCCGTGACATTACCTGTGAGTAAGTGTGCCTAGGACTGCAGCCTTCAGTGCATAAAGAATTGATCAGCTTTCTAAAAGGCCCCAAGTGTGTTTGTCTGTTGTTTGCAGGGGAAGAACATACACAAGCCTTCGCATGCAAGTCCAATCCTTCTTGTTGAAATGTTCAAGAAGAGCGGCATGACAGAAAACCTGATATGTCCCCCTGGTACAATCCATCTCAATCTCAACCTGCACCTGACAAATCAACCAGTTTCTCTTGCAGAAAGAATTCAGGGTAAGGTGGATTCCAGATCAGAATCTCCTGGGACCCAGGAAAATTGCTTGTAATTCATTTGCTCATATACAGTATTTCTGCTCCCGAGTTGCTCCAGTCCTACTGTCTCCCATATCATTTGAAATTGACCTCCTGGGTACCTTATCATTTCTGCTGATCTTCTATCTCCATTCTTCCAACAAATGTGTAAGGAAAGAACAAAGCAATTTATTAGCCAGGAGCCAGCCTTGACTAACTCACATTATAAAGAAAGCCATGGGGGGGGCGGGTAGGGGAGACTGGGCGGGGGCATGGGAGGAGTCAGCTCAGGTTGATTCACATGGAAAACATCCTTTCCACACTGACTGACCAAAGCGCTGGTGCTGGATTCTGAATCTGCTAGACCAAGTGATCTCGGATGAAGGGATCTTCCACTCAACTTGCAGAAGGTTCTGCCCTCTGACTTTTTGGAGATCAGCCCTCTCCATTCATCAGGATCCCCTGATTCCCTGCATGGCATTTTTGGAGGCTCCATAGGAAGGAGGCATATGGAGGCCCACCTTTCCCTCAGCCCCATTTCTCATCAGGACAACTCATTGCATATAATCATACTTCAGTCTGAGATAGACTCCTAATAATCCAAATAGCGGACTGCAGGTGGCGCAGTGGTTTAAACCGCTGTGCTGCTGGGCTGGTTGATCGAAAGGTTGCTGGTTCAAATCTGCACAACGGGGTGAGTTCCCATTGCTCCGTCCCAGCTCCTGCCAACCTTGCAGTTCGAAAGCATGCAAATGCAAGTAGAGAAAAAGGTACCACTTCGGTGGGCAGGTAACAGCGTTCCATGCACTTCGGTGTTTAGTCATGCCGGCCACATGGCCACGGAGACTGTCTGCGGACAAGCGCTGGCTCCCTCGGCTAGAAAACGGAGATGAGCACCGCCCCCTAGAGTCAGGCATGACTGGACGTAACGTCAAGGTGAAACCTTTACCTTTAATCCAAATAGTACTTCAAATTAAGGTTACCAAAAAGGGTATGCTTCTCTTTTGGTACTGAAAAGTGTGCTTTCCATTCTACTAACATCTGTTCTTCATCACAGATGGTTTTTTTCCCCACTGTTTCCTAAGTTCCCTCCCCACTCTGTCATTCAGTGCATATATATATTTATATATATAAATTAAAGTGTCAGACTATCTGATTTTACAGCACTTTCAGATGATTCATTCATTTAATGTTATCTTCACTCCATGCTGGGCTTGGATTAAGTTAATGTATTTATTAGCAATAATTAGGCAGCGCTGAGGCTTTATTGTAAATTGCTTGTGCCTTGTGACAGTTTGAATAGCTCAGAAGGTTTTTTTTTTTTTTATAATGTGTATTTATAAATTGCTACTTAGAGGAAAATAAATGCACAGAATGATAAGAACTTGAACTTGCTTTCTGCACACAGAGCAATCATTTTATGAAAATGTGACTTAACCGATACTAGGTGGGCAATGTTAATTGTTTAATACGTGGACATAAAACACAACTGTCTCTAAGGCTTGAAGGAGTGAGTTCAGCACCATCTGCAGAAAAGCAGTGCAATGCCTTCCTCTCTTACCCTGCAGTGGCTTCCCCTCCTTTTTGCCCTGAAATAAAAGGTGCAGCAAGCAATTACAGGGAGTCGTCCCATGAAGAAGGTGGTTTCCAAGAAGCTCCCCAGAAACGCAGTGCATTCAGATGATTTGGGGGTGGGGACAATCTTTCCAGTCCAGTCTAACTCGTAACGTGTGCTATTTCCAAAATAATGGTGCGGCTCACTCTGCTTCATGAGCAGAAGGACCTTTCGGGATGCCCTTTGCATAGCTTGCTTCATTGTTCTGAGGGCACTGGGGGTTTGCCCTGTCTTTGTAAAATCAATTTATTGAGAAATATATACCTTGCAGATGAAGGAACAGACTGGCACCCAAGCAAATGGTGTTGATCTATAAAACAATCCATACCCAAAGGCAGCTTGCCTTTGAAAAACTTCAATACTACATGTTAACTGAAAAGCTCCCCCCACCCCAATATTCTCAGAACTTTCTCAATTGTTAGCTCTCAGTCTGAAAAAGAATTTCAGTTCATGACGCAGGCCATGGCATGCAACTTGAGTCTTTAGAAGAATGTTGAATCAGAAGACTCAACAACCAGGAGAACATTTATATTGAGATCATAGAATAATAGCATTGGACTAGCCAAGAAGGCCATCAGGTCCAACTCCCTGCTTTTGCAGGACGCCAGTTCACACCATCCCACTCAGGTGGCTGTCCAGTTTCACCTTGGATATCTCCAGTGTGGGAGAGCCCATGACCTTCCTAGGCAGCTGAGGACACTTTTCCTAAATCTGGGTTGTCACAATTTGAGTTGATTATTCCATGTCCTGCAGTCTGGCATAGGCAAGAGACCTTGACCTTCCTCTTGTGACAGCTTTTGAGGTACCTATAGAGGGATATCATGTCCCCCTCAGTCGTCTCTTCTCATGGCTGACCATGCCCAGTTCTCTCAGTCTCTCCTCATAGGGCAGTGTTTCCAAACCCTACATAATTTTTGTTGCCCTCCTCTGGACTTTAATTTTCCTGCATCTTTCTTAAATCATGGGGTCTGACTGTGAGGAGTATAGGGGAACTATTGCTTCTTGTGATTTGGTAGTAATACTTCCATCAATGCATCCCAAAATAGCATTCAGCATTTTAGTGACTGCATTGCATTGTTGGCTCTTATTTAGCCTATTGTCCACAATTACTTTGAGGTCTTTTTCCTTCTCAGTTCTGTTGAGCCACATAGTCCCCACCTTGTATTGATGTATTTGGTTTCTTTTTCTTGGGTGGAGGACTTGGCACTTGTCCTTATTGAATCTCATTCTGTTGCTTTGAGCCCAGTGTTCAAGTTTAACAAGATTGCCCTGGATCTTCATTCTGTCTTCAAGGGTATTTGGTATTCCACCTCATCTAAATCATTAATAAAGATGTTGAAGAGCACTGGGCCCAGGACTGAACCCTGTGGCACCCACTAGTTACCTCCATCCAGTCTGAGAAGGTGCCATTGATGAGCCCTCTTTGTGTCTGATTTAGCAGCCGATTTTGGATCCACCTAATAGTTTTTCCATCTAGTCCACTTTTTTCTAATTTGCTTATAAGAATGTTGTGGGGCACTATGTCAAAAGCTTTGCTTTTGACATAATCTAGGTAGATTATGTCCACAGTGTTCCTTCTGTCCTTTTGGGAGGCTTCCTAGTCAAAAAATGAGATTAAATTAGTCAGACGGGATTTATTTTTGATAAATCCATGTTGGCTTGTAGTAATCATGCCATTTTCTTCTAGGTACTTGAAGGCTGATTTTTTAAATTATCATTCACTCCAGAACACCCGAGAATTTCCTAAATACTAGAATCCTTATCTGACATAGAATTTTAATCCCTAAAGCAGTTGCTCTCAATCTGTGTTGGAAATTCTGATGCTCCTCAGATGTTTGTTGGGCATTTCACAATGAGAAGATAGAAGCAGCAGCCAAGTTCCCGGGAAAGCAGCTCCTCTTTCATTATTGTGCTTTCCAGTTACTGCAAAGCAGAGTAGCCATTGTTGCACTGGAAGAAAAAGAAATTGCATCACCGAAGCTGAGAGAGCAAAAAAGGGCACAGGTTTGCACACAAGCTGCATGTGTTAATCTGCTGATAGTACAAGTGCTGCAACACACGTTACAGTGAGCCCTGAGTGGAAACATGAGATTTCAAATACATTCACAAGGAGCCAGAATGTTCAAATGGTATAAATGTCTCCTAAACATCAAAGAGAACATAGTGCAAAGCAGACCAGAAAAGCTGTGCTATAATAAGGAAATGGCTTTCCAAGAATCCACGTATTAGGGAAAGTGCACCCAAAGATGCATAAGAATTTCCATTTTTAAAAAGGTCCAGGAAATGGGATACAAACATTCAGAAACTGGGAAAAGCCAAAAATTGACCATTTCTCCCTCTGTCAAGCTCAGTTTCAGTTAGGTTTTCATTTTCCCAATCCTAAATTTATTCCATTCTGTTTATATATTAGATTGCAGAGAAATCTTAGTCCACATAAAACTAAGTATACATTTTTAAAGAATTCAAAATTTATTAGCGTTTCTCCAAAGGTACAAATGGGTACATCATGTGAAGACACAATTCCCTGGGGAAGACAGACATGCTATGGAAATGGAAGGCAGAAGAAGAGGAAGACCAACTAGGAGATGGATCACTTCCATAAAGGAAGCCAAAGCCTTGAGTTTACAAGAGCTGTAGGGTCGCCATAAGTTACAGTGACTTGATGGCATATAATAACAGCCATGCATTTGATGCACATTTTGCAAATGGACTCATATTTGAGCTCTTTTGTGCATTGGAGCGGAAGACTGGGGCAGCCTTCTCATCTTCTGCCAGGAACTCTGGCCTCATCCCAAATTCAATAATCCCCTTCAGTCCAGACACTGGATGTACGACTGAGTCACACAACACCACTACACCAGTCTGGTGAAACAGGATCTTTTACAAAAAGGAAAGGAGCAAAGAGCTAGGGTTTAAAAGGGAAGGGGAAAGGTAATAGGAAAGAAAAGGTAAATTATGGAAGCAGACGCCAGCTCCCAAGAACACACAGATCCTTCAACAGGCCGCTCAGGAAAGAACCGAACTGTCTTCATGCTACATCATCACCTCAGCAATGGGCCTTGCATAAGTCGAGATCCAGCAGGACCAGGCAGGAGTATTTTTCTCCAAAGGATGACCAAAGACTGACTCCCAAAGCCAGCATGTTATCCCTCTCTTGGCAATAGGGTGATCCTTCTCAGCCAGTCTGGGAATGACCTGCATGTCCTGCCTGGAGGCAATCAAGCCCTGAATGGTTAAGGCCCAAACTATTGAGAAGGACCTCACCTCCTCTCTTGATAGGCCCCCGGCAATCCATCACCAGAACATCCACTATTCAGTGCCAGGTTCCTTTGGGAAAATTAACAAAAGACCAGCCAATGCAAGCAGTCTTTTGGGCTCCCATTTCCAGACCTCTTCACGGGCGCATTTTTTGAAATGTACCCTTTTCTGTGCGCTTTTCCCCCACAAGCTGCCTCATGAAAGCTGGAAATACAGTAGTAGCAACTACGTTCCACCTTGTGTTTAGGTTGCAGAAGTGCAATTTTTGAAAGTTCACATTGAAATGCTAATTGAAAAACATTTTCATCCCTTCCTAATAATTGTCTTGAAGTTACCCTGGTCAGCAAGTGTAGGCTGCTCATAGATCAGCACCACCTAACACCGTCTGAGTGGGTCGAATTGACAGGGCTGAGAGGTAGAGGCTGTAATGTGAGTAGGTCTTGACCCCCACAGCGTCACCATGCTAAACTAAAGTTACTGCATTGCATTGAATCCAGTGCAGTACAGGACAGATGCATTGCAAGCCTATGGACACTTAATCAAAGTAAGTTTCACGGAGTAAGTGGTGAGGATCCAATCCATATTGGGGTCCTATCACATGGGGAGGGGGAGCCTTAACTCCCTCACCCCAGTGTGGTCTTGATTACTATGTAGCAATATAGGTGGCAAATAAAAAAGGAAAGGATGAATGAATACACACACACTCCAAAATTCCTATCCAAACCTCTTCAGTTTGCTGCAGGAAAAAAGCGGGGTTTGTCCATTTTTGCCTTTTGGAAAACAAAAAAGAAAGACTAAGAAATCATGGCTGATCACTATTATTTTAAAGTAATATATGCCAGGGCTGCAATCTGCAGTTTGCACACTGTAACAGTGAAATCCTATATGTATCTACTCAGAAATAGGTCTCATTTAGCTCCATGGAGCTTGTTCCCAAGTGAGAAAGTCTAAGATTGCAGGCTGAATGTTTAGATACTCTCTCAGTACCAAAATGACTGCCCTGTTTCTTAAATGACCGCTCATTTCTAGTTAGTTCAACTTGTACTCCGTGCTTATTTTGCGTACCAGACAGCTTGACAAGTCAGAGCTGAATTCCTTTCTTCTTATAATCAAGATAATAAGCCCTAAAAATTGATAGATTTCTCCACAATGGAAAATACCCATTAATTGTTGACATAATTGAGTCTTTACAGAGTAATTGCATGCAATTATCATCTCCCTGCTGTCAGATTTATTTTAGTAATTGACTGCATTGCCTAGGAATTACAGGCACAAACCTTGATTATTGGTTCAATTAACCTTAGAGCATCTTGTCTTTGCTTCAAGAGGTGCTTTAGCTTCCCAGCCAGTTGGAAAACTTATGAAGGGTATTGTTGAGTGATTTGTATGTTTTCAGGTTAGTTTCATTTTAGCCTAATTATTTAATAGCCAGACTTGGAGAAGCAATGCTGGTATCTGTTAGTTTGCTGTTTGGACTTCCCACGTACATCTTCCTCCCACTGCACCGCAAGAAAGTGAATGTTCTGGTGGAACCTGGATTCTCTTGCACCTTTCTTGCCAACAGAACTTGACTCATAGAACCATGATGCTTCTAGTTATTGTGGTAAGTGAACCACCAGCTTATCACTATCCTTGTGAAATATTTGCTTGTCTCTTCCTGGAATGTCTCTTCCTCAAATGTCTTCTCCAACCTGATGCCCCCTGGACATTTTGGACTGCAGCCTCAGGGTTCCTATCTGCCAAGCAGGCTGGTGCTCCATAGAAGCAATTTCTCAGACATCTGTAAAGCATCATGTTGGGGAAGGCTGGATGGGGGAGGGAGGGGGGGAGGGGGGGAATCCACTATAGGCAACATGTAGAGGTGCCACAATAAACCACCAGTTTGAGTTTCCAGTTGTTTATTAGTATTCTATCAGTACAGACACAGTTATGTCTGATTCGAGCTCTTTGTGTGGCCAAGGGGCCTGGGAAGGTGAGTGAGAGAAAAGCACCCAAAGTGAGTAGAGGGGATTGGCAGGAAATGGAGTGGAATGTGCCTGAATTTACATCAGAATGTGCATCCAGCTTTTGGTACTGGTCAGAGCTTAATTGCTCTAAATGGGATACACAGCCCTATTCACAGCTAGCCCACCTGAAGGATTCATCCAGGGAACAGGGTAACCAGGGAGATCCATGTTTTTGGAGCCATTAGCCTGCACTGGCTCCTACCTCAGTGGGGTACTATATCTACTCCAGGTTGCAGCCTGAACCTATTTGAAGGGTGAAATAGGAGAAATGGTTCAGGACCACGGTTCACTCCATTAAGCACAGACTAAAAATCAGAGTGGATGCAGCACCCCATGCACATTGCAGCCAACAGCCCTCTCAGCTAGGAACCAAAGTTCCAGGAAAGGAATATTTTGAAGCAAAGCTTTGCCAACTGCTTTTTACCCTACAAATTATTTTTCTGCTACAGAAATGCTCAGACCCGGCTTGGATGCAGCTGAGTTAGAGATGGCTGTACTGAATTTATCACACCTTGAAACTCATTTGGCATGAATAAAAAGATTTCCCATGAGGCCAGTGGGTGCTCAAAGCCATTTTGAAGGGCAGTGGAATTGCAGGCTACAGTTCACCCAGTTCCCTCCCTCTGTGAACACACACACACACACACACACTCTGACACCTCCAGGTGTGTCATTGTGCTTGATGCATGGCCACCTGGGTGAAATAGCGCCACAGGGAGAGGGCTTTCACAGCTGGGCATGTGTACATGAAGCGACCATAAAAACCAATCCTTTGTTGCATGGAGTTTGCTGACATCATTGTGCATTAGGAGAGAAAGCTGGTTGTCTGAATTATAGGTCTCTCAGGTATGATAACAGCTATTATCACTTTAAAATGAAATCATTTTGGTGGGCTGCAAAGGTTGCTCTGAATGACACTTGACAAATGTGGAATATGACTTGATGACTATGCGATGCTTTCAGATGTACCTAGAGACAGGTAACCTCATTGTATATCATGTGTGTAGTGAAGGGGCTTTTTACCTTGAGCACTTTATTGTATGGTAAGAAGAAACTTAGCTTTTCACTCTCAGGTGCTTCCTCATCAAGATTCACTCCCTTTGTGTAACCAGGAGCTAAATGGGGGAAGGACCCTCTTGGTGCCAATGGGAACACTTTCCCAAACACTGCAAGCTGTCCAAGGAAGCAATTTTCTTTCAGAATGTGGCTAGCAGGTGGAGGTAAGCATTCTCCCATTGTATGCTATGTTCAAAATGAGGACATTTCCCTGAAAACGTGTAAATTGCTTACAAATTCATCAAGACTGAGCTATAGGTTACATGATAAGACCAGCATGCAGATATTTTGCAGTGTGTGTACACATGAGCACGTGTATGTGTCCCCATGTGCCTACATGCACTACCCCACCTTTTTACCAATTCTATCATAGACCAAACAGCCCGGATCATGATGATTACAAAAACAGGGAAAGGACCAAGCTGGTTCTTTGGGTATAGACAGCACAGCCCTAACTAGCTAGCTTTTTCTACCCTGTTGTGAAACTGACAAATAATCCATCATGCACTCACTGGTCCACAGCTCTGCTGCAATGTGAACATGGCAACCTGCATGAGAGGCTTGAGAACATTCCTTCCTACACATCTGCTCTAACGCAGGTCAGTCCTCACCTGGAACTTTTGGGCATCCAGGTTCAAAACGGGTGCCCATAATCTGGAGAGGATTCTGAGAAGGGCAACAAAGCTGATACAGGACCTGGGAAATGAGTCTTATGAAGAGAGGCTGAAAGAACTGGGCCTGATCAGCCTTGAGAAGAAAAGACGATGAGGTAACATGATAGCACTCTACAGGTACCTCAAAGGCTGTCACAAAGAAGAAGGAAAAGAGCTATTTTCACTCATCCCAGAGTGTAGCACATGGAACAGTGAATTTAAACTACAGTTCGCCAGGTGCAGGCAAGTCACAAGGAAGAACTTCTTAACTGTCAGAGCAGGATGACAGTGGTACCAGTTGCTAAGAGAGGTTGTGTGCTCTTCCACACTAGAGACAATCAAGAAGAAGCCAGACAGTTATCTGACTGGGACGGTGTAACTGGCACCCTGCACCAGCAGCGGGTTGTACTCAATGGCCTTCTTGAACCGTTCTGATCCTACTCTTCTATGATTCTATGATCTACCCATCTGAAATCTCAAAGCACATAGAACTGATTACTTTTATTAATGCTAGTAAATGACTCCTTCTTCTGTATTATATACTGCTCACAGGACTGTGCAGATTCCCTTCCCTCCTTATCTCTAGAGAGCAGTCCAGGGAAGCCCACACTTGTAAAAATTGGCCATATACATCCAATCAGATATACCAACATCCAGTACAGAGGTATGCATAGAGTAAGCACTATAATACATGGAACATCTTGTACTTTTATGTTAAAGATGCCTGGGAGACTACTTTGGCCCTTCTGCTATCCTTAGCATGATGGCAGAGGAAGTGCTGTGCTGACTCAGACCAGAGGACTGTCCAGCACTATGTTTCCCACAGTGGTCAACCAGCTGCCTCAGGAAACCACAAACAGGACACAAGAATAATAGAGCTCTCCTGTTCTTGTTCCCCAGCAACTGGTATTCAGAAGCATTGTGCCTCTAATTGAAGAAGCAGCATTTAGCCAGGGTGATCAGTAGCCACCGAGATCCTCAACCCACTTGAATCTTCTTATGAAGCAAATTTTGTGGCTCCACCATGCGCACTGTGAAGAAACGCTTCCTTTAGTCTGTCTTCAACCTCCTCCTATTCAGCTTGGCTGGATAACCTTCACTCAGGTGTCATGGCCAGAACTGTACACTTTTAAGTATACACTTTTAAAATAACCTTTTAATGCAGTTTACCAAGGAAAGCTACTTCTTATATCCTCATTATGAAAACCATCCACTTATTCCTTTTCTTTAACCAGTTCCTGGTAGATCAGAGGAGACTTCCTCGGATCCCATGGCTGTTACACATGCCAAAGAGTCTTTATTTATCATTTATTGATTGATCTTATGGACAGTCACTATCGATTCACAATCAGTACAATAAAAACAGATAATAAAACAATATTCATATAATAAACATAACAAATATAACAGCTTTGGGTTCTTTCTGGAAAGTCTGAGCACACAGATAGCTTGTGGTATTCGCTTACTGACTCCCTCAAAGAGCTTTGAAAGATTAGTAGGAAGGAAACAGGACCTACTTTTAATGAAATCATGTTGATTCTTCTGCAGCAGAACTAGTTTTCCTGTACGCTGGATAATTTTATCTGTACCCATACATTCCACCTGTTCTGTGAAGAACAGAGCAGCACTGCCTCCCACCTGCTCCCATTCCCAGCCCTGTCTGAACACCTCCACAACATGCCTTGCTGACCTTTGGCCTTGCTGAACAGCCATCCACCCATGTCTCTCCATCTGAACTGTCTGCTTCTGCATTATCCCAGTTTGGAGGATTAGAAACTTTCTATCCATGTCCTTCAAAATGGTTCATCACAAACTGGATGCTGAAGTTCTGTCTTTAGCACCATTTAATATACATTTAGTAAATATACTTTGTATTAAAAGCATTAATAAAAATACCTAAAAGCTCTTCTGTCATCTTTTTGCTATTTAGCTGACTAATTATTGCAGTTAGATTTTGGGGGTTTAGCTTTCTTTACAGCTGAGCTAAAGGAACAGATATTTTGGTTGTGGTTCTGTATTTTTGTGGGAAGCTTTTGGATATAATCCATTTCCATTCCATTATTTTATGTCTATACTGTATGAGTTATCCTGAGAGGATGTTTCCTAGAAGGTGACCTCCCACAAGTTCAAATGTATAAATAAAAATTACCAAGTTGTGTCCATGTTGATTCAAGTGGAGCCTGCAATGTTTTCCAGAGCATAATAACTTTAAGCACCCCATCCTTGTGCAAACACGAGAGGGCCCTGCTCTGCCTATCTACCTGTCGGGGACAGGTAGCATCTTAGAGGCAGCTACCCTGTAGGTCCTGGATTTCAACTTCCTATACTGTCACCTGACTCTTGCTTCCTGGAATGCATAACCACATTCTCTTACATCATTATTGCTAATCTGCAGCATGACCACTGACTTTTCCCCTGCAATATCCACTGGCTATCTAGATGAAGCATGACATGAGCATCTTTGGCACTAGGCAGGCACGCTGTTTACATGTCCATCACAAACTGTGTTTCTCAATATGAAATCACCCACTGCTAAGAATCCTTCTTCCAAGGCATATCTGCAGCTTCCGTACATATCAGCAAGTCCCCCAGAGGTTCTAAAGGATCACTCTTTCTCTTCCTTGGAGTGACAGCAGAGAAATGGTCATTTCATGCACAGGGCTTCCCAGAAGTTTCAACCACAAATCTCCCCCACCACCCTGCCCATGGGCTACTTGAAAATTTTCAGATGTTTCTGTCTATAGCTCCCACAGTCCCTTACCATTGGCAATGCTTGTTAGAGCTGATGAGAGTTAAAGGACAAAAAGCTGCAGGACTACAAGCAGCTCATGGATGCTTTAGCTTATCCTGCCAACCACTGATGGCAGCAACTAACAAGAAGGGGGCAACTGAGAAGAAGAGTCCTCTAGTATACCCGTAAGACTCGGATGCTTTATAAGGGAAGATAAGACCAAGATGATGGCAGGCATCTTCGTTGATCCAAGGTACTCCATCCTTCCCAGCTGGATTAGAGTTTCAAAGAGCAAATAAACGTTTGAGTTCATGCAGGATATGTATGCACAATTCATGAAATGGCATAGAAACATTCCTCATCACAGGACATGTTGATTAAGGCCTCAGTTTCTAATTTCCTGGCTTTGTGAAGCAAAAGCTTCTGTGAAATAGCCTTTGCTCTGATCTTCAGCCAGCAGGCTTTTTATCATTAAATTCCCTCGGTTTCTGAAAAGAGAAGGGATAATTATATATTGTCAATCCCACCTTTTCCTGTCTGGACAAGTTTTATTTTAAGTCTGGCTGTAAGATGCATGTAGCTATGGGCATTGTGATTTCTTTCATGGTACATGGTTAATTTGGGGGTGGTTTTAGGTGTATTCCTCAAAAAAGCAATAAATACAGATACCAATATTTGCTAATTAGATCAAGTCAGAACCATAATAGTTTAGTAAGACCAAAAAGCACAGACCAGGAAGGCCTGTTTGTAGAGAGTTGCAACAAACCATGTTTTTATTGAACTGTGTGCACTGTGGATGGAGGGGGAATTCTGTTCGATCATTTCCTTGTAATATTGTAACTTCGGAATAAAACTGAATAAACTGAATTGGCAATGCTCAGGGATTATGGGAGTTGTAGTCCAAAGCATCTGTTGAGTACCACATTGGAGAAATTTGGAGCGGTTTCATACAAGAGCAATGAAGCAGGATCCTGCCCCTACTCCCCCTTGTACCAGAGAGCTGGGTCAAGCCCCAGCTGTGCTTTAGAGTAATGTTTTGTGCCAGATCAAACTGGATCCTCTTGGAGGCAGAGTGAGTAGGTGGTCTCTTTGACTTGTTCTGAGGGTCTCACTCCAGAATGTGCTTCTAAGTTAAGCAGATTTCACCTTGCATTTCTGCCCTCGCCGGACTTAATCTCTCGGCTTTAGTAAGGCACAGAGCATGTGATAGCACTGTGGATCTGAAGTTCTATACTTTCAGTATCTGAAGATGGCAGTAGCATCTTTATTCTCAGCCCAGTGGAGCACATGATTGTGAGGTTTTTCCTCCCCATTATGATACTGAGAAAAGTATAAATCTCATTATATGTGGAATATGAATAGTAATGGCAAAATTTCAAATGCCCTTGAGACCTCCCTCAAAGGTTAATACCTTTCCAAGGCACTTTTTTTCATCTGCACTGATGGTTTGTTCAATTGTGTGTGTGGTTGTGTGTGTTTAATTCACTGAAGTGGAGCTATCATTTGGAGGTTTGTTCTAATATACAGAATGGGCTGGTAGCACAGACTCATACTCTGATAACACCAATGAAAGTAATATTGCAAGCAAAATGGTGACTGAGTTTAAAGTGCTAAAGACTTGTGGCAAAGTGAATGGAGTAGTCCTCTCATTGATTTTTAGATTCAGTCTGCAATTCTCAGCTGTTTGTTGATCAGATCTGTGCATTTCCACTTGCACTTGGCTTGTTATTCCCTGGTCAATAAGCTGGTACTTGGATGCATCCATTTGGGCCTGGTTGGGAACAATCTTCTCCGCTCTCACAAAATTCCTTCCACCACAAATGGTGAGCTGGGTGCAGAAGGGGATCCTGTGATGTCATTCTGGGGGATTGTCGAGAACAATGGCAGCTCCCATTGAAAACATGCTCCCCACATTGTTAACTAGCCACCATTTCCTCACCCAATACCCCAGAATAAGATGTGCCTGAATGAATTACATTTCAAAGGCTTTTTTAATGCCTAATTACCATGATCATCAGTTCCTAAAGGAAGAAATTAAATGCAAATTGCCCAGAGCTTTGGTCTGGGTCCTATAGCCAGTGTAAATTTGGTCCTACCTGATTCAGGAAGCAGTGTCTTTGGCTCAGAGCTATGGTGAACACTGGAGATTCATGGTGCTCACAAGACCAGGAGTGATCTCCCATATCTATTCCCATCCATTAGTGCAGTTAGTTAATTTTCATCTCTGGGTGCAATTGTTGCCCATCTACTTTAAATGTCTGTGTGTATTATTTCAATTACTTTTCAAATGTATTATTAAATGTATACTCATGCAATGTAAGTGAATTAGCTCAATGCACTTGGGGATTTCTCTTCTCCAGTGGACTTTCTTCTGGGTGGAGCTCCAAGCTTTTTTCCCGAAGTCCTTGCTGGACTCTACAGCTTCCATCTCAAGGAAAAGTTGGATTGGCCATGCCATGCTCTAAAGCTTCAGGGAAAGGTTTGACAGCGACATTTTCCAAGTGGTGGAAGGAAACTGTGGACCACTGTATCCTCCAAATCTCTTTCAGAGGGTCTGCCAAGCCTCTGGAAACTATTTAAGAGGCATTAAGTGTGCACGTAGGGGGAAAGAAAGGATTCTGTGGTTCAGTTCTGCATGTGGGACCCTTCTGCTTCTGCAACTTTGGTCCTGGACCCAACCATGTATAGCACAGGCTGGGATTAGTCAAAGAGCAGAGCCTGTGTCAGTTGCTATAACATACAAGCTTCTGTTTATGTTGAATTTCTATGTGCCTTGAGATTACAGAGAAACCTTTTCCAAGGTGCACTGAGAACAACTAGCAATGTTATATTATGTGACTGTGCGATGTAATCACAGAAAAATGGATGCCAAAATGGGAGGTAAAGAAATCAGCCTAAAACCAGGTGTTTGCTGCTCCTGTGGAAGAGTTTGAATCATTTCCATAAAAATCTCCTAATAATTATGTTGACATAACTTTCTCCTTTTTTGATCAGCACATTTCCTTAGCAAGCCTTCTAGAACAGCCTGAGTGTTGCAAAATACTCCCTCCCAGATTTCATCAGATTATATAATTACATGATCTTGGGTAATGAATGCTGTAGGAGTTAGTGGTTCCACAGTAGTAACAGAGACAAAGCAGCTTTCAGATTCATACATTTTTGGTTAAAAAAAAAATCTTCAGAAACATTAACTGATTCTTTTAGACAATAGTGACAATGCTCAGAAGTGCAGGAAATGCTAGAGCCAAACTGCACATTATATTAATTGTGTATTTGTATTTGCGTGCATTTTAAAATAGCAGCTGGGGTCAACCTTAATGTAAATCAAGACTGCCGTGCAACCGTAGAGAACTTCTATGCTTTCCACCACATCATAGTCCAATATTAATAACAATGAAAAAGTTGCTTCCTGCAGACCCCTTCAAGTATAGCCGTAAAAGTGTGTATGGATATATGTGTTTAGCACAATATATATGGTCCTTCAATGACCCCAGTGGACCCAAGACTGAGATACACGTATGGTAGTGGTGCAATTGGATGTTCCTTTTTTAAAGGGACATTTTAGGCATGGTCTTGAAGTTACATGAGAACAATGGCATGACTTGTCAGATGGAATACCACAAATACCCATTGTAATTCCCGGATATGGACTTTCACTGACAGAATTCTCTCTGTATAGGTTCTCTCTGCCGTGCTGAGAACTTGCAAAGAGAAAGATGGATACCACTTACAGGTGGCACATTAAGGGATACCAAAATATTCTCTGGTCTCAATTTAGGCTTTTGAAGATTACATCAAGTCAAACTTTTATTAGCAAAGTTGAAATTCATGTAGAATGAAAATATTTTTTAAAACCATACATATACATAGGCATGATACAAACAGCAACTACAATACAAACACACTTTTCTAAGCTTTAATAAATTTTCACTAACATTGATTTTGAAAAGTAATAATATGAACCTAGTACTCCTGTCCCCATCTTTTTTCATGTAGTAACCTTTAAAAACACACAACTCTCTGCTTTGGCTCTGACCAATCCCGTGCAAAAGCTGAAAAATTACAGAAGCTTACAAATTTGGAGACTTGAAGTAATAGGGATGGTATTGACATGTAAACAAGCTGCTAATATTTAAGACTTTGAATAGCAGACTTTTACTCCTATGTATGCTTACTCGGATGTAAGTCACACTGTGTTCAACAGGGCTCACTCCCAGATAAGCCTGCATAGGCTTTCAAGACTTACGTTCTGAAACAAATCAGTGTTATATACTCTGATTTTTAAGGGCTTGTACTTCTGATCAGTGAACAGAAAATTTAAAAGCATGGGTAGAATGACTCCTCCTGCAGTGTGATGGGGCAATATTCCTTGCAAAAGAATTCCAAGTGTTGTCCTCAGAATCCTGAAAACCCTGCCCTGGTCAAGCACTATCTTTATCACTTGTATGGATTTGCAAGAAAGGTGTGGAGTGGTGCTGAGAAGGGCCACCCCGAACATGTGGGTCCAGAACCCCTTCTGCAGGCATCATTATGTGCAGTGAGTGTCTACAGAAAGGAGGAGGGTTTAGAGCTTTAGGCACATGCATGAGGGCCTCCAGGAGCCTGTGTCCAGAGAAATAGCAGACAAGTGAAAAATGGGTATAGATAACATACATATATATTCTCTACATTCAGTAATGTAGGCTTATATATATATTTCACTAGGCCTGACTTCAAACCTTTTAAGACCTTTAAGATCACTGTCTTTGCTTAGCACAACTCTCACGTTAACTTTGACATGATAAGTTCATGGTAAGATGGATCTTACCCTGTTAATTTTGCATGGCACGTATATTGCTTAAATGTCTTTAAGGCGACTGATGGTGGAAACACATCAGGAGAAATGATGGTTTAAACATCAGCTCTTGCTGTGTAAAAGTCAGTCCAACTTTGCCTCTCCCACTGCCTGGAAACTGGTGGTGAAAAATTGACTACATCGAAAAGTGGCACTAGATTATTTATTTATCCCTTCATTTCATTCCTATTTCACCTAATTATTGCAGTTCACAAGAGTTCAAATTAGCTTTGGACAGTAGATCTTTGCCCTTCTTCAGAGTACCAGATACAAATAAATTGGAAGCTGCCCTGGACTACCTATGCAAACCCATCTGCTGTTTCCCTGGGGTACAGTCCAGAAAAACCATCCGCTGTCTACAAATTTGGCAACTTCATGCATGATTCCGTATCATGGTAAAAATAGCACATCATTCCCAACGAAAAGACCTGCTGCATGCACAGTTTCCTGGCAACTGTCCATCATCTGATGCTGAATATCTGTGCCCAGGTGGGAACAGCAATGACATTGATGGAAGACAGCAGCGAGTAGACAAGCCAGACGGCTGTACATATTCTGTCCTGAGGAGTATATCTCCTCACTCCTTCCTTTTCTTTCTGACCTTCAGTCACTTATCAGAATTGCATCTCAGCAGTCCTCAGTTTGTGCAAGCCTGTCCTGGATTTTGGCACTTCCAAATGCACTGACAGACACAGCTTTAGCCCTGGCTTTTATGATGATAACATCGCTAATATCTTACATTCACAATTAATGGCAATGCAGAAGATCCCAGTTAAAATCAGAGTACATATCTTGATTTTAAAACATCCGTATTTCTTTTGTACAATATCTCTCTCAAAAGAAGGATGCGAGCAATTACCTGTGCAGGAATGTTCAGAAGTTTCATGTTCTCCTAAAAATTGTGTTAGAAAGTGCTCTTTAAAAGATAAGGATGATGCCAGGCATTAAAAAAAAACCCTCATACTTTCATTACAATTTAATGCAGTGGATGCAGATTTTTAAAATCAGCCTTGTGCAATTGTTTTGGCTTGTGTGTGTGATGAGTTGTCACATTCAGGTTAACATCTTCTGCAGGCAGAGTTCTAAGAAATGAAAGTGCTCATATGAGAACTGGAACACAAGAGAGACAATTGCAATTTCTTATGGGATGGTCAAGGTGGTGTCATCAGTGCTCTTTGTTCTTAGTATAGTTTATTTTTTTTCCATTGTATGTTCTTAAGAAAAGGAATTTGTTTCTGTAATTGTGCTAGGGATTAGACAAGGTCTTTGAACTCTGCCAGAATAAGTCTCTCCAGATAACAAAACTACCATTGTTGAAGCTTCTACTAATGTAGATCTGAGTTAGACAAGTAATTCATCAATGGAAAAATGCTCATGAACTGTTGCAAATTTTGGGCTGTAAGTGGAAAATATTGTGTGTGCTGGGAATTAAAACAACCAACCAAAAAATCTACTTGTAGAAAAATTGTATGTCAAGGAGCCAGAAGGGGTAGAACTCTATCCCTTGACAATTACTTTCATTGTTTGAGTTTTCTTTGTCCCCTCCCTCCTTTTCACTTGTTCATTCAGAAACTGTTTAATTATGTTGATCCTGAACTGAATCTAAGAGTATTTGTCTCAGCTTTAGAAACAGCAAATTTATCTGGTTATGTCTGGGAATAAGGTAAAAGCAGACTTCATAGCAAAACTTAAGGAAGACAGATCTTCTTGTAAAGCAAACGTTTCTATGAGGGGATGGTTGGCAGGTCATGACAGTAAACTATCTGGCTTAACTGTTTGCATAAACCCTGTAATAGGAATCAAATCAGCAATAGCTCCCAGCTTTGTGTGACCCTTGGGCAAGATGCCCTTAACTGTTGCCCTTCTACAAGTGGGTCCCATCCTCCTTGGCATTGTTGCCACAGCTGCTTCAACAATCCTTCGTCTGGGTCCAACCCACACCATGGTCCAGAAGGAGAGGGCAACTTTCCTTGCTACTCCATATGTCTGTACAGAACAGGGAGGAGGCAGAGGCCTAGAGGAAGAGGCAGGGGGCTGCAGAACTATTTTGCGTCTTCCCACTGAAGTGTGGGCCTCAGAACACGTCCCTGGAGGCCAGCTTGTAACATCAACCCTGAACATCAGAAGAGTTAGAGTCTTTTTGGCAACGTCACCCTCTGAGCATTGGTGTAACAGCAGATCACATGGTGAGCCAGGGAGCCCATGGGATGCTTTACCTCCACTCGTCTCCTTAGCTACTCTGCAGAAGGCACGTGGTACTTTGGCTCAGATCTTGCATTTACCACACACACACAAGTGGAAGGTGAGTTGCTGGATCATGTCTAAATTTACAGTGCGTCACAGTTGGGATGACAGAAGTTTCTTCCCTCTATGCCACATTTTCAGCAGATAAACAATAACATGAGGTTTATCTTGGTGGCCCAGCTTCTCCGTCAACTGTGCAACAAGCCAGAAACACAAACTGAATGAGATGGGATGAGAACCTAAAGCAACTCCTTAATAAGCCCTAGCCCGAGATGCCCTAAGGGTCAACCTGAAGTGATTGAGGCTGTGGCACAGTCGCCAGGGTGCTTCTTGCGTTACGTTGAGTCCCTTTGAAGACACCAACTTTTTAGTGAGGGCTTAGAATGAATGCGGCTAGCCCAGGAACAGTCCTTGTTTTTATGGTATTCACAATCATCTCAACAGTGAACCAAAGCAACATGCATGCTTTGAATAAAATGCATGCACACGATTTAATGGTATGCATATGTGCGTTCCTAGCAAATAATGTGAATTATGGTTGAATAGCAAACTAATAATGCATTCACACAAAATGCTGAGGTATGTTACTCCGGAAGATTTTTCATGCAACAGCCCCCAGTATTACTATAATTAACACGACCACCTTTGTGCAGCTCTTGCCAGACAAGGTTTGCTCTGAGTAACACTTGTTCGACATGCCTGAAGATATAACTCTGCTGGGAATGAGAAGTCATATACATGGAAGATCTTTTCTCAGTAATGACATTTGCTTTAATTCAATAGGATGTAAGTTGAGACTCAAATTAATTTTAAAATATTCATGGGTGGGGATTTAGGAGAAAGCTTTTCTTTTTGAAGGAGGAAAAAAAGAAGGGAGAAATTCAGCATGGTAGAAAATTTTCTCAACATTTTTTTTGTTCAGAAAAGGAGTCTTATTCATATAAATTGGACTTGACAAGAGAAACCCATTTACCTCTTAGTTCCATTGCTCTGAGCTACCATTGTGTCTTGCTACAACAGAAATCTAGTGTGCTTTGTCCTGAATGTATCAATATAAACATAATATGTACAAGAATTCACAAAAGGTAGGTGGGCATACAAATATACAGATAGGGTGCCGATAAAAACAGTTTCCTTTAAAGAGATCACTTTGCTGTAAAAGAAGCAATTTCACCTTATTGAGGGGGAAAGGGCCTATTTTTGCTTGCACTAACTGGAATTCAATGACTTTGAATCATCCGTCTGCTTTCTCTCACCAGAGGAAACTTCTACAGATGATTTCATAAAGAAAGAGTGCCAGCTAGTGGGCAAAAAGAGATAGAAAATTGAGCAAAATTTGAAACTATCTTGTGGGTCTATAGATCATGCTGTATTTCCAAACCGCCAACAAAACAGCAGAATACAAAAGCTAAGATCAGAATGATTCTTTGTTTACATTAAATAATGTATAGCATGTAAGGTATCTCTTAAGTAATTTCACTGTATAATATTGTGCTGTATGTCATTGTTGTGACTTTGTCTGAAGCCAGATCCCTATAATACTGAGGTTATGGCATTCTTGGAGAATTGGATTTGAAATGTAGAACAGAGAAACAGAAATATACAAAGAAGAGGAAATTTTAATTTAAGGCCCAACCCTGTTCACGGCAGTGTGCCAAACACATACTTAGAACGCAGTGCAAGTAGTGGAATATGTTGCACTGCTGTTCGTCTTGAGAACCGGTGCTGCATGGGTCATCACTAGCAAACCAGCAAAAGCGCCATTGCAGGAGCTGAAGCGCTGGCCTGGCAAAGCATTACTGTGCAGCACCCAACTGAATAATGGTGGGGCTTAGCAGGGGCAGAACTGGTCACAACTTTCTTGGATTCTATCCTAAAGGCACTGCCGGCTAATGCAGGGCCAGTCATGCCAGCAAATTCCACATATCCAATATCTGGGAGTAACCATTGTGATGGGAGGGCAGGTAGGCTCCACAACCCAACCCAAAGATGCAAGATCAACCATTTCAGTGTCAGCTGCTGGAGCGTTGCTGCCGCCGTGCATCTCTATAGGACTGGGTGGTGAGAAATGTGGAGGGTGTCCAATCCCTATATACATATATAACACTGAAGTAGCTGTGGTTTGGTCAGACTGAGTGGCATGTCTTACCAAATTGTAGTTCTGAGTCATCTTTTAATGGAATGAAAATGCCTATGTCTGGAAGAGAAAGAAGAGTTTCCAAAAACCCAGCTCTTGATGTTGATGACGTCTTGCACTTTTCTGCAGCCTACTTCTGACTTGTATGATATTTGATGACTAGTAAAGATAAATATGGTGATTTGAAATGAATCATTCATGCTACTATTTTATGCATGGAGAGGAAAGGTTGCTGTAGAACTCCCAATGCTTTCAACTGAAGCCTTCTCCTTACATCCAGTGTAAGCACCAATAAAGGAACCGTCTTCATTGAACATTCGGTGCTCCCCATCTCCATAATCCACCAAACTATCAGCACTCTCTGCAGCTTTAATGTCCATGCCAAGAGACCGCAGGCTTCCTTTGAGTGGCTTTTCATCACTGTCACTAAAAAAGGGAGAAACACTTACAGGGATCAAGAGCATGAATTTGATCAGACAGCAACAACAGGGAAAGCATGGCTGGGAGTACTGTTTTCGGGGTTGGAAGAACTCACTAGTGGCTATGCAGGGGATTCTTTTGATGTTCAGGATCACTGGACAATCCAACTCGAAGAGGATGCCATGCAGGCTAAGAAAGAGAAAAGTTCTACAATTCGTGGCCTTCCCCAGTCAGTCACTGATGCAAGATGCCAGACTGTTATCTGCCCAAATAGTCATAGGGTTGCGTCCTTGCTTAAAGGGATGGCAGTGCACTTTGTTATCAGCGCAATATATCTGTGGTCAGGGCAAACGGCAATCGCTCTTTCTCTCGTTTTAATTGGCATGTCGACATCATGACACCCCTTGGCCAATGGTGGCTGACTCCAAAGGTAACCCAAAAAGGCAACTCAAAAGTGCTCTTGCACTGAAGTGAATGAAATTTCCTCCTCCTCCTTAGTTTTCCCCTGCAGTTCCTGCATTCTAACAGTTACATTTTATTACAAGTAATTCTCTCCCCCTCTCTCCCTCTCTCTGTGTAGCAACTGCTTTTAAACTGAAATAAAAATGGAGGCTCTTAAAAAGGGGCTCCAAAGTTGTTCCTTCTCAGATGATGCAACCCAGAAACATGTTGCCTCTTCTTATCTGTAACAGTCCAGGACATTTTTCTGAGCACTCCTAACAATTTCATACCCAAGGCACAATCCTATGGATGTTTTGGACAGAAAAAAATCCCCCCTTGCTGATGAGGGAAGGCAGGCATTGCGGGACTTTTTCTTTTGAAACATGCATTGGGATATGCCCTTGGTTACTACCGAGACTTCTGTGGATAGAAGGGCTCATTGTCCTCACGGATGAGGCTGTAAGGGAACACCGACAGAAAGCTCAGGAGACCATTTTCACAGGTTCTGTCCCCACACTGTTCCAGGCCATTCCCTGCCCTCCAGGGTAGGCTCTTAAAGGAAGAAGAGGGACCTATGAAAATGACCTTCCTCCTTCATGGAGGAGAATTCTGTAAGCAAGAATCCACCCAGGAACGCTTCCACACATGAGAACAAACATGTTGAGCTTTTCCTATTCTACCTGTCCTACAGTTCTGTGATAACAAATTGTACTTGAGATGAAAAAATACTGTGTGTATTGTCTGTTCCATTTTCACTAACTGCAAGTGTTAAATTGTTTTGTTTCTAAGACTGGGCAAGCCAATAATATCTATAGTGGGCTATTACGATTTAATGAATATAGTTTGGTCTAGGTGGATAAAGCTATAGATTTACCAAGGTATAAAGCAACTTGCAGGCATTAATAAGATGTAGTATATTCTATTTTAATTTTGAAAGTAATATCTAGCTCATTGAATATTGTTCTTATTATATATTCATGATTTAATAACTTGTAACTATTATTTTGCCCTTGGGTTTCCAAGCACCTTCTTCATATATAAAGGTAATTTTTATTACTTATAAAAAGGAAGCAAGGTTTCTTAGATCACCCAAATTGGTGTCCATATCAGGACTGGATTGTGTAACGTAAATGTTCGCAAAGATATAGCGGCACAATTTATTTTCTAGTACAGAAGATACCAAATAGTTCATAATTCTTACTTTTGCCTGAAGCAGTTAAAACAAGCACACAGAATAATTACGTTAACTAATCAGCTTACAGCAAAATCTTGCCTTCTGCTGATCTTAATTAGGAGAGCGTCATCTAAACACTGGGTAAGGGACTGGGTACATTGGGAAGGTAAGTAGACTGATTGCAAGCACATGTACATCTAAGAACAAAACCCAATAAAGGGGTGATGATATTGACACTGGAAGGATAGTTGAGAAAGGAAGGTAAACCAGCTACTTCACCTTGGACTGAAAATACCACCTAGATGACTTGCTTACCTTTCTAATTATCTGTCCCATTAGAAAGCATTAAAATTAAATACACATGAATTATGCAGGACTTATGAATTGTGCCTTATATAGGACATAACTTCCCTTTCAGTTTGCAATGATGAATCATTCCTTTGCACGATTAGGAAATTGCCATTGCACATGATTTATATACCACTGTGAGATGCATTTCGATAAACGGTGAAATTATAAGAATGCATTGACCTAACTTTGGTTCATGGCAGAAGTGTGATCATTACACAGCTAACAGTCAGATGGTAACTCTGGAGTGCATAGGGGATTATCTCTTTTCTGTTATGGCAAGCATTGTCCATATGCATGATGGGAAATCCACATTTGTGAAGCATTTCCTCAGCTGACAGAAAGCAGCTGTGCACTGAATTCTGTAGCTTAGTACACAAGTCGAAGCCTCCTGTTATGCACTTGGGAAGCTTAGATAGTGGCAGTGGGACTGGTCTATGAGGTAATGCCCTGGAATGGCGTCCAAGTCTAATCTCTCTAAAAAAACACTATTAACGTATTTCAAAGAACCTAGATAAAAATGATCAAATTTGAACTCCATTCTACTACAGCAAACTGTGGATGAATTTCAGAATTCTTGCTATACTTCATATTATCATATAATCTCATGAGATTTGCTTTGGAAATGGGGAAAATATTTCACCTGTGGCATTCTTACTAAAAGGCTTTCCAAAAGGTAGTTCAGCATAATCCCACATTATTATAAAAAACAGTACAGCTCACTAACCTATATTCACCGAAGATTTCATCTTTTATGGATTGGCCTTCGGGATCAGGATGCAAATCTTCTTTTTCTTTCACTGCACATGCAAAAGAAGTTACTTATTGACATTTTTTTAGGGATTTCACTGCTTATTTATTTTCCATTTTAGCAGGCTCAGGAAGACATCAGTCATCCTCATCAGCAATGAAATAACTTGCTTCCTATGGATGCATTTGGATAGTAGAACTACTTCAGTTGACTAAGTTCCAAAAGTGTTATTCAGTCAGTTGGACCTAAACCTCTCTATGTGCTAGTTTAAATGTTGCATATACTAGTTAACTTTGCAATTCCCATCCCCTGAAGTCTACATTATAACACTAAATCCTCACAAGGAATGGATGAATCTGGAAGTTTCCATGTCCTTCACTTTCTTACGTTTCCCATCTTAAATTTGGCTCATCCTGCAACACATTACACTTTTTAAACTTCCAGATTTCAAGTGTGTGTACATACACATGTGCCCCCACATAAGGACAGTTTCCCACCATTAAAACTCTATACAACTCACTATAGGCAGTTTATGCAATTAATGCGCAATATTAAATGCATATATACACATCCTAAATATTTCAGCCACAGAGACTCCAGGGAACAATTCTGGAAAAGGAGTGCCCTTGGAAGTAGAGGTGTCACTACTGCATTCAGGTCTCATCAGCAATAAAAGATGGCAAATTGAGATGTCTTGGGGCTCGTGTAGGCTTACAGCCCTAAAACACATTGCTTTTTAAACCTTTGAATGTACATGTTTCACATGGTTGAGAGGTTCATTTTCCCCCAAAGGATACTTTGCAGGAGGTAGGTGGACAAAAAGACTGCATCATATGCACTGGTATGGATAAAACTTATATCCATATATGCAGATATATAAATGGGACATAGCAGAGCTTCAGTTTATTGACAGCAGAGGTATCAATAAGTTGACTACTTATTCAAATAGCTGTTAAAGTTAGCCATGCTATAAGGTTTCCAGTGGGGGTGGAGCGCTTGAAGTTTTTAAAGCTTCAAACCCTTGGCTTTATTCTGAGTTGGTTTCAGCCTCCTTTGAGCTTGGTCTGCCCTAAAATGGAAATGACTTGGGCTTCCTTGGGATTTCCCCCAATTTTCCCAAGCAAAAAAAAACATACCCTCCTCTTACGTGGACAGGAGAAAGGCAGTGAGAACTCGCTTCTAAAGTCTCACAAGGCCCCTCATTGGCTGGAACTTATATGCAGGTCATCATTTCTTTCTTTCATTACGCTTTATAGGAACGCTCAAGAGGCCTTGGCGTGTGTGCATGAGTCGGGGCATGCACATGACTAAAGGGTATTTACGAGTAGCAGTTTTTTTTACCTGAGTATTTCCCTCCTTTGTTCCTTTTAATGAAGCATACTGTGAGCAACAATAGTGTAAGCAGAGCAATGGCACCCATCAGTCCAATAAACCAGCCTTGTGTAGAGATTTTTTCATAAATTCCAGCATAAGCTTTGGAAGAGAAATAAAAGAAATATGCATAAGAAACTAAGACCACCGATATGCTTGGAATAGCCAATTAAAACTAATTCTGCATGAGTTAAACTACTTCTAATACCTGGTGCTGTAGAGGAATGGATTCTACAATTCCTAGTAGTGTAGAAGTAGGGCTAAACATTTATATTAAAAGCAAAGAAAGAGCCTGCAGCGCACACTGTTGGGATTTGAAATGGGAATCCCAACATAGCTTTTGATTAAAAAGGTTCATGCCAAATAGGAAAGTCAATATGGCACTCAGGTAAGCCTGTCATGCAAAAGCAGTTTGGGGAATAGAGACAGAGTTAAAAAGTGTACAGAACACATGCAAGTGCTCAGCAAACGGCATTAGAAGTGCAAGACATAAGGGACCTGCCAGCCTGGACTGACACAGTAGCTACAGGATGTAAATAATACATACTGGTCATCTTTTAATTTATTTCACTTTCATCTTTGGAGGCAACAAACACAGCACACAAACCTGAATGTGGACTCTAGACTGGAATCCTCAAACCACTCACTCTAGAGCATGAATGAAGGAAATCCACTGGCTCTTGTCAGCATCAGACTTGCAAAAATGGTAAAAAGATGGAGACCCACAACTGGGTGCAGTTCCAGGGAAGAACAGTAGAATGAGCTGGAAGCTAGGCATATCAGCACAATAATTAAGCAATGGAGGACCCCACTTCCAAGCCTTCACCTGGCAATAGGAGTGATAAATTATCACCCACAATAGACAGATTTCTAAACTGTCTTTCCTTCCCCATTAAAAATGTTGCCAAAAATATGTTTGACCTATTTGAACAGTCAAAGCTTAAATCAAAGTTTTCCATGAAAAAAGGTTCAGGAAATATTCACAAATCTGAACTGACTCTTTGCTTTATCTCTGTTTCCAACTCCAGGAAAGACGCCTTTTTTCTATAATAGGAATCTGCTGTATACTGAAATAATCTCACCTCCCATCTGTCTCCAGTTTTACAGTCCTAGGAATTTATATTGCTGTTTATTTTTATTCTGTATGTAATCTCTTTCTGGACAAGTGCCTGTTTCCTTTTCCATGATAACTGCCTATTCCCAAAACATTGCTACATTGTCTGACTTAAACTGGCACCTCATTTGTGGGGTTACTGGATGTTTCATGCAAACATCATTTCTTTCCTCTACTGACTTCACCTACGTCTATTCTGCTAGGATTCACTTCCACATACTCTAGGGATCCCACCAAATCTGAAGCACCAAATGTGATCATGAAAGTGGGGCACACACACCTTGGCCTTGTCGTTGTCTGTTATGGCAGGGAGATGCTGGCTCACTTTCCTTCCTCCTACCCTACTCTCTCTGTCAGTGTGGATTTGGGAGTTATTGATATCCTCTATCCAAGGGATCCTCTTATATGCATTGTGCTGGTAAAGGTAAACCCGCAAACTGTGGTGGGATGGAACTAGTTAAGGACATACCTCCATTTTTTACAAAGATGCCAGTGATAGTGGAGATTGACATTTCAAAATGATCAGAATGCTCCATGCTCAAGGCCAAGCATGGTTTAAGTGGAATTTCTCAAAAGAGAGTGGTTTGAATATTGCACGGAGAGGCACTTTTGTTTGTATTGATGCCGGCTGTTTCACACACACACACACACACACACACATATGCACACGCACAAAGAACACTGGGGGTGTGTGCTATATTTTGTTAAAATAATGCCCTCCAACACAACTTAAAATAATAGTGCTTTTACCAAAATCATGCTCCACTTAGAGGCCTTAAGAATTTCTCACCTCTCCCCCTTGTCTCAATTACATCTGCAGAAATGCTATTATTATCAACCCAATGCTTAGTCATTAGACGAACTGTGTATGCAGTGCCAGGCTCAAGTGCCTCAAGAGGCTGAGTCTTTGGGGTGGAATTTAGTGCTTCAGAAATCTTCCCGACAGCTTTACCTATGGAATGTACAGAGTCAAGTCAAAGATGTGAACTGAAATAGGGCCTTGGAAGGCAAAGTTACATAATCAGTACAGACAGACATGAATATATTTGGCATTTTCTGTCAGAAAATAGGGACACGATTTTGCAAACATTATTAGCATGTTCCATTTGGATCATTTGGGCAGGAACTGTGGGATAGCATTAAGATTAAAGTATCTAAATAGTATCTATAACTGGCATATAATATAAGTTCTAAATTTACCAGATGGAAATCAAAACTGATGGAAAGCCCATGAGGGTGTTTAAAGGTACTTCAAGGTGTTTATTAAAATTCCTCTTTTTGAATTCTATAAGCCACTGTTTCGGCCATCAACTCCAACTTTGTAGAAAGGTCCCAAAGGGATGCCAGTGGATGTGGCTGAGGATCTATGGATCTTAAACCTTTCCAGGGTCAACTATGTCATGACCCAGAAAAAATATTTAGGTACAGTCAAGAGATATGCATGTCTTCTATTGCCAAAAAGACTGATTTTTCTTCCCTCAACAGACAGAAGGAAAGTATAGTAATCCCTTCCTTCATCCTGACTTCCACCCTACCAATAACAGCTGACAAGGCATACAGATGAATTGATCCTCTGATTAAATGTTCTCATTTGCTTAACTTTCTTTGTATATCTAGTCTACCTTCCAAATTCCATTCTGAATAGGGTGTCTGTGCTTCTGTATTAATATAAACATATGGCAGATCCTGCAAATTCTTAGGGCAATTTTGAAAAAATTGAAATTATTTTCCGTGAAAAAGAAATTATTGTTAGTTCTCAAACTAGAAAGCAAGCAAACAGGAAATTTGAAAAATTAGCACTCAGAAGACAACTAAAGGAAGAAAAAGAAAAGATTAAGAAACAATCAACATGGGGGAGGGAAGCAGAACATGGGATGCATTTTCAAGACAATTATCCATCAATTATAATCAGTGCTTTAATTATTATACTGCCAGAGTAAGTTAGAGGAATATGTTGATCAGTGCATAAAACCAAAATCTGATGCAAAAGGTTTTAACATAATTAAAAGTATCTGGAGGAGTAGATTTTTCTAAATGAAGTTTGTGAAGCTGAAATTACATTTTGTAATCAAACCACAAATTTAGCAGCAGGCCATATTTTCATTCTGTCTTTTTTTATGAACACACAAAGTTTACATTGTATATTTAATAAAATGCTGTATAAAAGGTAACAAAGCAAGGCAAAAAACAAAACAAAAACATTTCCCACAGTCTAACAACCAAATTATCAAATTCTATTATGCCAATTCCTGTCATAATGCATTATGCTAACTTGAAAATGTCAGCTACCTGTGATTAAAAACTGAAACAAAAAGTAGGAAAAGTCTCCAATTTCTCTATTAAAGATGGCAGTAAATGTTGCACCCACATTCTCAGGCTCATAGCAACTATTTAGATGCACAGCCAAATTCAACTCATCAGTATAACTGTTTTTAGAGAGATTGGTTAATAGAACTCATGGTTTAAGCATCATCCCTCAGGCTATGCTTGTGACGGCATTCATGTTTAATTTGTCATGGTAAAATGCTGAAGATGTATCAGTGAGAGTTTTTCTGCATTCAGGATATTTCATGAATATATCCACAAATGAACTCCATGAGAAAAATAATCTAAATATAGTATACAGTTCTCTGTGGAATAGAAATGGAAAAAAATACTGTTCTCTATAAAGTGGAATAGAAATGGAAAAATACTGTTAAATATATGGTGAAAATATATGCACAGATAATGAAACAACACTAAACCCGAAAGAAAAGGTTAGGAAGGTTCATGAACATTTGTTCAACGTATCCAGTGATCCTGGTGGAAAAGTGTCTGAAGCTGCAATCCTGCATTCATTTACTTGGATGGCAGTGCCATTGACTTCAGTGGGGCTCAGTATTGAGTACACATGCATAGGATTGTTCCATAAAGTGGCGATTCTGTTCCTACTTACCTGCCAATAAGTCCCACTGAACTCCGTGGGTCTTTCTTCTGACTAGGTGTGCAAAGGAGTATGTTGTAAATTTGTGATCTAAAAATGCATCACCTGTGCATCCTCACCAGTGTGAGGGAGCATAACTAGGCAGAAGAGACATGGGGAAATCAAAGAGGTCAGGTGTCCTTTTGTGAGATCAGAACTTTCTTGGTTCATGTTTGACACATGCATTCTTCCAAACTGCAGCCTCCTGTCAAGATCCAATGCCCTGACTTTATGTGTATAACTGAGATTTCCCCATTGCAGCTTCTGAGCCCCCTGCTTCCACTTCACAAGAGGAATTCCCCTCCCTCCTCTTTCCAAATATGCTCTGGGGGATGCCCCAAAGCTTCCAAGAAGATTTGGAGGGCGTGAAGACATGACTGACTCCAGGGTTTTGAGGGCTGTTGGGCAAGATAATGTGACCATTTCTTCTGGGGCTCTCTCTCTCCACCACTGTGACCAACTCCTATTTCCCTTTATCCCTTTTCCCCCCTTATCCTCTTTTTCACCATTGCTAACACTTGTTTGCCTGAATTGCAGAAAGCCAGGAAAGAATAGGCAATGGAAGCTACTGCTCCTGTTTCTCACCACCACTGATGTCTAGGCCAAAGCAAGAGGCAGGTGAGCAAGTTGGCTGCAAGGATGAGGTGGAAGAGTGGGCCTATGACAGATGCCCATATGGCTGACACTGTGTGCAAGAATTTGCAGTACAAAGGTAACACACCATTAGATACAACACTGCACAAGCTTCACATGCTTGCAGAGTTCTGTTTGAGCAACTGGCAGCCCTACAGCTAGTTCATCAATCGGGGGGCGGGGGGGGTCGTTCTAGGCTTATTTTGGCATTTCTGTGAAATGCCTAGCTAGAAATGGGCAGCAAATGCTGGTCACCTCCCCACTTCCAGCTCAACACAATCCTGAGAGAGGGCAAGAGCCACTGAAATTATGATACAGACGTCAAGGTTTCTTGGAAGCATGCTGATATCCCTTCAACGTCCACATAATTTGGGAATATGGGAAGTGGGAGTTGGTTTATAAAAGAATACTACACAAATTCAAACTTTTGTTCTTTGGCAGATCTGTATCAACAACTGCTTAAAAGTCCACTGAGGAATCTAGATAACATTCCCATCGCAAACTAACCTAGGCATCATTGGGTGACCATATGCAATGCCTACAGAAGTCAAATTATTGGTAACAGGCTATGCAATTATGTCATAGTAGTCAGAATAGAAGGAGACATGGACAACCCTGAAAAATGAAAGCAAGTACACATTGGTTTAAAAAAAATGTATGGTCAATATACTAAAAGGTCACTGAGCTATAGGTATTAGCTTTAGAAAACAGAAATCAGTTGGGTTAAATTTTTTAATATACAGAAGGAGCAAAGCAATAATAAAATAAACAGGCCACTAGCATTTCTCATTTTTCTGCTGTACCAGGGGACTCAAATGAACATTAAACACTGAACTGCAATTTCATAAGATTTCTCTGGGGTTTGGAGATTTATGAGAACTTATGATACTGTGGGGAAAATAAGATAAACCTTCCCCAAAGATAAAATATTTTACTATTCTCCCCCAAGGTTGAGACATCTGTTATGATATACACTTATCATGAATTATTGGCAATCTTGTCTTTGAGTAACAACTTAATGCAACAAGTGGAAAATTAGGGCAGATTTGTTTCATGGTTACTACTGTCATGGACAGAAAGCGTTTTTTTGCTCTGAATCATGTAATTGACTTAGGCAATGGGTTACTTCAGCCTGGGCCACAGCAATGAAGTTGTCCTTCGGCCCAGGTTGGAAGCAGAGGTTCAACACTTTTTCAAGCAGTTGGCACATTTCTACTTAGCAAAATGGGAACTACTAACAAATGGCTGCAACTATTCTTTTCTTTTTGTAGAATTAGATAAAATGTGCAGGCGCACCAGGAGAAAGATAGCGTTATATAGATCTGATGGCTTTGCACTGTGGTTCTGTCAGCAATGGGCATGGACATGAAATGCTATGCAGACGTGTGCTTAGCCAAGTTGCCTGGAATGTTTCAGACAGGTAAGTCCAGGGTTTGGTATAACATGATATGAAAAAGCAAATACTCCCAGTGGCCTCTGCTCCTGTGGTGACTTTCCTGAACTGGGCAGCCAGGGAGACCATGCTAAGTGGGGCAGAGTTTGATTCAGAAAGAGTCTCTTGGTGGTGCTCCACAAAGCCAATCCTCAAGGGGCTGGCTGAGCAGCAGACAACCACACAAGGGGACAACTGGTGAGTTAGGTGTCGGCCGTCAGCAGTAGAGTGCCATGACACTCCCAAAAGCAGGAAAGGTGCTCTGCTATATGTACCTTAATGGCTCTCCCAAGAGGACTGTGATGGGATTCCCTGGGAAAACTAATTCCCTGATTATCAGCTAGAACAGGGATAAAACTGTGCACCCTCCTCTATCCAACCAGTGGCCAACCAGCTGCCCATAGGAAACCAACAAGCAGGGTATTTGTCCAACACCACCCTCCTGCCCATGATCCCCAGCACCTGTGCTCATGGGCATGTTGCCTCTGATAGTGGGAGCAGCATATCGCCAGCAGGACAAACAGCCACTGATGGTCTTGTTTTCCATGAATTTGTCCAATCCCATTATAAGCTGTCCAAACTGGTGGCCAGCAATGTATATACATCTTGTTGAAATGGATCCCATAGTATAACCGTGTGCTATGTGAAGAAGGACTTTCTTTCATCTCTCCTGAATTTCCAATCATTCAGCTTTATCAGATGATTTTCGTGTGTGTGTGTGTGTGAGAGAGAGAGAGAGAGAGAGAGAGAGAGAGAAGTTTTCCTAGTCACTTTCTTCACAATATGGAGAGCCTGCAGAGCTTCCAGGAGGTTCAAAAATCTATCAAAATATGATAAAGCCCTACTACCCTCTGACTGGGCCCTAAATTTAAAGAGCAGACCAGTTCATCTCTGACAGCTTTAACTTCAAGTTGGCTTGTATTTGGAGGTGCTTGAAGAACTCCAAAGTGGGCCTGGTCAGTTTGGATTCTTGCATCATTCAAAGGCATATCCATGGTCCTAGTCCATAGAATTTACAGGAAGAGGGGCATATTCTAAGAGTTGCTAAAGACATGCAAAAGTTTCTCCATAGAAGCATTTCCCAATATTATCAGCAGACACAGTCACATGGTGACTGAAGGTGCCGATTTGATTCTGCTGGGTCTCCCATCTTCCTTCCCTAATTCTCCTTGTATTAGCAAGGTGTACCTGACGGACAGCTTTCAGAAGCCGGGTAGAATATTTTCCCTTATGGACCCCAATTAACCACAAATTTTTTTCTTTTCTACTCTGTGCACACTGAAGAATGATGGTTAGTGTGATTGGTGACCACTAATTAATGTTCAGCTCACACTAAATAGTTACAGATCCAGATTTGGTGCACATGGCAGAGAAGAACGGAGTTTGGCTTGCTTAGACCTGTTCCTCAAGGCCATTTCCAGGGATAATGAGAGAGTTTGTCTGAGTCTTGCATAGAATAAAACCATGCTTGAGTCTTGCAGCATCTGAATGTCCTTTCCAGAGCACTCAAAACTGAAGTATTCAAGCAAAGAAGTCCCACAGTGTTTATTTCCTGCTCACATTAAAGCTGCTTTACTATGGACCAGCAGGAGCCTGGCATCCTTCACCTCCATTCTGATTACATCTCACAGTTTTTGTCACACCCTCAGAAGAACTGATGGCTCCATAAGTTTTTATGGGGGTAAGAAACAGAAGGGGGCAATTTAAGGTTGCAAGCCAAAAGCCAATCATGACTGCAGGTCATTAAAGGTGGTGAGGGAGGCCTTTTTGTCCCATCCAGAACTGAATGTTTCCTCCCTCCCTCCCGCCTTCTGTCCTTCCTTCCTTCCTTCCTAAATTGGAGAACATTCTAAATTCTCACACAACTAAAGCTAACTGGGTTATTGTTGATAGGACCACATTGTGAGCTGGTGTGTCATGAGCAGGAAAGTACAACTGCTGTCAGGCTTCAGGCCAAGGGGCTCATCTTCCCGTGAGGAACGTACCTTCTACCAAAGGATTAATACTCCACCAGACGATAGGAATATCCTATATAGTGTCAAAAACTTAACCCCCTTGCAGATCCCTATTTAAAATTTAACAAAGCTGTTGTATTCAGATAATCCAACGACTGATGTCTCACTCCTTTCTTTAGTCCAGGGTCTGGGCTCAAATACTTTTGCTTCTTGAATGAGGATGGCACCTGCTATTTTCTTTTGTTGTGGGTCTTATTCTTGTGCTCATTATTCTTGAAAGGTCATATTGTCCAAGGCTCTGGCCAAATGGCTTGGCTACTTGACTTACCTTCCACCGCCTACTCAGACTGGACCAGAGTCTATCATGGGAAAGGCACTGCAGAATGGGCCCACAAAACAAGTAGCTCGGATGGCTGAACCCACTGAGAATCTTCCCCCAAGAAAGACTTCAGTTATGTGGTAGCAATAAAATTATCATTCCACTGGATGGGTTCAGGCAATATCTTGTACTAAAAGAGGTACTGCAGGATATTTCATCAGACAGTCAAGGAAACCATGCCCTCTGTCCAGCTCTTTTATCCTAGCATGCTCAGCCTCTGTTAGTGTCTCACAGTCTTGGTTTGTGGCCAGGATGGGATGTGCCGCATCCAAATCAGGTACTCTATTAAGTGCAATAAATGGCTTCGCTTTTCCATGTCAGCCCTGCTATTGTAGGTGATCCACATGGATCAGCTTGGGCACCTTCAGCTTCTCTCATTCCCTCTGGCAAATTGGTTTGCCAATCTTACTTAATTTTACCAATTAATATCTAGTTGGTTCTTCATTCACAAGGCTGGAGTTGCGGATAGACCAAGTCATTCATCTCATGAAATTTTAGCTGAGCACGACAGGTGTAATTGTGCTAATGGAGCTGTAGTTTTGAAGTTAAGTAGATCAGCTAGTAAATCACTGAACTCTGTTGAAACAGTGGTTGAATGATTAAAAAATGTTTTTTACTCTTGCCTACTGCTATGACAAAAGCAGTGGTCTGCCTGAAGCAAATATGGAAGAGTTACTCATACTTTTATACCTGATGGCTATAATCTAATGCAGTGTTTGGCTGTATGCTTTATTGCTCTGAAATCACCCATCTTCAGCATGAGACATATGTACTGAATAATTCTAATTTCAAGCATGTTTACAGCTAACTGAGTGCAGATTTGGACTGCAGTCCACAACGCCTTATTCAGGAACAGCTTCATCCCATGCTATATATTTAAGTTCCAGCTCCTTTTTTATCCTGAGAAACAGCAGCATGCAGTTCAGCCCTTTGGCTTTCTGAAAAGTAAAGCTTCACAAACTAAGTAAATCCATGAAAATTATCACAAGAAACAACTTTACCAAAACTTTTTAAAAACCAAGACAAACTGGTGGAGTGGAAACTTTCACAGCAGACGATCAGAACCATGCAGCGCTGTGCAACCTGATGTATCAGCCCTTTGGGACTTATCACCATTTATTCTGCTTGTGATTGGTGTGCATCCAGGTTGCATATAAGGAGAACACACATAATGATAGAACCTGCACATTTTCATGTGGGATTAAACTCACAGAAATCCCATTCAGCCCTACTTTTAACTTACTGCCTTTGGTTACTGTTACTCCTTCCTCTGTTATTGGTTTCCCACAACCTTCTATTGTGCAGGCCCTTGCATAGAACTTATATTTTGTGCTGATGCTCAGGTTTGAAAGCCTGAAGCTGAATGATGAAGGGTTGGTAATATTGATTTCATGCAAGGGTCCAATGTCATTCGTTTCATTAACTGAAAAAGAATGAGAAACAGAGATAGCATTCAGACAGACACCAGCATCTGATTCACAAACATGCTTCATACATCACTACATCCCCAAATTGTAAATACGCAGCTAAAAGGTACTGGACTGTATCTAGACAACCATGGAATTGAATCAATGCTCAGCTATGAAGTCAGAAAAGCTCTCCAACATCATATCTGGAGACCAGGACTTCAATCTGGCTTCCATATACCATGACCCATTGTGGTTGACATGGAAAGTGCAACTTTGAGAAGGGCTTTGGGGGCAGGGAGGGGAGACCATTGCCGTCCAGAGAGGATGCATCCTGGCCGCACCTCACTTTCCTTTTCTCATGCTTCAGGGTGTCCCTCTTAGGCACATCCACAATCAGTTTTGCAGGGGAGGGGGAACACAAAGATGACCTTCATCTCCATTCATCCTGCATAGGATGCTTGCAATCTTCTGAGCTTGGTTACATGACATATACAATACACATGTTTATGTCATGCAGATTAATCTCCCGAAAGGTGGATAAAAGTCTGATGATAAATACTTTGATTTTCCTCAACATGTAAATATAAAAAAGTTATGTGCAAACGTAGTATTACTTACAACAATTAACTGACGTAACAACAATTTTAGAACAACCTCTTTAATTCTAGGTTAAACCATGTTACTTCTCCAGAAATTTACCGCTCAACTCAAAACATGTTTGGATATCAAAAATAGCTTGGCCAGGTGTTTACAGTCTGTGGCAAATGTTTCATTGCAAAGAAGAGGTGATATCACTTTAGAAGAGGTGATAACGAGTCTCCTTCTCAAGAAAAACACAGTGGTCCCAGATATCTTTAATAGCTGCAGCCCAGAGAGTGCTCAGTAGAGTAGTGGCCATGCAGCTTCAGATACTCTTCAAAGAAACTGTATCTAGACCTGGATTCAAGCCTGGTTTTGGCTGAATCATTTTGCATGTACTAATAGATGAGCTTAATTGGGAGAGTGAAAGGGAAATGTGACCTTGCTGATCTCTCAGCATTTTAACTCTGGTACCCTTCTGGAGTGGCTCTGGGTGCCTGAAGTTGGGACCATAGTGTAGTGGTGCCACTTCTATCTCCCTGGTTGCACCTAGAGGAAAGCACTGGGTTAGAGGAACTCATGGCAATTAAGCTGTGGGTCCTTTGGGGTTCTCTTCTGTCCCTGATGCTATTCAGCATCTATAAAACATCACTTGGAAGAGTCATTGGGAGAATTGGAGTAAAGTGTCATCTATGTACTGCTGAATCCCAACTCTACCTTTCTGTATCCCCAACATCAGGAGAGTCTGTTCAGAACCTGGACCTGAGCCTAGATCTTTTGCAGGGCTAGATGACAGTAAGCGCACACTGAATGATGCTAACTAAGATGAAGATGCTGTAGGCAGGTGGTTCTCTTGTTTGTGCAGTTCCCTGCTCTGAATGGGTCTGCATTTCCTCTGAAAGATATGGATATATGCTCCGTGATCTATCACTGTCAGCAGAGGCACAAAGAGCTTCCACAATGCAGAGGGTCTTTTTTCAGCTTCTGCTGATGCATCAACCATAGTAGGTCATGGACTGGAATGGTCTGGACATGATACATGCGCTGGCAGCCCCATGCTTCAGCGTGCAGGGCCCTTTATATGTGGAAGCTTTTCTGAGCAGGTGGAATCCTCATGTAATGCAGCAATCTGAGAGCTAATGAGATCACATTATGCCAGTTCTGAAGGTGTTGTAGTAGCTTCCAATAAGCTACCAAGACAGGTTCTAGGTGTTGATGTAGAAAGTCGAGCACCTGGATACCTGATGAAGCACACTCTTCCTTGTGTATGTGCTCGTACATTAAGACTTAGTGAAATTCCGCCCGACAGTGCCACATTTTTCTGGGGGTCAATATGTGGCCATCCAAAAGGTGCCTTCTCAATACAGGTACTCCTTGACTATGCAATTTCCTCCCACTTCAATCAGTGCTGATTCATATAAAGTTTCAGTCTCAAGCAAAGACCTGTTTGTTCACCAGCATTTTGATTCAATCTATGTTGCTGTACCTTCTAAATTCTTATTTCTCTCTGTTTCTGTCTATCCTGTTTTATCTGTCTATGTTTATTTGATTTTACTGTATTATGTTGTCTTGGTTCCCCGATTTGGGGCTATTGTATAATGAAAAGCAGGTAATTAATTTTGTAAACAAGGGAACTGACATAACATGGTCCTTCTGCTTAATTTGATCACTAAATTACAACAATCTTTTTCAACAATACATCCAAGTAGATTGTTCATTACTTACTTCTCTGGTACTGCAAAATGTATCCAGTAACAATCCCATTTGGCTTCTTAGGTGGCCCCCATGACAGTGTTACAGAGTCTTTATCAAAGTTAAGTATCTTCAGGAAGTATGGTTTTTCAGGGACTGCAAAACACACACATGCAGACACAGAGATGCACCTTATTATCTTGGGTATACTTGAAGTCTCACCCAGTTTGGCTCTACAAACCCCCAATGAGCACATTAGCCAACGTCCCAGAGCTGTATGCTGAATACTCTGGAGCAAAGGCTCAGACTGCTGCAGGCCAGGCATGAAGACGTATCAGAAAAAGTGGCACCACCAGAAGTAGGACATCAATGCCAGTGAACTTCCCAAAGGCCCTTCTCCATATTTACAGGAATCAGAGAGGGCCAAGTGCTACCGGTACCACTCACTGGCTCAAAAGGGCAGGACTCCTTCACCAGCCCAGTTGGAACCATCTTGTGGCACTGGTGTACAACACCTGGATATTATTGGCTATTGGATGGCATATACAGGAATCAGTACATTCTGCCATTTGGCTTCTCCCTCCCAGAAAAGTCTCTGCCTAGAGTTATTCCATTTTGTGGCCTCAGGTGGAAAAACAGGGCAGGTGCCTTACATCTACAAGGAAACTGCCTTTCCTTTCACAGAACTGTCTGAAGCAGGGACTTAAATGAACTTACTCTCTTCTTACCCTCTCCCCATCTCCCTTTCCCTAGTTCACTCTATATTCATTGGCAGAAAGCTCATATTTCAGATCTGTCTCAGGAAGAGTATGTACTTCTGCCCAATCTTACTATAATAAAATCCTTTGTCTGTGCCATGGAAGACCCTTCCTCTAGACAATGAGCATGTCTAAGGATGGTGGAGAGATATGAAACACATTTAAATGACTTCAGATTTCTGTAAATCCAACCCACATTTCCTTCTGGGTTGCATGGATTATACAGGCTGGGATTTTTTTCTATTCTTTTCAAAGCTGTACACAAATTTAGTCATACAAAAATACAAATAAATAAAAAATGTGCATTCTCTCCTCATAGGCTCAAGTGTGAAAATGAAAGTTAAGGAGGTTTGAACTTTTTCATATTTTTGGAGAGATCTCTGCAAATTTACACTTGCACGTGTGCAAGCCCATGTTCGTGCAAATATGAGTTAGTGGAGGTAGAACAAATTTCAACAAGTGGGTGCAAGATGGAATGAAAGATGCCTGTGACACACAGAGGGAATACTTTGAAATGAATCCAGAAATCTCGAGGTGTGTCCAAGATTTTGGTCTCTGTGGTTAGCACTGTTTTCCTAAATGTCAAACATGGCTGGGACTCACTGGCTAACGCTGGTGCGATGCAGGACAGTCCCCATCTGCCTCGTCACCAGAATGAAGACCTGGGATGTTATTTGAGCAAAGAAGCACAACCTTATTAACTAACCTAAATGGAATATGCAACATGTTTACACACAAATGCTAGCTATAGGCACCCACTTGTGTGCAGAAGACAGCTAGGATATCATCCCACTGATTCTGCTGGTTAATACCAGCTTGGTTTTGGCATCTGACCAATTAATTTGCTAATTTTGGTCCATCATAGCCTGCCCACTAGAAGGCGAGCAGAGAGACACCTGTCTGTTCCATGCTGCCTCCACTGGCGCGTGTTTGATGTTCCAGGATGTCTGGAGGCTTCATTCTGCTGGAACACTCCTTCCTCACCTGTCTTTCTTCCAGACAATGAGACGGAGGGGCAAGATCACACCTTGTACCATTCGCATAAAACATTTGAGCAATGTAAGGCCTGCATGTTTTTGATTCTATAAAGGTTTAATCCTTTCTTTTAAACAACAACTATTATTATTAATTATTATTATTATTATTATTTATTATTATTATTATTAAATGAAAGCTCAGAATCCAGACTAACTAATGGTTCAAAACAGGTAGTGGATAGCATTACAAGAATCCAGAGAAAATCTGGATTCAGTGGGGCATTGTGACCAACCAAAACATACAATTGTGCCAAACCAATAAGCAAATATTAACCACTTATTTTATGTAACAGTTTGTATTCTTTCCTACCCTCACAGGCAGAGCCCAGTAAGTCTATCTCCTAATCTCCTTATGCTTTGCCTGCGATTTAGCGCACAGGTGTGTGGGGAGGCCTCACATGGATTTGCAGGCACTATAGAAAGTGTGAAAGATTTGGACTTCCAGGCTTCTCACTTCTTCAAAATGTCTGAAATGGGTCTACACATGCATCCTGTCACCGTCAGTTAGTGCAGCTGTTGGTGTTGATGCATCTGTCCCCAGGTGGAGATATCCTGAGGTTCAGGTATTAGGAAGATGTATGAAACAGGGCCTCTGACTAAGGCTTCTTGCTCTTTTCCCAGGCTTACCTCCTACAATTTTGAATGTCTGAAGCTGAATGTCACACAGTTCAACTAATCTTACACTTGAGTGACAGGTGCCCATTATGTTCTCAGAGACATACAGGTAAGAAAAACAGTATGAAATATATTCATATCAAGCCCAACGCGAATGGCTGTGTGAGGCCCAGTGAATGTGCCACTGCTGTAATTCTTTTTGCAAAACTGGCAATCATTCCTCTGCATTTGTTTGTCCAGCTGGTACGATGAGCAAACATTTGGGCACAGAGAACACATGAAATCAATCTAAAGTGGATAATTTCATTGCTCTGGCAGTGAGAATGCCCAGAGAGGGGGAAGACTGCTAGCACATCACACACATAACTACAGTTATGAATGATGGCTATTTTTTTTTTCATCTCCCTTATTTTTCTTTCTTTACCTCCTTCTGGGGTTTGGAATTCATACGCGAGGCTTTCTGGTCCAGCTCCTTTGGAATTAAAAGCCAGAACTGTTAAGTGATATTCGCTGAAAGGCTCTAGACCAGGAATCATTCCGTCATTCCGATCTGCATTGAATGTCAGGGAGTGTTTTTCAGGATGATGACTTTTCCCATCCAGGCGACTTCGTACTTTCCACCAGCTGACCTGCAGTAGGGATGCATGAGACATTTGTTTCAGTTTAGCCTGAATTTGTTTCAGAATTTACCTAGTTCACACCTTCCAAAAGTGAACGTGATCTTGAATGCAATCTGCCGCTGAAGCCTTTTTGAGCTCATTGTATTTATTTATTTATTTATTTATTTATTTTTCGATTTATATTCTGCCTTTTTCCTACAAAGGGCTCAAGGCAGCTCACATCATTCTCCTCCTCCATCTTATCCCCACAACAACAACAACAACCCTGTGAGGTAGGCTGGGCTGAGAGTCTGTGACTGGCCCAGAGTCACTCAGTTGGCTCCATGGCCGAGCGGGGACTCGAACCCGGATCGTCTGAGTCCCATTCCCAGGCTCTTAACCACCACACCACACTGGCTCATGATGCGATTTGTGGAACAAATTAAAAAATAATCACAAATGCATACATTTGAAAGTGTGTGTGTGTGTGTGGAAATGTGCATACATTGTGATGTTTTAATCAATGGGTTTATGTGTACAAATGATGCATATCTTTGGGAAAATGCACATAAAAATAAGTAAAAAATATTTCTGGTAGAAGAAAAAAATAGACCAACAATCAACTGTGTCATTCCAGTAAGCAAATGATGTTACCCTTGCAGAAATTAGATCATGAATCATGTTCGAGAGTTGATTACAACAAAAGTTAAGCTTCTGCAATTGCAGCTGGGCAAGCAGCTGTCCCTGAGGCTTATACAGCCCATTGTGCAACCAGCTATGAATTATGCTTGCACAAGCCATTGTGCAATTGGTGGCACATTACACTTGCACAAAAGAAAGATGTGTTGGAGTTCTGCCAGTGCTGTTTGACTTCAAGATGGATACTATGCAAAGCTCACAGTGCGATATGGGCATAGGTTCAAGATGCCCTTGATAGATTTGACCTCTGCTGATTCATGCATTTATTTTATTATTTATTATTTATTAAAACATTTATAGGCTGCCCCATCACAACAAAGCCTCGGGGCGGCTAACAGCACGATTAAAATACAATAATGATAAAACAATTTTAAATTATCCCTCCCCCCACCACGGTGCATCTCGGCAACTAAAAATCTAGTTGAATAAACATAACAAACTAAGTAAATGAAATAAACAACATCAACTAAAACAAACATACACAATAAGCCAAATACACAAACAACAAGCAACACAAATAAACTAAAAACAAAATCTACAATTAACAATTAACAATTAAAATAAGACTTAAATAAAAAGGTCTTCGCCTGGTGCCGAAAAGCAAATAACGACGGCGCCAGGCGAACCGCTCCAGGGAGCGCATTCCATAGTTGGGGCACCACCGCTGAAAAAGCCCTCCTGCGGGTACTCACCCACTGAACCTCCCTCAAAGAGGGCTCCCAGAGAAGGGCCGCTGTTGCAGCAGGAAGGCCTAACTTGAACCACTGGTTTGGGATGAGAAACTGTTGGATTCTCTTCACGTGGCTCCCTGGACTCTGCTTCCCTCTGCCCTCTGACTGACTTGCTTTTTTCTCACAGAGAGTCAGTGCAGATGTCCAAAGGAGCCAGGTCTGCTGTTGCACAGAACAGGTACACAAATATCGAAGGCTTGTGCAGATCCAGTGCTGTGTGCTACGGAGCAGGTGGGGCATTCTCACTTGTGCACGGATTATTGTGGGATTTCTACAAATGCTCCACCACTGAGCAAGAGGGAGTGAGTTCGTCGAGCAATGCAGTTTCAATGCACATGATTTATTGGCATGTTTGCAGAGTATTGATTATGATCCTATTAAAACTGAAAACATTGCATATGTGCATCATGATCCATAACTGAAATATATAAGGATGAGAACTGAGGAGGAGGGGATTTATACAAATAATTATGGCACAAATAATTATGACATAATTTGCACAAGGTACTGTGCGTGTCACGCAGGCTCCAAAGGGATATTTACTTTTGTAGATCTTTAGCACCTCATACCTGGGGAGGCAGAGATGGTGGCACAATTAGTGGATCTGAAATTTAGCACAAACATGGAGCTTGCTCACATCCCCAGGCCTTTGTGGATGTCCCCAGCTCAGCCTAGGCCAGGCCTGAGAGAGAAAGAAGTTATGGGGAGGTGGAGCGCTCAACATACTGCTACTACTGAGGCAGGAATTATCCAGGTCATACTCGTCCTATTTTTTAAAATGAAGATGTGAAATTCAGAGTAAGGCAAAGAGGGAAGGAACAATAATCACCTTATAGCCTCTGAGATGCCCACGAACTCTGTCCTTGGGAATTGTAGACCAGATGGCTTTAGCCAGAGTACTGTTGATGACGTGTGCTATTACATTGGAAGGAGCCGCTTCTGGAACTGGAAGGGAATGGATTAGACACTGAGCACAGTAAGTCCTGAACTTGTGCTCACGGGCATGTAAAGTTTAAAATGATAGCCAGCAATTCATTATCTTGGAAAGATCACTTTTAGAAGAGATTGAGGGTCAAGGGATCAGAGTCTCAAACATTAATCCTTCAGATGCACAAGTTAAGCTGCCCCAGACATCATAGTTTCGTTTTCTGTAAATATTGTGTCTACTTCTGCAGCCTTGAAGCTACCCCAAACTTCTTGTGTATTGACAGTGTGGATTTGGCTCCATGAGGATTCTCACTCCGAGGCTGAGTTCATGCCTCATATGCCGTACATTTCTCCAGGCCTGAGCCACGAATGCCAGATACTAATCTGTGCATCACAGAGGGCAGAAACTCTCTGCAGCACAAGGACAATCCACAAGTGCCTGTGAGGATTGTTGCCAGCCTTTGCAACAAGACCCCTTCCATGCCCTGTAACAACATCTTCAGACAAGGGATGGATCTATTTTACAGAAGGAGAAACTGTTCACAATTATATTCCACCAGTTGTGGCTCAACATATATTTCTTTAGAAATTAGAATGAACATCACTGGCATTCTACACTTATCATACCTTCTCACACTGAATGTTTATATCATGTAAACATGAGGGCTAGAATTTTCTTCAGTGAAAGCTCAGAATATCAGACTCTAAAGAGAGTCCACCGACTGCAAAGAAATGTCTCAAAAGCTGTGTGCAATATTTTGGGTCTATTTTGGGCCCACCCCAACCATTTTAGCATGGCTTGCTAATCAGCCCTGCTGACTGGCTGAAATAATAATTCTTATGTGCATCGCAGTTTGTCTGTATAATTTTAAACAATGTAGAAGCTGTTGGCTGCCCTGCAGCTTCATCATCATTGTCCACTGTGAAGCACCAATCTACTGTGCATATTCCACTCACATCAAGGGTATTTGGATCTCCCAGCCTAAATGGCTATAGTAGGGTTTCCTCTTTTTATGGTTTTAATCCTCAGTTCATATAACGCTTTGAGTTTAGGGCACTGTTTGTTTTTCTTTTTCTATTAAAGTGGTCGTGTTTGCAAAAGAATGTGATATCCAGCACTGCAGCAAGGACTTGATTTCCTCTCTCTTTATGTCTCTGTATAAATATTGAGTGCATGTGTTTCCATTCTCCAAATAAGATAAAAGTAACACGGAAAATTGCAATGTAACAGCAAAGAAGACTCTGGAAAGGCTATTGCCCAATTTTTTTCAGCAGGAAGCTGAGGCTTCCAGTCTTTTGTATTTCACACAAGAAACAATTCCTTTGTGCCATGCTCTACACTTGCGGTTATTTTATTAGGGTTCTGGCTTCCTCTGCAATCATATTAAAATCTGCCACTGAAGTTTATGAGAGCAGTGCTTATAATGGGAATGCAGGAAAGAAGATATAGCTAACATTGACTAATGCAATAATGTAACATATAATTCAGGGATGCTGAGATGGCAAAGGGAAATCTTGTCTATTTCAAGTTTCAGGAGAATGATATTGAGCAGAAGGAGATCTGGGTCAGATGTTTTAAAACTATGATGGATCCATTTCTTTTATCAGAGCAAATCCTCCAGTCACAACTGGGCAACGAAGATATTGGCGTGTGGCAGTCCTGACGGCACCCCTGCCTCTTTTCTAAACATGCCTAGCAATGTGCCTTAGATCAGAAATAATTACCTGGGCATGACATGAAGTTCAATTAAAGTGAAAAGTTGCATCATTTATTATGAAAGGAATCACTTAGGACCAGTTTTCCATCTTTCTTTCCAAAACCATGCATTATTTGGCCCTGCCACTTGCTGCCCTAGCCCTGGCATGTCTCAAGAAATGCTGGCATATGCTTTGTGCTGCTACATATTTCAGACCACTGCCATTTTAATCATTCGACTCCCAATAAGCCAACAGAGGCAGCCATCTCCCCACCAGCACCACACGCCCTGGCAAATATTTCTCGTTGCGGGATAATGTCACTTCCATTGGGCCAGAGCCAGACTCCTGCAAACGGACATGCCGGTGAGCTGCTTTGGCTACAGTTCTGCTACCGCCTGAAGTGCCAGGAAAACTTTATGTCTGCTATAAGTGAGCAACAAGAAGAAAAAGAGCATATACACACTTGCCACCCCCTCTTTTAAATCACGGGCATGGAGGGAGAGAGAGAGAAAGAGAGAGGCCGATACTGAAAAAGAATGTATTTCAAAGGACCTGCAAAAGTCACCAAAATCCCCTGTGTATTCACCTCACAAATACCTCTGTGAAAAGATTTGTGTGGGGAACATTAACCTCTGCTCTAGTTTCCACAAGTTTCTTCACCCTTCAGCACTGAGCTTGAAAATCATCCATGTAACATTCATTGTATAAAGATTTTCCCACTACTTACTGTCCTCGCTTGAATAGCCCGTTATTATATTGGGTTCAGGACCAGACCCAAAGTTGTTCACTGCCTGGACTTTGATATCGTAAGGTACAAAGGTGGGGGTGTTCTGCAATACCAAGAAATGTTTTTGCACCGTTTCTTCTTCCCATTCAGCGACATCTTGCTGTCTCCAGTTCACTTTGTATTCCAGGCCTGGTCCATTGTGCTCCATGGGCTTTAAAGGCTGCAGATGAAACCGACATGAATCACATGTTGTTGTTCAAATGGAAAAAAACCCCTGTAGCTTAAACGAGAAGTCATTTTACAGAAGAGTTGGCTATCATTCTCCAAGACAGGAAAATTAACTTAAGTCACAAAAAGGATCTTAAGATAACCGAAAGAGTATTGTGGTTTTTCAAAAGTATGCAAGAAATGAAACAGATGGATTGAAAGCATATAGATTATTAAATCATATACTTTTATGCTGGAGACATTACTCTTCTATTTGCAGGAAGTCTGCTTTTGTTTTACCATGAAAATCAGCTCAAATAAAAAAAAGTATTAACTGTGTGTATGATACATTCATTTTAATGTTGCATAGCAGATTTGACCATTAAAATGTAAGATTACCCTGTAGAGCATTAAACCTCCAACAACAGCAACAACGGCAACAAAATCCTAAATTAGGTCTGGATAACTTAATGGATAATTGATAGTGCTATTTTCATGACTTGTTTGAGGCATTCTTCTAGGTAGGATCCATTTATACAGTGGTAATATGAATCTTCCTTCCCTTCCATTTCCCCTCTGTCAAAATTTGTACTGTAAATTCCTTCAGGGAAAGGGCCAGGAGCTTCTTATTTTTACTTATTTATTTTATTTTGTTGGGTGGAGGGAATAAAGGGAGGGTTAGTTTATGTTTCTTTGTAAAACTCCATGTCTAGTGATGTCCTTGTATAAATAAGAAATTGCATTGTACTTTCATGAGAGAACACAGTGTGTGCACAGACCGATTATGAATCCAGAATGGCTAGTTTAGTTGCTGTGATTTACAGGAAAGTCAACATGTACATTAATGAAGTTGACATGATGACATAATTACTACAATAGCTGGATAGACAATGCCAGTCCAGGAACCATGTGACTAAAGCAAACCCATGGCAATTATATGACTGAAGCTGCCAGCATCAATTCACAGAAAACCAAAGGCCAGAGGGCAAATTTGCAGGCCTTCTTTGTTATTTTCCACCCAGAAGCTGTGGCAGGTAATGACAGAATCTCCTTTACTGAACAGGGTGGGAAGACGAGGTCTGTTCCAGTCATGAAGCTTATTCTTTCCATCAGATGGTTGTGGATTTTAGACTTTCTTATTTATGTAGCTCCATGCTGTTTACAAGGGAAGTATGAAGCACAGAAACTTTGGTAGGAAAATAATGGCAAGGAAGAAACAAGGTGGTATTTTAGCAGGAATAAAATGGAAAAGCAAATATTAAGCTATTCCCTAGGTTACTCCTCTGCTCTTATGCCAAGGAAATTTTGAGAAATCACGTATCAGGGGCAAGCTGCATGTTGTCCTGAAGATGTTCTAAGAAGTGACACTGTTACTTCTTACTTTAAGGAAAGAAATAGCAGAAGCCCTAAAACACGGTCTCCCTGCTGTCGTCCCCATCCAGATCAGCATCCCCTCACCAATTTTCACTGGACGATGAAAATCACGGGGCAAGTGAACAACACCAATCAGGAGCATGGGCTAGGCTCACAGTGGGGCAAAGTAAGCCTCCTGCCCTCCACAATAGCATCTTGATATAGATTTGAGGTGTTGCAATTTCTTTAAAGCAAAAAAGAAAGATGTAGCTGCTGCCCCTATCTTGAAAGTAGCAGGTAGTTTAGGTCTTGATCCAGTACTATGCATGCTTATTTCAAAGTCCGACTGTGCTTAATATGTTTAATAAAGGAACTGCATGTGCGATCATTGTGTGCCTTAATTTCTTTTAACAGGACATTACCTCCCATGTCATGTTCATCTCATGTGGTTTAGATGCTTCAACTCGGATGTTTTCTGGGTTCTTGTCCGGAGCTATGCATCAACAAAATAAAATGCAAAAATATTTTAATTAAGCAGCCTTTTATTTTTCCCCATATGCTTGCACTTATAGAGGATTGACTGTCTTCTTAATGAATTGGATTTCCTGATAATGATAATACAGCACCAAAAAGGCAGTAAATAAGCTTAAGAAAAGCTTAGAAAAATTCCATGTTTGCAATGCAATTAAGTTACCAGCTTCAGCCACACACCACCCTTTTTGTTTATGTCTTAGGCAGTTAACCAAAAGGGCTCCTTTTGATACTAATTCCAAATAGCAGAGACATTGTGCGTTGAAAGGACTGTCTTATGAGAGACCTAAGTACAGACATCCAGCCTAGGACACCCTTGGATACTGTGATCAATTGTTGTATAAAAAACACAATGGAAAAAAGGCATACAAAGGATATGGTTTCAGTCATTTTGGTGAAAATGATTGCATAAAAATTAAATGGTAGTTTCACAAAGTGCCAGATGTTAATGGAATTATTCTAAAGAGACGGCCCATGGGACTGGGAAAACAGAAGGTGTATGATTAGTATGAGGCATAGAACTGGAAAGCTGGGGAAGGCGCAGAGACGGCATTAAAAAAGGTTAGGAGAATATAAATGAACAAGCCTTACAGAACAGCTGTTCTTTCAAAGTATTTTCAGGAGCTGGTTATTTCATGTTAAACCAAGAGAAATTGGTTGTGAACAGAAATTGTCCAAAGTCCGGTGTTGCTACGGGACACATAATAAATCTTGCTAGGTCTCTACCTAGAAAAGGCACCTACATACAGTCAAAAAGGCCAGGCTGAATGTTAAAAGCACCACATTAACTTTTCTAGGAATCGTAGCTGATTTTGGTTATGTTCATCGTTGTCCCAGGGTGAAGCAGTCCCTTTCAAAGGAAACCCTGACAGACGAGGGCGTGCGGCAGCAATGTCTCTGTCTTTTCATTAAAATCAGTTGCTTATATTCTCAACATGCATATGAGGCCCCAGTCACATCAGCAAAGAAAGAAGGTGTTCCCAAAAGACTACCCTGACAGTGCTTTTCAAAACTCTTTTCTCTTGCCCACTGGGCATTCCAGTGCTCTTTTAATGTCAGGAGACAAGAGAAGGTCTCTGCTGGCTTGGACCAAAGGTCCACGTGATCTAACGTCCTGGTAGTAGCAAAGTGAATGCTGACAAGAAGCCAACAAGAAAGGATGTAGCCAAATTCTTCCCCTGCTACCACCTGGCGTTCAGTGCATCCTGACGATGGAGGCCACATCACAACACATCTCACTCTGTCCTCTTTCTTCATGCTATGCATGATGAGGAATCTTAGAACTATTAGTTCAAGTTGCTGTGGGCAATGGTCGGGGATGCTGCACACTGCAGTCCAAAAACATCTGGAGAAACCTCAGCCCTGCTTCTTCATGGTCCTGCTCAGGCATCTATTTTTCATCCTCTCTGGAAAATCCAACTTCTTTTAGCCTCTTCTTACAGGGAAAGTAATCCAAATCCACTACCATTCTGAGTGCTCTCCTACATACCGTTTCCAGAGCTGTTCTATCCTGTTCACATCTGGCAGCTAAACAGTATGCCAAATGCAGCCCCGGCTTGAATTTATCTTGTGTATGGAACATGGCCTAGAACAATTTTATGTTCCCATTTGAATAGGACATCAATTACAAAGAATACGCTTTGGAAGATGAGTCCTGCTAGATGTTTTGAATGACATCTCCAAGCATTCCTGACCTTTAGGCGTGTTGGCTGAGGTTGGCTGAATCATAAAGCTGGTGTGGTGTAGTGGTTAAGAGCATGGAACTGGGACTCAGAGGATCTGGGTTCTAGCCTCCGCTCAGCCAGGGAGCCAACTGGGTGACTTTGGACCAGTCACAGACTCTCAGCCCAACCTACCTCCCAGGGTTGTTGTTGTGGGGATAAGATGGAGGAGGAGAATGATGTAAGCTGCCTTGAGCCCTTTGTAGGAAAAAGGCAGGATATAAATAAAAAAATAAAAAAATAAAAAAATAAAGCAAGCAAGCAAGCTTTCAGAGGAGACCAGAAAGGATGCTTTACAGGCAGAAAGAGAAGCATAGATTTTGAACAGGGGTGTGTGTGTGTGTGTTTTACAAATTACTGTATTCACAACAGTGTCAAGCAGTACAGGAATGGCCAGCAAACAATTCTCTACCATCTTCCAGCTAGCCCATAGGTTAACCTAAAAGGACTAAAAGAATGGTCCTATGGCCCCTAGGTAGCATCTGAGAGCCATAGGATAATTTGGATTGCCAGATGCAAGGTCAAAAATGGAACTGTGACCTCAGAGCTGGAGATTTGTGCCTGCATCCACAACCCCTCACAGCAAGTATGGAAAGCGCTGCTCCATCTGCCTTCCAAGATCAGGAAATTGGCCTTGGTGTGGGGATGGAGGAGGTGGGGGTGGGAGGAGACAGAGAAGAGGAAGGCTTCCCTCCCCTCAGAAGCACTTCAGTCAGATGGTTATTTTTAACCATCCAGCTGAAATGCAGAGTGAGAGACACAGAGATGTAGAGATTGCCTTTGCTCTCCAGGAGATGCTCATATTCCTCAAAATTTGGGGGCTTATGAATAGTTAGGTGCAATTAATAGGATTGTTCCCTAAAACTGCAATTCATTACCCAGTTCCCCAGGAGTAAGGTCCACTGAATTCAAAGGGGTTTATTTCAGAATTGCTTCAGCTAGCTTAAGCTACTGCACAGTACAAAAACGTAATGAATAAAGAAACCAACATTCTCAGGTTTGCATTAGTAAGAACCTAGAATTTGCAAAAGTCAAAACAAATAGGCAAGATGACAACAACAACCTGGCATACCATTCTTCATATATGGTGTAACAGAATATAAGCAACAGGTGATGAATAATATATACCAGCAGGAGGTGTTTCATATCGTTCTGAAAGTTCGCTGGGCTGACTTCTCCCAACAGCGTTAACTGATATGACACGGAACTGGTATTTTACGTAAGGGACCAGTGGCAAAACTACTGTAGTATCATTTCCCGGTACCCTGATTAATTCCTGCCACTTTCCAGGCTCCCACTGGTTCTCTTCAAATTCCACAATAGATTCTAGAAAGGAAAATGAGAGAAGATACAGCAAGTAATGCCTGTGAATTGAGGAAACAAACATTCTTGGAATCAAACATATGAGAATAGAAGAAAGTAATTAGCAACAAAACGCTTTCAACAATAAAACCAATTAAGCAGCTGTTTTAGGGTTCTTTATTCAATCTAGATCACTTGCTCTCTCTTTAGGAAAACAATAGCAAAATAAATCTGCCTTACCATTAATTGGACTATTGTTGTTGCTTCCAGCTTTCCAGGACAGTCTGACACTTCTGCTCTGCTTTTCTGAGAGGTGGAGCTCTTGTGGGGGGTCAGGAGCATCTAAAATAATTGGGGAGAAAAACAGGAAGAATGGCATTGGCCGCAGGGCTTTGCTCACAGCAAGAGATACAGGAATAATTTATCCATAATGCTGTACTTCCGAATAGCACCCTACAAACCATCAGAATGAAAAAACATAACATGGCTTGTGGTATAAAGGTGTTTCAAAAGGAAGTACTGAAGATACTTTGGGTATTTGGCATTAGGGCTATTGCATGTGACCTGGCTCATGCACACATGAATGGGAGGAGCCTGTGGGTGCATGCCAGGCCCCCAAATTCTGCGTGCACGTGAGCCAGGGCATTGCTCCTCTCCTTGACATGCCTTCTTGACATTGCTCCTCTCCTTGACATGCTCCTCTCCTTGACATACCTTGCAGCCAACAACTTTGTGCTTTACAGACTGACACAAATACTCTGGCATCCATTTTGGAGGACCAAAATTGCATTGTCAGATCCTTGCACTGTTTTAGAAAGTATTCAAAGTTTAAAAACAAAAGGGTAGTTGGGAAGTATGAGAAATATTAGTTCTGTGAATGGCAGAGCACTATGTAAGAGAAGGAAAAGAGGGCAATAAATAAATCTAATATCAGCCATAAGAGGCACTTGAATGTGCTGGAATCCCAGGAGCGAGCAAAAGTTCTCTTCCTCTTGTTAAAAAAAAAGGGAGGGGGGTAGAATAATTCTGATTTTATCACAGATTGTCAAGGTCCAATTCCCATAAGCCCCAGCCCCTTAGCAACTGTCAAGACTGATGAGAGTTGCACTCCTAACAACCTCTGGAGGGTCACCCCTGTTTTAGCCATCCCTGCAGGTCTAAAGTGGAGAATATTGGTGGGCTGCTCCCAAGACACAGCCTGTGACTGTATGTGACCTATAATTTAGACCACTTCTCAACAAGCAGCAGAATTAGATAGCAGGGCTATCAATGTTGGGGTGGGGGAACAAGGACCATTCGGTCCAGGCCCCACATTCATGGACGGCCTCAATTTCAATGTGCTGTTGCAGGTCAATCATTTCTACCATTTAGCAACGAGCAGCCTCCTTGTGATGAGGCTTGGCATGCTGGATCAGACCAAGGGCCCATCCAGTCCACCAGTCTGTTCACACAGTGGCAAACTAATTTCTTGCAGGATCCCACAAGGAGGACATAGAAACATAGAGGCAGAGTGAGTCAGAAGGGGTCTCCCGGGCCATCTAGTCTGACCCCTAACTCCAGCCGGCTGCACTCATGACATGCCTACCATGTGCCTGTCTAGCCTATCCTTGAACACCCTCACCCATGAGGTCTCAACCACTTCCTGTGGAAGCCCATTCCATACACTTGGGGCCCTAACAGTCAGGAAGTACTTCCTGGCATCCACCCTAAATTTTGAATGTTACATGAATGCTACAACCCTTCTTCCAGTTTCTGAGCACCATACAGAAATACAGCTGGCCCAACACCTTGGCCATTTGGGATGCCCTTTTCTGCATTTTTTCCAAATCTAAAATATCCTATTTTAGGAGGAATAGCTAGAATCATACACAGGAATATACACAGAATGTGCATAAAAGAAATCATGCCCCTGGAACATGGGGCTTTTCTACATAAGGAGATTAACTTGTTGCTTTACTGAGACTTTTTCTTCCACTTTTACTGTGGGAGGAAAAGTGTGCCCTTTATATGGATTTTTTTCCTGGGATTTCCATTTATCTGCCTTTATAGACTACTAACAAAGTGGCATTGTGGTGTATCTTCAGTGTAGCAGAATTTCAAGCTTTGCATGTGGCTTTTGTTGCACTCCAAAATGGAATCCTGTGCTTTTCTTAGTCTAAAAATCCCACAAAAAGGACCGGAAAACTTAAGAAATGACCTGGAGGTTGCCGCTGTTCTGAAAAGGGGCTGCCAACTTCCGTGAGTGAGGGGACATGAGCAGATCATGGCTGGGTTCATGCATAACAACAAACAATGCTATGTAGTTAGAACAGCTCCAGTTATTTTGCCATGATGTACCCAACAGCTGATCAAGTGGCTTCCACTTCTTCCCTACTTAGTCCTCCCACCATGGCTGAAATTCAGTTTTGAGGTACATCATCCCTGCTGATGTTGCCTGCCTTTTTCGCATTGGTCCAAGCATAAAGGTTGGATGGTTGGAAGACTCCCAGAATAGTCACGCTCTTCAGGGGACTCTGTGGGCAGAGTTGCATGGGATAACAAGCGACGGAAGTTTCTTGCACAGGATGATTTGTGGTGTCATCCAAGCCCTGTCACGGTATTTCAGCATGGCGTGTTGGGTTTTTAGCAAACCATGGCCTGTTCTATGTTTTCCATGTTTTGGTTTCTCTGGCAGTCTGAACTCAGCACTCTGGTTTCCATGGCCCTGGTATCGAGCTACCACAGAATCAACTGCAAAGTGGGGCAGTTGTTGCAAGAACAACCCCAGCCATCTAGTGCAGGATTAGATTTCTGGTGCAGTGGTTCATGGGATACATGCCAACTGTGGGAGGACAAAGCAAGGTGGGTGGAAACCACACTAGCATAGAAACCACATAATCATTTGCCAGATACATCCAGACCAAAAAACTGCATCAGGGAAACCACAGAGGTTTGCTTGTCGTGACATCTGAACCCAGCCTGTGGTGGTTGCATTCCATGGCCCTGGAAACTATGACCCTGGGATAAGACATAAGCCATGGTGGTACAGAAAACCATAGAACAAACCATCATTTTTCATTGTGTCTCCTAAACACGAAATAGATCGTGTTGAGTTAGGAAAACATGACAGGCCAACAATGGTAAAGAACCACTGTGGCTTGTTGCATTGTCTAAACCGAGACAATGAATGTCTTGTGCAATAAAGACTCAGAAATTAGAGGTCAGAGCACAGAGGAAAGAGGCTGATTTCTCCAAGCCAGGAGAAATTTCAGGCACCCTCTCTGCCCTGCCAGTGGGGTGAGCCTAAGCTGTTTTTATTTTCTAAGTGTGGCACATGCTCATTCTTTCTGCTTAAGGGTAGATGGAAAAAAAGAAAGAGGAAAAAGAAATCACTGCTTCAAAAGCTGGAAATGCTGCCCAGGAAAGGTCAAATTGCACTCCTTGTCTCAGCCACAGCAGGGCTCTTATTAAGCTGCCATCCTGGTAGCGGGGAGGCAACGAGGCAGAGGCAGAAGACGATTCTACATAAATATGCGATTCTTTATGGGTGGTTAAAAATAGCAGAGCTGGGTCTTTAAAAGGCAGCACAACATGGAGGTCTGGGAGCTAGATTTGAAATGACATATATATTGAAGCTAAAAGGATCACAGCTGGGAACAGCATTTTCAGCTCTGAGGCAGGAGGGGCCGCCAAGTACAATTTTAATGCAAGGCAAGGTGGGAGGTGAAGGTTGTTTTCGTCCACATTTAGAATGCATCAGAATTATAGGATGTCTGAGAATTCTGTTCAAGAAAAGGAGAGTGCAGTTTTGTAGTGCCTCTGCACAGTCAGGGTACCACTCTGGGCCGTTGTAACACTTAGTGGGATGGAAAGGGAAAGAGCCCCAAAAGGCAAGAATTAGTGCGGTGCCTAAGGACAGCTACAGGGAGAAATTCAGAGCTCATCTAAAGTGGTTAACCATGTCATGCTACCTGAAATCCTGTGATTTCTTCTTCATGCCCAGTCATAGAAACAGAGTGAGTCAGAAGGAGCCTCCTGGGCCATCTAGTCTGACCCTCGGCTCCAGCCTGCTCTTCACACATGCCCACCATGTGCATGTCTTGAACACCCTCACCAAGGGGGCTCAACCACCTCCCGTGGAACCTCATTTCATATCCTAGGAGTCCTGACTGTCAGGAACCTTGGTTCCTTGAGTTTGGCTCCACTGGAACACATCCTGCCCTCCTCTGCAGGGGAAAACAGGTCTCTGTTCACCTCCGTGTGACATCCCTCACGTACCTGTATGTCAGCAAGAGATTCCCCCCAGAGTCTCTCTTCTCCAGGCTGAAAAGACCAGTTCTCTTGGTGTCACCTCATACGGCATTCCCTGCAATCTGACCACCATCCTTGTGGCCCTACGCTGCGCCAATTCCAGTCATCTCTTAACACTGGATATTAGGGTGTCACCTTTGGTGACTTTGAAGCATGTAAAAATCAAAGAGTGTGGAAGCACAACTTCCTGAAGCTAAACAAGTCTAAGTCTGGCTATTACTTTGGATGGGAGATTATCTGGGGCTCTGTGTACATTGCCTTGAGTTACATGCTGGAAAAATGCTATGAAGCCAGTTTTTAATGTTAGTTTTTAATGTTGCTTTGTATATTGTAACTGTGGCTGTTTTATTTATTGTTGTGAGCCGCCCCAAGGCTTGTCGCAAGGGGGCAGCATACAAATTTCTAAATAAATAAATAAATGAACGAATAAATGAATAAATAAAGTACATCCAAAGTTACCACATATGACCTTTATGCAGAGTAATGACTGAAAGGTCACAAGAGGGTAATACCTTTAATATGCTTATAACCCAATATGCTTAACATTCAAATGTCTGCCATTCAGGTTCTGGAAAGCTCCAAAGCAAGACTGAGCAACTTTGTCAGGTTGAAGAGTCATTCCCTCCATTGATCAAAACCAGCAACAACAAATAGAGCCAGTGTGGTGTGGTGTGGTGGTTAAGAGCCTGGGACTGGGACTCAGGCGATCCGGGTTCGAGTCCCCGCTCAGCCATGGAGCCAACTGGGTGACTTTGGGTCAGTCACAGACTCTCAGCCCAACCTACCTCACAGGGTTGTTGTTGTGGGGATAAGATGGAGGAGGAGAATGATGTAAGCTACCTTGAGCCCTTTGTCGGAAAAAGGCAGGATATAAATCGAAAAATAAATAAATAAATAACAAATAACTCCTCAAAAATAGCAAAACAACAGCAACAAACAAACAAACAATGTAGACGGATAATGTGTTACATTTAGCTTTGAAGCAGACGTAATATGACCTGTAATATTTAGCACTCTGCAGCAATTTATTTGCTCTACAGCTTTCCCAGAACTCTAAGATGTTAGTTGGTAGCCCACCATTTTTTTTGGACAGAGTGATCTATGCTTTTTGGCCATTTTAGAGAACAACAGGCCACACATCCCATTGTTTGATACACGACGTGTAAATGTGTATGTGCACACACATTAACGAATCTGACTCTTTTGCAACAAGGTCCTAAAATTCAGGATGCGATCCATAGGAGAATTGAACAGCACTTAAGGAAGTTTTTTGTCCCAGAAGGAGTTAAACCAGCAGAAATATTTAGTTTGAAAACACAAAGACAAAATTCACTTACCAAGGACTGTTATACGGGTATCATCTGCAGCGCTATCAAGAGATGTACTGCCTATGCAGGTGTAGACTCCCTGATCTTCTAATTCCACATTTGGTATAAACAATGTATCCATCTCAACAATTATCCTGCAAAGGAAATGATACATGCATTTATTCATTTATTTTATTTATAACCTGCCTTTTTTCTCCAAGGAACTTGAAGTCCATCCATCCATCCGTCCGTCCATCCGTCTGTCCTCCCTCCCTCCTAATCTTCTGCATCCTCCTGCTCTGCATTTAATGTTCACAACAATCTGTGAAGTTTCCATACCACCTAATAGCTGAAGCTTTACAGGCAGTTCACAACAGATTCAAGAAACAAGGCATAATAGAGGAAAAGCAACCACAAACATTTTCTGCATTAAACATGTAAATCAGTTTTACAGTTTACAAACAGTTTAGCAAATGGAGTAGACCTCTTAAAAGCATTTTCATTAATGGTCTCTATGAAGCCATTAATGGAAATGACAGAATAGTAACAAATCAATCGGGGATTTTTTTTTTTTTAATGCTGTACCATTACTCTTTTTTGAACCGACCTTGGAAAGTCTGGTGCTGTACACAAGAATCATGCTCACAGCAACAAGGTCATACTTTACAGGGAACCCTGGTAATGTTGCATTTTATGTAGCTGGCTTATTACAAGGACACAAGCATGTGCGCACGGAGGCAACAAGTGTTGCTCGAACCGTTCCAGGCACCTGTGGTTGAACTAAACTCTGTTTTATGTGCATCTGGAGATGATCAATCTCTGAAGCAGTCCAGACGGTGCTATGCAGTGTTTACTTAACATTTCAATCATTCTGTAAGATAGCTTCCAGCATCGCAGTGCACAGATGTGGGCATTTGGAAAGCATCTGCACCTTTTAAAATCTGTTGCCTCATCAGCAGGGCCTCTTCAAGAGTCCTGCAGATCAGGGCTGGTTGGTTTGATAAAAAGGACTCTCCATCAGCAAGGGCTTCACAGCTATGAAGTGTGTGCGTTCCTACACTTATACTGGCATTCATCTTCATGTGAAACATTTTAAAAAGAGGAAGAATATTTTTAAAGGGGTAGAATTAAAGTGATTCTAACCCTTTGAAAACATCACTGGTAGGGTGTCCAAGAACAACATATGTTTATTTCAAGGGATGCAAGTGGCCAGTTTTAAACCTCTGGGTGCAAACCTAGATATGTAGAACTTTCTTTCCCTGTCTAGACATGTATAATTAATTGATTTACAAGGTGTACTTCTTCCTTTTTCACTTACTCTGGATAGAATTCTTCACTAGAGCATCCATGAATTTGTATTTAGCAGGTATATTCAGCTGATTTTTTTCTGTGTATGTTATATAAAATGTAACATGGTGGTTTTACCACTAGAGGTCGGTCCAGGACAGCTATGAAGTTTCCAGTTAGACTGCAGAAACATCACCTACATTAGTATCTTACTAAGAAGGGAACCAATTCTAACTCTTGCTCTACTATAGCAAGTCTTATAGATTTCATATGTTTTAAGGATTCATACAGAACCTTAAAGGAGACATCATCAGGTGAGCTATCAAATACACCCCAGGGAGAATCAAAGTTTTAATTCGGTTTGTTATATTAGTGTAGAAACAAAATTCTGGGGTGATATGGAACCAACTGATGCTCTGATGAAGGTTATTGTAGGTTCTGTGCCTTGGGATGTCTGGAAGGATCAGAAGGGCAGAAAGGTGGGCTCCAGGTGTCCACCAAACCTAACCCCCATGTACTGATAGAGATGCTACATCTACCTCGGATTGGTTATGATCATTTAGTGATATTTTATTTTCAATTTTATCCTGCCTTTTTCCTACAAAGGGCTCAAGGCAGCTTACATCATTCTCCCCCTCCATCTTATCCCCACAACAACAACCCTGGGAGGTAGTTTGGGCTGAGAGTCTGTGACTGGCCCAAAGAACCCAGTTGGCTCCATGGCTGAGCGGGGACTAGAACTCAGATTGTCTGAGTCTCAATCCCATGCTCTTAACCACTGCACCACACTGGCTCTTACATCTTACATCACTAGCTGGGATAACTAGAGGTGAGGCCCATTCACAGGTCGGATTTGCCTCATTATGATGCATGTTACACCTGCAAAGCAGCTGGCCCCACCCTAAACCCTCAAAGGAACCCTCAGTGGGGAATTCCATGTAGTATTCCATGACAAAGCCATCTGGGGTTAAACTTGGGTAGATTTGCCTGGTTTACCCTGCCCAGATTCTAGCAACTTGGCTGGCTTTCAGTTTGCAAATCAGCAAAGTGTGTTGAAGTCCACTCAATGCAAGTGGGTCATCTTCTCCAATATCACCCATCCCTAGTTCCAGGGGATCACTTGGCTCTCGGTTGGACTCCCTGTTCCTTCTGGCACAGCATAGATTTGGATCTGAAGCAGCTCAAGAGGCAATCATGGGTGATCATATTTTACTAATTTATTAGTTGCATTTCTACACCCACCAATAAAGATAAAGTAAAGGTAAAGGTTTCCCCTTGACATTAGTCCAGTCATGCCTGACTCTAGGGGGCGGTGCTCATCTCCATTTCCTAGCCGAGGGAGCCAGCGTTTGTCCGCAGACAGTCTCCATGCTCATGTGGCCGGCATGACTAAACACCGAAGTGCACGGAACGCTGTTACCTGCCCACCAAAGTGGTACCTTTTTATCTACTTGCATTTGCATGCTTTAGAACTGCAAGGTTGGCAGGAGCTGGGACGGAGCACGGGAGCTCACACCGTGTGCAGATTCGAACTGGCGACCTTTTGATCAACCAGCCCAGCAGCACAGCGGTTTAAACCACTGCGCCACCTGCAGTCCCAAAGTAAACAATAGCCAAAGCTTTTTGGGTGATTCATTAAGCACAAGTTAAAACCATAACATGCAAACATTTAACAATATATTCAGACCTTTCAGGGCTGCAGCCTCTTGGATAGTCTGTGCAGAATGGAAATGTTAGCACAGGTCATGCCACACACTGGACTTGGGACCTGCTAAATGAGCAGCCATGGATAACCCATCAGGATTTTATCCTAATTCAAGTCTACTTGGTACTGCAATGGGAGCTGAACCCTTTGGCTCAGCTTGTGGCCAGTGGGCTATACATGCCTCCTGCCAATTGCCTTTTGCAGCTGATTGGCCATGTGCTCAGTGTGATAGCTCTTCCTTCACTGTGTGTCCATGCCTGTTTCTTAAGCTGCTGGGTCATTCAAACACCTGGCTGCAGGCACCAGTTGCTCCTCACTGCAGTGGCAGGTGGTGTCTCAGAGTGGAGGCACTGTGCATTTTCCCTGGCTGCCCACTTTGCACATCGTAATGTATGAATGAAAGTAGTTTGAGGGTTGGGACACCATCCCTGTGACACGCAGCCGTCCCCACCTGCCTCAGTCCCTCCATACAGAGCTTTAGGGTGAGTGGCCCCATATCCCAGCCACATCCCAGCAGAGATGACTGTCAGTATTGCTACGGAAATGTTGTCCCAGGAGTTCCTCTGCTGTTCATGGGCTGCCTTGAGTGGGAGGTGGCCAGAGGGAAGGACAGCAAGGCCATGCGCATGTGCCATTGGAAAAAGCAGGTGAGCACCAAGAGAAATCATTGGCTATTCCTCTGAAAGTAAGCAATGTAAAAGGAAATTGGGTAGAAGCAAAGAATAGAGTCTCTCTTGTTACCTTCCATCTTCTGTGTCATTCTTTTCAATTTCCTTCCCATCCTTTCTCCATGATATTTTAAAGTGGTGCTTCAAATGTGGGTCATATTCAGAATTACATTTCAATAAAACTGAGTGTGATTTCAAAACTTGCGGATTCTTAGGCATGACAGAAATTTTGGTGGCATCTAAGAAGAAAGAAGAAAGGGATGTCCAAACTGTGGTGTCTGTTTTGTGATATTACACTTAAATGAGCAAATGGAACTTTCTCCTCTCACATTCCTCACTCCCTCTCCTGACACATTCTCCAAGAAAATCTGCTCCAGAAAGTCTGAGCTTTCAGTTGGGAAAAAAATACACTCACACCAATTTTTCAAGATATGAATACAAAGATACTGAATCTGTGTTAGGAATCCGAATGGAGAATGCTATGCATTAAACACATACCATATGTATGGTAGCTGTACAGCTAATGGGGTGGGTTAGAAATCTAATTAATAACAATGATAATAAAAATTCATAAAGAAAATCACACAGCCACTTCTGTCCAATGTAGCATGTGATATTACTGTTTGGAAAGGTAGAAATGTCCTCATTAGAGATAGAACCTCCCCCTTCTCCTCCCTCTGCCACAACTCTTCCCAAAACCATCAGGTGCCATGAAAGCAATCACAGCTGTACCTCGAACAGTTAGTGTAGCAGTGAGACCCCGTCTCCCAGCAGCGTTTTTCACCATGCAAGTGTAAGAGCCAGCGTCTTCCTTCCTTGTGACTTTGATCTCCAGCGTTCCATTTTGATTGGCCTCGAGATGTTTCATGCTGTCATCTTTAGTCCTAGAAAGGCAAGCAGGATCTTGGGTATGTATATGTGTGTATGTGTGTGTGTGTGTGTATTACCAGCAGTTTTAGCACATATGCTAATATGCTTTCTGAGTGATTTATGCAATGCAAAGCAAAGCAAAGCAAAGCAAAGCAAAGCAAAGCAGCAGAACACAAACTGCAATGTCCAAAGTCTAAAAAGCACTAAGCATGTGTGTGTGTGTTTGTGTGTGTGTGTTGTTTTAATGGGAAACCTTTATGGAAAAGGTTATTTCCACAAAACCTATTTGCAAGCATGTTGCTAGAGGTTAGGGATCATCGCAATGTCAGGACGGCCAGGGTTGATCCATGCTGCTGAGATGAAACAGAAGCGAGAAGACAGAGCAAGAGGACTGTTCTTTTATCTAGGAAGAGCAGAGACCACATCTTGTGACTCACTGGCGACTGAAGAGGAAGTGCGGGCGATAGGCTCAAGGCTGCCTGCTGCCCTCAGTGCTGCCATGCTCTGTTTTGGGGGCCAACTCCAACTAGCACTGCAGGAGACGCTGCTAGCGGTAGCTCCCTCCCCTCAGTGGCCCTCCCTCCCTCCCTCCCTCCTCGCCAACAGAGCTCCTTTCCACCTGTGAAGGGCGGCAGTGTCTCCTCCTATCCTCCCTCCGGCCGGTGCTTCCGGAAATTAAGATTGCTCTGTCGAGGCACCAACTTCTGCATGTTTGGACCAAAGAAAGTCCTACAGTCCCCAGCATCTCCCTGGGAGGGTGGGAAGATTTAGGGCTTTTTCTGTATAGATATGTATAGGATTGTGCCCATAGCATCTCTGTTTAAAATGAGGAAAACAACCCAGATTTTTCTGCCATTTTTAAAAGCAAATAATCAGCAACACCATATATGGCAGTTGGTATCAGACCCCAAGTTCTTTGCACCTCTGTATTGATATTGGTGAATATTCTTTAACAAGATCCTGACCTCCTTTAAAAAAAAGAGCAAGTTATCAGAATATATATGCATCCTATTTCCTAATAAAATGTAATTAGCAAAACTTGTGACCCTTTCCAGAACAGCCAAATACCTCATTTTTTTCTTCTTAGCCACATCAGAATATTTCTGATTGTCTATACAGTAGCAATGCTTTCTATTCATATAGATTTGGTATAAAACTACAGTGCTCCTTTTAAATGTATTTAAAAATATCTGGCAGTAATATTTCCACTCAATTAAATTTATTTGATTTGACCATCAGCCGTAAGAAAATCTCAGATATGTAATTCTCAGATCCTACTTAATACCTCATCATAGTCTCATTTGCCTCCATAACTGACATTCAGGGGTTCTTTTTTCTTGGAACTTTTAAAAGCTTAATGTCAGCCCTGCTTCCAGTAACAGATGATGCCTTGCAACGTGAGATCTCAGGAGAAGAGTAAGTTTCTAGTCCAATGAGTGACATTTTTCTGAAGAGCTGAGCAATCCGAGTAAAGTTCTGAGGTGAATTTGTACACCTAAAGAAAGCTGTGGGGACCTCAGAGGATTTGAGTGCTTTGGTGTCTTTTCAAAAATAACATTTGCTTTTCATTAATCCACCTAAATTGCTCCTGAGCAAGGAAACCCTCTGAGCAAACCGACTCTGTTGACCTTTGCTTTCCTGAAGATAAAGGAAATGGAACACCAGCTCATGGGGACCTTACCATTTCCACTACTAACAAACAATGCATGGCTTCATTAACCTTGTCAGATGAATGCACTGAAATCCTTAAATTACATGCATAGTTAAACTCATCTTCTTGGCATTGTATGATAGTAAGCTGTGTTAGATGGATTAAAAAAATCATTGCAGTTTAAAAAACACACACAAAGACATCAGCACAGACAGACACAAGAGGATATGAAATGTCAATAGCAGTCTCTGAAAAAGAGAAAGGAGCTGCAATAAAGCTTACCAAGAAATATCAGGAAACGGTACCGCAAAAAACTGACAATATAGATAACTCGCATAACCCACCACTGCGACATACTCTTCACCATCCGGGGTTAATATTTCTGGGGGAATTTCTGAAAAAAGCAGATAGGATATGGCAATAAAACAAAACGCATCCCACTGCAGATGTATTAAAAAAGAGCTTTACAAAACGGGGAATGGGAAAATGTCATGTACTAAAATAAAAAGAAAGTGAGATGCACTTAGGAATGGGTCCAAGCGTTTCCTAATCACTCAATGTACAGAGGAAACATATGAGCCTCGTTGTAATGCTTGGCCGGTTGTCCTGCAATTGCAGGAGCAAGAGGGTAGTCTCCATGACTCCATGGACAATGGGATGAGATTGGCTGAAACACTACACCCATCTCTTCCTCCACTGGTCCAGCTAGACTCCCAGCAACACATCCTGAACCTCAGGAACTGTGGCAGCTTCAAGACAGTCTGTGGTAGCAGGAAATCAGCATGGCACAGACACCGAGACTGATGGGATCCCGATGGGGAAGGCGTCCCAGCAGCGGATGAGAGCACAGTACGGATCTCAAGGCCCAGTGCGGGCTGCTGACACCACAGTCCATGCCTGCCCTGGGCTAGGCTAGTCCACTGTGCCTGCCTGGAGCAGTCTATGCCCAAGCAAGGTTGCTCCATTTGGATTTCACTTCATTTCTCATATTTCCAATATGTAGATCATTTTATTCTATTTCTGCATCACTTGGAGAGCTCCAACCACAATGCATTTTTGTGTGCATTTCTCTTAATAAACACAATTTGCGTGGGACTTTTCGTAACATATTTCATTTATTTCAAGTGGCTTCCCTAATGCTTCTCTGGGTGTTCCCTGCCCCTGTGCACATTTTGGACACATTTTTAATTCTGAGAACTGCACCACATAATTCTGAGCTGTGTGAGCCAGTCCCTTTCAGCATGTCTTCTCTAGAGGAAAACAAAGTTTAAAAGGAGGATAGAGAGGCAAAAATACTTGCCTTCCTCCTTCGACATTACTGGCAACAATGGGCACTGGATACTTGGAAGCCTGCAAGATCAGCAGCTTTTATCTAACGAGGACAGAATTGTCTGATTAAGCACTCAGGGCCTTCAGAAACCAACTCGTGTAACCCAAAAAAAGGAAGAAATGCAGTTGATCCACTTTCAGGATCTTACCCAGTTTCCCAGATGTAGATGACAGCCCCCTTTTGACTTCCCATTCTCATATGAGTAACTAAAATAGTTGTGCGACCTGCACCTATCCTTGATACATCCAAAGTCTTGGAGCTCACCATGATCAGGGTTAAAAGAGATATCAGGTCTCTGAGTAGGCTGGCTTTGATAAGAACATTGAAAACTGTCTCATGCCAAGTCAAGCAACTGATTCCTGCACACCAACCAACAGGGGCTTCCCAGGGTTTCAAGGATGACCCTTTCCAAGCCCTACCTGGAGGTTCTTGGGATTGGTTCTGGGACCTTCTGCATGTAGTCATGTCCTCCACCACTGAGCTACAGTCTGTATATGGAATGGCCCTCACAAAGGGGGACAACTTACCAAGAACGTCAATGTTTGCTGTGGCGAGGATTGTGCCGTGTTTGTTGGTAGCCTCGCACTGGAACACTGCAGTGTCTTTCAGCACTAGATCGATGACACTGATCTCCCTTGGGGAATAAGAAATCCGCATGGATTTTGCTTCTGCCTCTATTTTTTTAAAAAAAAGCAGACGACAAGGTAAGAAATTGTTTGCAGAAGTTTTAGAGGTATGCGCCAGCTGCAAGGGATGTGTTGCTCCATGTGAGGAACAATTCAAGGCAAATCTGGTTTAACATCTTATGGGATAAATATAGGACAGTGTTTTAGCCATCTCTTTAGCATCTTTTGTTCATTATGTTAGTGGGTAAAATAGTTGAGTCTGTAGTTGCATGTCATTTATCAACAAAAGTTGGAAATGCATGTTTCAGCCCCATCACTTCAGTGGTAATACATGTATTGGAGGGACTGATCCTTTGGCCGCTGGACATTGTTGGGAAGGTCTTAGAACACCTGGATTCTCAGATAGCAGGTCAGGCTCAGAGCTGGAATCTGCACCCTCCCCCCCCCCCGCCCATTTGCAGTTAGCACAGAAATTCCCATGGTAGCAGCCCTGCACCGGTTTGGGAACTGGACCTCAGAGGAGGGTGAAGAAGACTACAGAGGCCAAGAAACTGTCCTGTGACCCTTGCAGCCTCCTTCCCTTTCCCTCCTTATTGTCCCAGCTAGTTGGCTGAAAATGGCCATTTAGGAAAACTACATTGTGGCAGATATGGGAGGTGAGGATTGCCCCCACCTCTGGCCTTGCTCCACATAACAAGAGTATCTGGAAGCTGATAATCATTTCATAGGCCTGCACCTGAATTTTCCTTAAGCAGTTTATAGCTGACTTTGTTGTTTAGTCACAAAGTCATGCCCAACTCTTTGCAACCCCATGGAGAGCATTTCTCTCCTGTCCTTCACCATCCCACAGAGTCCACCTGACCCCACACCCCCACCGCCCCAGTGATCCCATCCAGCCACTGCAACCTCTGCTGTCCCCTTCTCCTTTTGTGGTCAATTGTCCCCAGCATCAGGGTCTTCTGCAGTGAATCCCTCCATCTCATTAGGTGGCCAAAGTATTTCAGCTTCATTGTCAGTACCTGTCCTTCTAGAGAACAGTCAGGGTTGATTTCCTTTAGGATTGACTGATTTGATATCTTTTCAGTCCAAGGGACTCTCAGGAGTCTTCTCCAACACCACAATTCAAAAATGTCAAATTGTCTCATTAGATTTAATCAAAGCCTCATTGCTGCTGCTCCCAAGTAATCATCCGGAGCGCAGCAAGTCAGGGGCCTAGATCAGTGCCTGGGCCTGCAGGGCCCTACTGGGACCTGGTGGGGCTGACAGCACACATGACAGCATCTTCCCTTTCCTCCCAATTTCAAAAACATTTTCTGTCAAAAGCCAACTTGCATGCATGCTGGTGGTCCCAAATCCTTTTATTCTATAGTCATGTTGATGTTAGGTTGATGCTATTTTGAAATATGAAGTGTTTCTTTTGTGCCCAAGGTTGGCAAAGAGGGTTTCTTCATTTTGGTTCAACAAGCGATGGATATAGAATCAGTTGTAACACATGGCATGGAAAGGGTGGGGAGAAATGGTATTTGTTTGCTCCACAAGAGAAGTAACACACATGAGCATTGAAAAGCAACCCCCCCCCCATAGAACATGAAAGACACAATCCTATACATGTTGAGACAGACAAAAGGCGTACAGATCCCAGTGCGACCAGTCAACAGGGCTGCCCAGGGCCTGCTACAGCTGCAGGACTTCCTTCTGTCTCAGCATGGCTAAGAGTTTGTCCTTAGTCCAGCCTCTCAAATCATCTTGAGCTTACCGCCAAAAAAAATGCCATTCCTTTTCCACTTCATAGTGGGCTCAGGGTTGCCAATGGCTTGACACAACAATACAAAGCTTCCACCTTTGCTGAAAACCCCACCTTTGGGTTTCAGTACCCACGTTGGTGGCTCTGTTGTAGAGGAGCAGGGGAAGGAGAAGGAAGAAGAGGAAGAAGTATTATTTTCATTATACAGTCACTGCTAGAGACCAATGAAGGGGAAAAGACAGATTATCATTACACCATTCCAAAGTAAAGCAACTACAATCTATGAAGCCATGGTCTTTGCAATACCCCCTCCCCCCCGCCACTGACATAGGATTTAAAACTGACCCATGTCATGCAGTTCAAATTAAACTCTCCTCCTTTTCCAGTGCCACACATAGCATCCAAACTATGTAGAAAGAGAGTGGGGGGATTGATATCATATATAATTTGGCCTAACCAAAAATAACGAGGTGGGAAGGAAAGGATCAAAGAAAGTGTGGAAGAATTAATTTCCTTCCAAAAGGTATAAAAGATTTCCCAAAAGACCAGTGCTGCCACTCTCACTGCAGTGAACCTCTTCAGGGCGAGGCTTATGCACATCCTGCATATGGAACAGGGTGCTATGGCTGTGCACAAGACCAGATGTAAGAACTGAGCTACCAAATAATTCTATGGCTGCTGCAGACAATGTTGGGAAGCCTTAGGATGGCAGCAAAACAATGCATAGAAAGAAATCAAGCATAGAAAACGCTTTTTGACAAATAAAAAGCAAGATTCTAGTGATGCACAAGTCAGTTACTGATCATTCTGTTCAGCATCAGTTTTGCAATTATTGAAACATTCCACCTAGTTTCTGCAACATTCTTTTCTTATTTCTAAAAAGAAACAACCGTGCCTTTCTGCCGTTTCACCAGCAGGTGGCAGTCTCTGCCAATCGCTGCTTAAAGGTAGACTAGGAAAGGGTGCTTGACACAAAGCTGTTGCTGTTGCATTTTCAGCTCTGGTTTTACCAAAGGGGTGTGTGTGTGCGCGCGCGTGAGTGTGTGAGCGGGAGGAACATATAAGAAATTATGTTTTCTGCTATAATGCATCTTCAACCACGATTACATAATTGCCATTCATTGCTGCATTTTCAAACAAGGGTTGTCAAGATTTCAAATACTGACTGGCATGTTCCAAAATATGAATGCAATGTGCATAACAAGGGAAGGGTTGCATCATAAGAATGCTAGTTTCCCGAAGAACTGGCATTTACATCACAAACACTATAATCATCTATGTTGCTAAGTTGCAGTCCAAACTCCAGATCTGATTTTCAGAGCCCTCCCCCTAGTGAAAGCAGAGGTGTTTGCTGCCTCCTGGCTCTGAAATGAACTTACTGGAAGGCAGTGAGAGTAACGCCAGCCGCAGCAGAGTGCAGGCAGAAAGAAGTCTCCTCTGTCTTTTTTCCACCTTCAGTAGCTCTAAGCAAGTTCCAGGAGCATCACCCCTTCAAACATCACCCCTTTGAATCGGGTTCAAAGAGAGGAAGCAGTAAAGCTCCCGTCTTTCCTTCACTGTTAATAACACTTGTTCCCACTTGATGCCAAGTAATAGGAAGGAAACTTGGCAGAGTGGAGCGAACTGGCCAAGGGATGGGGTTGAATTTCTCAGGTAGGTTCAAGAAATCTCTCCCCCCCACCCAATATGGTGGTAGTTGGAAGCTTTTGCTTCAGTACCACGAGAGCCAGGCAGGCGTGTGTGCCTGTGTTCAAATTTGAAACGTTTAACCACCTGCAGAAAGATCCACAGAATGATCCATCTTTTTTCCCCCCCTATTATCTGAACTGGAGTAAGTCATGATATACTTTGACCAAGCAACTTTGAAAATGGATAAGGGGGATAATATATTATCATGCATTACTTTGTCTAATCTTTTTTTTTTTTTTTTTTGGCTAATAACTTAATCTCCCTGTAAGAGGAGGTGAAATCTAAGAGAAATGTGGCACTCAGCCAAAATAGCCATTCTAACTTCTGTATTCTATGGTTGAAAAGTAGGAAGGCATTAGTTTTTAACCATTAAAAATAATGTAAGAGAATTACATTTTACCTCAAAATGGCTATCCTCTCTCTCTATATATAACACTTCTCTCTCTCTCTTTCTCTAAAACTTTGTTCCCTGTGGCATGTATTCTCAGCACTAGGCCATGCTGGCACCATTCTCCGAACACCCTTTCCCCAGACCTCTGATGATGCAGTTGATGATTATCTACTAATATCTCCACCGTTTTTCCTCTTGTGAGGAAGCCAAGGAAGCTTAGGTGGCTCTATTTTATCCTCACCACAACAACCCTGTGAGGCAGGGAAGTTAGGCTGGGAAGGCCATGCCACTGGCTCTCCAGAGGCTGCATCCGTCCATGGCATCTAGCTTTGATCAACAATGCTTGCAGAGAATACTTTTTATGAACAAGGAGCCTAGAAAATGCATTTGCACTGAAGTTGTTTCCCACGCAGCAGAGTCATCGGGAGGAGAATGAAACCAGATTGTCCTAGACCTCCAGTCACCACTTTCCACAAGAAGAAAAGGTTTAAAATGGAGAGAGGGGGAAGAGGGGAAAAAGTTCCTCCTACACGAAGGATTTCTCATTTCAAACTATTTCTGGTGGAATATTTGGCATGCCATGAAAGAAAATGAGAGCACCTCTGCAAAGGATGTGGCAAACACGGATGGTTTCAGCAGAATAAATTTTAAGAACAGAATTTCAACACATTTTATGTAATCAAAATTCCAACCAGTTTAAGGTCATCATTATGAGAATTTTTTTTAAAAGTGCCATACTTCAATGGTGGTTGGTGTATGCTGAGAATTGCAGGATTTTTGTTTATACATGTATAGGATTGCACCTTAAAGAGGCTCTGGAATGCGTCTCTTAATATTTTTGAAGAACTGTTGGAAGAATGACTGTATAGGCATCTTTTGAGATGGACAATCCCCTGGCTTGTGACTTCCAATGGCTAGATATTTACGAAGGGGCTGTATGTGTGTGTACCTTGTATCCACCCGGAGGAGACCCTTAATTCTATGTAAATACGCTATTTTCTTATTTATATAATTTTGTATAATTTCTCATTTCAAATCATTCTAGGAACTTCACCAACATGGGTTTGTTTCTACTTTTGATTAGTTTAAGGTTGGCTGGTTGGTTATAACCATGGGGCGGGAGGGGAAATGGACTTAAACATGAGAGCAAAGACTTCTCAGGCTAAATCTAGCCTTCTGAAGCTCAAAGGGCATTATGATATCAGAGGAGTAATCCTTAAAATGGTGAGCAGTCCTGTGATGCATCCAATCTTCCCAATAGTCATCACCTTGCCTTGTACCTTTCCATAAGGGCCAGGCCCAATGGGGTCATAATACACGCAAGACACAATTCTGTTGATTTGAATGGAACTAATCATGTTAAGCTACAACTTAACAGGAGCAGTGGCTTTATCCCCTGCTTCCCCAACTTTCCACATGGTGGCATTAGGGACTCAGCTGTCACCATTTAGCAAGTGACTGAGAAATCACAACTGTGATGTCTAAACGTGGGCACACGACTGTGTATACCTCACACACATACACAAGAGTGTAGTGTTCAGGGATGTAGGTAAGAATAAAAAGGTGGTAATCCAGTATAAACATATGAAGTGGCCTAATGGGATGAAATATGAACTTAAATCAGAAGGATCCCAGATAAATATGTACAGGACACAACACCTAGTGCAAAAATTATTCCCAGCAAATTTGATTGTGGAAATTACATTCATGGGGCTGCTGTTTAGCCTTGAATTGCGTTCAGAACATCAGGGATATTTCCAACATAATGCTCACTGCCCTATGACTGTGATGGGAAAGGGACATGCATCGATTCCCTGCTACCCCACAGAACAAGAGTCAGAAGCCTCGAATTGTGGCAATTTCCAGAAGATCAATTGCTTTCCAAAGAAGGAAGCTGAGACAATGGGTGAGCTCATCCCTGGCCAAATTACATTTGTGTTTGTGTCTCAGGTCAAGTTGGAAGCCAAACGCAGAAGCGTCCGACTGCTACTGACGTGGGCTGTTTCCCCTGTGCTCCCCTTGCCTCTCTCCTCCATGAGAGAGAGAGACTCCCAGGTTGCTGTGCTTTTAATACTGTAAAGAATAAAATGTAAAAGTGAGCTCAATCTCATAGTATAGATCATTATGTAGGATCTATGTACCAAGGGAAGCCATAGCATGCCTATGATTTGCAGATACGCACGAGTGCGTGGACACATACGCACAAACACACACAGAGAGTCAACTATCACACCCCTGAATTCCACCCCACAACACATGAGCTGGGGCATGATCAGTGGCCAGGAAATGTGGACTAATTGTTATGAGGAAGATGGAAAGCAACATCCTGGAAGGGGTCTTGGCTGGCTAGCTGGAACCCGGAGTAAGGATGTGGCAGTGTGTTATCGCAGGTCTCGCTTTTGCAGCTTACGACAAGGCAGCCCTGAGGTTACATTATCCTGTTGTGATTTATCATGTGTACTCGATAAAAGTTGTCACATCAAACAGAAGACAGCAGGCCTGTGGCTTTAGTCATATGGTAGTAGGGACATGATCAGCAAGTTTTTTGTCATATTACTAGAGCAGTAGGAAAAATGCCAATTGGTTGAAAATGTTTATTTAGCAATTAAAAATATGCATTCTGTTCTCCTCTTAATAGTGCAGCTCTTGCTATAAGAGTGATAGCTCTTTCTATCACTATCTTGCTTAATCGTGCAGCTCTTCACTATTCCCCCTTTCTATATTTGCTGGCCCCACAAAAGTGCTAGCCAAACTGTCCTTCTCTTGATGCTTTTGGTGAGGCTTCTTCACCACATGGTCTCTTCCTCACCTGAAGTTTCACAAATAACTTAAATCAGAGACTCTTAAATAGCTAACTGATTCCAACCTGCAATTAATTTTTCCCTGTGTGATGAGAGAGGACTAATCTCTCTGTTGCTTGAAATCTGAGCGAAGAAATGCTGGTGCATCTCAGCACTCCGACTCTCCAACTCTGAGTCTCTAAATGGGAATATTAAATGCATGGCCTCATGCAAGAACTTAAGAAGATTGCCTGCTGAATCAGAGCAGATCTTGTTTTCCAGGGCAGTGAACCAGATGACTCTGCAAAGCCAGAAGGGATGGCACTAGCAGAGAGAACTTCCCCGAAGCTGGGATCCTGGGGAACATTGATGCTCTGTCCGGTTCTGTGAGGAGGAGTAAGTTCTGGGAAGTTTTAAAAATTATAATTGACCGTTAAAGTCAATGATATTCTCGGGATATTAAAAATTACCCCCAACCCACACTTTCCCAAATGACCCTGGCCCTGGCCCTAAAGCACACACCACACAGGAAAGGCACCCACAAAAAGCTGGAAGGAGGCCAGGACTCCACCTTTCCCTGCCAAACACTTTCCCATACAATTGGGCCCCTCTCCAGCAGCTTTTTCTGCACAGGAGAAATGACAGACCTGCACAATTTCACCAGAGGAATGAATTTGAGGAGAAAGGGAATACCAAAAAAGTGGACAAGCATCTTCTCACCGATTCTGTCTTCACTCCAGCAGCTGTTTTAAATTATATATTTTTAAAAAGCATGTATAAGCTGTCAGGAGAATTAGGCATGCCTGAAAAATTTTGTGACCTCTAATAAAAAGTCCAGGATCATTACTAGTGATGTAGCCTTTTAAGAACTGTACGGCTACTTGTGATAATGCGAAAAAGTATTGGACTAAAATATATAAATGGCTGAAGGAAATGTTACAAAAATCCTTAGCTTTTAAACCTGAAATCTTCTTATTAGGCATTATACCTGCTGATATTAGTAAACAAGAAATGTACTTGATTTTACATGTCATTACTGCAGCGAGGATTGCATTTGCCCAACACTGGAAGAGTGAAGAACCACCCACCGATGAACTGATCCTAAAAAAGATCTTGGACTGTGCAGAAACGGATAGATTGACTTTGTCATTGAAGGAGAAGGAAGATACTGATTTCTATCAAACTTGGGACTCTTTTTATCATTGGCTAGAGAAACGGGACTTCGTATAGATTTAAATCTGTTTCTAAGTTATCATAAATGAAAAAAAAATGTGGGGGCTGACCCAGCGGGTCCGATGTTTCTGATGATTGATGCTGTTTTTAGTTTTTCTTTGTTTTAGGGCTTATAATTTTGAATAAAACTTATTATAAAAAAAAGAACTGTAGGGCTCATTCTGAAGAGTACTGAATGATCAAAGTGCCACTCTTCAAATACTGTTTCACCTGCATAGTCAGCCAAGCAGTCTTTGCTTTCAAATTAGGGTAGGATGTGCATGAGAGAAATATAGAAACACCAGGCAGTTAGGAAGAAAGCTTTCTGTTTTGAAATGCAGAGATGACAGGAACCATGTAAATATTTGTGTTCTCATTTCTCCGGTATTGACAGGGAAGAGAGCAGACCAGGTGCAAAAAGCAGTGAGAATCTGCATAGGCCATAATGCGCAGGTCTGAGGTATATTTTTTTCTGTGTGTGCTTTAAAAGGAAGAAAGAAAGGAGCAACAAGGTGTGGTTTCAACTTGACTGTGGTTCCAGTGGAATCCAAGATCGCCCGTGAGGAAGCTAAGATCCATGAGCGCGGCACTTCATGTGTGATGCGCTGGGAAAGCACATGCTTAATGGCACTGGCTTTTTTGCTTGGAAACTCAAGAGAAAGAAAGGAATCAGGCCTATTAATTGATTGGTTAATTATTTAATTCATTTTATCCCTAGTCTCTTTTATGTGGACAGACATCTGGGGATAAGCTGAATTACTGTCAACGTCACTGGTCTTCTTTAACAGATTTCATTGCTCACAAAAAATAAAACAAAACAAAACAAATCAACACAGCTCTGTTTTGATGTCCACTGGGTGTGGATGCCTTTCCATTTCTGTTTCTTAATAAATGGAGACCGGAACATTCATCTGAATCTGGGACTATAATTCTACACAGCTTAATTGCTGTGGCTTCTTTGACATTTGATTGATTTTGCAGCCCCTGCGGTTCCTTTGAAGGCTTCAGTTTTTCAGGCAAAAATTCTCAGCCAGATTGTTAAGATATTCAAGTGTAGCGGAGACACATTCCAAGCCATCTGGGTGATTTCTAAGTCAGCAAGTATGCAATACTGTAGCTGTTTTATATCTAATGCAATACCCCTCATTCCACCCTTCCACACACGCCCAATTGCCCACAAACAGTCAGGTAGAAAAGCATGTGATGATCCAGGACTTATTTACAAAAAGTGTCCCATCAATTTATAAGGTAGCATAAAAATGAAAAATAAATATTTGAAACAATTATTTCCTCTCTGGATTCCCTATGACCAGGAGAATAAGAGAGCAATAAATAGCAAAATCAAGCAGGGAACAGATGTGTACAGCTTAATGGTTTCTGTGCTCATTTTCCTCTGTGGTATGGGCAGTTTTATTATTTGATACTGCTGTTAACTGCAAGTAAAATGATGAGAGTTTGTCCATGCAATGACACTATATTTGTCATCATATACCATATGAGGTATACTTGGAGATGGATGAATAAATGTTATTCAAGATCACTAAGGTTCCTCAAGCTTCAGCTTGCTACTCATCTCTTTTCAATGTGTTTGTGTTTGTACTTTTCATTTTGTGTGAATGAGAAAATTGTGCAAAACAGCTATCAAACATGAAAGCTGTGCAAAGATCCCCAAATTTGCATAGAGTTCCTTCAGACAAAACGTTCAGAAATTTGAGAACAATGTATCTCCCCTTGGCTTCCTCCATTCCTCAAATTATACATTTTCAGAAAGTTTCATATTTTCATAGTCACATGCACATTTTGCAAACATGGATGCAAGTTTGGATATTTGTGATCCTGTTCACATCCAATGTGGCATATTCAAGTGATTTGTAAACTGAAACATAATTCTCATAGTTCCCCGGATGTATGACTTTGTTCACAAAACACAGATACAAAGCACGCGCAAAGCACAATTGGCCAGCGGCATTTAGGTAAAGCTCCTCTCGTGATAAAAGCTTTCACAAGTATCTTGCAGGCCCGCACAGGCTTGCTCTGTAATGCACCACCTTTGGAGCTGTGACTGCCTCTGTTCTTTCCCTGCATTCAGGCCCTTTTAACTGTGGTGTTTTGCTGTTAAAGCCTCAAAAGGCTTTATTATACTGTGGTTGTTATTTTACAAAATCTTTGCAAACTGCCTTGTGAATCTCAGAAAGGCATTACAGGAAAACAGCCGATCAATCAGAGGACAAACTCCCCCTGGTTACGTATTGCGTACAGAGGGGCCCATGGGCATACTGAATTCTCATAGAATAGTAGAGTTGGAAGGAGCCATGAAGGCCATCGGGTCCAACCCTCTGCTGTTGCAGGACACCAGTTTACACCACCCCACTCAGATGGCTGTCCAGTTTCACCTTGAATGCCCACAGTGTGGGAGAGAAGCCTTCCAGTATAGGGCCTTCTTGCGAGGATAATCTTCATTGACCTATGAGCCCTCTCACATGGAAGAGCTCTGCGCATGGACTTCAGTACCCATGTGAGGCCCATGGCTGCCAAAGGCACTGCCAGCAGAGGGCTTGTCAGGGGCAGTGTGGCCTGCTTTTAATGCCCAGGGTTGTCCAACTGAATCCCCCGACAGCAAATAATCACTTGGATATGCAAAGTTCATAGAACCAAAGACAAAGTTTATAGAACCATATCAGCTCATGAACACGCATTCCTTGCTTTTATATAAACAGCAAGTAGCGTGGGGGCAGCAAGTGTGTGTAACAAGATCTGGGAGGGAGGGAGAAAATAACCTTGACACATGTCTTGGTGTTTAACCCTACCTTCTAGGTTTTGGTTTTATCGACTGGTAGCCCTAAAACTCAGGGCCAATAAACTGAAGCTCAATCCAGATAAGACAGAAGTTCTGTTGGTGGGTGATTCGAGCTCCTGGGTAGGTGACTTGGGCCTTGCCCTGGACGGGGTTGCACTCCCTCTAAAGGACAGGGTCCGCAGCTTGGGAGTGCTCCGCGATCCGGAGCTGTCCTTGGAAGCTCAAGTGACAGCGGTGGGAAGAAGCGCTTTCCTTCAGCTTTGGCTAATCCGTCAGCTGCGTCCCTACCTGGAGGACGATTGCCCAGCAACAGTAACACACGCATTGGTTACTTCCCGGTTGGATTTCTGTAACGCGCTTTACATGGGGCTGCCCTTGAAGATAGTCCAGATACTTCAGATGGTTCAAAATAGAGCTTCCAGGATGCTGTTGGGGACTGGGCATTATTCTCATATAACCCCAGTCCTCTATCAGCTCCATTGGCTTCCCATCTAAGTCTGGGCTCAATTCAAGGTGCTGGTTATTACCTATAAAGTCCTAAACAGCTTGGGACCAGGATACCTAAAGGAACGCCTTCTTCCCTATTTGCCCTCCTGCCCCCTGAGATTGGCAGCAGAGGCCCTCCTCTGGGAACCCTCTGTGAAAGATATTAGGAGACAGAGTACCCGGAGGAAGGCCTTCTCTGCAGTGGCGCCCCATCTGTGGAATGCACTCCCCAGAGAGGTCTGCCTGGTGCCATCATTATATGTTTTTCAGCACCAGGTTAAGACCTTTTTATTCAATCAATATTTTAATAAATTTTAATATTGAATTTTATTACTCTATTTTAATTGCAGACAGAGTGGGTCATCAATTTATTTATTATTATGTATTTTGGAATTTTATTTGTGTAAGCCGTCCTGAGGCTCTCGCAAAGGACAACATACAAACATCTTAAATAAATAAATAAAACTCTACCTTTACTCTACTCGCCTCACATGTCCCATGTGTGGATATAGCCCTGGCCTTCTGAAAAGGCAAGAGTTAGAAAACTCTCCTAGCTATTACTAAAATAACAATCCTATAGAACTCTACTTGAACTACTTCTCTGGAGGAAATGGGAAAGCACCTGAGTATGCTTAATTTTATTAACCATACATTGTGGTCAGTCTTTGAGGTCTAGATGGTTGTAATGCCACTGCAATGCTGCTGGGACTTCTTCCAGACACAGCTTTGAGCAACATGGCCTGAAGATTATTCCCATGAATGTGTCATATGAAAGGCCAGTTGCCATAAGAATCATATTTGCTGAGCTTGCAGACTGAGAGAATTACTTCAGCTAAGCTGTGTGACTATCCACCATTGATTACATAGCATGCATACTGGAGTAACACAGTGGGAGTTCACACCACCAGGATAAGTGCTTGGAAAATATATCAGGCCATTTTCTTCCATGCCTCCATGCCTCTGTTAGGTCATTTCCTGAGATGATTAGACAGAATGATTTATGATGGCTCCTTCCTGCCCGCCCCTACCCAACAAGGACTAAAACTGTGAAAATTCCGTACAGGAGCTCTCTCTTAGAATTGTTTCTTTCTATGTTTTCTTCCCTAACAGTGCAATCCTATGCATCTTTACTCAGAGGTAACTCCGACGAGTCCAGTGGAATTCCCTGGTAAATTTGTTAAGGCTACAATCTAATGGCATATATGCATTACAGCTGATTAGATACTTATTCCTTCTTCCTATGAAACCTGTGGAGCTGTTGTTGCATGTTACAGTTCAGGAAACACTTTTCAACAGAAAAGTGGTTTTCATGCTTAAAACAGAAAAACTCTAGTGCAAAGAGGCGCTTGCATAGCAACAACTGTTGACTGAAATGCATGAATGCAATTTAGCTGATAACGGTTGTGCCTTGTATATCCATTCTGAAAAAACACTGGACGTCTGTTATACCTATTTCTTTATTTAATCTTTTGATGCTATACCAGTCTCACTGTCAAGACAAAGCACACATGGGACTTTATGCTATCATATTTCTGTAATCCTATATAGAAGCATATGATTATAATCCCAGGTAAGTGTTTTAGCAGAGACTGCTAGAATCCATCAAATCATGAGCTGAATGCTTCCCTGCATGTCAATGCTATAGAACTCATTCTTAGCTGAAACTAACCCATGTGTCACAATTCCTTTTAGACATATTTTGCTTTCATGGCATTGTTTTTCTTATATAGATACCAATGGAAACCACAGGCAAGCATGTCTATATGGGTCCTGACAGTGTCAAGAATGTGCGGTGACCTCTTAGGATGCGTACCTGAATTCACTTTGGTCATGTGCCAGGGTATGTACACCTGATGACGTATCCCTGTGAACACCTGAGTTGTTGAACATGCCAGCTGACTGCTGAGCAGCAAAGTTAACCCATTTTGTGTTTCTGACCCTCACAAAAGTATCTTGGAGCATCCAAGATGAAATTGAATTCAGCCCTCGGGCTCAAATAGGTTCTCTGCTCCTGGATTATACAATTCATCTCCCTGAATCAGAAAATGTTCAGGCTCTATTTAATATTACAGTGCACAAACATCTTTAGATTGTGGCTTTTTATCAGATCTACAAGGCAGGGGATTCATCAAGTGAAGCATCTCCCACTGGCAATTTGGCATTGGGTAAACTTCCTGTATTTGCTGGTGTCTGATACTGTGAAAGAGAGGAATGTTAAGTGTTGGGCAGACACTTTATATAGTTGTGTGTCACAGTTATACCTTTGGTACAACCAGTGTAGATTCTGCGGAGCACAGACATTTCACTGACCAAAAAGTTGCAGTTGAACTGCCAATCATACATTTCGTTCAAAACACGTCACCATTAATATGGCCACAGTACCTTCAACGCCAACAGTGAACTCATGCTTTGCTTCTCCCAAATCATTTCGGGCTATACATTCATAGGTCCCTGCGTCATCTGCAGTGACTTCTTCTATCTTCAGGATCTTCCCATAATTTTCAACGGCTCCTCTATTAGGTCTGCCTCTGTCAACTCTTCTCCAGCTCAGATGTGGTGTTGGACTACAGTGAGAATGGTCAGCAGACATGGAGAAGAAATGCAAAAGATTTATGTTAAGATACAACACTATTCCCCTTTCTCCTGCAAAAATAGCTGGATAGCTTATGCATTTAGTGTTTGTGCATTTATCTTTGTTCTGTTGTGTCACTGACGTCTGTCAATCACTTCTCTCCCACATACATAGTCATATACATACATCTTGGATTTCAGATCAGAAATGTGAATTCTTTGGAACCTGTGTTGCCTTCCTGTGAAATGATACTACAAATAGGAAAAGGATAGGCTATTACCAACAGAAGCTTAAGAAATGGCTTCAAATGCCATAGGAAACAGCAAAGGTGGGGATTCTAGTCTCATTCCATTCCACAATGGCTTTCATAGCCATAAATGGCATTAAAGATTTCACTGTGATGACACTAATCAATTCTGTGTCCGCCCAGCCAGAGCTAATTCTCTCAGCAACTGAATATAAAAGCGACTTTGTCTTTTGCAGAATTAATGGGGCACCCTCATAATAAGCAAGACAGAAGTTCAGGGCAGGCTGCTAACTTAACATTCCCAGCTGGCTTTCCTGATGCCAGTGCTGTACATGATGCGCAGGGACCAGAGTCCTGTCTGTTTACTCTTGTGTCCATCTGTTGAGAGGGCAACATGCCGAGACCCAGGTTATTCCTAGCTCTGCATTCCTGAAAGATAGTATGGTTTCCCATGGGCAGATGGTTTACACCAGAAGGGACATTCATGTTCTTCAGAAGACATCTCCCCCATGCTTTTTCTGACTCTAGAGCACCTACTCTAGATGTCCTTAAATACCTTCTTAAAGATAGCTTGTAGCAAGTTTGGCTTAGTCTGGCCCATGAACTGCATTCTGCCCTGTGCCTCTCAGGAAAGAAAGTCCATGTATTCCTGGTCAGTATTTTACTGAATGTTCCTCTCTCCTCCCTATTTCTCACCCATTCCTATTAGGAACATTGTATAGATTCAAACAAGAGCCAGGATTTCCCCACAAAATCCCACTGCAGCATATAAACATCTGGGAAGAGTGAGAGTGGAATATAGGATATTGCTGCCTTGCTGCCTTGCGAATACATCTTCATACATGAGGCATTTTCATGTTTCTGATGAAAAATGTACTCTTTTTTCTGAATTACAGCTGAACTTCACTTCATGCATATACTTCCAAAGAATATTTTTATCGTGTTTAAGAATTCTATCCTAAGAGGAGCCTATTTTCTCACTGTTCTGCAGCTGTCACATCATCTGAGCATGCATAGCCCCTGGACGAGGCAATCTTGGAATTATGAGAAATGCAATAGAGAAGCCCACTGAGAGCAAATTATTCTAGTGCACCTTTGCAGTAGGAGAAACTGAATGATGCAAGAACATTCTCAAGGACCAAAGCGATAGGAATAACTCTCTTCGGCAGAGGCTGCTTGGAAGGAAGCAAGGTTATCATGATGAGTCAAAGAGGGACATGAAGGGCAGCCTCCAGGTAGATAAGCCCTTTGGGCTCCGAAAAGCCTTCAATGACTCTATTTAAAGTGTGTGGCAAATCCACATGGTTGCCATGACATGCTAGTATGCCCTACATTTGGGGCTTGATTGCTGCCGTAAACTGCAAGTATCCAACTTGTACGTTTTAGAGTTGGTGACAACCATGACGGCAATTGTTATGGTGATTTAAATACCACTCTTTCTTAATTGGGAAACCCTCCTGCCGGGCTGACTTCAGGGGTCAACATTGTTGAACACTTGCTAAAGTCTCAGCAGTGGGGCACTGGGAATTCTGTTCCATTCTAAACCAACAGGATTCTGCAGCATTTCCATTCCAGGAAGTGGTGGCAGAGTCTAGTGGATTTTTCCTCAATTCCAGGAAAAAAACTGTTTTTTTCCAGTTTTGCCACTTGTGCAATTTGTTGGGTGGGGTGGGGGATCTTGAAATGGGTACTGATGGTGTTGTAATTTTTGAAGTACTGGCAATCTTGCACAAGGGTGTATCATAGCATCCACTATGTAAACCCACAGGAGAATATTCTCCTCTTGTCAGTATCCTTATCAATCTTATTGTGTCCATAGAAACTGTGTTGGGCCCAGTAGAGCTTTGCTGTGTAACTGTGAAAGGGCGTGCCAATTCTCCATTCCGTTTTTACTCAGGCATCGCCAAGTGGAAGATGGAACTGGAGAGCTCTTCAGGAACAGCAGAATATGGCTCTGCTCGACTAATGAAGCAGTGTGTGAAGAGCATGAGCAGGAAATGGACAGGAAGGGAATATGTCCTATGCAGAACTACTTAGCAGCCTTGTGATTATGACCTTTATGATTATGAACTCCTGTGCATATTGTATCTGAATGACAGCAATGTTCCCCCACTCAAAATGTGCAAGTTGCCACCATTATAAACGGAATCTAGCTCAACTCATGGCAGAACAAGTGAGCAGCAGCAGGGAGAAAATGGAGCCGCATCTGCAGGCCAGATCAGGAAGCTCCATTGCAATGTCACCTTCGGAATGGAATTTCCGTGCATCCCTGCCCAGCAAAAGGCCTCCTAGAGCTAATGGCGCTCTTCCTTCTCATTGCGCCTTCCTCTCTGCTTCTTGGTCTTGGGAGACAAGGAAGAGCAGCAGCATCTGCCCAAAGGCCCCCAGACCCTGCAGCCATCACTGTTTTACCCATCTAAATTGACCCCTTGCTTTTGAGCTTCTGAATTCAAGCATATGTGGGGATCGATGCTGCTGAGTTATCAACTGAGGCACCGTTGACTTTGGATTTCTGAACTTGTTTCAGGCTCCCGGGTATGCAGTGCTTGCCACAGTCATCTGTCTTTTTCTCTTCTCTTGAAGGCTTATCCATGTGGACAAGAACATCCATATATTGATTCAAGCACCACACAAAAAGGGATCTTGATGTAGTGGCAGGATCAAATCAACATTTCATTTTGCAATGTTTTAGCTGCTGGCAACCCATAAAGGAGGGACAATGGGGAACGTGAACCAAAAACTGCAGAAAAGCAAGCCACAGGTAGACCAGTCCTGGAGTTAAGCTGAATTAAATCCTCACTGTCACGAATGTCAGTGCTAAAACCAGAGTGGAGGCTTAGGGCAGACCAGTCCGACCAGAAGTTCCACCCCCAGCTTGCCAGTCTGTGCCCTGATTGGCTCCTGGTGGCCTGGGGCTGAGCAGAAGTCCGGTGTTGCCAACAGCTGAATGTCGGCTTGCTCCAGCTGCTTTCCTGCTCTCTTTGGCAAATGTTTGCTTCACAGTGTTGCCCCCATTAAGTGGGAAGCCATAGTTCTCAAATAAAGCCAGAGGGGAAGAGTGGGAAGCATGTATGTCAAAAATAACCAAATGGAACGAGGGCTGTCCACTAATTACTGCTTAATTAATGGGAATTTAATGCTGCTCAGACAATCTTGATTAATTCCGTATGCTGAGAATTCTGCAGCTTACATTGTGCATTTCTCAATTTATGGAGTCCTTTATATCTGCCTCCTACAAAACACAGTTTTTACAGTACTAAAGTGCCGGCTTTTATACGCATGTATGTAATGGATTGCATACATGCGTATAAAAGGGGGAAATGATGTTTCCATTTTCATAATCATTGTGCTTGAAATAATGGCTGCCACTATGAGTGAAAGCTCAGTCACTTTTGGCTTTCAAGCCTGATTGGCATTACACATGGATAAACTGCACTGATTTCAGTCACACTAACCAGCAGATAACAGCAGAATGGCCACCTGAATATTGTGCTTGCCTAAGGACTTAACGAGAAGAATTCCTCCACTATTGTTTTAGAGTGCTGAGGTTGTCCAATCAAACCTCCAGCTGATAAAAAAACCCCTTTTGGTTTGTCACAAGTCTGCTGGCAGGAAAAATGAATCAGGTTTGGGGAGAATGATCTGGCATGCATCTTTTGTAAGAGCATTTGCTCTTATTACACAACTCTACTGAAGCTAACTTTCGCATGCCTCTGTAAAACAGGAGTGGACAACTTACAGGATTCTGGAGCGCAATTCCTTCCCGGAAACCACTGGCTACTGCCCCCCTCCAAATCCGCCACCCAAATCCAGTGGCATAGCAGTGCAGTAGGAACTAAAAGCTGATCTTTCTTTATTTGCTGACTTTTGATGGGCATGCAGTTTTTCAGGTGCATTTTTCAATGGTGTGCATTCTGACAAACATGTTTCTGGTGTTTATGAATCACATTGTAAATTTTAAAAGATGTACTTTGACCACAGATTGTGTTCACATCCACATTCACTTTGAGAGGTACAAACTCATTAAATTCTAATAAAACTTCAATAAAACTAATTTCTCATATACCCCTGTTTAAGTCGGGCAAATATTGCATGGTGATTGCAAACTCTTCTTGCCTCTGTGTTAATTTAGAGTTATAAAATGGGCACACTCACAGTCCTTCAGCGATACATTCCAGAAAAACATCCTCTCCTTTCAAGACAGTCGCTTCAGAACTGTGGCCAGCAGATTCAGGGATAAGCAGTTTTGGTCTCCTTTCCTTGATTAGATTTGCTGCAAAGTGGGTGAAAAGCAATTTCAAAGCTCTTGCTATAAGATACGTTCACGTCTTCCTGATCTGATCAGTCCAGATCTATAAAAATCTTAGTGGTAGTTCATTCCTGTATAGCTTATGTATCAGAAATCAAATGGCATTCTCCTTCCACAGGGCTTAGATGTACAACAGATTGCTCACTTATTGTACACTTACTGCATCCAGGATCATATACCTCAAAAAGCGGTACTGAGCTGTAAGTTGTGGATACAACTTTGGGGATGTAGCAAACATAGATGGTTTTCCATTCCTAAAGTGGAAACCATGTATTTACGGTGGCACATCTTGTGTCTCAAACTAGCTTATGCCCTGCCGATATCCGTAAAACTGCAACAAAAGACACTTCCGTGATGTTCCTGCTCTCACATCTCCTTTTTGTATGAAGGAGGGGATGGGATCTCTGTCAGGACAACTACAGTACTGGCATCCCAGCCTGGGTGGGAGAGAAACCACTGCCCCCTCCTGGCAGTTTTTCCAACTTTTCCCATTCACCTGATGGGAGTTGCTTAGATACTGAAAAAAAATATAGAATTGCATAGCAGGTTTTGGAGGAAAATACACAGGCCTGGCCTATGTTCAGAGAAGCTAAAATTTCTAAATATGTAAAACAAGAATAATAGAAAGGCTTAGCACACCCCTTACTGATTTTACCATTAAAGGAGATTTAGAAACTGTTTTTGATGCTGCACAAAGGGCTAAGACGATTACGCTTAGTGCTTTTTGGATGTAATGGACTCCAACATCTATCTAGCTGGGAATGATGGGGGTTGTAGTACAACACAACTGGATGGTGGCAACTTGGGAAAGGTTGGGTTAGCTCTTATTGGGTAACCTTGGGCCAAGTCAACATGACACACAGATGTATTGCCGCAATAAAATGGGGTCAGAGGCAAAACCCTTTTTTTTTTCCCCCTTCTGTGTCTATCCATTAGAGGAGCTTAAAGTGGTGAAGTTCATCTGGAAAAACAGTAGCATATAAATGTAATAAATAAATGGGGACTTGTGGCTTGTACAGTCTCTTGCATAAGTTGTTTCTCTTTATATGGCCATATTACTTAAACTCCAAACCTATGCTTTTCAATTCATATTTTCATATAGCAAGTAAATTTTCTCCCTACAAACATAAGTGGAGAAGTGTGGTATTTTCTTCTATTCAAAACTGTAATTCAGAAATTGTGGACTCAGATGCTAAATAGTGATAACTTACCCTTAGCAGTATTAGATGAACTGGAATCATTAGTATTTTTTGCTGAAATAAACAAAAGACGGAAACCAAATGGAAACATAAATGGTGATGAAACGGATTAAAGATGGAAGCAATCAAACCAAAGAAAGATTGGAATTTCTGTCCCAAATGACATTTGCTCAATCCAACCTGTACAACACTGTAAGGGGCTTTTGAAACTCTCCCTATAAGAGAAATCCCCTCCAAATAAAAAATGAACCACATAGGCTCAATTCAGATTCCTTGCATTTCCCCAGGTCATGACCATTTCATTCTGTCTCAAGACAGACAGTAGGATTGTGAAACATGTAATGCAAACATGCACAGTGATAATGAACTGAAGCAAACACAATGTAAACCCTGCAAAGGCATCCGAGTCAGAGAATTTTAAGTTGATCTACGTTGTCATGTAAAGTCAGCCTACTTAGGGGACACCCTTAGGAAACAAAGCTCTGTGGAGCCTGTCCCTCCAGGAGGAATATAACTCGGCCTGGTTGGACAGCAACTTCTCCCTGGTCCACACACTTTTCTACAAGTGCATTATGAACATTTGTCACGCCAGCCTGTATACAGATACAGACCCAGTGATATTGTGATTGTGAAAAACATGAATCTCCACTCAGTGTCAACCTGGTTGTGTAGGGAGACACATAACATTCCCCACAGTATGATCCCCACACTGTGAGTGGTTGTGTGTTCACAGACCTGAGAGTGTAACTTGGATATTTTTCAGCAAGCTTGATAGGTGCTGCTTAAACTGATATTAACACCAATGCTAATGCCAATTATTTGTTTTTGCTTTCTCTCATTTTCTCTCTTGAACTTTCTCATCTTTCCATTTTCTCCTTCCTGTTTTCTTTAATGGAGATTTGGTATGTTATGACACAGGGAGCTACTTGAAAGCTTCTGTGTAACATAAAGTTGCATTCTCAGTTATTTTAACCTTTGTATTTTGTGTTTAACATAAAATACATTAGCTGGACTTCATTTTGGTTAGAGAACCTACCCAGTTTTGCTTAAAGCAAAATTTCAAGGCAAAGGGAACCTACTCATGCAAAATGTGAAACAACCCAATCCTATGCATGTCTATTCAGAAGTCCTACTGTTTTCAGCATGGCTTACTTCCTTATAAGTATGTCTAGGCTTGCAGTCGAAAGAATTATATGGAAAGTATAATGAAAGCATTTTTTATACAACTAATAAAATTACTTAAGATAGTTCTTGCATCTCCACTCTAATACTAATTGGATCACCAAACAAGATTGTTTCTATTTTCTTTTTCTTGGCATGCATTCTAGAGATAACAGTCTGTATTTTTTTCTCATTCTGTCTGTAGTACCTCTTTCTGTTATTTATGTTTTTCCCAATCACAATGGACCTGAGAAAATAAATTGCCAATGGTAAAAAAATGTGAAAATGTGAATGATGTGGCTGTAAATCACAGAAACAGATAACTGAAAATTTCTGCTTTGAAAAAAAAACCCATTGGGTTGATTATCTTCTGAAAAATGCAGGAAATTTATTCTGCTGAAAAACCTAATTTCTATGAAAACAAGATACTCTGATGCTTCTTGAGTGAATCCTGTTTCTGTCCCTTTCCTGGGAAATTTAGATATTTTTCCAGCTTCAAAAAGAGGAATGCACTAAGTCTCCTTATGTTAATTGAAGAGTTTGAGCTTCTGATGCGTATTGAAAACCATACATTGCATTTTGAATTAAAAATGAAAATGACTTATGGGCCAAATGTATGGACCAGCTCATCAAGCAATTAAAAGTACAATGAAGCACAAGTCTTGTACTGGGAAAATAATACATGCATTTTGTATGGAGCCACCAGATCAGACATCTGACCAGTACTATACCAGAAGAAGATACTAAACTGGTCATAAGCTGTGTTGTTAGACAGGGCAATTTGATCAGAGGCAAGACGTCAAGAAGTTTTCCCTTGACATCATTAAGCGTTCCCTGTCAGGCTTTTGGCCACAGAAGACCGATTATAGGCACCGATCCTTGGTAGAAAGCTCTTTTTAAGAGAACTGATGTAATTTGCCAGTCCTCATATAAGAGGACCATGTCGATACTGATAGACATGGACAGAGCAGAGAGGAGCAGAGAGGAATGGGGAACCCTTTGCAATAGTGCGGCTAATGGCCAGAGGAGCGGAAGAGTCAGGCCACCAAAGCTGCCCCAGCAGCCACTACATTGCACTACATTCCCTGTGTGGATTTCACCTCCACAGCTTTGACTGGATGGCAAACGCTTATATTTTTTATCTAACAAATATCGGGGGTTCTATAGGTCTGCTGATGGCAGATGGCCCAAGGTTCAGCTCTGCCACTCCAACAGTGCAGGAGCTTATTTCAGAGGCTCCATTTGCAGGCTTTGGAAAACAGGCTGATTTCGGGCATGCATCATGATTGTATTTTTCTCATCCCAAAGTACGGGACATGAACTGCAGCCGTGATTTGGAGGAACAATGGTGGTAGATTGGCTCAGGTCTACTGAATGAGCCAAATCTAGCTCTCATAGCAAGAACAGCTGTGGAAGAATAAGTATATTAGCATGTATTTTCTTTAGCAAAAATTGTATCCAAAACACATGTCAAACGGAAGAAATCCCAGAGGAGTGGCAGGTTTGTGGCTAGGCAGAACCTTCGGGGAAGGAGGGAGGGCTGAAGAGGGAAGCTGAATTCTCAGACTTACACCGTGTAACTGTCAGTGTCATTGGCATTTTCTGTACGATAGTCCTTAGTCTCGGAAATGCAGCAAAGCAGCAATAATCGCTGCGGCTGTCATTTTCTTCCACGTTTGCAAAGAAAAGATCTCCCTTAAGGCTCATGGAGACTCTTTCATCTTGTGGGATGTGCTGCAAATCTATAAAGAAAAATAATAATAATAATATAATGATATGGTAATGATCCCCACCTCCCACCCCTATCAAGACGACAGTTTTCTCTTCTGTCAAAGACTTGCTCCCAGGTAAGAAAATGACTCTTTGATGTTAAAGAGTCATGAGGTCTGAAAGCATCTGTGCGATTTTCACCAGCTTTCGACAACACTGCCTGCGAAAGGAAAAGGGTCTGAGAAGCCGCAGAAAATGGTGTGCCCACACGCAGCCACCAAGGGCATGCGCTTATTTAGGTATTTATTGATCTGCAGCTGTATAATCAATGGTGCATAAGGATCATGTAGACAGGATGCAATGTTTTATATGACAAATGCATCATTTAACTGCGCAACTTCAAAGTATGGCTGATTGTTGTTGTTTCTATACCATCTAGGCCTATATTATAGATTTATCTTATCACACAGAACACATATTTATTGTCATTGATTCTGCATGCAATGATATTGTTCTCTCTCTCTCTCTCTCTCTCTCTCTCTGTGTGTGTGTGTGTGTGTGTGTGTGTTCAGAAGGCAGCAATCATCCTACTGATTGAAAAATATTTCCTAGTTCTAAAAACAGTTAGTGAATTTTCTAGAAATTCCTAAGGTTCTATTTCCTATGCATCATCCCTCTGGATTTGACTAAATTGTCCAGCTATTACAAGCCTGCGAGTTATTGCTCTAGACTATTCCTCAAGAGGCCTACTTGTACTTCTTTTCTTATTTTGTGTGCTAGGCAGTGAGATGGGGCAGAATTTGTTCCAGTACTTTATTCCTCTTTATTATTTTTGTTTGTTTGTTTCATAAATCCATTAGTAATAAGGAACTGATGCCAACTGCCGATACAATATTCAGAAGTTTTAAAGTTCTCAGTTAATCTTTTTCCAGATGATTAACTCCAGGTAAAACTGTGAGGATTTACATACAGGTCAGTGAAATACATAAAAGTCTCAGTATGAAATGGAAATGGCACCTTCCAGAACCTTCCTTCTCCAGAAGCCTCCACCAAAGGAAGTGAAGTGAGCAGCTAGTAAAATGGAGGTGTCTTTCGGCACAGCACAGAGAAGCTTTCCTAGCGCATACACCACACTTTTGGGGGCACCAGGTGAAGACATTTTCCCAAGCATTTCATCCTTTTGGCTTGCTTTGCTTTATAATCTGTTATTGTATTTTAAGCCCTTGTTCTTCCACTAGGTTCTACTTTCGATTTTACACGGCAGGTTTCCATTTTAAAACTTTTATATTGTATTTATTGTGCCATGTTTTATGGTTTAATTGTTGCAAACTGTCTGGACAGCTTCAGTGAATGGGTGGTACAGAAATGTAATAAATAAATAAACTAATTGACAGTGACAGAAAAACTGAAGATATCCTGGAGCATCACTCAACAGAATCAGAGATGCCCCAAAGGAGCCTGAAGTCCATGAAGTGAATACATATTGCTATCTAATGTGGGAGGAGGCACAGAAGGACATCCAGTACAAACTCAATGAGTAGCATTCTGGGAAGCGAGATGTGACTGGCTTATCCTTTCTCTGATGCAGAGACAGGGTGAAGTTCTCTCCCTGGAGCACCCAGATGCATGCTTGGTATACCACCTGCCCAAATCAGGTAGCATGAGAAAAAACAAAGAAAAAATTAGGGGGTGACAAGTCAACCAAGATAAGTCACAGGACCCTGGAGAAGGATGAGAAAAGTCTCCTTGGGACCCTCTGAGACCCTTCAGTTTAGTACCCGGAGGCTATATCCCATGTCTTTTCCATCCTCTATCCGGCCACATAATCTATTTCTTCATGATTCCCGTGAAAACTTCTGCCATCAATTTTTTCTTCCCATATGTGTATAATTTGAGTTTGCTCTCTTTGCCACTCCTGCTCTCTTTAATGGTCCTGAAAATTTCCTGTACATAAATGGGATGCACTGGACCAGCTTCACTCCACTAATTCCTTATCATGTTTCTTCGTATTGTGTTGAGATCAGCCAGGCAGCAGAAGTTAAGATACAGCATTCATCTATACAATTGCTTTATAATCCCTTTCACGATTCCCTTGCTAATTTTTTGTAAAGCTTTTCACTTCATCTTCATGTGCTGTTACCCAGAGAAAAGGCATTTTACTGCACACTACCATTTTAATTATGTTCAACTTGTGGACGAGGGATTTGAGTTTCAATGGTGCAAAGAGGCATGGGATATTGCTTACCAATATTCATCCAATAAATGTGTAATGGTGGAATCCCTTTGGGAGGGTTGCAGTGCAAGACCATCGCATCGCCATGCTCCACATCTATAGGATCAATCTTCTCTTTGGGAAATTTAGGAATACCTGTGATAATAGAACAGAACACAGTGAGAAGCTGCTGAATAGCATTGATTATCAGCTCCTAGTTCCAAGCATCCTCTGTCCTCTGCCTAGATTTCCCATGGGTGTACAGGAAATTCAAGTAGCATGCGTATTCAGAAGGTAAGATAATTAAGTTCCTAAAGTAAAATAATTCCACACTTATTCTGAATTTGAAATAATTGATCGAGGTGAATTTTAGTACGCAACCAATAGCACTGAAGCTGAGCATTCTGTCATCTACGTACCCGTTCCTTCTGCTAAGTGGTACGGAAGGTAATACTGCATTTTAATGTATTAGAAATTGTTTGTATTATTGTTGTGAGCCGCCCCGAGGCTTGTGGCAAGGGGCGGCCTATAAATTTCCAAATAAATAAATAAATAAATAAATTTTATCTCCTGTTGTTCTGTAATGTTGAGTGATACATATGGAGACTCTCCACCAGCTTGAAAAACTGCCACTATCAGTGACGGGCAGCCTACTCCAGTGCTTCTGTATGGGCACAGGTCCCTCTTTTCAGACTCTGTACTGAACATGCAAAACAAGGGGCAGGGCTGACTACTGAGGGTACAACAGGGTGTTGCTGCCTCTCTCCACATACTCAAGGTTTGCATGAAGGCATGTGGATGTATGGACGGATTCAGTTGGTGAGAATACCATTCTCTCTGTGATGATGTATTAGAGGTATTAGAGGTGAGGCCATTCACTCATGTAAGTGAGGAGTGAAAAACCCAAAAGAAGCTGTAAAAGGAGGGGGTGCTCTTACTTTGGTGAAAGGATCAGAAAAAAAGTGGTTTTGCACCAAATTTTTCCTTTCCTTTCCTTTCCTTTCCTTTCCTTTCCTTTCCTTTCCTTTTCTTTCCTTTCCTTTCCTGGGTCTTCACATCTCTAGTCATCTCTAGATTTTGGAATCATATGCAAATGAGCTGGTATGCATGAACTGGATCTTAAGTCTCAGTCACTGAGATCAACGAGACCCCTTTCCAGTTAATTGGGTGCTTATGCTCTCTGTGCTCTATTGGGCAAAGGATTAATTCCATTTGTTACAGAGTTGCCCATGGCATCCTTCCAAGTGTGTGTGGGATGAAGGGTGAATGGAAAGTCTTGCATCCCAGTAAGATGCCACTAGGCTATGGGGGAATGATGCAAGAAGCCCACTCCCATATATTATATGGGTGAAGTCCATCAATTTTGTTTCGGAAGAGCATTTATTTGTTATAATTGTCTTTTTATCATACATGACACATCATACAGCAGAATCCTGACATGGCTGGGTGTTTGCAATTCTTTCCATTTCTCTCTCTCTCTCTCTCTTATACACACACACACACACAGAGAGAGAGAGAGAGAGAGAGAGAGATGCACACAAACACAGGTTTGACTACATAGGACAGATGGAAGCATAATGCATCTAGATTGCAAAGTTCTCAAATGGTTTTCACCATCCTAACCTACTTCCAACTGCGATGGTGAACTTGTACCTGGGTTTGTCACATAAATCTGCAGAATGTACCCACATGATAGAACCAGCTTTCACCTGCCAAAACCTGAACAGCAGGGTGAATGGCCCTCGCTTTAGGTGCCCTGGCTTTCTAGTTTTCTGTATCCACGATCTTTCTTTATTCCCTTCAGGGAGAACTAAACTCATATTCCCAAAGGTTCTATTAACACGGCTTCTGTAACACAGCTCTACTAA
>JAIXND010000674.1:45344613-45397370 GCA_023646645.1 Varanus salvator macromaculatus | reverse complement strand
AAAAAAAAAAGTGGGGGAGACCAAATATGAGATGGACTAGTTCTATAAAAGAAGCCACAGCCTTGAATTTACAAGAGCTGAGCAGGATTGTCAAGGACAGGACATTTGGAAGAAACTCGTGCATAGTTGGAGATGACTTGATAGCATGGAACTCTAGCAAATGTGATTGCTTGACCTGAATCCTGTGTTTTCTTCTGATTATTTTATTTATTTGTTTGTTTATTTATTTATTTTACACATTTGTATGCCGTCCCCTTGCCAAAAAAGCCTCGGGGGATTATGTGGTATTTTGGATGTTCAGGGGTATATAAAAGCTTTTTTTTTTTTAATGGCATGCATATATGTGAAATATCCAAGATGCCAAAAAACAAACAAAATCAGTGTAAGCATACCCTTTAGTGAAAGGCTAGGGCAATTTAAGCACTCTTTAGACAATTGCAGACACATGGGGATAAGTAGGTTTACAATGGCAAGCCCTCAACTTATACATATAAGCTGCACAGAGATCAACTCTGTTCATGCCATCAAGTAACTGTGCATGACAGTTCTAAGTGGTTCCACTGCTTGTTGTCAGTGCCCACAGTAAAGAAGTTTTCCCATTGTCCATAGTTTCTGAGGCCATGAGAAAGATACAACCATAACAACTAAGATACACACAGGGCAAGGTATAACCAGGTCACTAAGGTCAAGGAATGGCCCCCACCTGTGGAATAATTTCCACAGGGAAGCTTATCCAACACCTACTTTTGGATCATTTCAGTGCCAGGCAGATACATTTTTATTACGTTAGGCTTTTGAAGGCCTTTAAAGACCTCTTAAAATCATTTTTGTCAATTTTATTTAAAGTTGCTGTTTTATTATTGATCTGTTTTATTGTTGATTGGTGTGTTTCATACGTCTTTGATCATGTAAGCTGTCCATTCATGGAGGTACATAGTTGGTAAATCCATGTATAAATGCAGCACAGAGGGAGTGCCATAGCATAAATCTCTATTGTTTCAAAGAATCAAGCTGTCTCTAGAGGATGTGATATTTAAGGCTGTTCTACTCCTTCCCACACTTCCAGCAAGGCAGATAAATGTAGGTGGATTCAGCAGTGAAGTTACTTAAGCAAGCAACAACATAGTTAGGGCAAATCACACCAAGCACTGGAAATATGTCTGAGATCACCACGCCTCCTGTTAGGGATCACAGCCAACAACTATCATGTTACCTGAAATATACCACTACATTTTAAGCAACAATTGTTAAGGTTGTCCTAGGTAGTCCCTCCTTCCCATGACCCAGGGATGTTGGAAAGTGGAACTGTCATAGCATAAGGACAGCCTTCCTAATATCATCCTACAGATTATACACCACAGATTCGCATAACAGACTGCTATAGGCTTACATGTACTTTTGTGACACTTGAGCACAGGCAGTGCTAAATACAGGTTTGCTCTACTAACAAAGAATAGTTTCAGAAATGGCCTATTTCCGTTCAGAAACCATTGAGCCATTATGAGAACTCCAAAATTAGCTCAGAACTAGCATTCTCTCATCTACCTGTTTTAGTGCTCAACCCGTTTTCCCAAAGTTTTGAAGTTGGAGTAGAGAAAATAGCAACCTACACAGCCTGCAAACCTGATGCTTCTTGGGTTCTTGATACATTGCAAGAAAAGGTGGTCAGTACACTTGAACCCTGCATTGTCAAGATCAGCTTTGAAAAGTATAATTCCAGTATAGTTTTTATGTGCCATATCATCATCATCATCATCATCATCATGATGCCTTTATAGCCCACCTTCTTTTCCCCTTGAGAGGAACCCAACCCTGCTTACATAGTCATCCTTCATATCTTTTACTTGCGTATCTATGCAAAACCAACCCTGTGTTAGGCTGAGAGTGAGTGACTGGCACAAAGTCACTCAGTGAGCTTTATGACTGAGCAGGGACCAGTACCTGGAGCTTCAGATCCCCAGTCCAACATTCAAACAACCTCCCTACACTGGCTCTCAATAATCATGGCTTATCGACTAAGAATAAGGTAAATGTGTATTTCTCTATTTCATCTTCACAAAAAACTTGTAGGTTACTGCCTCAAATACCCTTACTGGGATTCATGGCCATGTAGGGATTTGAGTACAAGCCACCCCAGTCTTACATGCTCACCGCTACACTGAGTCTTTTCTATCTGTTATCATCAGTGTGCAAGATGAAAATATGAAAATTGATGCATTCAGAACATGGCGGTGGAGTAAAACGTTGCAGATACACTGGACTGACAGCAAGACAAACAAGTGGTTTCTAGATCAAGTCAAAAAAGAACTTTGCTTGGAAGCAAAAAAGACAAAACTGAAAGTGCACTTCAGACACATCATTAGAATATAAAACTAACCAGAGAAGACAATAATTCTAAGACAGAAAGCAGAAGAAGAGGAGGAAAACCAAATCTGAGATGGGTTGATTCCATAAAGGAAGCTGCACTCTTGAGTTTTCAAGGGTAGTACATTTTGAAGGACATTCATTCTTCAGATTGCCATATGGACAGAACTCGATGGCACGTAACAGCAACAGTTATAATCAGTATCACCATAATCATCCATTATATTGTTCCTGTTGGCCATATACTCTCCAAGGATCTTCAGAAGATTATATTGCATTGAATCAAGAACCAAATGAAAAATGTCAATGTTTGGAAGTCTCATCAGCATTTATTTTGTCTACTTGACCTAATTCCTAATTTGCTAAGATAAAAAAGTAGGAAAGATGGATTTTTAAAATGAGCAGGTGAGAACAATAATCATGCAACAGTAGTCTTTTCTGTCTTTATAGAACATTCAGAAAAACAAGATGGCTTCCCCACCTGCATTTTTCATGAATCTCAAAAAAGTTTGCAAAATTCCAGCTTATTCTGAATTAAAATGCACATAATTCACTCATTTTATATTGCTTTGCATCAGTTTCTAAACTGAATCTGAGTTGTCATGCCTGGATGGTCTCCAGTATGAAATGGAATGAAGTGGATGTTTGGTGTGGCTTTTTTCAGGCTGAAGAAGAGAAAGGCTTCTTAATTACTCTTTTGAAATTTCTAGTCTTCTTCAAACAGGGTCTTTTCTAACCTGAAGGAAGCTTCATGCAGTCTGATTTCATGAAATGGAGTGGAAGACTTGGCATAATCTTAAAGCAGCACAGTTTGACCAAGCAATTGTTCTCAGCCCTAAATAAGCCCTTAAAGATATCAGAGTTTCGGTACTCAATCTCAAACAAAGACACATTTTTTATTTTATTTTATTTTATTTTATTTTATTTTATATTTTATTTTATATTTTATTATTATTTTAAATGGAAGCTGCATCTTTTGAAACCCATTTTCACTCATGGAGCTAGAATATTCTTTTCAGAAATCAATGGTTGTTTAGCCCAAGAATCCTATATAAACATCTCTTATATAAACATGGTGATACAATGCAAGAAGTGCCAAGCATTACCCTGTGTGAATGACGTCCCATTGAATGAATGTATATACAAGAACGGGGCTGAAGAGTATTTGGCCCAATTCACTCTTTCCTTCCTTCCTTCCTTCCTTCCTTCCTTCCTTCCTTCCTTCCTTGTTTTGGTTTTATTCGTTTCTGTGTTGTTCGTTCATTCTGTTTTGTTTGGTGGGTTTGGTTTTGGTTTTGTTCATTTTCTTGCTTTCTTGGTCCAGTGAGAACTTTTCAGCACCCCCTTTTATGCTTGTACAATTGTAGCTAAGTCACAAATGTGAATCAGCTAATAAAACTCAGGCAAATATGTACAAACATCTTTGAAAGCTACATGAAGGATAAGTGAGTAAATGCAGTAATGTACTCTCTACTTTCTCAAGTGCTGAAATTATACACAATGATACATCCAGGTTTTGCACAAAAATTGCCAGACGATAACAGTGTAATGTAATTTAGATCGTGTTCCAAAAGATTTGCTTGCTGAGGTCCAGTCTGGCTCATCATCTGGTAGATAGAACACTCACAAACACTTCAAGGCTACTAATTTCATTGTGAGACTGTGAGCTCTACTTGAAGAATACCAAGTTGATCTGGTAGCTGGTTGTGTCTATAGTACATTTGTGGAGATGCGGGAAGCTGTCTGACAAAGAAATAACATTTTACAACATATGCTTTCGCAGATAAGATGCAAGGTTTTATGTAAATATGTGTATGTGATATTAGGAAGGAAAATACAATATTTCTCTCTCTCCAGATTCAAACCAGAGCTTGCTTCAAATTTTGGCTTTGGCTGCACTGTGACAAGAACAGAAGTATCATTTTACCAAAAGTTGCCATTATGAGGGGAACAAAGACCTTTAAACCTGGAACATTGCTAGGCTTAGATGACGTGAAATGGGAAATGTGGAAGTGTATTTTGATTTAATTCTTGATGGCGGTAGTGGCAGTGAGAAATGAGATGTGAAAATGATGGTATAAGTGATGTTTAGTTTCAGAGTCCCACACCAGCTGCTGAGCAATTCTTTTTCCTGTTCATCCAGTGTTATTACAAGGACTGAAGTGCATTCAACAATTGACAAACAGTTTTAGTGGTAAGGAAAACAGATGCTGAGTTGTCTAATAAGGGCGAATACACTTTGCTAATGCCAGAATAAATCTGAAGTGGCAACGTTAAAAGTAGTCATAACTAGCTGACCCATACGATGAATCTAGCCTGTACATCATTCAAAGCTCTGACTCATGCGTGAAAGTTAAATTGCATTATAATTAAAATGAAGATTCATTACAAATTAATATCTTACAGCTGTCACTTCTGCCTGTGGCTGCATATTGATCTACTCTGTTTATGAACAAAACATATGTGCTTTTGGCCAGAGAGCTATACTCCCACACACATGGCATCTTCATACATGAGGATGGAAAAGTAATGTCTCATTAAACACTCAACCTACCCAAGGTGCACTGTGATGATGTGCCCACATCAAAAATTCTGCCACGGTCTGAAGGTTCAGAATATTGGAGGATGTGCATCCGAGTTTATGCAACTGGGACACATAAACCAGATGCATGATTCTGATTCTCAACAGGATACTTTTGCCTGTCATGAGTTAAAAGTACTTTTGTGCCAAAAGCTTGTTTGTAAACTGTGTCAGACCTTGCATTGGAATAACTAGAGCTATAGCAAAGGCCTGCAACAAATGTTATGACTATGTTGGGAGCTATGCAGAAGCTGCCGTGGCACCATCCGTACCTTATATTAGGCACTGAGCTGGAGATGGTGTGCTTCCTACTTCCTTCCATCTTCCTTACTACTTCCATCCTCTTTAGGTGACTTTTTGTAGTGACTAGCCTCAGAGCCCCATAACAGTCTGTGTCTGACCCAGGTTGCTCCCAGAGGAGGTCATTCCTCTATTCCTAGTATTCCCCATCACCCCTCACAGAGTTCCTCGCACAGCATTCACCAGTCTTCTTCCTCCGGAATGTTTCTCTAGAACCCACCAAGCACTTGCTGATCTCTCCAAAAACCAAGATGAGGTACAAAACAAGCAGGGCAACAACGCTAGTCCCCTCAGACCTCCACAACTGATTGGCAAGAAACATTGATTCTGCAGGCAAATGATTCTGTACTGCAGCATAATGGAGCCACTGCTAAAGCCACTGGAAATGTGGGGCTGCTAGAGATAGCGTGGGTTTAAATCCCCAAGGATGGTCTTGGTTCCACCAGTTTCTTGATGCAGGGTGCTTTTCTTGATGTATGAGTGCTCTCACGGTCGAAGAACCAGGGAATAGAAGTGGAATCTTCGTTTACTATTTTGTAAGAAACGTTTTTGAATACAAATTCTGAGAATTAAATACCAACACGTCCAGTTTTAAAGCCCATCACAGAGCTCGCTATTACTTCTAATAAATCAGAATCACTATTACTTCTAATATATCAGAACCGGCTTAAGTAGTCTCAAGCTAGGTTTTTGTTAGGACTTTCTCTTTTTCACTGTCAAGGTAGACGTGTACCAGCTAGAACTGCACAACACCTTGTATCTTTGGTGAGTTCTAAGTCACAGTGTTTGAATCTGACCTTGGATTCTGCATCAGAATTTTGAAAGCCTGATTCATTTTGGCCATGGAGAGGGCTCTAAGTATGATGAGCACGGAATCTGGGAAATAGCTGCAGACATACTCATGGTGCTTTATAGTCAATGAAATGGTCTGTTTAGCTACCCAGTCCAAGGGCAGTTTCTCCTCTTTTTGGCTCTGGGAACAGTTTTATAATAGAAAGGAATAAATTCTCTCCGTTAAGTAGCTCAGCGGTTAGTGCCATCACCTTTAGAATTCAATTCAGTTATGCAAGAACTGTATAATTATTGGAGTCTGCACTTTTATTTCCTACAACTGTAAAATGAGCCGAGGTGAGGCTGGATTTTGTTGTAGATTCTACATCTCAATTCTCAGAACAAAGAGAGGTTATTTTGATTTAAAATTGCCTTAACACTAACACTGATTTTTTATTTTATTTTATTGTATTTTATTTTATTGTATTTTATTTTAGATTTGCATTTTCATTGTGCTGTTGAAAGAACAAAGGGGAGTGCAAACAGCCCTTTTGCTTTCCCTGACAGTAGCACGCCTGCTTTGCTTGGAAATCCCACTGTCATTGAGCAGGAGTGTAGAGCCCCTGAATCGCTGTCTGGGCATAATTTACGCTCAGAAACATTACCTAGGGTGATGTCTTGCCCTTTTCACTGTTATTGGGGATGGGGAGTTGCCAGGCACCGTGCATCTTCTTTGGAAACTGTGGGCAGAGTGCTGCCAAGTGCCCCGCTGTTATCGTGATCTCACACTTACCAGGCCCAGCTTTGATTTTGTTTATGCACAAATAAAATCGATGCATTCTCAGCCCTTCTATGGCAGCACTTATCAAATGTTGACATGCAGTGTGATATTGTATTGGGGGTCCAACGGTGCCAAATGAGAGGAAGGACCCTCATCAGTTGTAAGGATTTTGCCTCTCATAAAGGAAAGCCCAATGTACTTGGGGTATTGAATAATACATTAGGGATATCATTAATTTTAAAAAATAAAAGTATATGAAAGGAAAACTTTAAAATATGCACCAGTCAAGTAAAGTTTCAATTGTGAATGATCTTTGTACATTATTTAGTTTGATGTGGTAAGGAATGTACTAGCAGATGCTGGTTTCATTTATGCCTTTAGAACTAGACACACTTTTGTGGGAGTATATCTCCTTGAACACATTGGAACCATCTTCATGCCCCCAAATAAAATAGTTTTTACCACAATTAAGTTATACTACCTTGTTTACTAAAGAGGTAGATCAGTGAAAAAAATCAGTGATTATGTGATTGTATCATATAATAGTAAGCTACAAGATTGATTAAGTTGGTAGTGAATGCAGAACTGACAATAATTGCATAACTAACTTATGGAATTCTTTAGTAAACAAATAGCGATGATAGTATGAATGGATTAAACTAATTAGGAATGTGTCCAACCACAAGACTTAATTTGGACCCTAATGGAAAGCTATCTGATCCATATCAGAACAATTCAGCATGGTATGGCTCAGGGTTTATTTCTGAAGCTCACTCCATGCCTTTCAGTAACTATTAGAAATCAAGAAATGGCTATACTTTCCCCACCTCTGATAGAATTGGATAAAATTGAGCCCCAACTTTATATAAAATTGTATTCACTGAATTGGCATTTTTGCCAAAAATAGTCCTTAAGGCAGTAAACACTAAGCTGCAGACACATTAACAACCTTACAATTAAAACATTACAACTCATCAATTAAAATATTTAATGCAATGTATCAAGACAAAAGAGCAAACACCAGCAAGAAGAAATAAATGATATAGTACAAAAGAATGAAAGCTTTGACATTTCAGAAAAAATACCTGCAGAGTATTCCTTTGTTTTGCAAAGGGAATTCCTGATAACTTTTTTTAAAATTCTTGGTAGAATTAAATGAAATAAGCATAGTTATATCTTCTGACAAGATCAATTCTGACAAATTTCAAATGAAATGGCACATTGGTCTTTACTAGTTTGCAGGTTTTCAAAACCCAAGACACATACCCCTGTAGGTTTTCATTGGCAATTGCTGTGAAAATGACATATAGTATAAATGTTTCTTTAGCTAAGAATCCTGGGGAAAAAATCAGAATAATTGGCAGTAATTTTGGGGTGGGAGAAACCTGATTTCTTCCTCCCCCATGAAATTTGTATCAGAATGCCATATAACACAGAAATGGTCCTACACAAAATACCAGCACAATCTCAGAAGAGTAGCTGTGCTTAGGGTCTTTTGATGAATGAAAAACCATTTTAAGTATTTTTTTTCCCCACTGAATTGGCAGTAAAGCCACAGAAAGTGCATCAGGACTGGTGACACATGTGCAGACTGAAGGATCTGTACACCTAATGCTAGACTCTCACAGGTCCCTCAGAGTCTACAAAATGTTTTTGAACCATCTTGTTCCTGAAAGAGTAAGAACTAGAAAAGTACTCTGAACATGAGAATTGCCATTTAGTATATTACTTCAACATCCCTCCCCAAAAGCGATATGATTCCAGAATCCTGGTAAAACCATTCACTATAATAAGAATTTGAAGCTGTCTGTTAGAACTACTCCTCTCCCCCACACCACAGCCTGACATTTTCCTTATATAAAGCATATGAATATATTGTGCATAACAGATTAATGTATTTATTTTTTCAGTCACACATCTGCATCTCTGCATCCATCTAACAAAGGCTTGGGAAGCTTCTGATAGATGTTTTGTAGGCTTCAGAGGAGACCTACGTAGATAAGGTAATTTGTTGCATCCTTCTGAATCTGCCCAATTTGTTATTGAAGTTACGATTGACATGATACCTCTAAAATAGATGAAAGAGCCATCAAATGATATTAGTGATGAAAGGCCAAACAGAACTGGCATGGTTCAATCATGGTATCTTTAGTGCTAACAATAGGACATGGCCTATCCCATTATCCCCTGAGGTGTTTCAGGAGCAAATGGCTGGTTATTTTATCAAATGCCTGATGGAGGCATCCCTTGTTTGATCCAACAGACTGTCCTTACATCTTTGCATCCTTATGTTCAAGCTCAGTGGTTTCTGTGGGAGGAGGAGTTCCCAGGGTTCATTGCTCATAGATTCCCTGACAAGATGGCAGAATTCCTCACAGGGAAGAAGGTGGAGGGGGAATGTGAGCATAACAGGAGGACAGATTGCCTTTAAGGCAGTACAGTAGGACTTAATGACGGGCTCACTGTGCCAGTGTCACAGCTTGTCCCCAGTACAGATAATCAGCCTGAAATTGGAGCGCACATACAGTGAGAAGATTCTTTCAGTTTTCAAAAACCATCTGGGAGCCTTTAGAATTTGGGTCTAGAATTTAATCAGAGGGAAGCCATTCTGTCTGCTGAGGTGAAACTCAGTACCAAATACAAATGCTAGGACAGATCTACCACTTTCTCATTTTCCTTTCTTCCTTTTAAATGGAAAACACAAGAAAGTGGTTTGGAATAGAAGGTGATATTAACCCTCCTACCTCTGTGCACTCTGAGGACTTCCACTATGAATACTTCTGTATACTATGCACACTTGTCTGCTCACCTACATATTACTCTAACAAAGTACAGGACAGCAGTAAAGCTATCCATGGCAGCCACAAGGTCGCCTCACCTGCTGCCAAGCTTGCATCCACAAAACGTATGCATGCATTTCATTAGGTATCTACCATCTTTGCCTTTAGAGTAGTGACTCAAACCCACTGAAGAAGACTAAAGCTAGTTGAGAATACCCTGGGCTGACCAGGAGAGGTGGGGATGGGAGAGGTTAGATACCAAATTATCTGCTTCACTTTTTGATTCTTTCCAGACATAAAACATTATTTTTCTTCTTTCAAAAAAGAAAAAGAAATCAATTCAGAATGTTGTTGAAAATAATTTACAAAGAATCAATTAAGGTTTTATGTAAAAGTAAGCAGAATAAACATCTCCAAAGGAGAAGAAGTAATACAATTTTAATCACAAATCAAATCATTTCCTGCCACTGAGAACTGATACCTCTTGAGAATATTGTTTAAATTGCTTGTACATTAATATGCCTGCAGGTGAATTCCATAAAGAAAAGGCATGGTGGGAGTCAGTCAGCAAGTTTCAGAGAACAACAAATTGGACACTCTGATGAAAATATATGCATGCATACAGTCGGCTACATTCCTAACTTAGTTGAAGTGTTTCTGGTTTGCAGTTTGAAATTTACAGTATGAAGTTATTGTTTGGAGTTAATTTCATATGTGGGGAATTCATGTTTAATTATTTATCCATCTGCTCTCAAACCAGCTCACAACAAGGCTCTGTAAAGTTTCAGTTAATTGTTTACAGAATTAAAATGTTGTGGTTGTTGCCACAACATTGTTATCTGATCTGCACTAGCATTGCTCACAAAACATTTCTGGCACCCCACATCTTTCTGTCTGTCTTAGATTATTCACTGGTTGTTATGAATTGTTAACTTCTCGAAGACGACGACTACCCTACTTTCCATAATCACATACTGAGTACTGGAAGATGAATGCATTAAGGAAGTTGAACTTGACAGAATTATCTCTGTCACCGCAACCTGCGACTCAACCAATGAATATATGAATGTAAGTCAAGTTAAAATACATAGAAAAAGGATCTACTGCTGTCACATGTTAATTCTCTCCTGAGAGATTAGTAATTTGTGCTCCTTTGGGAGGGGAGAGGAGAGGAGAGGAGAGGAGAGGAGAGGAGAGGAGAGGAGAGGAGAGGAGAGGAGAGGAGAGGAGAGGAGAGGAAGCTAGTTGTCCTGTCAATCTGTAGTTAAGAAACAAAGGGAGCTGTGGAAAAGCATATTTGGCCTAACATAAAGTATAGAACACATGCTTCCACATGTAAGACAGATGTTGAATTGCTGACACCCCCAATTAATGAATCTCAATAGGATTCTCCAAGAAAAGCAACCACCACTTTTCCTCCTTCCTTCACTTCTTTGCCATACCAGGAAGAAGGTCCAAAGTGTCGTGCGGCTGCAGCGAATCTTGCAATAAGTCCTGGTTCCATATGAATTGTTCTTAAATATCCCTTCAGGAAAATGAGTGAACAGAGTGGAATCGCCAACATTTAAAGGACAACAACACATAGTTTTCCAAATGAAGCCAACTGTGCATTTCAAGTCCCCATCTCCCCCAATCAGTATTCTATGAGTTCTCTACAAAACCTTTCATAAAATCAAATACCACAGCTTGATATGGCAAGGTTGCCTTTTTGCTCCTTAGAACACGCATTAACAGAACATGCTCACCTGGAACTACTAGTTCGATTTCTTCTGACATTGTGGTGCCAAGATCATTGGAAGCATAGCAGTGATACTTTCCTTGGAAAACAGTTATGTTGCCACGGTTCTTAATGACAAAACTTCCTGAATTGTTGGATGCAATTATCCTTGAGTGGCCAAGAAGATCAAATGGTTTCCCATCTTTTGTCCATTTAAAGCTGAAAAGAGAGGAATTTTGCATGAACATCTTGGACAGTAGACACAAAAACAAACCAAAAGTTCTATCATTTACACATAATAGAGCTTGTGTGATTAATTGGTTTCCCTACTTGAGTGGAAGTGTGAACAAGACCAAGCTGGATTGGCAAACTAGGAAAGGAAAGGGAATTTGCTTTTTCTGTCTCCCATTTACAGCCAGAAAAACACATATCCTGAAGTAGGTTAAAAGAATCAATTGGATTCATTGGATTTTTAAAAAAATAGTATAGCTAAGATGTAGCTTGTCTGGCATGTATATGGTTCGAGGTGTTCACCTTATTTTTTCCCCCAAAATTTATTACATTTTTCTGCTGCAAAATAGTTATTTTCCCCAAATAAATGTGTTTGTCATCAGGCAGGAGATGCAAACTCCATGATCATGTAATCATAATGGTACTATGATTTACATAAGTTTAAAAAGTGAAACTGTACGAGCAAATAATATGTGTTGTTGTTGTTGTTTTTAAACAGGTTTATAATATGTTTGGTTAGTTGGTTGTGTTCTGTTGTTATGTGCCATCAAGTCATCTCCAACTTATGGTGACCTCCAATAAGTCCTCCAATATGTCCAACGTGTGACTCTTCCAAGTTCAAGGCTGTGGCTCCCTTTATATGAGTAGATTCCAGCCACCTAATACTTGGTCTTCATTTTCTTCCTCTACCTTCAACTAGCTCTAGCAGGTCATGCCTCACTGTATCAAAAATGCTGAACAGTTTGTAAAGAAAGTCATGGGCTGGAGAGAAGCGGAATGTTAGTTTGACTGTTTCACAATTGAAGTTGTGCAACAAGGTTGTGTAAGATGAATCTAAAATTTCCTATTACCACTGGCTTTATTCTTAATGAAAGATTATTACCACTAGATCCTGAGGTTAGTGGAATCAATTGTAGACCACTAATATGAAAGCTTGTATGTGACACTGAGCACTCTTTTAGGAATAGTAGAAAACAAAATGAAAAATGCAAGAGACATTAGATGGAAAACCGATGTCACAGAAATGGTCCAAGCTAATATATTTGCCAGCAATAAGCCATCAATTAAGTCATATCAGAATATTAATAGGTTTTTCATTAATCACCATCAAAAAGTGACATCTCTGTTCATACACAAGTTATATTAAGACTGTTAATCTGTTTACGCTGTGGATGAATGAATTTGCAATCCTAATAACAGACAAACAATGCCATTGTAATACACAATGCACTTATTAAATGATTTTAATGTGTTCAGAGAAGCAGAATCACTGACAGAGTTTTTGTAGGACCTTTTATTCTAGAGGAAGTTGTTATGCATATGGCTCACACTGTTTGCTTACATTGCACTTCTGGTACAACACACTTTAGTCAGATGTGTCAACAACAGGACTATGGTTGACATCGTAAAATATAGTGGGAGAGAAAAGGCAATGTCATGCAAAAGGCATGTAGACAGCTGTTAGCCTCTGATTGCTATTACACACTTCATATAATTTACTAAGTGTGCATGGTGTAAATAAATCACAGCATTATGTTTGCATTAGCCAGGAGGTCTGTCACAAATAGGAAATACAGGCCTCATTCAAACAATCTCAGCTCAGGAAAACATGGCTTTTTAAAACCAAGCATGAGTGTTGTGCCCATGTGCTCTTCTTCACTTCAACTCCTATGTTGGCTTTGGTGTTGCTATCACTGTTACCTTAACCAATTTTCTATTAAGTTCAGGAAGGAAACCCGGAAGCTTAATCTCTGCACACAAACTTACAATAGGAAACCTGGATCCATGACTGGGGGGAAAAGGGGATTATAAAGCTGACTGTAGTGATCAGTTGTTATGTCTGAATTAATCCAGTGTATCACAGCTGAAGCAAAAAGGTGTGGACATTTGGATCAGAGTCTATAAAATAGCTCCCTCCCGCACAAAAAAATGGATGTGCAGGGGATGCTTTGGCTTTTAAGGGAGGTAGGTGAGAGGAGGTTTAACGGTTTTCCTGGCCAAAAGTTCCCCAACCCCAAAGTATTAGGCATGCTGAAGAAAAGGACCATGATGTAGGTAGCAGTTCTCTTCCTTCTGCCCCATGGGTCTATTAGCAACTGGATGTGGACAACAGTGTGGGAAACAGGGTTTCGTGTAACACACCCTGATGTGTGTGGTGATGTGCGCAGAAGCTTGGAGTTTCTGCATATACTTTTGAGCTTGGAGCCAGGATGTGCTCCAAATATCTCCACCATCCAGTTGCACTAACCCTTAAGTCTTCATTCCTCCAAAAATCCCCTATATAAATCAGTGCCTGATTAGCATGCCCTGGAGTGCTGTTTGTGGTTATGTATTACATTTCCCTATTGATTTTATTCAAAAGAAGACCTAGTGAGCAAGAAGTAGAAGGTCTATCAGGGAGGTATAATTGTGTAAGCCGCACAGATGGGTCACCCGATGTGTAATCTGCCAAAGGCCTTCAGCTATGGGGCAGTATAGAAATAAACAAACTAACAAATGGGTGGATTGGCCAAGTTTGAACTTGGGATTTCCCAACTTTAGCCACAAAACTCAGTTCCGCCTGGCTCTGTAACAAGTTGCAACCTATCTCTCATCACACATTTTTATATATGCATTTCTGAATACAGCTTTGTTGTTGTTGGTACTGAAATTGCATTGCAAGCTCACAAAGCCACAGACCTTTGACTGGAAATTGCCTTGGATTCCATATTCAGTTCCAAGTGCAAAATGAACTGAAATGAATTTCTTTCCACCCTTAAGCTCTATCCACTGGAAACAGATTCTGGGTCAAGGAGCCAATGGACTTTCCTCTGTTGCTTTTCATTGTCCACTTGCATCCCAGTCAGTGCTGCCCCAGACTTTGAGGAATATTTTCCTGGGGTAGCTCTTTTCTCTCCAGTTTGCAGGATGCCCTGATTCTCTACCTGAGCCTCCCCAAGAGGCAAAGAGTAACCCAGGGAGCATGATTCTTCTCTTGGGAAAAATCTTCTGATGAATGCAAATTATACTGAACGCCCTGAAGAAGAAGCACACAGCCCCAAAATACCTGTCCTAAGCAAGGCATCAAGAACCAGATCTGCTCTGTGCTGCTGGCATTTTGACTCTGAGGCTATTCCAGCTGCAGTTAAACAAAGGATGTGTAAGTTACATCGCCAGTCAGAACCTGCTTGGCTGCTTCTACAGGGTGGGCCAAATGTAGGGATACAGTACTAATTGGGTCATGGAGGACCTCACACTGTGGATGAATTGATGGAGTCCATGTTGCAAGCATTTTTCGACATTGGTGCTAACCAGGATGCATGTCACAGTGTTGGGGGCAGGTTTTAGGAAGGTTGCAACATTCATAGAGGGCTTTCAAGCACCCAAGAGACTAAACGTGACCCCATCAGCACTGCATAACTGCTTTTGTCCCCCCACCCCGTCCCCCCACCCCATATTTATTCAGTGATAAATGCAGCATGACCTGTAGAAGTAAGGCCTATGGGCTCCCAGTGCAAGGCTAGATGCTAGAGAATTATATGCTTTCACAGAAAGAAAATTATGCTAAGCAGCAGGTTGAAAATGCTGAGTGAAGAGGTAGTAAATAAGTTAATCTCCGATTATTGCAGCACACTTACGTTGGGTGAGGGTTCCCTTTAGCTTCACACTTCATGGTAGTCTCTTCATCAAAAGGGAATGCAACTTGATTGCTCGACTGTTCTGTGATTGTTGGGAGCTGTCGCACTGAAACAAAGGCAGGCAATAAGGTCAGGTAAGGCACGCCTGAGAGCCAGCGTGGCATAATGCGTAGAGTGCTGGCCTAGGACCTGAGAGATGCGGGTTCTAGTTCCAGCTCAGTCAGGAAGCTCCTGAGAAGTCTTTGGCCTTGGGAAGTCACTGGCTGCCAGCCTATCCCACCTCACAGGGTTGTTGTGAGCATAAGATAGAGACAAGGATTATGAAAACTGCCTTGCAGGAGAAAGGACAGAATGTAAATATAATAAATGCATCAGTAAAATAACCTGGCCAGAAAAAAAAACCTATAAAATACTTCTTTACATTATTCATTTTTCATAAAACCAGAAAATCCTAGAATAGCAGAGTTGGAAGGGTTGAAGATGACCATTGGGTCTAATCCTTTGTTAAACATCTTTGACAGATGGCTTTCAGCTGCCTCTTTAATGCTCCAGTGTGGGAGATTCCAAACCCTCGCTAGGTAATGTCAAATTGTCCTAACACTCAATAAATGTTTCCTGATATCTAGCCAGAATCCGGCTTCCTGTAACTTGGGCCAGTTATTTTGTGTCCTGCAGTCTTCCAGAATTGCTTTTAGAATTGCTTTGAATTTTGTTTCTTTCTTTCAGGGTATTAGCTATCTCACCCAATTTGTGTCATGTGCAAATTTAATAAATGTTCTCTGTACTTTCTTATCCAAATCATTAATATAAATGTTGAAAAAAGCTGGACCCAGGACTGAATCTCCAATACCCCATTTGTTACCTCTCCCTAGTTTGAGAAGGTACCACTGATTAGCACTCTTTGTGTAGCCAACTTTGAATCCACCTGATCTAGCCCATTTTTGGATGGTTTGCTGATTGGGATATTGTAGGGTACTTTGTCAAAAGCTTTGCTGAAGTCAAGGTATACTATGTCCACAGCATTCCCGCAGTCCATCAGGGAGGTTACACAATCAAAATCTGAAAGCAGATTAGTATGGCCGTAATTCATGTTGGCTTCTAGTAATCAATGTGTTGCTTTCAAGGTGTTTTCAGACTGCAAAATATGTTCCAGAATTTTCCCAGGGATTGACATCAGGCTGACTGGTCTGTAGCCCCCAGACAACATTAGCCCCGTTCCAGTCAATTGGCACTTTCCCATCCTCCATGATTTCTCAAAGATAATAGATTCTACTTCTTCCGGCAGCTTCTGTATGATTCTAGGATGCCGTTCAACAGGCCCTGGAGATTTGAACTCATTCAAATGAATCAGGAGATCCTTGACCATTTACCTATCCATTTCAAGCTGCCATCCTGCTCCTTTAGCTTGTATTTCTCCTTCATCAGGGAGGTCATCTTCCTTCTGGGAAGAAGGCTGAGTTTTATCCTGTTTTTTGTACAAATGTTAAAAAATAGGAATCTTTGCTGGCCATTTTTCCTTACTGCTAAAAATTGATATACAGTTAGCAACTCTGATGATTCTGTAGCATTATGGCCATTTTACATGGTCAGCTCCATGCAAGTGTCTTCAGCGAGGTTTCTTCCCCAAGGAGCTTATAGCTGAATGATGAAAATGACCACAAGGAAGAGAAGAGGGTGTGAACTTTACATGTGTTGAAACTTGCATAAATGTCTGGGTAGGGTTCTTGTGTGGTTGGCTGCTCTGCTTTTTCTGATATCCATTCAGAAGAGTAAGAAAAAGATCTCAAAAGTTCCTTCTTTCCTGAACATAAAAACTTCAAACTTTGGTAAATTATTTTTGGAAATGAATGGAAACAACATTTTCACCCAAATGCAACAGCAAAATTCATTCAGTCTAGCAATTCATAGCACATGTTGCAACAGCCTACCATGCAGCTCCTACAGATGAGAAAAAAAACCCAGTGGCAATCCGAGTTTGCTGTTATAAACACGGTGGAAAACACAGGGATTCACAGCTGTTAAGAGTCAAGCTCTAAACTTCCTGGGCCTCCACCAATAAATCTGTCAGTCGCCATGTTCCACACATTCAATTAAAAAAGAAGCACAAAAGTGCATTTTAATCCAAATAAGGAATATTTTTCACATTTATATTCTGCCTTGTTTCCACCTGCAAGGAACCCAAGGCAGTGTCTGTGATCTGCTGCTTCCCCAATTTATCATCACAACAGCCCTGTGAGGTAGGCCAGACTGAGAGTCACTCACTGCCTGGCCCTAACTTGGGACCAGAACTTGGATATCCTGAATCTTGGTCCATCACTTGAAACACTGTACAAAACTGTACTTACTTTAAACCAAGTGGTGGTGGGTGTGCTCACTGGCTGAACTACCAATACTGTCTTGGGTTTCCTGACCGTGCTTGGGGATACTTGCCTTCCTCCACCTACAGTACACAATAACCTTAGGTGTGTTTTCCATCACTGTTTCAAGGGGGAAAAGCTGATGCTCAAGAACAATGCGACATACAGTAGAGGAAAAGATACACAAATGATAACTGAAAGGTTTTAAAGTGAGTTAGATCACTTGAAAAAACAGAAGGATCTGAAGCCAGTGGTATAACTTGCATTACTTTCTACAGAAAAAGGTACATAAGCCAGTGTGGTGGAGTGGTGAAGAGCATGGGACTGGGACTCAGACGATCTGGGTTCTAGTCCCTGCCCAGCCATGGCGCCAACTGGGTGACTTTGGGCCAGTCACAGACTCTCAGCCCAACCTACCTCACAGGGTTGTTGTGGGGATAAGACGGAGGAGGAAAATGATGTAAGCTGCCTTGAGCCCTTTGTAGGAAAAAGGCAGGATATAAATCCATAAATAAATAAATAAATAAATAAATGGAACAACAAAACATGGAGGGTGTAACAGTGTCATCAGACACTTGTGGAAGTAACCAAGGGAAGCCTTGGAAGAATCATTGCAGCAATCAAGGTTCCAAGGCACTTCCTGTCCAGACTTTACAGAAATCACATCTCTACCCATTTGGGTCTGGCCACTTCAAAGGCAAGTTCAACCCACTACAATGCAAGAGTCCACTTTTATTATAAGAACTTCAAAGTGCAGTAAGTAACTAAACTGCTGTAGCTCCTAAAGTGCAATGAAACAGAAAGAAGGGCAATGATCCAACTATAGCAAAGCTTCTGCTGACTGTCTAGGTTAAGAACTCTGCATTGTCTTCGCCACTCTACATCCAATTCAGAGTTAAGGACTGCCTTATCTTGCCTCTTCTTATAAAATCACAGGAGTTGGAATGGACCAGAGCACCACCAGGTCCAACCTCTTGCTAGTGCAAAACTCCAAGGTAAACTACCTCTCTCTGATGCCTCCAGTTGCGTCTTGAAGTTTGAAACCCACAACCTCCACAGGTAATATGTTCCATTGTTGTACTGCCCTGACAGTGAGGAAATGCTTCCTGGTGTCTAATCTAATCTTCCTGGTGTCTTTTATCTTAAGTCCGTTATTCCATGCCCTGCACTCTCCAATGGGGGAGAACTTATCCTTCCTCTTTGTGACAGCCTTTCAGGTACTTGTAGAGCACTGTCATATCTCCCCCTCAGTCTTCACACATTCAGTGATTGCTGTTGTTAATTTCTATACTTCCCTACAGCTGAAGCTCTCTGGGCAGTTTACACAATCCCTAAAAATGGATAAAATTATAAAAATGATAAACAATACAATAAAATATCGGAAAAATAAGAAAAAAACGTTAATAGTTAAAAATAGCTAAAACAGAATACTAAAATGATACAAAGAATGGCAAGAGTGACTCTGCAAATATTTTGAGTTTGGTGGGAAGACAAACCTGGCAGGGAACAAGTAGTGGAAATGCTCTGCTTCCAAAGGGAACCCTAAAGTGGTGCTCTTGCTCAGTGCCCATTCATTTCAGTTTGGTTTGATTGGACAACTTCTGATTAGTGCCTTTTAGAAGGAGCATTCCTTGGAAAGAAGGAAAACACAAGTGTACTACTCTTAACCTGGCAGAGAGGTATTTTTATCCCTTCATAAAAATACAAATTACTCAATAAAGCACTGCTATGTTAGCAGCATTTTCACATTAAATGTGTTTTAAAGAAATGTAGCCAATGTTTTCAGCCACGGAAGCTAATCACCGCCTGTCTCCCACTGCAGTTCTCCAGGCAGCTTGAGCATTGCTGAGGTAATTCACTGTTTTTAAATGAAATTCTCCCTCACCTGTTACCAATGGTAATGGGAACAGTCTCTTTTTAGTGTTCTCTCTCTCTATATATATATATGTATATGTATATATATATATATTCAACACAGCTTCCAGACATGCACAAGCATTTTGTTTTCTCTTTCTTAAAATACCTTATTACCCACTGCCCAATTTGCTTTTGGCATCACAAAATGGAACCATACACAAGGAAGAACTGAACCGCTGTTTCCCAGAGTATTTTTGTCCAGTTCTGATTTGAAGAAAGAACACTATTCTAGCAAATCTTGCATTCTCTTCTCATGGCAGTTAACATTCACGAATCTAGGTGGGCATGAGAGCCACAAGGCCCAGCTGAGAGCTGGAAAAAAGGCGGACGGAGAAGCTTCCCAATTATAACAGCCCTGAATGAGGCTGTTTGGAGAATCTCTGAATCTCTGAATGAGGCTGTTTGGAGTGGACAGCACAAGAGGGGCAGAGGTAGTGTTGGCTTACATTCACTGAGAAGAAGCATAAGGCAGGCAAGAGGGGCCAAGGATCAGAGAGACCCCTCTTCTTAGATTGAATGCTGAGCAAACTGATGGGGGACTTTGACTTCCCTGGTGAGGAAACATGAGGACTAGTGGGTGGGGGTTTCTCACTGCAGCATGTGTCTAGAAATGCCCAGAGGACTGAACTTCATGGACATTCCTTATATCCTACTCAGTTGTCATGAAAATAGGACATGGCCTCTTGGATTTGCATTCATTTATTTATTTTGTTTAAAATATTTTTCAGCTGCCTTTAGGACAGGCATACTCCCAAGGTGGTTTACAATAATAAAATCCCATGTAATAAAAATTGCTATGGTAAGAAAAGAGCACAAATTCACACAGACAGCAAACACCAAGAATAAACTAGACTAGTCAGTACCAAGAGTACTAAAAACCTATGATGCTGTTGCAGCTACAAAACAGAACAATCCACTTCTCTGTATCCATACAGAAATCACAAGTTTATTACATTTTGGAAACTGGGTGGAAAAAGAATTGCATTGTGCGTATGCATGTTCACGAACATCTGTACCAACACCATTGTTCTACTGTAACAAAACTATTAACATATTGATTGGACGGGAGGAATGATGTAAGGATATGTTGATCTGGAGTAAGGAATAAAACATATCAGTGGTTCACTTCCATTCTTGAAATGATATTCATCGAAGTCTAAGCCTGAGCATACTCTGGTGAGGAATTTTTTATGGGTGAATCAGTCTGTTTGTGCTCCATGTTACGTTCATATAGGTTCAGCCACTTCATTCTGCTTTTTCATTACCATATATTATTTCAAGAAACCCAGTCAGCAATTTGCATTTAAATAATATTTAATTAAATGCATATTGTGTGTTTTAAAACACATTTTATTCCAAAATAAACAATTCTGAACTTATTTCCTATCCAAAAATAGACATATCTTGGTATTTTTTCAAATCAAAAAGTTCACTAGTAGATACAGGAAATTTCAATACTTATAGCTAAGATTTATGTATCTATACTTCATTTTATTTAAATAAAATAGGATCCAATGTTTGCATTAGATAGGGAAATGTACATCAGATCAGTTCATCTTGGAACTATTCAAGTATCTCAATGAGAACTACAAGATCATTTTCCTTGGGCTTATTCATTTTTTTCATTTTATTTCTATACTGAGCAATAGCTGAAGCTCTGAGTGGTTTGCAATTTCTTGAAGTACAATAAAAATATGGGTTTGCTATATAACTTAGAAGTCAGTATAAAACAGTCTGAAACAAAATAGAGTTAAACGGTCAGAAAGTACTAGAACTTGTTATATCTACATTGGCCTCTAAACTTATAGTTAAAAAAGAGATGTTGTGACCTGACCAAAGTCTTGCATCGCTTGGGATGCCAACATATTTTTCTTATTAGCAAGTAGCAGCATCTTCACTCAAATCATGCATTCTCCATGGTAGACCCCAGTGCTATGCAAATCATCTATTTCATGGATTTACATTTTTTTTATTATCCTGAAGAAATTAAAGTGTTGTGAATCTTCACATAACCAAACTATAAAAATGGAAATTGCGCCCTGAAGAGTAATTGACCATAATAGAATTACCACTTCGTTATAAATTACAGGGATGGATATTAGGGTACTGGCTAGAAACGCTTTAAGCCCAGTGAACCAGAAAACTCAGTGCTCCTACAGACTGTGGTATCTTGCTGCTCCATATGGCATCTCATCTTCAGCATCTCCAATGGCACCAGTCTTTGCCTGGCCTGTTTATAGCCAAATATAATTCATGTTTATTAAAACCATAAAAAAGCTTCATTAACAAAAATTAAGAATCAAATGGAAATGTAGGGTCAAAGAAAGGTCAAAGAATCTGAGAACATGGATGAAGGTAAAGAGCAGATCAATGAGAATCTATTTCTGGGGATTATTGGAGAGTTCACATATGACTCTGCAAAAGGAATACGCTCCCCTTTCCCCCTGGAGGTTAAGCATTTTACATTCTAGGTCTTGCCATTTAGACTTGTCTGTTGTCTGCTGAAATATGTGTTCCTACATGTTTCATGCATTTTTTGCTTTATTTTTCCTGTGCTGATTATTGTTGGGGGGGGGGGGTTGGGGGGGAGGGTGGAAGGGCAGGTGGGAAATGTCATTTAGGAGACTAATCCAAATTAGAGTATGACAGGCATTGAATCAGAGTTAGTCTGTGGCATGAGAGGAGGAAGGCCCAGTGATTAGCGTGTAGTTTCAGAGAAGGCTGAGGAGAAAGGGAATAGCTTTCTGTGGGATAACCCTATTTGGCTGGTGAAGATCAGAAGATGGCTGCATTCTGCCAGATGCTACCTTGGCATCTGTGTAGAGGAAGGTTGTGCAAGCAATGAGGCTCTGATAAAGCATTCAAGCAACCAGTGATATAACCGGGGGCACACTTGGTGCCAGAGGAAGGCTGGAGCGGGAATGTGGAGCTAGTTGTAAGGGCATGGCCTGGGCCGAGCATTTAGCCTGAAGTGAAAGATGGACTTAGAGGCTTGTGACAGCAATAAACAATGAGCGTGAGGGTGAGGGTATTTTCCTCTTGGTTGAGACTGTTCTACGTAAAAGAGGGCTACACATGCCTATACTCAGTGATGATATGTTCAAAAGCTGTGCACTGTGTCTTCTTATCCAAATCAGACAGAAGAGCAGTCCCAAGCAACATAATGCCTTGCCTCCAATCCATGGCTGGAATGGCACATGAAGTAATAGAAGACACTAGGCAGCAGATGTCTTATCCTTGCAAAGGGACATGCGAGTGTTGACTGATGGCTTGCATTCCTCTATGTAGTAAAAGAAGGCAATAGGAATTTGAGGAGGCAGTGCTCTGCCTTGTACCCGAGATGCAGCAATGCAAGGTCTAACTGGAAATGAGAGCGCAAGAGGAATGTTTCAGTGCCACTCCATGCATTTAGATGCCCTCTCTCTATTCCTACTCTTCATGGCTTGTTGTTCAGGTTGTAACCATCTGCTTGGGTTAATTTAGACAAATATATATTTAAAATAGGGTCATAATATGCAAATTGAATGTAGACAGGGGTATATCACATTTTGATGGACATACTAAACCACCACAGAGATGAAGATTGGTGCAGCAAAAAAATAAAATAAAAAAGGTGAACTGTGGAAGGAGGATTTCCATTTTACCTTCCATTTTTCTCCATTTATTTATAAAATTTGTATGCCGTTCAATCACTTGCATCTCTGGATGGCTTACAGCTTTCAACGGCTTATGGCTTTCAACTTCTCTGCCAAGAAAAGACTTCAGAGAAGACTACATGATGATTCATAGCATGTTTTGTAACATCTGCTGCACAAGTACATATGGCCAGAATGGAAAATTGCTTGTAGAAAAGGAGGAAAGGCAATTTAGCTGGTAGTGGATGGAACTGGACACCCTTGAAGAGCTCAGATCCATAGTTTGTAGGCCTACCAGGAACCACTGGTGACTGTGCAGAACGAGGTACCCAGGAGTGCCTCTTCCCAGATTTGGTGGGAAATCAGTTGTGGGCTTGTATCAGGCATTTGTTTCAATTTGTTTTTTCTTAGCAGTTACCCATTTTACACCAAACTGAACAAGGACTTGAATACAATCTATGATGAAAGTCTGCACATTGCCAGGTTTGCAGTGTCTTCTGCAGACTAAAAATTGTTTGACTGCCTGTATACATTTGAAAACTGTGCATGAAAATGAATACTTTTCAATATGTATTTCATTGAAACAAACAAGCTTTAATTAACGGGAGAGGAATGTGCACATTTCAAAAATATTCACAATTGATGTGCACACTGTAAAAAATACTCATGAAACATGCACAGATCTTCATTAAAAACCAATAAAAGGAAGGTGCAATCCGATATAGACGTGAGTAAGAAGCTTTGATGTAAAACTTAGACATCATTGACGGATTCCAGTCATGCTTGTATGTGACATTTCCTAGTCATATGCAACCCTGTCCAGAGATAGCAGACCTGTGCTCAGGTACGTGTGCTCCAGTTCCAGACTGCTGTATGTGAGGCTACTTCTGAAGAAGTCTCCTTTTGCACCTGTGCTGTTTCAGCTACACTTTCCAGAGCATTTCTGATCCAATCTACAGGCTGGTTTTGACCTTCATACGTAGTTCTAAACATTCCTGTCTATATTATTTAAATGGGCATATATACCTGCTATGCTTTAAGAGATCTTAATCCAAAGTGGCCTTTGGAAGTTTTAATCCAGCCCACCCAGATAGTTTAGACTACAACTGCCATAGCTGCTGACCACCGACCAAACTGCCCAGGGCAGATGGGAACTGTAGTCCAAAACTTCCAGATGGCACCAGGTTGGGGCAGACTGCATGGACCTATTGGCCCACATTTAAGATGAACCAAGTTGACACATACCAGAGGAGTGTTGCTGGTAGTGGTCGTTACCTTCTGGAACTCCCTTCCAAGTGGCTAAATCCATCTAAATCTGTGGTGTCCTGCAGGGTGTTGGACCCGATGGCCTTCATGGCCCCTTCCAACTCTACTATTCTATGATTCGATGATCTGTGGGGGGATTCTTTTAGGGGGATTTTGTTCTCCCTGGATTTTACATAAAAGATACTAACATTGATGAGATTTGAAATTTATTTTAACAGGGTTAAAGTACTTTGATACTGTGTTATACTGAATTGCATTTTTATAAGTCCCCTTCAGAATACTACTATCTTGAAAGCCAATGAAAAAATATAATAAAGTAAAACATCATTGCATAACAGTATCCTCAAACTAGCAATAATATTTGTAAATTCATTTATTTGATGGAATATTTGAAGAAATACTGTATTATAAAAATGATTATAAAAACTTTATTGTTATTATAATCTCTATAGGTTTCTGCATTATATTGGAATACTGAACCAATTTTCACCAGACACCTGTTCTACATTTGGCAATCAGAACACAAAGACTCACCACAAATTTTGGTGGAATGAGAGCCATTTGAATGCTAAGCCAGGCTAAGCATATAACTATGATATGCTATTCATGCAAGTTTATCGCTCTCCCTGGACCAGTCCAGAGAGGAAAGCAAACTTACATTTCTATCACATATAAATTCCCAAAAGGCCACGCAAGAGCATAATAAAGCTCAAAATAGAAACAACACATTGGCAAGATTTAATCTGTTCTCCAGTATGGGAACATTCAGTAAATAGCTACAACTTACCAGAAAGCGGTATTTCAATGGCTGCTGCCAAACTTAATACAAAGAGAAGCAGGCACAGTGTGATCCCTTTTGTGCTTAATAGTTTCTCCATTCCTCGTCTGTAAACAGCAAGTCCAAACAGATTGAAAGGTGGCTTGAAATTCTCCTCTTCTTCAGTTTAAAAACAGTCCTCAAGAGCAGAGCCTAGAAGCAGAAAAGAGAGAGTGATGTAAATAAATGCAAGGCATCAGCTCAGCTCTAATTATGTTAGGAAAATGAAGAAATAGTCAAGATATATAAGCCGGAGCATAAATCATAGTAACATATACATTGTAATTTATTCTTTTTTCCCCCTTCTGATCTCACACTCAGAAAGGGGAGAAGAAACAAAATCAATTACTCCACAGAAATCTAATTACATTTTTGCCTGCATACAAGAGAAAATGTTACTAAAAAATGGCCACATTTGTAATGGTGTACATTCATTTTTAAAAGGAAAGCAGTTTGGGGAGCAATTACAAAGGATCTAAAGAAAAATAGTAGCACAATGAATATCTTTCTTTGGAACTCACCTTCCCATCATCTTTCATTTTTGCTGTTAAAACGGAAAAGTTTGCCCCATTTGGTTCTTTAACAAAGGCTAGAACCATGCAATTAAAGTTTTCCCTCAACACAGACTCCCCCTGACACACACATAATTTCAGCTGGATCTAAGGTTGATGTGCTCCTTATACAAATAAATGTGACAGTCCAAATGTTAGCCATCACACAAATCTTAGAAATCCAATAAGCATGCGGCAGTTCTTGATTTCAAAAGTTTCCAATCAAAATGCAGTTGACACAGACTAAATAGCTTGCTATTAGTATCTGAATTATTCAGTAAACTACAGTGCAAAGCTATACACGTCTATGCAGTACTGAGTCCCATGGATTTCAGTAGCACTTATTCCAGGTAGGTGAATAACAGATTTCAACATGAAGACAGTAGTCTGCCTGACAGCGGTTTTTATTGGATGTTGATTTGCTCTGGTCAAAACAAAGCTCACTCAGTCCCTTTGATCCAGCCACTATTACATTAACCAACTTTACAGGATTGTCGAAAGGATAAAATAGGAGCTGAGGGTGAGGAAGAAGCCTATACTATCCAGAGCTTTTAGAAGAAGGACAGCACAAAATGTAATAAAGAACTGAGTCAATACCAGCATTTTATAGCCAACAGTAATGCCAGGATTTTTTTTTAAATCAAAGTAGAAATTGATGGCGAGGCAACCAGCTGCCACACTGATGGGAGGTCAGGTGACCATCTCTTCCAGAATACCTTTTCTGGATTCCAATTTGCTGCGGAGAAGCAGACTTACCTTTAGTGCTTATTCTGCACAGGAAGAAGGCAGCCAGCCAGAAAGTGACACTTATAAAACCCCAGAGAGACAGCGAGAAACAGCTGGCTGACCAGCAATTATTGGGAGGGTGTTACAGGCCATTGGTTTATAACTGGGTAGAAATTATGGAGATCTCAGCAGTTCTTGACTCGGAGCCAGAATTAAATGAGAGAGGCTTTGATGGAATTTCATATTAAGGATTCACTCTCTCCCTCTCCCAGCTGCATTCTGTGGTAACGATCAAAGCTGAAAGTGAGCTGAAACAATTTGAACCAGAGCACATTTAAATTGCATTTGTGGTATAAGCACATGTTCGGCATGTAACGCCTGGACCATGAGGGCCTGAATGTAGGCCGTTATTGAGCCATGATGGCAATTTGCTGGATGAGGTTAGGTCGCTGCAGACTCGTGGCCAGCTAGGATAACCTAGCAGTAGAGGGACCAGCTGTGGCTCTGGGGCAAGGAGATGCGGCTGCCTACCTAGGCCAGGGAATTGCAGGCCTGTCTACTGCTTCTACCACCATCACGCAGCCTCAGCATCCGATGCAGGTGTGACTAGTTCTGCCGCTTTTAAATCACCACGCTGCCCTTCCTCTCCCCTGAACCTCCCTTCATGCTGGTCTGTCTGCACACTCAGTTGCTTCCATTACAGTGCCTTCCAGAGGCATTCACCCCATTTTGACTTTTCACCTTTTTTGTATTAGAACCTGCACCTGAATAGATTTAAGCGGCATTGTTGTTACTTGAGGCATACAAGATATACAACACTTGTGAAGGCAACACAGAAGTCAAGTAAACAAAACTGAGCTTGTTGGCTGGGCGAGTATTCAGCCCCATTGTTGTGACATGCCTCTGGTGCAAGCCACTGCCTCCAAGTAGTTGAATGGAGTCTGCCTGCATGCAATTTCAGGGCTGTGTGATCTCAGATTAAAGGCTGCAGAGTTTTCCGGTCAACATGTCTAAACAAAACATAATGAAGACCAAGGAACTATCCAAACAACCACTCAGTATAGTTGTGCGGAAGAACCAATATGGGTTGGGTTATAAGAAAATATCCCAAACTGTGAACATCTCCTGGAGCACCACTAATTCCATTATTCCAGATTGCAACCATGCCTAGAGAACAATGTTCATCAAAACTAATTGACCAGAGAGGAGGATGCTGGTCAGGGAAGCAATTGGAATGCCAGTGCAAACTCCGAAGGATCTGGAGAGGTCCTCACCTGAGATGAGAGACTGTCCATGGGACAACTATCACTCAGATACTTCACAAAACTGGACTTTGTGGAAGAGTGGAGAGAAGAAAGCCTTTGCTGAAATAATCGCACATCAGAACTTATTTGGATTTGCCAAAGGGCATGTGAGAGAGACAGCGAAACATGTGGGAAAATGTTCTCTTGTGTAATGAACTCCAAAATGAACTTTCTGATCTTGCTACAACATGCTGCATGTGGCACAAAGCCAACAGTGCTCATTTCCCTGGGGACACTGATGATACCCAGCTCTACCTCTTGTTTTCCACCAATCCAGGTGAGGCAGTGGCTGTACTGAACCGGTGCCTGGTTGAGGTAATGGGCTGGATGAGGGCCAATAAACTGCGGCTCAATCCAGACAAGACGGAGGTCCTGTTGGTGGGTGGTTCAGGCTTTGGGATGGGGGACTTGGGCCTTGTCCTAACTGGGGTTGCACTCCCTCTGAGGGACAGGGTTCACAGCTTGGGAGTGCTCCTCAACCCTGAGCTGCCACTAGAAGCTCAGATGACGGCGGTGGCAAGGAGTGCCTTCCTTCAGCTTCAGCTGATCCATCAGCTGCATCCCTTCCTGGAGAACGACTGCCTGGCAACAGTGACACATGCATTGGTAACTTCCCCATTAGACTTCTGTAATGCACTCTACGTGGGGCTACCTTTGAAGACGGTCCGGATACTTCAATTGGTGCAGAATAGAGCTGCCAGGTTGCTGATGGGAACTGGGCGTTGTTCTCATAAAACCCCAGTTCTCGGTCAGCTTTACTGGCTCCCGACTGAAGTCCGGGCCCAATTCAAGGTGTTGGTTATCACCTATAAAGCCCTCAATAGCTTGGGACCTGGTTATCTAAAGAAACGCTTGCGTCCATATATGTCCTCCTGCCCCTTGAGAGCTGCAACAGAGGCCCTTCTCTGGGAACCCTCCATGAATGATATTAGGAGAGTGAGTACCCGGAGGAGGGCTTTCTCTGTGGTGGCACCCAATCTATGGAAAGCGCTCCCCAGAGAGGTCTGCCTGGTGCCGTCACTATTTGTTTTTCAGTGCCAGGCGAAGACCTTTTTATTTAAAACTTATTTTAATTGTTAACTTATTATGGTATTTATAGGATTTTAAATTTTTAAGCTGAGATGCAACTGGGCTTTTTAATCTCTAATTGTATTAATTGTTATTTATATGTTTTAATTATTCTGTGAGCCGCCCCAAGGCTTTGTTATGATGGGGGCAGCATAGAAATGCTTTAAATAAATACATAAATAAATAAAATAAATAAACACCAGCAGCAGCATGTTGTGTGGATGTTTTTCTTCATCAGCCATTGGGGAACTGGTCAGGATCAAGCGCAGAGTGGATGGAGTCAAATACAATGCAAAGGACTTAGGTTCACGTCCTAAGCACACACCCAAAGCATTACTGGAATGGTTTAGAAACAAGAATCTGAATGTCTTAGAAAGGCCCAGTCAAAGTCCAGACATCAATTTGATTAAGATTCTGTGGCAAGACTTGAACATCAATGTTAAGTGATGATCCCCATTCAGTTTGAAGAAGCTGGATCAGTTTTGCCTGAAAGGACAGGCAGACACTGCAGGATGCAGATGCAGACATCGTATCCATTAAGACCCACAACAGTTACTGTTGCCAAAAAAAGCTTCAACCAAATATTGACTTGGGGTGAAAATTTTTGCAACTGGCAAGTGCCTGTTTGTTTGTTTGTTTGTTTGTTTTTCTTACCTTCTGCATCACAATTTAAAAAACACACCTTCATGGTGCTGTGTATCTTGTATACATAAAGTGGTAACAACTCCAATTAAATCCATTTCAATTCCATGTTGAAACACAACAAATTGTGAAAAAGCTGAAGTGGGGCTGAATCTCCTGGAAGGTACCGTGCCGTTATTGCCACCTTGCTGCCTTGTGAGATGCAGCTGCACATCTGGTGCTTTGTACAACCAGATGTGAAGAACATGTGTGCATGCCCACATTCTTCAACTTCTCGTTCCTTTAGCATAATCACAGTGGACCATCACAGGTCTTCCTGAAAGTATGGGAGGTTGGCATCGGCCTGAACTTTGCTACCAGCCTGTCTATACTAACCCATGCATTGGGCTAATCTGTCCAGGGAAAAGACAAGACGATATTGTGATGAATAAACTCCCCCATGTTGACATACAACCATAAATAAGAGACTGCTCTTACATTTAGCAGTGCAGGATGCTTTTATCTCCAAATATTCCCTTTTCTTTTCCCCAAATGGACTCATTTTTCAGTATAAAAAGACCTTAATCACTGATTGAGATGTATGTTTGACTTACAAGCTTTTGAACACTTTTGAACAGTTCCCATCGCTTAACCCAACCTGCTATAAACCCATTTCTTTTTCAAAGGCTTTATGCCAAATTATATCCAAACAGCAGAAAATGTAGGAGTGCTTTAGGAACATGTGTCAACTGTGATTATTTTAGTGTTTAGTGTAGCTCAAAATGGCAGAATTATATCAAATAACATGCAACTATCTGTTCCCGTACATAAGAGAGAAATGGTGATGTTATGACATTTTTCAGCAATTCTGGAGACATTTGAAACCTGCCTTTCTTTTGAGAGTATTTACTTCAATCAAGTGTTATTTTGGTCTTCAGCAAGTTACTCACAGTTTTAGTGCTACCCAAGATAAAAGGAAAGTTCAGTCCGCCAGTGGTTTTCCTCAGACAAGGACATGCTCCTGTTCTTGCCACTCATCTTGATGGGAAGAGAACTACCTGATTATAACAGCACATGGGGCTGGTATGAAGGTTTCTGTCAAGGGTATCAGTAGAAGCTTATACCAAGCACAGGATTCTCAGGCTAATTTGAGAGCCCCGTGTTTACTACTCTTCTCTGCTGTTGCACACTTTTTGTGAGCAATGGGAGAGCAAGAACAAGTACCAGTCTCTGCCTACCTTCCCATTGATCGCTGGTGCAGTGGGCTCAGAGAAGGGCAAGTCAATAGAGTTCTGGCAGTGACAAGTGGCCAAACTGAAGCTGCAGAGGGCAGTTTGGCTTGCCAAGGACCACCTAAAATGCTGCCCACATGTTCTGGGATTATGTCAGGCCTGTGGGATTGTTTACATCAGCTCTGTGCAAGATGCCATCGTAATAACTGATTAAATGCACATTTCTAAGAAGTCATTCTAAATATTACCATGGAAGTCTGATCTTCTTACAAAAGTATCTAGAGAGTCTTTTATGAACATTTCCCCAAGGATATTTATTGAAGAGGTGGTCCTGACATGCTAAGGTCACAGCAGAAGGTCACTAAATACAAGAGAAGTATCTCCTTTCCTAATAAAAGATTTTGATGCAATACATCATTCCTTCTTCTCTGTGTCTTTCCATTTTATCAGTGAAAGATTTTTCCTTTAAGCAGACAATTTGAATCCACAGTGGATAATTACCCAGAACTCCGTACCTACATTGCATTATTTACTGTACCCTTCCACTAATAATAAATACTGATTGCTTTGAGGACAGCTCATTTGTTTGTTTAATGAGATGCCCTTTACTTTCAGCCTGCCATTTTTGCAAAATGTACCAGTTTATTAAGGAACCATGTCATTTTTGATTCCTCTGTTGTGCATTACCTTTTCCTCGAGCACATACTAAAAATATTGGACAGCTAAATAGTACATAAAGTATTAAAATTCCATTAATCTCTTAAAGCTCCTGAGCAATTTCCACTATATATAAATGCAGTATTAAAATAGCTTATAAATTCTAACAGCATGACAAGCAAAACCTCAAATTACAGCTCTGATGCTAGAAAACTAAATTATGTTATGCCATTAAATATAGCCACCATCTAAACTATTTTCTTCTCTGCTAATCCCCACACCTATAAACAAAAACACTCAAAGGTGGATCTTATAAGCTGTTAAACAATATTGAAATAATTGGATTTCCCTAAGTTTCACTATAGTTAATACTAAAGATGACCTTTTCCTTAGCTAAATTCAGATGTAATTTACCAGCAGTTTATATGTTAAAAAGCTATTACATAAAAGTCATTGGCAATTATAAATTAGAGCTCCAGGGCTACCCTAAGTGATGAAATGGCAAGATAAACCTCAAGAATGATTTCTGGTTTCAGGAATTAAACATGCTGATTATTTAATTAGAAGAGCCATAGCTTTGAGAAGAAGAGTCAGAGAGCAATAGTAAAGACCATGATTTGCATCCAAATGGTTCCCGGTTCTGTCCCATGTGGCATCTCCAGGTAGGGCTAGCAAGATTTCTACCTGATACCCAAGAGAACCACTGCCAGTCCAAGGCAATGATACTGAACAGATCAATAGCCCAGCTCAGTACAGGGCTACTTCCTATGTCATTCTCACACTTTGTACTGTCCCACTGCAATCAGTGAGACTTTACTTAGTTGTGATACATGACTGCTGTTCTATATGGGCTTTTGTAACTATACTGTACAAATATCTTAGTGGATATATTAACATGATATGCTTCACTAAGATCATACCTATGTCACTATTATTTATTTTATTGCTATACCATCCCACAGCCAAAGCATCCTACAACAATTGTTGGTTTACAGCCATCCATAAAAACAGACAATAAAACACCACAAAATAAGGGGTGGGGGGGGGAGTTTAAAACAGCTAAAAGCAGACAATCACAAAGAATGACTGAACAATACCTGGAAGGATGATCGCCCTCAAGCCTAGGTGGCCAAGTCAGTCTTTGAGGCCTCAGAGAAGACGGTTGTCCTAACTTGGTGCTGAAAAGATGACAAATTTGGCACCAAGGAGCTGCAGTGCAGAGGTTGTTCCATGGGGGGGGGGGGGGCACAGAGTTGGCACTTGGAGGAAGGCCCCGTAGGATGACCAGAGAGTCCAGGTAGATCGCGGTTGGGAGAATCACTCTGACAGGTATCGCAGTCCTAAGCCACATAAGGCTTATAGGTTAAAACCAGTTTCTTGAATTGGGACTGGAAACATACTACATGTATTATTAAGAAATATATTCCTGTACTGTGTGGATACTGCACCTGAATGAAGCATTGTTCTGGTGTCTCTGTCTTCAGCCCAGAAGCAGATCGCCTGCACTGGATGTTATGATCGGCAGCATGAAAGCGAATTACCAGTGGCATCATCCCTAACCACCCTATGCAAACCAAATCTCTGTGTTATGCTGCTTCATGTACATGGAATGCATATTGGTGTAGAATTCATTTATTTAGAATGAAAAGGATTCCAGCACTGTTGTTTTGTTCTAATTGACTGAATGCTAATGAATTTACAGATAGGTTTCCTTCATATATTGGTTGTGATCTATGCTGTCTAGATTTAATAAGTCTGAAAATGGCAGTTTACTGAGTTAATACATTTATAGAATATTCTTATATCTTTTCTCATTTCCTGGAGGAGCTTGGCTTCCTTTGGAGGAGAAAGCACTGTCGGGCTTTGTCATGTTTTGTTTATCTACAATATACATATGGAGCTGAAGCTGAAGCCAATAGCATCTCTGTTATTTGCCACACATCAAAGAAAAGCGTCCTACATCCAAAGGTAGCTTTCACCTTCAGGGAAATTTCTGCCTCTATTTCTCTTCTTTGCATCCCTTGAAAAGAAGTCTCATGCATATGGACTATACATAAGCAGCAGTGGTGGCGTCCTCTTCTAGGTTTTGGTGGCTATCACTGGCTGGGAGACTGAGCTGGTATCCAAGACAGGATATGTGCATACTGGCCAAGAGCACATGTCCTGGCAGGAGGGCCTTGGAGTTGCATCCTCCCATCTTTACTGACCTGCTTGTTCACTGGGATTTTGTTCCCAGTTGTGATGGTGAGAAGCAGGTACAGTAGATGCTACTGCCTGTGCGATGGTTTTCTCACAGACATTTTGCCTGGCAATCTAGAAAGTGGTAGCAGTGATGAGTAGTTACAGCATTTGGTGAGGAGAAAATGGTGACAGAGCCAGTTAAGACTCTTTTGCCCAAGGCGCTCAGAACCTTGGATCCACCATTGACAATCACAAACTCCCAGTGAGGAAACACCAACCACCTACCCTAGGCCATATTTCCATAAACCGTATAACAACAGGAATGGCTGCTGGCCATTTAGTAGGTAGCAAACAGGCATTATGCTGTCTTGTCCCTTAGAAAAGACACCTCACGTAATACCTCAGTTCATAAGTAATGAGAAGGCACCATGGATTACTGTTACTTTGGGACTTCTCGTTGGGGTTGTGGCCACCATTTTTAATATTTAGAGTGCATCGTAGCTTGTGATTCTGGAGATGGGCCAGTTTTAAAGTTTTAATGTTTAATTTAATTGTGTTGTAAGCCGCCCCGAGGCTTGTGGCAAGGGGCGGCCTATAAATTTGTAAATAAATAAATTTGTAAATAAATTCTGTGTAACCCAAACAAGGGTTCATTGTTGGGTTTGCAGACAAGCCAATACAACCCTAAAACAGGCTACGGGTTGTGAGATGCTGATCAGCTTGCTCAACAAAATCATTTTTACTAGGTGTGCACATATTCACAAACTACTGCATTCCACCATACTGACACTCATGTATTCAAAATGGCAGCCTCGGCCACAGCAAGAAGCTTATGGGAAAATTGACCCATATTAATTTCTCATTATATGCGAACTAGGTCAATATAACACTGGTATTATAGATTTTGTTTCCTGGTACAAATTTTAGTTATTATCAAGGAACCAATTATGAGTGGCGTTGAAAAAGAATTACCAGTTGCATACATTTATATAGCAACAAAATAACTTGCAGATCAAGATAAGCTAAAAAGCGTTATGTGATCTTAGACAACAGGAAGAAAAAAGAGAATTGTGATATGCTCAGACCTCAGTTCATGGATGGCAAATGGGCCCAGTAAAAGTGATCATACCATTTGAACCAGAATAAATGAAGCTGCGGTATTCAGGGTCTGAATTTCACAGCAGTTGTACAGGCTTTAATGCGTCCCCTGAAGTAACTTCACATGCCCTTTCTTATTTCTCCTGTTAAATGTCTAAAACAATCACCTTATCTTCCTCATCTATTAAAAGGGAGTGAGGCATTGCACTGCCACTCGTCTTGCTATCAGTGCCAGCCCAAACCGCTGTGTCCCAAACTCCCAGCAGCCTCCAGCTAATCTCTCAGGCTAAATGCCTATTTGTTGTGACTTCTGTTCATGTCTGCCTCAGGTCTTTGCTAATGTCCCTCTTCCCTTTCCAACAGATCAAGAGGAAACAAGAGCACAGCAGGAGTCCAAAATGGTGGACAGTGCAGGTTCCCTGCAGTTATGATATAGTTTGCGTATATAGAATGAATGGGGAAAGACACTTATGCTTTAAGGGAAGGTCTGAACAATTCCCATCCATCAAAGCATTTATTTCCATAACTTGGTATGACCTCCTTCACTCATTAATAAACTACTCTAGAAATAGGAACGTGGCACACATATTCAGGCCAGCGGGACACCATGGCTCAGCAAATGGATTATCCGGTTCTCTATAATGTGCAGGAAACCCTTTTATTTTTATTTTTATGTAATTGCATGAAGAAAGCTGTTCAGTCTGCATAGGAAGCCACTGCAGGAGCCCTTGCTGGGCAGGGACAGCCACCATGGGGAGGAACTTCAGAAGTCCTCAGCTCAACATGGTGGCTGTGGCGTGTGCACTTGTTTCAAGTCTCTAAATAATCCTGATATTTAAGCCATCCATTGGTCCGAGTGCCAATCCTACTGAGAAGCCAGATGCCCTATCAAAGAATAAATCATCCTACTTGCATCTTCTGGTTGAGACCAGGTGGCGAAACTAGATTAGATTAATATGATGAGTAGTTTTGCATCTAAATAAAATAATTAAAATCTACACATCATGGACCTGTGATACAATTTATTTGCCTACTACATCTCACCCTGGACAAGAGAAAAATGGCACAAACCGTCTTTGACAATGTTAAGGACATAGGTATAGTACTCTACTAAAATTTGTACAAATTTACATGCTTAATCAATACTTTATTGCCTGTTTTTTGGTCAATACTATCTGGCCTTGGTGACTCAGTTCTCTCTAACATCACAACCTTGCTGAATATGTACTTATGTACCTAATTGCACACTTGGAAACTACTATTTCATAGATGTGAGACATCCCATCATACCACACAGAAGTGGCATTTGGCCTCCTTTCATACTAATCAATCATGCTCTTTAATGGACAACAAACGTTCTTCTTTTCTAGCAATAGGCAGAGGATATGGAAATGTAGATGGCCTTTTCCCCCTTATTTCCACCCACCTACGCAAAGATGAATGTATGCCTATTTTCCTATTCTCAGCATCCTGAAAGAGCAATTGTAAGAACTGTTTTGTCAGTAAAATACAATTAATTAGTATGGGGCATCAAAGCTGGTTGCCCAACAGGGCTTTATAGTCGGCATTGGGAGGTTTTTATGCCACAGTAATGTCTACAATGGAGTGTCAAATGAATTAACCAAGCTAGCATAGCTTGTCATTTCATAAAACAGTGGCCTTTGAGACCGTGATGGCATCATTGTTATTTCTGCCAACTGAACTTTAGCAAGGATGGCTGCATACCAAAATCTTTCTAAGGCCAAGAGCCATTAGGCATACGAGTTTACCTCTCATACCTACTGTTATTTAACTTATTCTCATTCCTAAGCTCAACATCACTTCCCTGCTGCCACCACTTCCAGCTGTCTTTTTGGAAAGGTCCCAGCTTTGCTCCATTGATCACATTGCTGCCTTGATACTGTGAACTCCCTCAATCCGTTACTATGACAAAGCGAGGAAGAAACAAGAGCTCAGACATTTTGGCTTGACTTGCTATCCATACCTTCCTTTGCATATGAGAATCAGCAGCACACACCAGAAATCTCAGCCTCAACAGTTATTCATTATAACTGACCGTAGGGGTTGGCAGCATGGGGTCCATAGGTATCAATGCATCCCTACCTTGGACACCTAACTTGGCACACCCCAAGGTCCCCAAGCATTCCCACCTTTGTCTTGTATTTACACTACTCTTTTGAACAGGTTACTTGTCTTTTGTTACTCTTCCTATAGCAACCGTTCTGTGGTTGGTGCCCATGACAATTCTCTAAATTCACAAATGTGCTCATAGCCCAAAAAAGATTTCCTCCCACTAACTTGCAAGATTACAGAGTTTGATTTGAAAAGTTTGATTTGAAAAGCCTGAACTAAATGATGGTCCCTGGTACAATCATGTGAGCCCAAGACTGCCCTGGCCCTTTAGGAGGTTATGCAGGCCTAACTCCTCTGACTAGTTGCTGTCCAAAATTGAAAACATTCCCTTCTCACCATCTGACAAGGTCTGCTAGCACCAAAGACTTCTGGCATTGCCTGTTAAAATGGCAGCATAAACAACAGCTTAGAGAGGACAGTTCCAAACTATGTCCTTGTGGCATCTGGCATGAAAAAAGGACTTAAGAGAAAGATAGGCTCTTCTCTCAGTTGTGCTTCACTGAAGGAATTCTTGCTATTTCTTGTCTGCTCAAAAACCTAGATGGAAATGAGACTCCAAGCTAGGGTCTGCGTGGTGCCAGGGATCCCGCTTGCCAATGAACTGGCAATGCTAGCCCCCCTCTCTCTCTGGCAAGTGGACCTGGGACAGAGGGTAGCTCACAGGCCTCATTCAGCTTCTGTTGGTTTTACTGAACTGTGTTTCTCAAGAGCTACATGCCACTTCCAAATAACTGTATGGTGCCCTAAGCAGAATGTGCGACAGGCCAAGGATCTGCACACAAGCTATTCTACACACACAGGCTGTTTGCAGGCCTCTTTCCCACCCTGCCTGCTGCTGCAGTAGCGCTTTCCCTAAGCCATTCCTGCATCCAGCTGGACCTTGTGAAGCAGGAATTGGTGCAGTGCAAGAGGCAACAGGCGGAGGTCCTCAGCTCTATTTGTATCCTGGCCTAAGGGCTAAACTGGACTTCACTTTAAAGACCTAGCTGCTAGCAGACCTTTGAATTTTACTATAGAGTAGGCTCAGAGGATCCTATCTACATTGGAAATTTAATATGGGGGAGTAGGGTTTTTTTAAGTTCTCTCTGTTCCCCCCACACAAGCATACATGTTCTGTGTATTTCAGGGTTCTTGCCATTTCTGTTGCAAAACAATGGTCCACACAGCAGATGAACAGAAATCACAGGCCCAGACAGCGGGTGATTGCCTCTTATTATTTCTGCAGATGGATCACCCATAGGAGAAAGTGAGGAAGTCAACCTCCCCCCAGGACCGTCTTAACAGCATTATGGGCCCCGGGCAAAGCAGTGTACTGGGACCCCTACGACAGCTACAACTACTGTTAATTTTGGAAGTTTTCCAATTTTCCAAGGGTTAACATACACAGATTAGTGTGGGGCCCACGGGCAAGCGCCCATCAGGCCCATGTGTTAAGATGGCCCTGCCTCCCCCCATCTACCGCTGCAATCTCCAAAGCCCTAGTGCCCAATTTATTTATTTATTTATTTATAAAAATTGTATGCCATCCAATTACTTGCGTCTCTGGATGGCTTACAACATAAATAAATTGACCATCCACACTGGTTTCAAATTAATAAAATACAACAATAAAATTCAATATCAACACATATTAAAATATTGATTAAATAAAAAGGCCTTGACCTGGCGCCGAAAAACATATAATGACATTATGAGAGGGAGGGGGAAAGAGAGAGAGGGACTAGCAATGTCTCTAAAGCAGTGTCTGTTTTGCACCTAACTCTAGAGAAGTTAAGTTAAACATTTGGTCCTATCTCCATAAAAAGATTTCACTTAACCTTTTAGTTTAAGTACCTTCAAACAATCTGTTCTCTGGGTATTTCAGACAGAAATTTGAAGTAGTCACAGCTTGGAAAATTTCCCGGAGTGACATGTTTCTCACAGTCCCTCATCTTAAACTGGAAGAAAGATGAATGCTATAAATAAATATCTTCTCGACAATTGCAGATTTTGATACTAAGATATTTGGTTATCTTTGTGCCACTTGCTGTGCGTTTTAATCTCTGCATCATCCAGTCTTAAAATACATCCTTATGACAGGCTCAGACTATTATTCCAACCTGTTCTTTTTGTATCTATAAAATCTGTATAGAAAATGCTTGCTATTTTCACCACAGCCGTTGTTCTGCCCTTCTGATTGCCAAAGTATCCGACAATTTAGATTTTATTCTTTTTGCACTTATCCATGCAGAACAGCTGTCCTACAAAAGGACGTTTAAGGGGCCTATTTCTCAAGGCATATTTGCCTCTTTCAGAACACTGTTAACTGACCCAGAAAATGTGACATATAATTGTCACTAATGTCTGTTTTTATCTTTTCAGAGACTGACATTGGCACGCTATCTATTAGCATGCATTCCAAAAGAACACGGACGTGTCACCTTCAACAGCAATCACAAAAATGGGTGAAGACAGACAGACAGACAGACAGACAGACAGACGGCATAAAAGGGATGCCCAGTGTGCATTTTGCAGGTGCACTGGAAGCATAGGCTTGCCATCACAAGGGCAGATGTGCACAGCAACAAGCATGCACACTCTGGCGCATTCAGTAGCTTCTTCCTTCAGCGGGTAAAGTTAGAAATGTGCATCGTAGCTGCATGCTCAAGACAGGAGGATGTGTTCACCCCATGCACACCAGTCTTTTCACTGGGAAGCTGGAAGAAACTGCTGGTGGTTCTCCTTCTATGTTATCTCGTCTCTCCACCCTAATGGTGCTTTCAAGGACTATGCTGATCTCACATTATTTATTTATTTATTTATTTGGAAATTTATAGGCCGCCCCTTGCCACAAGCCTCGGGGCGGCTCACAACAATGACAATAACAATTCTAAAACATTAAAATTTCCAAATCCTAAAAACAATCTTAATAACACAACATTAATAACACAACATTATGAATATGTATTCCATGGTAAATGTGAAAAACATCCATGGCAGCCTTCCTCAACTTGGCAATCCCCAGATATGTTAGACTACAACTTCTACAAGTGGCACAGGATGAGGATGATGGATTTGCAGTCCAACACTTCATGGGAACACTAGGTGGGCTACATCTACAGGATTGTTTATGCTCTGCCAGCATGTTGACTCAATGCTGTGACTCAATGCACAACCAGTGCATAGCTTATTAGTTATTTTTGGTAAGGCCTCCATGTTCTGTTTTGAACCCCATTCATCTTGCAACCACATCCGAAATGTTGCAGATATGGCATATCTCAATAATTTGCTTAAATCTTCCAGCTGTACTACTTGCTCTGGACAGAAACCTTGGAGAAGGTAAGATTCCTGAATTCAAGGGCATGGACTGGCGGATTCCTGAATATGGTTATCTGTTTGAAATTCAAGATGTTGTCAAATAGCAATTGGGTTCTCATTCTTAGAAGTAAGCAGCACATCTTGCTTATAGCCAAATCAAGATATAATTTAAAACACATTTTTTATTTTTTGTATGCAATTGTATGTGACTCTATCAGGACTGAGCTGCCCTCAGTTATATCTGTAGGCACAATTCTGTGATGGTTTAGGCAGAAAAAGGCCTTGCAAATTCTGATTGTGCCTTAAGTCTCAGAAAACTGTGCTTTAAGAAATTTTAATTATGCCCCAATTGTTCTTTAAGTCATCCTTTAAATACCAGGAGATCAGACTTGTTTCCGTATCACAAGAGGGGCGTTCTCTGCTGGATCCCCACAGTTTTGCAGTCGTGCAGTAAACTCTAGTGATACTGAGCTGAAATCACAATGTGGCTTCTTGCTTCATCAACTGCAATTCCAGTTCTATTAAACCTTGTTTCTGAAGTATGCAGTCTGGCACTACGATACACACACACAAATCACTAACCTCTCCATTTTTTATCATTTCTGCAGATGGCTCACCCAACAGTTGCACAGTATTGACCTATGCACAGAGATGTAGGCTAACATACCCTATATTACCTACAGTATCTCCATGTGAAGGCTAGGAACAGAAGAAGTGAAGAAGGTTGATCAGCTCCACATGTGAGGCTAGATCAGAGCTTTCAAATATTTTCTGAACTGGCACAAGACTGTAAACAATATCATTTCTCCTCTGCAAATCTGTGTTTCCATTATGGCCAGATTGCAGAAATGTTTTTACTATTTGGTGTACATGAGGAATTTATGATATTTTAATGAATTGGTATTTCTAATCTGCAAAGGTTCTAATCCCTGAAGGTGCTTTCTTTTCTCACTTAACAGCTGTTGAAGCACAGCAGAGGACTGTATCTAGAGCTGATTGTACTTTCCTTCCAACAGTCAATGTGGAATTATTTTTAATATCATATGAGCAATAAGCAGACATTACAAATGTTAACATGCCAATTGTACTAGAAAATAGGATTGGCAGTTAATGCCAACAGAAGTGTTTGTGGATGTTCACAAATATGCTACAGAAAAATGTATCTGTACTGAGAGAGTAGTTCCTACATCTTAACTAGTCTGTGCTTGCTTCCTCTAGACCCCATAATTAATTTAGCACCTACTGCATTGGAATGATGTAACCTTTTCTAATATTCAAAGAAAAAACAAATGTATATTATATGATTTCATCAACCCTCCACATTGCTACTTTCTTTTTTAGGAACTGCTTGACTTTCAAGCTGTGAAAGGGTTAGTTTTATGAGGTCTAATAACCTGCTTGTAGATATTTGTATAAGCAACAGGGCTGTTATGACACATCACAGGATCTGCCTCTCAGACTGCCTGAAGACGGCTCTCACATGGGTATCAGTCATGCATCTCTTTGGTCTCTGTGGATGACCATCCTGTCGTTTAAAGTTCATCGTTAAGCTAATATGACTCAAGTAGCATTCCAGATCCAAACTGAAGAAAGTGGCTCTGAACTAGGAAATCAGAGTGTAGATGTGCTTATAATTGTTAGAGAAATTAAGACAAGCTTTGGGGCTGTGATTTTTAAACGGGAAGCTCTACCCTTACTGTAAATATGTGTTGCCTGATTTTGCTTAATGCAACAGTGAGGAAAAGGTACTGGATATATTCCTAGTCAAAACCATATACAGAGTGTGCTCAATTTAAACACTCAATGGGTCACAGTGTGAGAGCGATTTTGATGCCATGAAACTCTTCTAACTGCAATAGTTAGCTTTGTCTACCAAACAGGTTTCCCATTTGAGCTGTGATTTTCATAGCATGGGGTTTGTGCCTTATCCATACTTCTAGCAACCTAGTACCAAGAACAGCGACTGAAGAGAATGTTATTTACTTACAAAGGAATCACTTCTCTAAAATTATTGTTGCTGTTAGTCGTGAAGTCGTGTCTGACCCATCACAACCCCATGAACAACATTCCTCCAGGCCTTCCTGTCCTCCACCATCCCCCGGAGTCCACTCACCCTCACACCAACTGCCTCAGTGACTCCATCCAGCCACCTCATCCTCTGCCGTCCCCTTCTTCTTTTGCCATCTATTGTTCCCAGCAGTAGGCTCTTCTCCAAGGAGTCCTTCCTTCTCATTAGGTGGCCAAAGTATTTGAGTTTCATCTTCAGTATCTGGCCTGCTAAAGAGCAGTCAGGGTTGATCTCCTCTAGGCCTGACCGGTTTGATTGCCTTGCAGTCCAATGGACTCGCAGGAGTCTCCTCCAGCACCACAATTCAATCTAAAACTATACACACTGCAAAATACCTAATACCCCATAAGAATCAATACACATGGCACCCACAACATTTTGAAAGATATCTCTTAATTGCTAGAGTATTTGTTTATTTTAAACTGAATTATATTCACTATATTGCCTACTAGGAAATTTGAAGAAATTGCGAAAAGCCATTTAATGAGCATTCTAGAACCCCTAGAGATACGGAATTTGCTAAATCTATCTCATCTGTGTTTCATGAATTGTCAGAGATCTTTCCTTCTGTTATCTTCTCATTGATGAAATTAGATTTTTTTAAATGAAGGATTTATAAACATCTCGTGCCTTTGTTCAAATACACTTGAATGCTAATGTGTGTTTGTGCACATCAGTGTAAGTGTGCATTTGTGCAAATTCCTTCCAAAAGTTAAACAGCAGTCCACAACTCCATTAAAAATATTCCTGTTCTCTGTTGGATCCATAGACTGTATTCCTTGAAATCCAAATGCATTTGAACTTGCTGCACATTTCTCCAACTTGTTAGCCACCCCACATGCTGCAGCTACGTAGGAGCAGCTACATTTAAACAAACATCTGATATTGGCGACACTCAAAAATGTCTAAATACTGTTTTACTGGGTATTGGAATGTATATAAACACAAAGCATATCTTATTTAAATAACACTCAGTCCATACAGTAAACATTTTCCTCTCAACAGAATCTTACACATGTATTGCCTTCCGGAATTTCTTCATGGTATAATGAATGCGCTGTATTTCATTCTATTTTTGGTAAGTCACTGCTACTAAACTTCCTCCCTGTATTGGATTTTAAGAGAAAGCAATTACAGTATATCTTTTAATATCCAAATGAAATACAAACACCTTGGTTATTCAACTGACATTACTGCTTTAATGGGAAGGTTTAAAAAAATCCACATCACAAAATGGCTAAACTTGTCTTTGTTCTTGAGATTCTGACACTGCAGGATTTGCTTCTGAGATCTTTAGAAAGCTCCCATTCCTTAACTGGTTATTCTCATCAAAAATGAGCCAAAATAAGATTTTCACTCATTTACCTAAGCCAAAATCAATGGGCACCAAGCACAGACAGCATGTTGTACCTGTATGCCAAACAGATGCTAAAATTGATAAGCTGGTCAGAAAAAATGAGATGGAAAGATTAATTCAGCACAGTAATGGCTGAAACAGGAATTCACACTAGATTTTTAACATCTAAGCTCTCAAAGCTCAGGGCTTTGGTGGATGTCTCATTCAGTTTTAGTTTCTCCAACATATACCATAGGGATGTATAAGAAATTCCTAAACTTTCAATCATGTTAAAATTCATATTTTGAAAAAGATGAACATTAACATGTGCTATTTTCAAAAACAATATACAAGTTCATGTTTTACTTAATGGAGAAATGCACACATTTAAGAATATACAACAAAACACACACTTTCCCCATTCAGATTTTTAAAAGTCATACTTAACAAGAATAAGGAAAACTAGACTTTGTAAAATGGCTCTCTGAGCTTGGGCAACCCTGTTTTTCTCACCCCTCTTTCATATTGTTTAAATCTCAACTTACTTTGGTGTCATGTTCAGAAAAAAATCTGAGTTTTGGTAAGTTCCTATCAAAAAACAAACCAAATGAAATTCCAACAAATGCAATGTATATTTGATTTCACTGATGTTTAATTCCAAAAACTCTGAAAATTACAGGTTACATTTGCATCTGTGAAGTGAGTGCAATTAGCTTGTGGATTGTAGTCCCCCCTTCCGCCCCACAAAAAGCCCGGGAGTAATTGAGAGAGCTTGAGAGATTACTTCTTTGGCATAGAACATTTTGAAAGCTTCAAAAACAGAAAGATAAACAAGTAAAAATAATTTTTTTCTTGTGAAAGCTTTAATCTCATGATGTGGGCATACAGAAAATATAAATAGCACAACTTTTCATCTGAGCATTTAGATTCTATATAATCTTAATAGAAGGTTTTGACACGTTCTATTAAGTAGCATAATATTATAATTTATCGGGTCATCATCTTGTTTCAATAATTTCTGCTAATGGAAACATTTTGTATTGAGACTTTCAGGGGAACTGAATCCTTAATAAGATGAAAATTAGTTCTGAGCATGAGTAATAGTAACTCATGGCCCAGTCTGATAAATGAACGCATCAGCAAGTTTGAGTTTTGGATGGTGACAGTAAAATAACATCATCTTTCTTTTAAAACTAAATCACATACGACAAGGGGGCTCTTATTATAGCCTCTTCCAAGGTGGTTTTTTGTTTTCCTCCTAAAATTTTGTGATTTTCCTAGTGAGTTTAAAAGAAAATCCAGGGAAAAAATAGTAAGGAGAGCTACTCAAAATCCCAATCACATGGATGAAATCTGTCATTCAGTACTTCTAATGTACACATTCCTCTGGTATCTTCAAGAGTCAAAACATCTGAAGCAATATTCCATAAGATGCAGGGACTCAGCAAGGATGTTGCGTGGTTATGGGACAGATATAGCTAAGAAACCTGCCAATGTTTTGTTTTATTGTGTTGAAGCTTTTGCATTGTGGTGTTGGAGAAGACTCCTGAGAGTCTCTTGGACTGCAAAGAGATCAAATCAGTCAATCCTAAAGGAAATCAGTCCTGACTGTTCTCTGGAAGGACAGGTACTGAAGTTGAAGCTCAAATACTTTGGCCACCTAATGAGAAGGAAGGACTCATTGGAAAAGACCCTGATGCTGGGAACGATTGAAGGCAAAAGGACAAGGGGGCGACAGAGGATGATGTGGCTGGATGGAGTCACCGATGTGCTGGGTGTGGAGTTCAGTGGACTCTGGGGGATAGTGGAGGACAGGAATGTCTGGCATGCTATGGTCCATGGGGTCACAAAGAGTCATGCATGATTTGTGACTGAACAACAACAATTATATTTTGTATGATGTTGTTACCCAATTTAAGTTTTTGTTTGGGGAGAAAAGCAGGATATAAATAGTTGAAACTGCTATTGATGATGATGAACAATAAGTAATAGTGACAGGCACATTGGTGAGAGATCTACCAATCAATATCCAATTAACTCAATCATATGCAACAACTATCCATGTCTGTTTAAACCCTGAGTTGTTGTAAATATGGTGCTTCATTGCTTCTGCTCTGAGAATGTGCAGCTAAATAACTGAAAGATATTCCATCCCTGTGTTGAGCATTTCACCCAACTCTGAAAATCTGGGTCTCAGGGGAGAGGACAACTCAGAAAAATAACCCTATGCAAAAACATGGGATATCTCTCTAGGCTACCTTCTATCCAACAACCCAGAATTTTGGGTTTGGATGCAACACTAACCACCCAGGGACAAAGTGCCCCTGTATTTTTAGCCATAGGAGCCACTGTCATGGGAGCAACCATGCAACATGGAGCAGCAGGCTGTCACATTCATGAGAACCCATGATTTAGACAGTCCATAGGTTGTCATTGTGTGTAAATATGATTCACAAATAAAATAGTAAAACAAAGCAAAGCAAAGCAAAATATTCCAAACAAACAAAGGAATGCTAATGTTGGTGCACATGCAGTTCAGAAATGGGGAGAGAGGATTCTGGAGTGGAATTTGTATGCCTCTTCTTTCAGGCATGGCAGGGGAAGACTAGAGAAATTGCTGCTGCTGTTGCTACATGTAGTCATGTCAACTCCAATTTATGGTGACCCCACGAGTGAATGCATTCTAAAATGTCCTGTCATTGATAGCCCTCCTCTGTTCTTGTAAACTCAAAAGTGTGGTTTCCTTTATTGAGTCAAGCCATCTCATATCTGGTCTTCCTCTCCCTCATTTGTACTCAACATTCCATGGCATGATTATCTTCTCCAGTGATAGGCTCAAAGTACAACAGCTACTTCCAGTTTTGCTTCCAGGGAATGTTATGACTTGATGTGATCTAGAACCCACTTGTTCATCTTTCTGTGAGTCCGGGGTATTCACAAAGCTCTCCTCCAGCACACATCAATGTTCTTCCTGTCATATGTGTACACTCCATACACATGGTGGCAAAACAGCTGCCCATAAGATTCTGCACACAGGATGGGAGCAGGACCTCCCCCTGCCCATTTCCTCAGCAACTGGTATATGCAGGCAAAGGTGGTTGCGCATAGTTGGCAAGGCTAGTAACTACTGGAAGCCTCTTGATTCATGAACCTGACCAACCCCTTTTAATGCCATCCAGATTGGCAGCCATCCCTATTTCCCATGGCAGCAAATTCCACAGTCCAACTATATGCTGTGTGAAGTACTTCCTTTCATCAGTCCTAAACCTCTTCCCAATCAGCTTCATGGGATGACCTCATGAAGGAAAAAAAGGGGAAGGGAATTTTTTTTTCCTCGACTTTCTCCACACTGCATTATTTTAAACACTTCTGACACGTCTCCCCCCTTGCTCACCTTTCTTCTAAGCTAAACAGTCCCAGTTGTAGAGATGCTGTAGCTGCCCGCCCCCTCCATCATTTTTGTTGCCCTTCTCTGTACTTTTTCCAACTTACTAATTCCCTTTTTCAGGTAAGGCAATGAGAACAGAACACAATATTCCAAGTGCAGCCACACCAAAGATTTGTATAAGGGAAGTAAGATTTTGGCAATGCTGTTTCCTATTCCATTTCTAATTATGCCTAGCATGGAGCTTCCCTTCTGCACAGCAGCTGCACACCTGGTCAATATTTTCATTAATTTTTCCACTGCTACCCCAAGATCCCTTTCTTGTTCAGCCACTGCTACTTCAGATCCCATCAGCGTATCCTGGAAGCTGGGACTGTTTGCAGCAACATGAATTACTTTACACCAACTTCTATGCATCCTTCTTTCCTGCCTTTCCATGTCTGCCTTCTAATTTCTCCACTGCAGTCTCTGAGTTGATGATTGATCCATGGTATGCAAATCTTTCATAATTAGTGTAAAAAAATATACATTCAATAAGACTTTGGAAGAGCCGTAGCTCAGGGTAAAACCACATGCTTGGACAGGTTCCAGGTTTAATTGATGGTGTTTCCCAGGGGGTTTCTAAAACTCTGAGAATGGTCCTACTCAGTGTAGACAGTGCCAAGTTTGCCTTGGTATGGCCGTGTCCTGTATTCCCCCCATGTAGGATGCTCATAGATATTCAGTGCATAAGGTCCACTGGGCAAGTTAGAATTGGCTTAAGGAACGTACTTACAAGATGCAGATTAAAAGAAAGATTCCTTATCAGATAAAAGTGATATAAATGGCATGGATAATTGTCACTGGTAATGACTTCATCAAAGAGCAGCTCTGCGGAAACATGTTGTAGGATCAGGACTTCAGTGCTGTAATGTGGAACTTTTATTCAGTTGGAGAAACACTGCCCATGATTAGAACTAAGCTAGGCTTGATGAAATGTTACTTCTCTCCCATAATGGTGATGGCTAGACAGTCTCAACCAACAAGATGGGCCAGCAGAACAAAATGATCTATGCTGGTGTCTAATTCATAGGCAGGAGACTTAGCAGATCGCACCAAGCCTTTGGGGTGCTGCACCTGTTTGTGTCTGCTCCCTTGTCAGTCCTTGACTCTCCTTTCCTGTCTGGAGAACAGGACTGCACCCAGGCTGCCAGGCTGGCCAAAAGAACTGAGGGAAAGCACAGTCCATAGGAGCCTCACAATATTGTATTCTGCTTAATCAGGGCTTTTGAAAGTGACCATTCAGATACTGGGTTGCAGAAATGCAGAACCTTTCTAGGAACTTTCCAGCCTTCCCCAACAGTGCTCTCTTAATATTTTGGACTACAGCTCCCATCTTCCCTGACAAAATCGGCTATTTTGGCTGAAGTTGATGGAAGTTATAGTCCAAAATAGCTAAGTAATTAGCTATCAATGGTGGTAAAAATTTCACAGCTTCCTCATATTGTTCAGGCACTTTTCTTTTTCCCACACTGCATTCCCAGAAAAGTAACTTTTCTAAGTGTATTTTGGCATCCATTTGTTCCATTTTTTCCATCAAGGCCAAGTAATATAGAGCAGCCTGAAGCTTAAGACTGTTATGCAGGCAGCAGGCTGCGGAATCGGGCTTTGAGTTTTGCAATTACAGCGCATGGCCTTTGAGCTCCTTCATATGGTCCCCTTTTATCAACTGACGTCATACACCTTATTTAAAGACCAGATCTCTGTTTAAGCAGCTGCTACCACAATTGTGAGCCCAAGCAGTGCTTTTAATTAAATATTTGCTGCTGTGCCTCCCCCCTTCCGAACATCTTTGTGGACAGCATTTATTCTGGTGAACATAACAGGTCTGTTACAACCCTTCTGTCTTTGCCTTCAGGGCCTCTCGGTTTGCAAGCTGGCAATGTCTCCATTAGGGCTGATGTGATTATGTGAAGTGCAGAAATTGCTAGCATTGCCCTTCTTCACACAGAAGAAATATGTAATGATCAAAAAAGGCTTGTATGTTGTACTATGTTAATTAATCATTGTTTCAGTTCACAAAATATTCTGCATTTGCATGGTTTTCACTGCGAATCTGGCTTCCTTGTATGGTTACCAGCTTTCCCAGACGGGGGTAGGATATTTTAAACCCAGATTTCCTGAGTGCCAGTCTCATACCCTTAAACACTACACCACACTGACTTTCTAAAATTTACTCTTCCCCACAAGCCTAACTATTCCCTCTCATCTTTCCTGATTTTCTACAGTTCATACATAAGGAAGCATTTATTGGTTATACCTTAGGGATGTTATATACCTGGCTATAACAGGGGAATTAAATGCATAAATATGCATCATTAAAATTATGCTTAGATTAATTAAATAGATACAGTAATGTTACTTGGCAGGTGTGTGTGCGCTTTATCTTTCATGTTTCGTGTCAATGAAATCACTCAGGAAAATTTGCATTGAGTTTTCTTCACAATATTGAATCTCATCTGCCATTGTGTTACCCAGGCATCCAGCCTGAAGAAAGCTTGGTCATCCTGAATATGTCACTGTTATCTGCAAACTGCCTGTTTCACTGCTACCCTACAGAGTGCACCAAACTGTGTTGAGGGGATGTGTTGGCAACTTATAGGTACATGAAGGGTGTCACATGGAGGTGGGTAGAGACCTGTTCTCCCCTGCAGAGGAAGGCTGGACATGCTCCAATGAAGCCAAGATCAAGGAACCAAGGTTCAATTTGGATACTGGGAAGTACTTCCTGACGGTTAGGGTCCCTAGGGTATGGAATGGGCTTCCACAGGAGGCGGTTGAAGCCCCAACGGTGAGGGTGTCCAAGGATAGGCTGGACATGCACATGATAGGCATGTCATGAGTAGAGCCAGCTGGAGCTGGTGGTCAGACTAGATGGCCCGGGAGGCCCCTTCTGACTCGCTCTGTGTCTATGTTTCTATGAGTATGAGTGCAGTGTAGAACAGAGGTAGAAAGCAATATTTTGGGGTTACTTGCCACCCCCCCCCATAGTGTGTGGGGAGTAGTCAACTCCCTGTGATTTATCAGTGAAGGTGCAAAGCACCAAGATAAGACGTGCTTCGGTGTTCTCCTTTAAGAAATATCTGAGTTTCTTCATCAGATCTTCATCAGAGTTTTCTTGATGGCCTAGCAACAAATCTGATCTTATAGCGCTTAAGGCATGACTTGGGGCACAGACCTATGAAAATTTAGGTAGAAAAAGGCCCACAACTCCCAACATTAACCTAGTGCTGAAATTCTGACAATATCACACTGTTACAGCATGAGGCACAACCAATATCAGGGCACCCATCCAAATTTCCAGTTAATTCGTTACTAATTCTAACACCTTCCCCCCACCCCCACAAACACACACACACTTGTTATAACATGCATCAAGGCTACGTTCCACCAGCAATTGGAAATATTGTTGCTCAAACACCAAGTAACACTGCTAAACTTTGTAGAAGATATTTGCCATTGGGGAATGGGTCTCTTATGATTAAAGAGTGGAAAGCAGAGAGTGGGAAAACACGGTGATCTCTTCCAATACAGGGATGTAAACAATGGAATGCACAGTGACAGTCATCAATTGAGTGGTTTTAAAAGGGGATCAACAAATGGAGGAGAAGGCTATCCGTGGCCACTAGTCTTGTCGACGCTGTGCTGGCTTCACTCTCAGAAGCTGTATGCCTCCACATATCAATTGCTCAGGAATTTGGGCAGGCAGAGGTCTTGCATCCAACTTGCATGAGGGATCCTCTGGGCAGCTGCATTGCCACTGTGTGAATGGAGTCCTGGCCTAGATGGGCCACTGCTTTGACCCAGACTTTCATCTTATGTTCTTAATTAAATCACATGTTGAAATCTGCTACTACTACAAGACTAAGAGTCAGAAGAACACAAGACAATCATGTGTGTCCTATTTCTCTATTGTAGAAGACACTGAGGACAAACCCAACTAGGAGGACAAGCCGACTCTTTTCAGTGTAACCATGGTTAGGATTCCACACTAAGTATACTAGTTATGGTTTATGTTCACAGGGCTTATAATATAGACAATGTATTCTTATTCAAACATGTTAACGTTATGGTTAAGTGGAATCAGAAAGCTCTCAACTTCAGTGTAAACAAATCTTTGGTTGGAAGCACACTTGGAATATTGTGTTCAGTTTTGGACACCTTACCTGAAAAAGGAAATTAATGAGTAGGAAAAGGTTCAGAGAAGGGCAACAAAAAATCAGGGCACTGCAGCATCTCTACAGATGGGACTGTTCAGCTTAGAAGAAAGATGAGGAAGGAGAAACATGACAGAGGTGCTTAAAATAATGCATGGTGTGGAAAAAGAAGAAAGGCAGATTTTTTTCTCCCTCTACTGTAACACTCAAACCCTGGGTTATCCCATGATGGTGACTGGGGAGAGGCTCAGGCCAGATGAAAGGAAGTCCTTCTCCACACAGTGTATTGTTAAACTGTGGACTTTGCTGCCACAGGAAGTGGTGATGGTTGCCAATGTGAGTGGCTTTAAAAAGGAATTGGACAGATTCATGGAGGGCTCTCCATGGCTGCTGGCCTTGCTGGCTATGTGCTCCCTCCTTTACCAGAGGTGGCCTGCCTGCATACACCAGTTGCTGAGGAGCTGGGCTGGAGGAGGCCTTGCACCCCTCCTGCTTGAGGGATCCTGTGGGCAGCTGGTTTGCCACCGTGTGCACAGAGTGCTGGACTAGAGGGACCTTTGGCCTAATCCAGCAGGTCTTTCTCATGTTCTTATGACTCTAGAAGGCTCGCCTGTGGGGGAATATCATCTCTTACCACATAAGCACGCCTCAAGACTTGGCACGTCTCCTTCACATCTACTCAACCATTTCTTTATTTTATGGGGCACAAATACGCAGACAGTCACATTATGATTATGTGATGAAGTCATGAAAAAGAAAGTTTAGTAGTAATTATATGCCCAGAGGATTTCATGATATCTATAATTAGTGGTTAACTCAGTAAATTATACCTCATTTAATTTGCAATTGTTCCATCTCATGGAAACAATTCACTTTAAATCACAGCTATAATCATATGTCACTGTACAATGCCAAACCTGTAAAACACTTATTCTGCGTCAAAGCCACGGCTTGTTTCAAAGCCCCTCCACCGCCACCACCTCCCACTGACTTTTATATGAATGAATGGAGGCCTGTTAAATATTTGGGGAAATGGCAAAGAGCTCCATTTTAGTAAGTCCATCAGAGTCAATGTTTGCTTATTTATTCATTTATTGGATGTTTAGCCCGCCCCATTAGCCACATGGCTCCCTGATTAAACATGGCCCCAGGTGATTGAGCAGAATGTAATGTGAAGGTGATGGCAAATGGTTAGTTTAAAGAACATAGGAACCTACTCATGGAATAGATCTTGCGCTATGAAACCGTTTCTTGCTCTCCAGCCCTGCCCCTTCCCTTCAGCAGTGTATTTTAAGACTGACCTCCTTTTCCAGGGCTGAGAGTCTATATTATATTATGCTGCCTGGTTTAAAACATGTAAAGGATAAATGTATGAGCTAAGCAAAGGAATGAAGATTTACTGCTAAGAAGTGATATGTGGCCAGCTAGAAAAAGTAGGATGCTTTCCGTGAACATATGTTACTAAAGTGATTGGTCTTGTTCAAAGCTCATTAAGCTCCTCGACATTCAGACAAAGCATAAGCCCTATGCTAATGTTCCTCATCTGCTGTCAAAAATATATGAAAATGCAGTATACTTAGATATTGCAAAATGCTCTAAACAAAGTTTCTTAAGATCTGTGCCATCTCTAAAGACTGAGCTGCAGGGTTTGGCTTTATCAGGAGGAGGGCGAAGAAAGGTGTACAAACGCAGAGGTGTTGTGTTCTGGTGATTCTTCACTCATGGTAGTCCAGATGCCACCTTTCTCCAAGACATCTCTCATGCTTCCCA
>JAIXND010000674.1:45185024-45340124 GCA_023646645.1 Varanus salvator macromaculatus | reverse complement strand
GAGGGGAGGGGAGGGGAGGGGAGGGGAGGGGAGGGAGGACTACTTTTGGCTAACAGCAATATCCAAAAATCTCATTCCATGGACATGGTTCTTTTCAACTGTCCATTTAATCAAGCTGACACAATCATCAAGTACTCTGCCTCTGTCATAAAGCATCTTTCACAATTTTTAAAAATATTTTATAGGTCATCTCACTGCAGCAAGAAATTTAGGTCCTGACATATCTGTACATCTTACATGAGGCAAGGAATTCTTTTCCAATATTATTCCAAGAACACATTTTCCCTAGTTTTTCTGCATTGGCGTTATATTTATTTCTAACTGCTGAAGCAAAGGAGCAATCCACACAACTGCACTTTATATGGAAACGTTGGGCTGGCTTGGAACAAACCACACCATAGGACATATGTAGTGCTTGTGTGGTGCTTCAGTGCAGGGCACACCTCAACCCAGCATTATGTTGGTAACACATTAGATGAAAACACCTACCCAGTCAACAGAGTACCTGAGGTGTTCTGCACATCACAAGACACCTCAACTCAGCACTTCTCATATCATTTAGTCTTGGGGTGGCAGCGTCCTCTCACCCCCAGTATATGGTCTACTGTTCAGTCCAGTGGGAAGCATAGAAACAGAGCGAGTCAGAAGGGACCTCCTGGGCCATCTAGTCTGACCCCTGGCTCCAGCTGGCTGTGCTCATGGCTGCAGGCTTGCATTTCACATTGTGTCCCATCTACAGAACATTTTACTGCTTGACTACTCAACTTAAGGGCATTTTGGTATGTTTGTTTATTTTTTCAATTTTGTATGTTTTGATTGTTTTATTTTTTTACTGATTTAAATTCTGTATTGAAATTTTATGCCGCATTTCTTTGCATTTTAATTTTGTCATTGTATTTTATAATCTATTCTATTATTCTACCTGTTATGAATCGATATGAACTGTTAACATTAGCTATTGAGTGGTACAGAAATGAAATAAAATTTAGCAATACTACTACTAATAATAATTCTTCCAAGCATTTGCACACTGAGACTGAAACTGCCAATTGTCTCCCTGCTAGAAGTGGATGCCTGCAAAAGAACAAGAAATGTGACCATGCTTATTCTCTAGGATCTTTTGGCCTTGACTCTGCTATCCTTCTAGGCAGGCTATCTGGGTTCCTGATCAGGACCACTATATTTCTGTGGCTCCACTGAATCCCTAACTGAAGGTTCAATTTCAAAAGGTGATGCTGAAAGACTACTCTTTGGCCTTGTGCTGTCAAATCCTACAGAGTTTCTTCTCATCTCCATGCATTTCAATGTACACAAGAAAAGTTCTAAGTGAATTTAAATCAATAATGATACCTGCTCTATTTCTCCCTATCAAGTGAAACTGTGGAGGTGCAGAAGTAGCATTCAGAACTAGAAATGGCATACACAGATTCTAGGAAATTCAGCTTAATTTTGTTAGTTGTTTGGATCTTCTCAGAAATGTTGGGTTTACTCTGCTGTTGTTTGCAGTTATGGTGCTGTTGAAAGGTCCAGCTTTGTCATTGGATGGTGGCCCATAAAACCTTTTATCAATGCATCAAGTGCTGGAATTGCTCCTAGACTAAGGTTAGGCTTTAGGTATCCATGCTCTGGGAACCCTCAGATTAAACTACTACAATACAGTACAAGTGGAATTGCTTGTGAGAACTGTTCAAAGACTGCAATTAGTTCTGGGTTGTAAAGTTGCACTGGCAAAGGGAAACATATCTACAATTCATGAATAAATTCACAGGATGCCAGTTCATTTTAAGCACAATTAAAATGATGGCACTTATTTTAAACCACTTTAGGGTTTGCAACCTGGATAACTGAAGGATTTTATTATGCTACATGAACATGCTTGTGGATTAAAAAAAAATCTTAATTTTACTGACAACTAAGTTTATCTTTGTTTCTATTGTGCATCGCAGTTTATTTAAGTTTAGCAAAGTTGGTGGCATAACAGGCTATTTAAATGCCAAAGGCTGATCAGCTCTCTCTATTCAGGGGCAGAGAAAATCCTGATGAGCAGCTACTGGGCAGCAGCAGTAGCTGAAGGTGACACTGCCCGGCAATGGCAGTGATGTTTACACTGACTCTGGTTAATACTGCGCAGAAGACGGCAGTGACAAACCACTTCTGAACATTTCTTACCTTGGAAACCTTATGATGAAATAATCCAAAATGAAACAAGAAATGGTTTCTCAGGTTAGAAGGTACCCAACCAGCTCCTGGCGAAGAGAAAAGAACAAGGACAAGGACAAATGCCACTGCCACTAATGATGCAACTAGATCAAAGCTGAAAGGCAGCCTAGTAGCCTAGAGAGGTGAAAGGAAAGTCTCATGCTGCACATTGCAATTAGGACATGGGACGGGAAGTGCGTGAATCAAGGCAAACTGGAGATTGTGAGGCAAGAAACAGAACGTTTAAACATCACAGCACTTGGCATGGGCAGACTAAAGTGGACTGGGATGGGACACTGTTGGTCAGACAAACACAAAGTATTGTGTTCTGAAAATGAGAAACTCAGAACGAACATAGTGGCGCTAATACTGGGACAGAAAGGGGCCATATTGCAAAGTCCAACTGGATTGTATCAATCAGAACTTGAGGAAAGCTTATCAACATAAACACCTTTCAAATCTATGCTCCAACAACAGATGCTGAAGAAGAAGAAATCAAAAACTTTTATGCAGGAGTCCAAGAGGAAATTGATAACATGCCAAGGCAAGGCATGCTGGTAATTATATGTGACTAGAATGTGAAAGCATTTGGACAAGGCTCAGAAACAAAGCAGAGAAATGACTCATAGAGTTCTATGATTCCAACAAACTGCCTATTGCAAATGCATGCTTTAGCTTACCACTCAGATGGCTGTACACACAGATATCACCAGAAGGCCAATACAGAAATAAAATAGACTACAAAACTGGAAGTAAGACATAGAGAATATGCATTTACACTGCCAATACAAGGTCAAGAGAAGACTGCCATAATCACCATGAGTAAAATTCAGAGTAATGCTGAAAAAGATCACTAACAGGAACTTAGTGTCCGAAGACAACTTAATAACACTTAAAGAATACAAAATCTACATAAAGAACAAATTTATATTATCAAACTCAGTTAACTTTGAACCAGAAGCACTGTGGGCTGAAATGGTGGACTACAGACTGAAACCAGAAACATTCTTAGGGGAGAATGCAGAAAGAGGAGTAGAAGTAGTCATAGTTAGCTGTAAAAAAAGGGAAGACAAAGCCTAGATAGGGGACAGAAGAAATGGTCGCAATTCCTAAGGACAGGAAGAAATACAAGAAAAAGGCAACAGAAATATGGCCAGAATCCTGAATGAAACTTCCCAGCAACTATTACACAGAGACAAAAAGAACTATTACAATGGCCAGTACAAAACATAGAAAAATTCAAACATAGATTAGGACTGCTAAAAGTCCATAGAATCTTAATAGGTTAAATTAAGGAAAAGGTACAAAGAATTTACAGAAGAGCTGCACAGAAAAGATAAAGAATGACAGCCTCCTTTGAAGGGGAATCCTATGAGGAAGAACCGCAGTGGTTGAAAATGGAGTGAAAGCTGCTCTGGAAGAAATAAAATGCCCAGCCTATATGGGGTCCCAATAGAATTATTCCAAGCTACAGAACTTGCATCAGTCCTGACAAGACTACGCCAACAAACATGGAAAGCAAAACAATGGCCTACAGATTGGAAACTTTCCATATACATTCCAATCTGCAAGAAAAGGGATACAAAAGAGTGCAGCAACCACAGCAAGAAGCACTAATTTCCCATGCAAGCAAAGTAATGCTCAAGGTGTTGTAACAAAGAATTTTACCCTACAGGGAATGAGAAATGCCTGATATTTAAACTGGATTCCAAAAAAGAAGATGAACGAGAGGTCATGACACAAATGTACGTTGGCTGCTGCAGCACACCAACAGGTTTCAGAAGATCAGTCTGATGCTTTGTAGACTGCAGCAAAACCTTTGACTGTGTGGATCATGAATAGTTCTGAAAGAAATGGGGGTGCCTCAGCCTGTCTCATGGGCAAGAAGCTGGGAAAGAATATGGTGACACAGAATGGCCCCTTATAGGCGAAGGCATCAGACAAGAGTACAGATGACCTCCTTCTCTGCTCAATCTGTATGCAGAGCATATAAGGAAAGCCAGCATAGAGGATCAGAGGAAGGGGTGAAAATTGGTGGAAGATACATCAATAATAATCAATAATAACATTATGGTAGATGATGCCATATAACTGGTAGAAGGCAGCAGTGACTTGAAATGACTCCCAATGAAAATGAAAGAAGAAAGGGCAAGGCAGGGCTGCTGCAGAACATCAAGAAGCAGAAATGGTGACAACCGCAGAATTACAGAACTTTATTGTTAACAATGAGGAAATTGCAAATATGAAATATTTTGCATACCTTGGTTCACTCATCGATTCAAAGGGAGACTGCAGCCAAGAACTTAGAAGAAGACTAAGACTTGGCAGGGTAGCAATGAAGGAACTAGAAAAGACAATGAAATGTAAGGCCGTTTCACTGGAAACCAATGCTAAGATCATCCATGGGATTGTACTCCCAACTGGTGTGGATGGGTGTGAAAGCGAGACAGTGAAGAGAGCTGACAGGAAGAGAATAGATGCATTTGAAACATGGTGCTGGAGGAGAGCTTTGAGAATTCTCTGGGCTGACAGAAAAACAAGCAAACAGATCCTAGATCAAATCAAGCCAGAGCTTTGAATAACAAAAAAATTCAACTGAGACTGTCATACTTCAGGCTGTCTTGAGAAAGCAAGACTCACTGGGGAAGACAGCAATGCCAGACAAAATTGAAGCAAGAGAAAGACCAACTTGAGATTGATCAACTTTTTAATGGAAGCTACAGCCTTGAGTTTACCAGGACACAGCAGGGCTGACAAGGACCAGACATTTTGGAAAGTATCCATTGTAGGGTCACCATAAGTCAGAGACATCTTAATGGCATATAACAATGTTCTCCAACCTTGTGCTCTCCAGATATTTGGCAGTCTCAGGATGTCTAACTGTTGGCCAGGCTAACCAGGACTGAGATCTGTTTGAAAGTTTCAAGTATGCTCTGCCATGAAACTCTTGTGCATCTAAAAGCCAAATAACTCTATATTGCTATTGCAACCAACGATCTGGCGTGTACTAACTCTCCATCGAGCACCATGTTCTTCTGAGACTCATCCTATGCCTAGTGGCCAAATGTTCAGCTCCACCCTTTTTGTTCTGCTTTTGGGAAGTGCTCGCCCAAAAACAGACAGATTCTTGTTGTCTAACACAATAACTTCTGTTGTCCTCAGTGTAAAGTCAAGATCAGACCTGATCAATATATGGGTCCTGATATAAGGAAAAAATAATGCCTGACTATGTCTTGGAGCACCAGCTTGGAACTCCAAAAGTAGAAAGGCAATTCTGATTCTTAATCTGCACCTAACCTACCACATAAAGGGGATTAAAATGCACAGGTTGGCCATTGCAATGTAAACATGGCTTTACAAAGAAAATATCACACTGGAATTTTATTTTATATGGCTTGAGGAAAAAGCATAGTTTTAATGCTATTTATTTAGATGAACAAAATTATTCCAAATTATAATTGCACAAGCTATGCAAGTGTTTCTTCCCTATAACCCACTTCTCTCTGCCACTTTATCCTTATCAATATCCACCCAGTAGTAACATACTGAAGTAAATTGGAGATTGCTCACAAACTGCTTAGAGATGTTTTAAAAATGTGATAAGTAGCATATAAATCTATTAAATAAGCAAATGAAGCTTTTGTTTTACATGAAAAAACAATCAAACCAGAGTGCCTCTCACACTTGTTCTACTATTGATCTTTATAGTGAATTATATGTCAAACTGGCTATTTGAAGTCATTAGTGTTTATGTCCCTGACTGCTCTTTAGAAGGCCAGATACTGAAGATGAAACTCAAATACTTTGGTCACCTAATGAGAAGGAACAACTCCCTGGAGAAGACCCTACTGCTGGGAACAATAGAAGGCAAAAGAAGAAGGGGACGGCAGAGGATGAGGTGGCTTGATGGAGTCACTGGGGCGGTGTGGGCTTGGGTGGACTCCACGGGATGGAGAGTCTGGAGGAATGTTGTCCTTGTGGTCATGATGGGTCGGGCACAGCTTTGCAACTAAGCAAAAGTGCTTATGTCCATAAGAAGTAATAGGAAAGCCAACTATTGCAACGTAGTGTCTGGAAAGTATAATGTTTGGAAATTATGCTGAAAAAGCTTCCTGTGCTGTATTGGTTAGTGCTCCCCCCTCCCCCAGGTCTAGCTGTATATGCAAACAAACCAGAACAGCTTCTTCTCTCCATGCCTGGTTGCTACTTTCCTAAGCAAGCTGAAAAACACCCACAGAGACACATGGAAATACCTTTCCAACACACTCACGCAGGCACCCACATGCTTTCCCTCTTGCTTTTGAGTACAAATATCCAATTTAAGTCATGTTCATAAATATCTGACCGTGTTATCACATAACGAAACATATGCTTTTCTCTCTTGCAAGTGATGCACAATCGAAGACAGGCGAGACTTAAAAGGCAGTACGGCAGCCTCATATTTTCAACATTAAATGACAGCGCAGAGCTACCCTGTAATATCTGAAGCGCCTGTTTAGCAATAGCTGAATGTCAGCAAGAATGCTACCAATTCTTTGGTAGTAACATGAGTCCAGATTGTTTTCCTGGACTATTTTCAGGAATGTAAAGGGGAACTATTGCATAAAGGGCTTAGTGTTTACAGGCTGAAAGGTTGCAATTTTTCTCTTGAGAAAAACAAGGTAGTATTTGGCTACAAGATTTGACAATGAAAGAATGAAAGCTTTTCAGAAGTGCCAGGGAATGAACAAAAAAGACCAACTCATTGTTAAAGTGGAAACATCCTTGGTGTCTCAGCGACATATGTATAGGGAAATCGTTTTCTACAGTCATTAAATTGATGCATTGCTACACTATGAGCAATAAAAATGGGTATTCTCTCTGCCAAAAGATTAATTAACTCTGCTGCACAGCACATGAGCTAACTTGGACAGTATGAGAACCATTTGTGGTGATCTAACACTGGGAATGAGCTTGTTACACAACAAAATGTAACCAACAACATAGATATTACTGCAGTATTCAGGATAACAAAGCTTCGCTTTGGCAATATTCCTTATGTCTCTGCTTTTTTCCAGCAAACAGTTGGCCAATCAGACTGTTCACTAGAGCACCTCCACTTTCTACCTTCTCCCCAGCAGAAGAGTGGAGATAATTCTCATAAGTGTGCTATTACAGTGAATGTGAATATGCTGCAGCAAATTCATTTTTAAAGGTGAGCACAGGGTGTTTTCTATTAGATATACAAAATATATCCCTTTACTTCCACAGAACTTTCTGCTTTTCTGTAGTTCAAATCCATGTGAATCCTCCTTGGATAACTTTCAGGGCATAATTCAGATGCGAAGGCCATATATCAGATGTATATGGATAACTTTATAATCAAATGTGGATTCCATCCATTACTTTCAGCAGGACCAGCCAATGTCAGATCTTCTTCTTAGCACATTGCTTCCAATAAAAGTGGATCTTCTACCAGCTCATGTTGCACTTGTTTTCAAAATAAACCAAACCATTTGCTGAACTTGGAAATAGCAGAGCTTGTTTTCTGAGCCTTTCTGACTTTGGAAATCTCTTCCACTAATCTCCCCATCTGCCTACCTTCCATTCATACATCCACAAAGAGGAGGCCTTGAAAAAACTTTATTTCACAGTCCCATAGGACCTTCCGTCTTGCTCAGCTACCAGACACTCGACTGTGTGGAGCTAGTTTGCCCCCTGTGGTGCACACAGGATAAGCATGTGAGCACAAACAGAAGGACTAGCAATTGCAGGCAGCCAAACATCTACTCTGTATTAGCATGGGAGACTCCTGGCTGTGTCCCATCTCCAAATACTAAATAATAAAATAACTAGACTGAAGGGGATCGGATGGGAAGATCAGATTTTCTTACTTTCTTTTTCCTATTTTTGGAACTCTACCATTACTAGCTCAGTAAATATCATGTAAGACAAAGGAGCATTGTGGGTTAGGAAGATTTGTGTGTGTGTGTGTGTACGCACACTTGCATGAGCGCAAAAATTAAGCCAGTGTGCAACTAGCATTACAAGCCCCGAAGGTATATCCAGGTCCAAACTGAGCAGGTTTCCCTAGCTTTAATAGTGATTTTTTATGTTTTATGTGGACAGATCAATGAGTCAGTTTTATTTCTCCATCTTTCAGTCTCTTTAAATCGCCAATTCTTTCTGTCCTAACATGATAGAATTTGTGGATTTTGGTAAATTCTTAATTTAAATCAAGGAACTGAAATGTAATTCTTACTCATCCCAATTTGCAGACGAGATTCTTCTTCTTGATGCCACTTTATTCTTTTGATAATCTTGTACAAAATTTTGCCTGTTCGTCTACTGACCTTCCCACTCCACATGCCAATGGAAACTTAATGAAACACAAGTGGGCTTTTAAATAATTGTGAACATCATCCAGACCACAACATCCACTTTGGGGACCAAATTGCAGTAGCCCTAATCAGTTTGATTGTATATAATTACCAGCTTTGTTTGTTTAAAAGAACTAAGCTTATTGAGCTTTTACACCACAAGTGAGACTATTGAACGATAAAGAGAGAAGCTGTTCCAATTAATGATAATAAGATTGCACATAGCATTTGCACACGATGGCATCATCCAAAAATCGCAATGCTTAAAATATAAGGAAGGCAAGCTGAATGGACGAGTGATCTATGTGGGTGGAAAGTGGCTTTCATTCTGCATCTAGAACTGTATGAATGTGACAACTGCATTAGTTATTCCACTTGATACACTAGTACTATACAAAGCAGTCAAATTATTGAGGAGGAAAAGCAATCAACTGCCAGGTTAAGTGTCAATTGTGTTGTAGCTAATACAGCCTTTAAAAAAATCAATGCCTGGTTTGGAAAGTTCTGGTGCTGTGTGTGTGTATATATATGTGTATGAATAAAACATAAAATCCATGTAAACACTTAGAAAACCACATAAAATGTTTCCTTTTCTTAGACAAAAGGAAATAGAAATAGCAAGATCCAAAATCTGGCAGACATACACACAGTCTTAGCAAATGCAAAATGTTTGCTTAAAATGAAAAGACATGTAATCATTCATAGTACTGGCTAGTTTCTGGTGGTGCCTGTGTGCGTGTCGGGCCCACAGCTTTAGCAAAAGGATTGCAGCACTTCTAAACTGAATGCAAGATCAGCAGAAGCATTTCAGTCCGCATTAGGGCAGGTCACTAAGGGAAGACCAGCTTTCCTGTCCTCATCTGGATGGGAGCGTTCTGCCCATTCCCAGGGTTATATATACAAGCATCAAAGCCCAGATGTGTGACTGCTGGGAAACTGCAAGGGGACCAATGAGGCACAGCAGCTCTACCGGAACTGCACAATGATACTTCAGATTTCTAGTTGTATCATTTCTATTCAATTTACTCTAATGGATTACAACTGTACAGTAAATTGGAATTCCATCTTGCACAGGCAATGGAGAATCTAGTATTTCAAAGAACATATCACCTTTAGAAGGTATTTTAGCACTTATCTAAGCAGCATGGAAACTTTGACAATGACCATCCTAGAAAAGAAAAGTATATTTCTACAAATAAAATTCATATACCTTTTTCTAATGGATGCAGAAACTGAAAGCTTTTAATTACATTTCCATGCCTTACAAGCATTGAAGAATATGACTGCCCTGAATTGTTGAAAAGGCAGGATAAAAATGCAATCAATAAAATAAAATGAGTAGGGTCTGATTACTTAGAGCTCTATGTTTACATTGGAGCACTTTGGTTTTTCAGCCATAATGCTTATAGGAAAGTGAAGGGGGAGGCAATAATGACAGGAGCAGAAATCATTCCCGAAAGGGACTCACAGAAACATCAGCGCCATAGACTGTGTAGCATGAGAGAAAGAATTAACAGTAACTGTTATTCTTCCAATTAACCTAGCAAATGTGAATATTGGTGTGCATTTTCAATGTGTGAGAAACCTTGGCAAACATCCACTGAATTAAGAAAAGCAATTGCAAATTAATAATTAGTCAATTCAGAACATGCTGATTTATATTCCATTGTCTGTGTCAATATTTGTATAATTGGCGACAGCATAACACCATCATAATGTGCTCCATATATTGCAGATCCTTACTAACGGCAGGATTTAATTTTATTCTGATTCTTCAGCCTTGGACTTGGATGGAAATCCAATGAGAATCAGTCAAATTCTTTTCCAAGTAAGTTTACTGAAGGTTGGAGCCAAGGACTGATGGGCACTTGCTGGAGCATGCTGTGGGTAAGTTACTTCTTACTTCTTACTTCAACTTCCTATTCCTTATTAAAAAAAGAAGAAGAAGCAAAATACGTGTTTGCCATGGGGCCTCGGGCCAAACAAGATGAGATGCTGAAGATCTATAATTGGATCTTCCACTCTTGGATCTCCCACTTCCTTACATTTCTTTCTTTTTTTCTTTTTTCATTCTTGAAGTGGTGAGGAACTGGACGCAATCAGTGCAGAAGTAAGTTTTTAAATGTTTCTTTCCTCTGCTGTTTTGTCCTGTAAATGATCCATAAGGGAAGACATTCATGTACTAGGAATGTTTTTCCTGACAGGCCAAATAGCTGCTTCAGGGGAAGGAAGGACACATTTAGATTAAGAAAATAACAGATAATTTCCAGAAACTACAGTCCTGACAGAATTCACCTCCACTTCCCCGTGATTGATTTAAGAAATGTACCGATTCTCATCTAGTTTGGCTTTGAAGCCTCTTGGAGTTTGCATTACATCTTCCTTTAGCTGTCTCTCTTGAAAGGAAAGGTACCTTGGCTTTCCCCCCCTTATTAATCTTCCTTGCTGTATTCCTTTAACAAGCATTGTCATTTCCCTCTGCAGGTCTGATCCTTATGGTTTGATTCCAAATCTTTGCCTTGGATAAAACGCGTGAAATGTAGGAGTTTGTCACAGAGCTCAAAAATGCAGATTTACAGAGTCAGCTCTGCCCAGCATAAAATAGGACAGGTCCGTAGACAAGTACAACACCATTATGTATATTATTCACTCAGAGACTGCCTTCTTGACTATATTATTCATATTCAAATTCCAGTCATCAAAGGGAGGCAACGCAAATCTGTTGTTCAAAAATTGTGGAACTTTCTGTTATAAATCTGCTGAAGACACAGCCTGAATATGTTACAGAAGAACCAAACACCATTTTGATACTTAATGACTGGTTTCACAGCAGTATCATTACTGAGTATCAAAATGTATTAGAACAACACACACACACACACACACACACACACAGAGAGAGAGAGAGAGAGAGAGAGAGAGAGAGAGAGAGAGAGAGAGGTGGGGGAGGGGGGAAACTAGCACAATGGAGATATTAAAAGCTGCTTTGGATGTATGTTATTAGTGAGCTATAGAAGAGGTAAGAAATGTGAGGTTTTCAAGAGAATTGCATTTTTCATATAGTAGTCCTTTCCTTAAGGTAAAGGTTAAAAGTTTCACCTTGACATTAAGTCCAGTCATGCCTGACTCTAGGGGGCGGTGCTCATCTCCGTTTCCTAGCCGAGGGAGCCAGCGTTTGTCCGCAGACAGTCTCCGTGGTCATGTGGCCGGCATGACTAAACACCGAAGTGCAAGGGACACTGTTTACCTTCCCACCAAAGTGGTACCTTTTTCTCTACTTGCATTTGCCTTCTTTCGAACTGCAAGGCTGGCAGGAGCTGGGACGGTGCACGGGAGCTCACCCCGTGTGCAGATTCGAACCGGTGACCTTTCGATCAACCAGCCCAGCAGCACAGAGGTTTAAGCCACTGCGCCACCTGCAGTCCTTTCCTTATCACATCTTAATAACAATAGTACCTATGCTGCAAACTTGTGTACAACGCACCCCTGTGGCATGGACATTTTTGCCCGAAATGAGGGCCTGCATCCAAGTATCCCTACGCTGTACACTGTACTCTCTGCTAAGCTCAGGGCCTGCACAACTTTGGTGCATCAGTTGCCAACACTGGTGAGCTGTCCTACAAAATGTCAAAATGTCAATGTACTTCATTGTGTAAAACCCAAGAAACAACACTGCCATTTGCCCAGGACAGAAAAAACACTAGTTGTACTCGAAAGCTAATAAATGATATCTGTTTGACTTCACAATTTGTGCATTTAATCCTAAAATAACTGCTGAGGGGGGAAGAGTCAGCCAGCCAAGATAGATTTGTCCCAATTAATATATGGCCCCATTCATTCAGCAGGGCACACTTCGGGTTTCATATTTCTGTGGTGGGTGGGAGGATGGGATCTAGGATTTGAGTAATTTTCTCGTCATGATTGAACATGACAATCTAGTACAGTTTAAACTTGTTGGGACTTACATGATCTGAAGGGGTCCAGGGGTGATTAAGAGGGCCTGCCCCAAGAAAATGGCCATTTTGGATAGCTTTCGGGGATTTAAAGGATTTTCTTGATGCCTCAACAGTCAATTCTGTCAAGGCCACATCCACTCTCTGGCTTGGATGGTTGACATGATTGCTTTTGAATGTCCTCTTCCAGGGTGCTGTGATCACAGGTCTTTTGTGCTCTTTCTCGTGAGAGCAGGAGGTGGACTACTTTGGTTAACAACTGGTGGACAGTTGGGTTAACACTGTGACCAATGCATATAACACCTTGCAGATAAGAATCACTCATACTTGTCCTGGCTTCTGTACAGGTTCAGAGAATGCAGCTTTGGTTCCTGCTCATCCAGTTCAATGAATATGTTTCAAACTGTACGGCCTTGGGATGTGAACAGGATCCTTGGAGAAGTAAGGCCTACCGTTTGTGCACATCCTACATGAGTTAGCTTGACTCACACCAGAGTGAGTCTGTGCCAGCACAGGGTTAGCAGACGGAGATCTGGGACATGAATAATGAAAATCTACCCGATTTTTACCCCCTCCTAATCCGAATCTTCATAACTGTGTAATGATGGCATCTCAGCTACACAATTTCTGGATGAGGCAGATTATTTAAATCCACTTCAAACTGGCTTCAGACCTGCTTACGGTACAGAAATTGCTAATACAGCTTGAAGGACAATGCATCAGGAAGGGGATTACGGTACAGAAATTGCTAATACAGCTTGAAGGACAATGCATCAGGAACTGGACAGAGGGACTATCTCTATTAGTTTTGCTGGATCTTTTTTCAGTGTTCAGGACCATCAATCATGTGGTATCCTTCTGGGGCATGTATCTGAGATGGGAATGGGATGCACTATATATAGCACTGCAAGCCACCCAGAGAACCTTCAGGTTATGGGGCAGCATAGAGATGGAATTGTGTGTGTGTGTATCGTGGCTCTGCTCATTCTTGGTGGGGTGATCTCAGATGCTGGAGCTGGGGGATTCCTGAATGAGGCCTTGGACTTAGGCCTGTGGTGTAGCTTGCAGATTCCTCTCCAATGCTCTTTAACATATAAAGAAGGCGCGGTGATAGAGCAACTCACTGACACTGGATGTGCTGACCAGAAAAAGGCTAATGGCCCAGTGGTTCAAGCCCAGCACCATGTGATGGAGTGAACTGCTGTCATTCGCCACTAGCTCCTGCCCACCCAGCAGATTGAAAGCATGTAATACCGCGAGTAGATAAATGGGTACCACTTCAATGGGAAAAGCTCGCTGTGCTTGTGAGGGGAGAGGGCACTGGCGCTGGGCCTGCTTGGACACGAGGCAAGGTGCGATCGACGGAAGAAGCCCAGATGAGCCAACACCCTGAATGCCAGCTAGTCTGCACGTGTGTGGAGCTAGTTTGCCCCCTGCAGTGCACACGGGATAAGCATGCGAACATGAACAGAATGAACTGGCAATTGCAGGCAGCCTAACATCTACTCTGTATTAGCACTGTAGACTCCTGGCTAATTGTCCCACCGCCATACGCTAAATAAATAAATAAATTTAGCACATACATGAAACTGATGGGAGGAGTATCTGGAGTTCGGAGGCTTGGTGCAACAAGCATGCTGTTGATACGCAGTGCTTTCTCTCCTTTCCACCTAAATCCAAGAAAACTGTTCTGATTCTAAATTGGTGCCTAATAGCAGTAACAAACTGGATGAGGGCAAACAATTGAATCATGATCCAGGCGAGACAGAGATGTTCCTAATAGGTTGGAAGGCAGATTCAGGAGCAAGAACTGAACCTATGCGGCATAGGGTTATGCTTTTCCTGGAAAACAAAGTTTATCCCTGAACATGGATGCCCAGTCAAAGATGGCATGTTACCTGTTGTTGCATCCCATTGGGATTTCTGTCATGTGACTGACATGGGGCTGCCTTCAAAAAGTGTTCACAAGCTTCATCTGGTCCAGAATGCTGTGGCCAGAGTGAGACTAGCCAGACAGTTGACTGAACCCAGGAGCTGGAGTGGTACAGGAGTTTCACTGTAGCGGTCTGAGTTCTTTCTGGGCAGATTCAAATGCTGGTTGCTATCTAAAGCTCCATATGGGCTGGGACCAAGCTGTCTGAAAGTTGGCATCCCCCTGTATGAGCCTGCCCAGTTCTTCAGATCTTCTGAAGAGGCCTTCTTCTGAGACTGCTACCATCAGAAGACCCTTTGGCAGTGATGCCAGAGAAGACTTTCTCAGTGTTTGCTCCCAGGCTTTGGAACTGCATTCCAAGGGCGGCTGGGATCACCCCCTCTCTGCTGTGCTGCCGTTGGCAAGCACAAACTGCTTAGTCTTTTAGCTTGTGAGTCTGTTGGTTTGGATACTTTTTTATTCTGTAATTGTTATTTCTATTGTGCATTAATGTGTGTTCTTTGAATATATTTTAAATTGTTTTTCTACACTGTCACATAATGCCAGTTGTTGGTAGAAAGGCAAGATATAAATCAAATCTAATTAAATTAAATCAATAAAATAAATACATTCATATTCAAACCCCAACATAAATCTGAGAGTCGACCTTCAATCTAGCACTCTATATAATAGAGTTTTTATTGTAACACACTACTGTTCATTTATTATGTGGGAGTGCAGACCTAGTTTGCATATGCTATTACTTAGCAAAAGCATTTAGTAATAAGAGTCTCCAGAGAGGGCATTACCACAGATTATGGACTAATTTGGCCAAAGATGTCTCTTGAGAGTTTCCTGATTGAATACAGGCGATAGACATTGCAAGGCTAAGTGCAAAAGGAGCAGAAAACCCCAACTAAACAGATGAGTCTTAATATAGCTTGTTTTTTGCCAGCTTTATAGTTAGTGTGTATTAATGCATGTTATTGATACTGTCACACTGATATGCTCATGTTGATGAATGAATGAATGAATGAACGAATGAATGAATGAATGAATGGGGAATCTTAGCATCTTCTTAACCTTAACTAGGTTGAATGTTCCTGATTTCCTGAATGAAGACGCAAAAGCAACACCATGGTCATGATAGTTTTGACCAATTGCTGAGACAAAAGATTAAGGATAGAAGAGGATATTTAGGCTAAAAGGTCAAAGAAAGCGGGAGTATGAGAAAGCTGACAAAACCAGCACATTGTTAAGGGAATCTTTAATACACACCCCTTTGAAAAGTTCTCTTTATAGGTATTACTTGTAAGGAGGTCATTTCTAACGTATAACAAGAGTCATTCTAAGTTTCTGTGAAAAAGGCTGGACCTTGCGCACTGAAATTAGCAGTACAACCTTGTGCATGTCTACATAGAGGGAAATCCCATTGCGTTCAGTAAGATTACTCCCATGTGGGTGTGTATACATTGCAGTTGAAGAGAACAACCACCTACTAAGATGGATGTGCCATTGAACTCATGCATGGAATTGTCCTGTAAACATAACTAGAACAGGATTTTCTTTACCATTTTACATGAATATCTATCCTAAGGGACTGATGAAATGCACAGGATTTCTGAAAGCTCATGGGACTTTCCAGAGGAAAGGTTTGGTGATTCAGCTAAAACCCTAGTCTCACTGTGGAAGAATGAGATTTAGGAGACCATCAACCTGGTTGCACCTGCACGACCTTTCCAGTATTGTAAAGACCACATCCAGTCATGGCATCCAGTCCTATCACTTCCTGGCAAATAGAAGGGGAAGAAAAGATGCTTGCTTCTTGGGAGGAAAGCTATGGCAAATCTAGACAGCATACTAAAAAGCAGAGACATCACCATCCTGATAAAAGTTCGTATAGTCAAAGCTATGGTTTTCCCAGATGAAAAATATGGCTGTGAGAGTTGGACCATAAGGAACACTGAGCCCCAAAGAATTGACACTTTTGAATTGTAGTGTTGGAGAAGACTCCTGAGAGTCCCTTGGACTGCTAAGAGATCAAATCAGTCAATCCTAAAGGATCAACCCTGACTGTTCTCTAGAAGGACAGATACTGAAGCTGAAGCTCAAATACTTTGGCCACTTAATGAGAAGAAAGGATTCATTGGAGAAGACCCTGATGCTGGGAATGATTGAAGACAAAAGGAGAAGGGACAGCAGAGGTTGAGGTGGCTGGACAGAGTCACTGTTTTGGTGGGTGTGGGTGGATTCTGGGGGATGGTGGAGGGCAGGAGAGCCTAGCATGCTGTGGTCCATGGGGTCATGGAGGACTGAAGTTTGTGACTGAACAACAGCAGTGGTCATTAGAGGATATAGAACCAAGTGCTATCAGTTCCATCTCCCTGTGATACCTGAGGCTGTGCAAACCCTGGATTATTGCCTAGACCAGTGATGGCAAACCTATGGCACGGGTGCCCGAAGGGGCACGTAGAGCCCTCTCTGTCAGCATGCGATCGCCCCAGCAGCCATGCACATGTTCAGAAAGATTAAGGCTGCCAGGCAGTGACGTCACTCATTAGCCATGACTCGCCGAGCTTTCGCAAGGCCGGTCAGTGAGCTGCCGGGCATTTTCTCGGTCTGGCTGTGATTTTAGCAAAAGGTAGGAAAGGTAGGAAATACACTCAGATGCCGTTTTCAAGGCTGGTCAAAAGCTGGTGGTCAGTGGGACATTGTCCCCTTGTGCTGGTGGTCAGCAAATTCAGGTTTTATTGCAGTGTTGGCACTTTGTGAAAAATAAGTGGGTTCTGAGTTGCAGTTTGGGCACTCGGTCTCTAAAAGGTTCGCCATCACTGGTCTAGACATAGTGACGGACTTGATGAGGGCCAATAAGCTGAAACTGAATCCTGGCAAGACACTCATTCCAGAGGACACTCAGTGCTCTGGGTGAGTGGTTCCCAGGTCTGAGAGATAGTGTCATTGTCTGTACTGCTTGGCACCTGCTCTGAAATAGCTGGCCCATGGTCTGGGGGTACATCCAAATCCATTGATGTAACTCAAATCCTGGGTGACCGTGGTTGTTTGGAGTGCCTTCTACTAGCTTGGACTGGTTCACACAGCTGCAAACTCTCCTGGGCTACAGTGGCATAGGGTCTGGTAACCTCCAAATTGGATTGTTGCAATACACTGTATGTGGGATGCCCTTAAGGCTGGTCTAAGAAGCTGGAGCTAGTACAGAATTCAGCAGCTCAGCTGTTGTCAGATAGCTGTTGGCTACCTATTTGCTGGTGCGATAAGTGTGAAGATTTGCTGCTAGTGCATCAGTCCCTAAACAACCTGAGAAACCCTGGCCTCCCATATCAGTCTGTCCAGTCACTGAGCTCACCAGGTGAAATGTTTCTTGGGGGTCCATGTGGACCTAGGGCCCAGCTGGAGTCTGCCTGGAGAAAAGCAGAAGCTCTGCCTCAATCAGGCAGCCACTTACACTGAGCTGTTTTTGTCACCTGCTGAAAACATCTGCATTTAAAAAGCCTTCTTGGATTGGGCAGCTACACATTTTATTGCATTACACACTTTTAATGTGGCATTTTATTATTTTTATCTTTTACTATTCACTGCTCCAGAATCTGTTTAGATGCGGAATGGTAGAGCACTGTTGTAAATAATGGAAATTTAGAAGAAGAAAAAACAACTAAGAAATGAGGTGTCATCAGAGAGACTAGTTTCTAGGAATAATGAAAAAGAGCCAGTGCATAGCATGGCCAGGATGAGGCCTCCCAGTAGGAAGAGTGAGGCAACTGCTTCAGGCAGTTGATCTCGGTTTTATGAAAGAGAAGCAAATGGTTTGTTATAATGGAACAGAGAGAGGCATTTGTGGGATTTTCCACCTCAGATGCCAGAATAAGTTGGCCAGACTTGATATGGTATACTTTGACTTGCAGAGGCTGGGGGAACATTTGCTATTCTGCCTTAGGCGGCAAAATGACTGGGACCACCTCTGTATGTAGCCCCTTCCTCCATTTTCTCTAATTGCACTGAGGTATTGAGGAAGCTGTAACTGCAGCATCAAGCTTCGTTTCCATAGCTACTAACTCTGCAAAATGTACTGTGTTGGTAGTCACAGATTTAAGGCTTGCTTTGCACAAAGCCTTCACACATTAATAAGCAGAGAATTTCCTCAGCATCAACGGAGAGTGAAACAATTAAAAATTCACTATCATGGTCATGGATAATAATGGTGACTCGATTCACATTTGATCATTTGCACTGGGAAATAATTGATTCTTAGCCATTCTGTGTGGCTTTTTGTGGGATTTTGCCTCCTGTCTGCATAGGTGACGTTTGGAATCAGACTGAAGTGGTCATCTAAAGCTTTCTTACATGCGGAGTGAACTTAACTTTATTGGAAGGCTGCTGCTTTGTGGTAATACTATAATACACATGCATGTGCATGCGCATGGGTCCATGGGGTCGCGATGGGTCGGACGCGACTTCACAACTAGCAAGCAAGCAAGTGCACGCGCACACACACACACACACCCAGAGAGAGAGAGAGAGAGAGAGCAGCTGTGTGAGATGTCACCATGGAGAAGGGGAACTGAGTCATCACAGTCATCCATCTGCCTATGATGAACCAACTTACTGAGCGCCGGATTTTGCTGAAAGGGTCATGTGGTAGGATTTCAGTGAATTGGAAGCCAAATTTAAGTGCACACAGTTTTATCCATTAAAAGCAAGCAATTTTTGATATAGGCGTTTCAAGTGCCTTCTAACAATTCTGTAGCTTTCAAAGAAGAGACGCATAGTCATAAAGCTATGCACATCCTGGAAGTCTAGCACATGTACATTTGCATTTAATAATATGCAAGATCCTCTATTTTAAAGTAGAAATGTGCGTGTATGCATATGAATATGTATATGTACGTGTATATGTATACGTTTCAAAAACAATTACAGACTTTGGTTTTATCTATGTCATACAATGTCATGACAATGCAAGTGGGACTTTCAAGGCAATGGCTATAAAACACAGCAATTATCTATAATGTCAAAGCAATCTTTGCATTATTCATCATCAGATGTGCATTGACATGCACAACGATTAGGAACCATTGCACTGAATTATGTATTTCCTCTTTGCAATAAAAAGAGCCATGTATATTTTTATATAAAAAACTGAATAATTACGCACAGAGGGCAAACTGTAAATCCATATCCACAAGTTCAAATGTCTAATGCTGATTAAGAAAGAAAAATAATGTAATTCAGTGCCAAGTCTCATGTTAGAAGACTGCATTGTGTCTGGAACATCTAGTAAGCTTGACTTCAAATAAAGAGACTGTATATTAAAATGGTAATTCAAAGAAAGAGATGATTATTTTCCTAGCTAGGGAGTGAAACTGTCTTTTAAGAATGCCAGAGAATGAGCAATCCTGAGTTTACAAAGACCTCTCAGAACAGTGCTGAAGACAAATGCCCGGAGGGAGATCAGAGGTCATCTGGAATATCTACTGATTAAAACTGCAGCTAGAAATTTAAACAAAAAATAATGAGATACTAAGGCTGATATTTAAACATTTGAGCTGTAGGAACCTACCATCATTTTCTCAGGCACTGGAAGCCCATGGCATGAAACATCTGTTCCGGTGGCAGTAGACAACACTGCAGGCTACCGTCTCCAGTTCATTTCTCAGAACCCTCTTCAGCCGAACGGCACACACTCAGTCAATGCGTATTCATCTCAGAGCCCTCCTAACGGTTCCAGAGAGTGACCTAACTCAATGATAGACACTGGCCTTCAATGCATACGACAACCAACGTGACCCTCACTGTATCTTCTAAAGAACTCTTCATAGCTGGCAAACCTGAGGAACATCAGACACTGGACTACTTTGCACATCAAACTAAGCCATGATGACAAGAAGCTGCTGTGAGTTGGTTGTTTGCTTAGCAGACATGTCATCCCTGAGAGATAACCAAGCATTCATGGTTTGCATTGATTTCTTTGCCCTGTAGTCCTCCTGCCCACTTCCAGCACTCGGTGATGATGATGATGATGATTGTACATTTACATCTTACCGTATCACCTCCTGCATGGAATCCAAGGGAGCTTACATTGTTCTCCATTGGCCCATTGTTATCCTTTCAGCAACAGCCTTGTGAGGTAGGTTAGTCCAAGGGAGTCCGTCGAGGCCGTGTAGGGACTGGGCCCTGGGCCTCCTAGATCCCCAGTCCAATACTTCAACCGCCATATCACACAGGAACTTTGCAGTACTTTTCCTTGTTTGCAGCTGCTGCCTCTCAATGGAAACTCTTCTCACACCCCTTCTGCCTCATCCAACAAGAAGCCCTCTTTCCATAATAACTTCTCTGGTATCCTTGTATTTCATACAGAGTGAAACACTTTAGTTTAGCTCTCCTATCCCTTTTTGAAGCAAATGCTTTGTTTGTAATAGCTTTTGTGTGTGTGTGTGCTTCCCATGTATGCAAATAGCTCCATAACTTTATTATTTTTATTTTTCAGTGTTCCTCAAGTGTGCAAATAGGTCCATAATTTTAAACATATTTTCCCAGTTCTTTGCAAGTGTACAGATTCTTCTGTATGCTCTGCACAACTTGCCATGGTGCAGTCACTTGCGAATTCCTGCCCCGCTTCAGCATTTCCCTTGACAATGAACTCTGAAAGCAGTGCGGAACATGCTGAAGCTTTTGGGGCAGGTATGGCCACCACAGGAGCAGGTGCAGCTCATTTCCGTGGCACCGATGTGCAAAAGAACTGCTCCAAAGGAGCGTGCAAAATGTGAATGCCAATACGCACTAAAGCAGTCCTGTCATTGTGCACAAGTGTGATGGGAGAGGAAAGAAGAGGGCACTGTCAAAGGGAGCATTAAAGCAGCACAGGTAATTTACAGGAAAATCGGCAAGTTACTGTTTCTTTCCAGCAGTGCATGGTGAAATCCGCATACTCGTCTTATTTGCAAAGAACCAGGAAAGGAATTATGGAATTAAAATTATGAACCAGTTTGAGCACCTGAGAAGCACCAGAGGAGAAAAGTAGCTTGTGAATACTTTCAGGAGATTCTCTCAGGTCAGTGGATCTCACTGACAAAGGGAGAAAGAAGCTGGAAGCAGCGCTAGGAGAGCCAAGAGGATGGTCCAGGATTCCCCTGCGCTTGTGGAATGGTCCATGCCAAGCAACCCCTGGCAGGACATGGTGCTGAGCTGCCCATCACAGAAGCCACCTGCCACAAGCCAAGCAGTTAGGCTGAGAGCAAGGGTGGTGGGGCGGGGGCAAGAGAGTGGGGAGCCCACTGGGTGACTCTGGGCAGTCACAGCCTCTCAGCCCAACCTACCTCACAGGGTTGTTGTTGTGGGGATGAGATTTTGAGGAGGCGGAAGATATTGAAGCAATCCTCCCTGAGTTCTTTCAAAAAGAAAAAGGCAGGATAGACATCCAATAAGCAAACACATAGATAGATAAATTAATAAGCTACAGCCATGGTTTCTCAGATTGGCTTAAAAACATGAGAGTTTCCACTGGAATCCAGGAGGCACTGTTTTTCTTTTATAACCCCCACGCAGGTAGAGGTGGAATTTCAGTCCAAAAGTGGAGCAGAGAAAACTTCAGTCCCCAGGATCCAAATCCAGATAATATATAGAGAACGGATTTTGTAGAGCATGCTGATAGGTTTCCTTTTCATTCTTCATTATTTTCTCTTGGAACTTAACATTATTCTGACTGTGTTTGCTTACAAGTGTAAAAAAGAGATGACAGCCCACTGACATTTGACTTGTACAAGTGCCCTGATTTAGAGTGTGTGTGTGTGTGGGGGGGGGGGGATCAAGCATTGAGAAGCAGATTCTCTGTGAGAAAAATAAACCAGCTGAAACAAATTTACTCTGCATACACTTTTTAGAGAGGAGATATACCTTTTTGCTATGGCATGCTTGCAAAATGTGTATTCCATAGTGAAAAATGGGAACATTCTAAGCATATAGTAAATGAAAAACTAGGTTTTAACAACTGTGAAAGAAACATAATCTGCAATTGCTTTCAAAATCCTTTCCAAAACCAGGTCCAAATAAAAGATATTAAAATGGATATTCTCACAATCCCATATTTTCCATCTTGCAAACACATTTAGTATTACAAAAGGTTTTTAATACAAACAGTAAGGTATTCTCTTTGTCATGACTAAGCATAAAACACTTTATGTTATACACAGCATAATATAAGCTCACTAAAATAGATGATACTGAGCTCCTTTGAAGAGGGCTCCCAGAGAAGGACCTTGGACCAGCATCTTGGGGAATGGGCAGGTGTATAAGGAAGGAGATGCTAGCATGCTGTGAACAAATGGTTCTGAATCTAGCCTTGGAATAAAGATGCTTCATTTCTCAATAAACCTATTCTCAAACATGTGACTCTCATTTATTTTTACATTGGTCATTTCATCATAACAGCTGCATTTGATATCTTTAAAAATCATATAATGGAGAGACAATGCTCCTTTTCTGATATGATGCATGGCACTAATTAATACCTGACTAGATTGTAGAGTCACTGGAGGAAAATCAGTACAAATACTGGAGGTTCCACTACTGCTTCCTTCAGGTGTGGCTTTAATTTTGGGCCTCAAACCTTGACAGCATGCTATGGGTTGAATCTGAATAAATTACCAGAACAAAAGTGTGATATTACAGTGCAAAGTAAAATTGAAGGGGGGAATGCAAAACATCATTCATATGTAGCCTTGTTCTGACAGCCATAAAATGCATTATTCTGTGTTTTTTTAATACATAAAAATGAAATAAAACGCATTGCTTAAACATGTTGCATTTTTAGGAAGTCTCTGCAATGATTTCATACACTGCAAGCACAAAAAATGTTTCCTTGTACAGAAATATTGAAATTTCACGGAAGACTCAGATTAGAAAAACATCAACATGCAGTGTGAAGTAGCTATTGTAGGAAACTATACAAAGGGGGATTTTAATAGCAGCCGAGATGGAATTCTTAACACTAACCATGAAGTAGCCCATGTTCTTTCATCTACAGGCTATTTATAAGGGAACTGATTACAGAATTATGTGCTAATAATTTCTGCCTGCTTTCCCATATGAATATATTGAACAATGTTATGAAAGTCATCAAAGATAATTCAGACCGGTATCCTCAAGAAGGAATACACTACTCTGGACTCAACTGTCCATAGCCTGCATTAAATGTAATGAGCAAAGACAGACAAAGGTTGACCACACAAGTAGTTTAATTCATCCAAGCACCTTGTTTCCATCCTTCTGTCGCAACAACTGAAACTCTCCCAGTACAGCAGGAGCAGAGAATGTTCTCCATTAATGAAGCTGCACTAACAGCGGATCCCAATTGTGCCAGATACGGCAATGTTGTGTTGCAAATTTATCACAGCAAGTCATCAATGGTTTGACCAGTTCCCATTCAGATTTGTCACTGTTGTTGTTAGTTGCGAAGTCACGTCCGACCCATCGCAATCCCATGGACAACACTCCTTCAGGCCTTCCTGTCCTCCGCCATCCCCCAGAGTCCACTTGAACTCACACCGACTGCTTCAGTTGTCACTGTTACCACCACTCAATAGGCTCAATAACTATCTTCAATCAACTGTGTTCAGTCAGATTCAGCCTTCCAACTGGAATGTCCCCCACCCCACGCTGACGTTGCTGATAACCATGAGGATCCATTCATCTTTGAGGCTGGGCCATTCCAACAGGCACCCCTTCTGTGCAGAGGGAGAAAGGTACTGTAGGTCTAAACTTCAGCAGGCCTTGATGGAATAATGACGAATGGGTAAAACCCCCAGTTTCAGAGCATAATATTTTTGTCTGACTGAGAAAACTACATCCAGAACATGGTCTACTTGAATCATGAGCTGGTTTCTTCCCTTCTTCCTTCTGGTTCCATAACTCAAAACAGTCCTTTGAAATGCAGACTCCACAAATAACAAGACAGTTTGACCCATACCAGAGCTGAAATGAGAAGCCTCTGCTCATGTAAACTGTTAAATTCAAAGTGAAACTTGATGCCTTCCTTTCAGTGAAACATCTGGCTTCACCTTCAGGGTGGCTCTTGCTGCAGGAGAACAAGATAGCACCAATGGCAAAGCCCCTCCAATTGAGCCATTTGTTTCTCCCGGCACCTCTCGTCTGGACAAGGACTGGATCTTGCACATGCTGCCCCTCCCCTTCTGAATAACCTTCCCATCCTTCCAAAATTGACTGATTTTCATGCTTGGCCTGAAGAACTTCACAAGGAACAGCCAAAGGAGCTTCAATGGCTTTGTGCCTCCCTCTCTCCCACACACTCCTTCTTTTCTTCTTCAGAATCTGAGGATGATTCCCACTGGCCATTCTGTAGTGTGTGAGTGACCGGCCCATTCTCTAAAGCAGCTTGGCTGGCACCTGTTGGGACAACCCCATGGCTGGTATGACATCCATGAAGTCCAGAGTGCAACAGTTCGGATCGCTCTGGTATGAAACTTGAGGTCTCCTAGGCCAATCCTACGAGCCTTCAGCAACAAACCCAAGACCACCTCTAACAACTTTGGCAGGGCATCTGTTGAGCAGGGGGTAGACTGTACACCAGCATGTTTCCGGACCTGACCTGGGTTCCTAGCACCAGATACAAAGACTCATTTGGCACTAAAGTGGGTAGGAAGAGTCGAAATGGACGTTCCATAGACCATGACAGCCATCCCCCAGTTCTTGACTCTGCTGATTCAGTGCCAGGTATCCAGGAGACCACAAGTTGCAGCAGGTCTTGGTAATATATACCTTGTGAACCCTTGTCCACAATTAAATCATGGATGACTGAGATGTGATTCTGGATCCCTCTACTTTCAGCTGACAAATAGCAGCAATACCAAAGAATGCAAGGATTTTAATAATCTCAAAGACAAATAAATATACTGCAAATTTCCAGATTATCATTGCTTTGTTTTGCTTTTAAAATCAGACTCCATGGTCTTTCTATGACCACCATCATGCGATCACGGGCGGAAACTGCATTTAGGCCATGGAGTTTGACAGAAAAGATTGATTAGTTTCTTCCACGCAATCACACCAGAGTAAGCTCTGTCTTTGAAACCCCCTGAATAGCCTTAATTATATGATAGTGGGGTGGGCTGACCGGGAACAACCGCTTACATTTTTTAACTGCATTTTCTGGAGGAAAGTGCAGTTCCAGGTCTGGTCTAGCTGCCAGCCAACCCCAGGAAACCTGCAGATCACAGTATTACAGTCATTTTGTTTTACAGATGTCAGAAGTACTTGCATTTTAGAAACCGCTGAATGATGTTTGTACTAAAGGAAGAATTTAATAATGACTAAAGTTTAAATTTGGTTCCAAGGAGTGACAGCAACTTGCTTAACTCACTGAAAGACCACAGTTCACACCTTCTGAATTGTACTGGCTTTTTATGTGCATCTACCTCTCTTCTTTGAGAGCGCTAATGGAGCTTTGAATGCTGCTCTGATAAATGTCTATGAAAACAATGTTGTTTCCCTTGCCAGAGAGTAATGCGCAGCTCAGTGCTGCTGTGGTTGATTTCGGTGGTAAAAGCTCTGTGGGCCCATCATCCATTCTGTTCTCTTGCTGCCACTTTTGGTTCATCACTTCTGTGATCTTACCAAGGCCAGAAAGATTTCTAAGACAAATGACTAACATCCTGAACTAAAACAAATTCCACCAGTGAAAATCAGCTCCGCTACAGCATCAACAATGCATCATTAGAATGAGAAGAGTTCCATCTTCCTGTATAACAGTGTTCCATATATAGGCTTTGGGGAGGTTTGCATTTGGAATTGCTATTTTCCAGGAAAGAAAGGAACTGAATACCCTTGGAATTGCTTTTATGGAGCAGGCCAGTGGTGGCAAAGCAAGTCCAAGGGGATGCAAGCTTGGTCATTAATGCACTCTGCCCACTTATACTGGTTATACTGGTTCCTCAAAGACTTACAACATTGGTGGGCAAGCTGTGATCCACAGATCCTTGTCCAGCAAGTTCCATGCACTTTAACCAGCTTAAGCCAATGATGAAGGATGATGGGAGTTGTAGTCCAAGGACCTCTAGATGGCCATACGTTACCGGTCTCTTCCTTGGGAAAGACAGCACACAAGGTGCTCCTAGGCTGGGGGGCGGGGAGGGGGGCCTGGAAAATCGAAGCAGAGCACATGCTGGCATGGAGAATCCCCACAGGATCCGTCCGGGGAGGCCAGTGACTGTCATGTCCATGGGAATCCTCATCCATTGCAGCTTTTATTCCAAACATTACAGAAGCTCTCCACAGTATGGACCCCACCCTACAGGCAGGCTCACCACCATGGAGCTGTAGGTAGCCTGAGCATCAGTGCCAACTGCCTCCTCTTGGTTCAGTTCCTGCTGTCTCTCCACAGGGACATGTAGCTTCCCTGTTTGAAACTGTGTCAGTGTAGACCATAACAAGCTATACGGACCAGCATCTGATTCAAGCACTCCTTTGTCCCTGTTTCCTGTGTGCTCCTTGGCAGTTCCCTATGTTCCTAAAGTTTGCACAAAACAGCAGGACAATAGCACAGCCAACTAATTTTCCCACACTCACACCAATCCATGTGGATTTCCAAGCAAATGGAGGGGAGGAACAAGAGCAATGGCAGAAACTTTGCATACCTAGTGTTCACAACCTGGACGCCACTGAACATGCTGAGCATGTGTTTGCCCTAATCCTACCTTTCCAAAACAAACAGAATAATGCATGTTAAAAAGGCTAGAAACTTTCTTTGGACAAGGAGAACTGGGTGGTGAACTATGGACACCTGACTGATAAAAGAGCCCTTATCAAAGTTGAGAAAATCCTGGCTAGGCTGAAAGGTGAAGAGCTGCTAAAAGTAAAAAGAAAGAGAAGGAAGTACAGAGAATGTGAGAGAGAGAGAGAGAGAGAGAGAGAGAGAGAGAGAGAGAGAGATTTAAGACTTATAAAACCACCCAGAGTGTGGAACAATACAGAAGTGGTATAGAAATGAAATGAAATGAAATGAAATAATGAAATGAAATAATGAAATGAAATGAATGAATGACAACAACAAAGCAAGCTCTTATACTCTTTCTTTAAAAGAAATCTCTTAAATCTTTACATGCCCACTTTTCATCCTGGTTCAGGGTTTGGCCAAAGACAGGCAATCCCTGAAATAAGAAGAAGGAAAACCATCCCTGGTTATCTAACAATTCATGGTCCTTCCTGCTGCCTTGGATGTTGCCTTCAGCTCCCATCCCAAACTATCATTGTATGGGCAGTAAAGATGATTGACCACATTACGCTAACATAGGCATGCTGAACATTGCATAATGAGCCTCTGGAGAATGCAATGCATTCTCCATTATAGGAGAATAGAGAGTCCCATTTCCCAACTTGGTGCTCTCCAGCTTTCTTGGGCAATAACTTCTCCCATATATCTGAGGAGGATAAGCTTTGTAGTCAAACATTCCTGGAAGCACCAACTTGTCAAGCATGACTTGTAAGCCTCCAGCACAAATTCGTTTAGTAAACGGTGTGATTCTGTGAATGCTGGGAAGAGCCAGTTAAAATGAGGTTTCAAACCAAGGCTACCTTTATTTCAAATAACTTGGTAGGGGGAAATCATCTAAAACTAAAAATATAAATCATTTCAAATCAAAAGGCCTTTCTGGGGAAGGAAGGCGTCCTCCTAGATAATAGAGAGTTTATGTGCAGGCCTCTCTTTGTCGCACTAATATCCTAACTAGAGATTATGAGCAGAGACAGAGTGTCTTTGTTTCCCAGCATGACACATTTTGGAAATGATGTCAAATGCATTATTAGTAGGCATTTTTCTCACGATTTGACAGCAGCCAAAATGTATCTCCTGATGATAGAATTGCAGCGTGGTACCTTCCAACCGAAGGAGCTTTTCAAAGAACTGGTTATATCAGAAATGGTATCTTGCACACAAACAATTCCATCTGCCTTCTCAGCCTAACCCACTTATTTGCTGGTGTGTAGTGGGAACCCCCACCCCATTCTCTTACACAGAAGCCTGCTTCTAAATCTCAGAAGGTTACAAGCCTGATCAAATGCTTGAATATCTGAAGCATCTGTCAGGTGCCTCCAAATCGTATGCAGATTTCCCAAACAGCAAAGTGACAGGGAAGCAGAGTGGAAAGGCCCTGCCTATTATGCTGATAATAGTGTCCAGTTTATTGAATTTAATGAGCTGCTCTCATTTAGCCTAATGCCTCCTAGGAAGGCTTTAGACTACATTATTTCCTCAAAAGAAATAATTCACACCTAATATATTCTTGAGGCACTTGGATTGTCCTTTCAGGACTCAGTTAAATGCAAACAAATACTGTCCTATTCATTCCCTTTGCTAACTGCTTGGATTGCAATATTTACCCCACATTCTGTGTGGCAAAAGCAAACTTTCAGGCTCTTTAGAAGTGAAGATGCTAGAGCTGGATCAACTCAACAGCTGTTTGGTGGCTCACGACTAACCTGAACGCCTGTGCTCTAAGGATGTGCCCATCCACATTCCAGTTGCACCATTGCCTGCTAGAGATCCTATAATGAAATCCCACTTGTTAAAAGCTCTGTGGACAAGCACATGCGAAGAGCCGTGCTGGACAAGGTGCCTCTGGTCCACCATGTTCTTTGCCGATCAGCAGCTTGCAGGAAACCTGCATGCAGCGCATGAGTGCCTCAGCACCGCCCCACCCAAGCTCCTCAGCCACTGGTGTATGTCAGTGTGTTGCCTCTGATAATGGGAGAAGCACATAATCGTCAGTGCTAGGAGCCACCAATGGCCTTATCCTCACTTTACATTGGCTTACACTGAACCATGTTTGCCATTTGGTAATGGCTGCCCAGAAAGCATGGTGCTAATGGGCAGCTCTCAAACAAATTCTAATAATAATATTAATAATAATGATAATAGATTTTGATGCACCTTCTCCCCAGGATATGGAGAAATCCTTTTGGTGGTCTTTGCACAGTCCCTTTTTGTTTTAAACACCCTGTCAATCTGGTGCCAACACCAAACTTCACTTCCGCACTGCTCACTTCTAGTACCCAGTCATTTATGAACAAGTTGATGGGCATCGCTTCTAATACAGATCCCTCATTTCATTCCATGACTGCCTCATCTGCTCTGGATATGGTCCTCTGTGAGCACAGCTTCTCTCCCACTATAAGTTCTGCTGATCTGAAGATTCAAGCCTATATTCATGAGGAGAATGCAAGAGACCAGTGTGTGTTTCAATCTGCCATTGTTGACAGTCACTGAACAGGGTCCCTTCCAATAACAACACCAAATTGTTTTCAAAGCATATGGTTTATCGCAGGGTGAATGAGAAACTCATGTCCACGATTGGTCTTTTACAATGACAAAGAACAAAAAGGATCATCCATTCAACCCAACATTAAGGCGAGCAGTTCAAGATTAGCATTTTGTTAGTGCTGTTGGGAATTATGAGCACTTTTGAATGAAGCATGCAAATCTGGTAAACAAAGTGAAGGACTGGTGCCAATAAGAAGGGACACGTTGCCAGGATTGAGTTTGCCCACTGCTGACAATGGCTGCCTTCATGCACCCTGGCTCTATTGACTTGTACTGTGATTGATGGAATTCATTTCTATGAGGTATGAGTTCAGCCACTTCAGTAGCCACCAAGCAAGCTGTCTGAAAGCCAAATATCTCCCAATTGTTTTGCACATTTCTGTGAATAGCCTGTTATGCTGTCTGAAAATAATGTATTTCTCAATAGATTCTTCAAGACGTGAAGGGTGCTGGCAAGCATTACATATTCAATAACTGTTCCCCATAATCACATTAATTTAAGATGTAAGCTTATACTGCTCAAGCTGGAGACTTTTCTGGTGCAAGGAAACACAAGCTAGGCAGAGTCTCTTCTGTACTTTGATAGTTGACCTTTTGCTATATGCCTTGTGCAAGGCAAGGACTGAGACCAGGGGCCCAGAAGGCCAGAACTCCTTTACCCCACCCTCCTTTTCAAGCTTTCTGGCAGCTTTCCCCATTTTCAAAGGCCGGAATGTCTCTCCTAAAGCTTGCAGCAACAACTTTAAGCTGAAATATGTTGCATTGCTAGCTCAGTCCACAAGAATGCAAGAACACAACAGAAGCCATGCTGGAGCAGAGCAAAAGTTCAGCATTCTGTACACACCCAGTGGCCCACAGGATCTCCCAAGCAGGATGGGCACAAGACCTTCACCTGCCTGAGCTCTTCAGCAACTGGTGTGTGCAGGCACAGCACATCTGGTGAAGGAGTTAGAACATAGCCAGAAGTGCTAGTAGTCACAGATAGTTGCCTTTGGCCAGACCCACCTGGAATGTGGCACCTGAATCTTCTCTGGAAGGGAATTTGGCCTTCAGGCCAAAATGGATTCTGTACCCCAATATTAAGGGATGCAGTGGCACAGTGCGTTGAACTGCAGAGCTGCTGGGCTGGTTGATCGAAAGGTCGTTGGTTCGAATCTGCACACGGGGTGAGCTCCCGTGCACCGTCCCAGCTCCTGCCAACCTTGCAGTTCAAAAGCATGCAAATGCAAGTAGAGAAAAAGGTACCACTTCGGTGGGCACGTAACAGCGTTCCGCGCACTTCGGTGTTTAGTCATGCCGGCCACATGACCACGCAGACTGTCTGCGGACAAACGCTGGCTCCCTCGGCTAGGAAACGGAGATGAGCACCGCCCCCTAGAGTCAGGCCTGACTGGACTTTAATGCTAGGGGGAAACCTTTACCTTTACCCCAATAGTAAGTCATTCTGTAAAGCATTCTGCCCCCAGCAGTGACAAACATCTTGTTGAACTTACTGACAAAATAATACCTGATACATTCCAGGATATTCATTCCTCAATAATCCAGGATATAGTCTATTAAATGTGGATGTTCTATTGGGCTGATTATAGCACATTCACAATCCTAATTATCTAAGTTATGTAACTTAGATATAATTGATAGAAATAAATTAAACATACTAACATATAACAAATATTTTCCAGAGATACATTATCCAGCCAAGAAGCTACCTAGATGCTAGCTTTCAACACTGATACTTTTTTCCCTGTCCAAGTTTCATATTTGATTATTTGAACTGTATCAACATCCATCACATGAAATTCCATAGTGTTATTTGCATTTTATGTTATTTAAAACACAATATAATTCAATTAAACTAATACCCCATACTCATAATGAAGAAGAGTAAATAAAACGCTCAACTGAAATGTCTATCAGTTTTGACAACAGACACAGCTAAACCCTATTTTGGAACTTTGAAATCATAGTGGCAAGATACCAACTCATTCCACCCATAAGGTAGGTGTGTGTGTGTAACATTATTCAGAATTGTGCTGTAGTGAATGTAAAGTATCAGACGGAGATCATAACTTCTGTGCTAATTATTGACCTATTTCTTTAATCAATGTTGATATTAAAATATTAACTGCATGTGGAAGTCTATAATGAGTTATCACAACATTAGTTCTACCTGATCAAGTGGGATTCATTAAAAATAAGCAGGGGACTGATAGATTGTTTGTGGATCTGATTGCAATAAATAAGGATAGATTACATAGAGATGCAATTATTTCTTTGAATGTAGATAAGTCTTTTATAATATTTATTGGAAATCTGTCTTTGCCATATTGGCTTAAAATTTTGTATGAAACTCATAGAGTCAGGGTCTTGTCTGGGCTGTTTTGCTTTGTTTTACTTGAGAGAGGTACTAGAGAGGAAATGCCTCTTGATAGTTAGCTTATGTTTGGGATCCCTAATGTGTGTGAGTTGACAAAATCCAAATATTCATGGATTTGTGCTTAACATGTTCAAATAAGCACCTATTCTCTATGCTTCTCTCTATTAAAGAACTCCAATCATATGTGCCAGCTTTGATGGAGACAATTAATGATTTGGGGTATTTATAGTTATTCAATTAATCGGTCAAAGCTGGAACTCATAGCCAGCTGCAATAATACAGTGAAGGGAGAAGTTAATGAAACTTTTGATTTGTGAATGGATACCCTTTAGGCATACGAATATCTGAGCTGCTTTTGTGACGCGTATGCACAACTATTTTCAATAACTATAATATATTCTGTTATAAACTAATGTACAGTGATACTTACAATGCAAACATAACTACTGATATGGATCTTTTAATATCTTATCTAAAATTTGTAACATTTTAGTTTATTTTATCCCTTCTCTGCTTTTACAACGGTGTGTTTTGGGTTGGGTTTTTTTGTTTGTTTTTAACACACAGTAGAAAATATTTATAAAGTCTATTACAATTTTAAAAACAGACCAAGTCATTATACAAATTATTATGTGGTTAAAATAGACACTTACTGCTTAGACACAATTAGCAGCCTTAATCTCCCTTGTTGAATTTTTAATTTTCTGCCATATTCTCCATGATAGCTTACTTATACATTAAGAGAGTGATCCTATACTCCCCTAAACAGCACCTAGATGGGCATAGGATACTCTGGACTCCCAGATCCAAGGCTAGAAACACGCCTGTCCCACAGTTCCTTAAAGCCAGTGTGGAAAGAACCTAGGTCAGAAAATCAAAGACAAGGTAAGAGAAGGGACCGAGAGGGGAGAAGACTGGAGACAGCAAGATATGAGTGGTCCTGATGGTACTCCAGTCTCCTTCCACCCACTCCAATGTGCCATTGCTAAGTGACTAAGATCGGTCATCTCACTGAATTGCAAAGGAAGGCTTCTGCCACTTCTCCCATTCCAAAATGAAAGCTAGTAAGCCTCCAAGTTCAGAGGTTTATGAGCACTGAGCGTGTGATTGATAGTATCGTGTCTTGAATGGACCATCCATCATTGTTAAGGGCACCGCATATACAATAAGGGTTGAGCACAGATAAAAGAATCTAAGTTCCCACTGTTAGGATAACACAAGGTAAGAGGAAATCTATATTAAAATTCACAAACACATTACCAGCATAGAAATAAAAATTATGCAGCACCTTCAAATAACCTAATGTTTCCGATCCCACACACCACTTGGTAAGTATTAAAATAATTAGCCCCCAAGATTTTTATGATAATTGTGAATCAGAAATTCATTAACTAATTCCCTAACCCCCCAAAGATTCATATTATCTTGATACGCCAATTTGCTTATGTAAATTTTTGTGTGTTCCAAGTATTTGCGGGCCATTCTTAATAATTGTTTTAATGAGGTTGCAAATTATCCACAAGTCTACCAGAAGTCCCAAACTCTTTTTTCCTCTTCTTGACACAGATCCTGCTACTATAGTCATGTTGAGAATTATTTTGTGCACATATTTTCTGAATTGTATTGTGTAGAATTATAGCCAAGTGGGTTTGGGTCCAAGTGCCAGTGAGAGCTGAAAGCTGAATTGGACAGGAAAATACATGTATCTGATGAAGTGGGCAGAATCGATGAAATCTTATTCCATAATAAATGTGTTATACTTTAAGATGCCACAAATATTCTTGTTGGCTTTGCTGCAACAGACCAATATACTATCATTCCGTGGACTGTTTCACAGAGATTCCATCTTTCATATCAAGTGGCTATAAATAGCTGGTGTGGAATTTTAGAATCAGATGGGGAATTGTCCTTCTCTACTGCACCCCATTGCCTAGAAGACTCTCTAATTAACCTGCTAGAGATAATTTCAGGGTACCTTAATGTTTTAGCTTCTTAGAAGCACCAAAACCTTAATGAGGACCTTAATGTTTTATCTGTTTAGTGCTACCCTGGAAGTAATGGAGCTGCCTTATCTGATGACCAAGCAGCCTCCCACCTGAGATGAGACGGCACTCAGTTACTGAGCTGTTTAGAGTACTGTGTCAATTGAGTGCAATTGGAGAAGGTTGTGCTGTTCCAGTTATTCATTCATTTATTTAATTTAAAGTTTTTATATGCTGTCCAATACCAGACTCTCTGTACAGCTTACAAACAACAACAACAACAATCTATTGTCTTGAAGAGATCCATCCCCTAATGGCATTTGAGTTTCCAATATTCTTAACCAATATTCTTATTCTTAAAGGGTGGGTGGGGGGGATAATTTTCACCTGCTCTTGTTGGATTCAGTTAAGTTCTGGAACTTTCTTTTTCAGTCAGGTCACACACGCTGTAGACTTTTTGTTGTGTTGTTGTTGCTATTCCAACTTTTTGTATAAAAATTCTCCAAAGTTAGAGAGCAGCAACATTTTTAAATAATGGACTTCCACACTAAAACACGCATCCTAAAGTTCAACAAGTGCAATGGTAAGCTATATACGCATCAGCCTAAAAGCAGAAAATCTACAAAAGGTCTTGTGACATGGGCTACCCTATGAGCAAAGAAAAAAATGGCAGAGAGGTGACTTGATGGATCTCTTGGAGAACTCTGGTAACTTGTGAGGATTTAGGAAGCAAGAAGTAAACAGAGCCAGCAGACGAGATCATTCCAAGACATCCTCCAATATTATTTGGAACTACATGTATGTATGTATGTATGTATGTATGTATGTATTTGGAGAATTTATATGCCGCCCCATTCACATAAGCCTACATGGCAAATTTCCTAGTCACAACAAGTGCGACAGCCAAGGGCAAAGGTGTGTGTGTGTGAAAGAGAGAATGAGAGAGAGAGATTGAAGGAATTTGCCAATGAGTCCTGCTGCATAGTTATTAAGAAGAGGATTGGAATGCAGGCTGCTTCCAGCTGGCATCACTTCAGGTCACTGCCTGGCATTCCTGCTTTGGGTGATCCAAGTTACAGAGCATGAATAAATTGCATCCTGCAAAGAAGGACAAGTCTGGGATATGAACAGGCACACTGAACTCTCCCTTTTCCCTAAACTCACCTCTCTGCATTCAAACTGAGGGAAAGCCAGGAACTCTGTGGGAAACCTGTACTTGCAGGTGCTAAATTCACAGTGGACCATATCATACTTCTTGTGCCTGCCTGATCTTGGAAGCTAAGCAGGGACCAGCCAGGTTGAAATCTGGATGGGCGACTTAAAATGCTATGAACTGCCCAGAGAGGTTCAGCTATGTGTGGTATAGAAATGTAATGTAATAATAATAACAATAGTGGTGCAGTTAATTATCATCATCTACGGTAACAAAAACATTACCCATGCAAACAATCTCCCAGCCAGTTTTTGTGATGAATGATTTAGTCAGAAATAGGAGAGGCATGTCTTGGGGCACTTGTGATGTTCTGCATATGGTTCCACGAGCCCAAAGTACACAACATACATACATCATGTCTATCTGTGCAGAGTACCTGGTAGCTTTCCAAACCTGCCTAAACACACTTATGTCATTTGACATTCCTTCAAATCACAAATTGGGTATCTTTCGTATTTTTGGAGCAAGTGCATCAACAGCTCTTGATGTTATTGATCAGACCAAACCATGTTGTTTCAATTCAGATCATATGTGTACAAATTGCTATCAGTCCCAAGTCTTTGGGATCGAGTAATCTCATGTTGTGCGCCACCCAGGGCTGCTGTGGCATAATTGGTCAGCATACAAACGTTATAATAATGATAATAACAACAATAACTAGAACAACAACAACAATCCACATTAATGAAATATTAGTGTGAACCCCAAGTAAAGGGTATTTACTTTTTTATCATATATATTTCAGCTTGCATGATAAAACCCCATGTGTAAGCATGGAAGCACTTCAAAAATCTGCTTTTATTCAAGCAGGCTTTTAGCATGTAACCTGATATTTTGGGTTGGGTTCAGTCTTAATCTCTGAGTTTCACCTATTCTTGAGCTTTTAACTGTGTTTTCATTTTTTTTAATAGTGATTAGTCAAGTTTTAATGTAATTTTTAAAAGTGTTGCAATTAACTGCCATGGCCTCCATTTGCTTGGTGGAAAGGTGAGTACAGACCAATAATAGAAGTTTTGTCCAGATGAAATGAGTGCTGCTATCAGTTTCTCTGAACCTTCCAAGGTATATTCAGAGGCTAAGTGTCAGTGGAATAATGGCAATATCAATTAGCTAAGATCTTCTCATCACTCTGACTCCAAATGGCATTTTTTGTTCTGAAATTACTGGAAAGGATCTAAAACTCACTTCTCCCTTGGTGCAGCAGGAAGGGTGGACTTGTCCCAGGAACTTAAAAGCAGGATAGAAGGATATACAGTCAAGATAGCACAAGTGGTACAATGAAGCCAGGCACCCATAACGCCAACTGTATGTCAGTCAAGTTCCATCCCCAAGGAAAACTACAGGATATGCCTTGTACGGCACACTCCTCATCATAGCAAGCCCTATGTAAGGTGCCCCCTTTGACTCTGTCAGAGTACCTTATAGATGACTCTGGACTAGGGCCTCTGATCAGGCTGAGCCTAGTGCCAAATCCCTCAAAGATGGCAGGGTTGTTGGTTTCTGCTGGGCCCAAAAGGTCCTAGCCCTCGGCAAGCACCTGGCCCATCACTTGTGATATCATGGTGTTGGGTGGGGAAGAAAGGACTGAAAGGCCCTCTGCTGCTGATCCCGCAATTTCTTGGTAGACTTCCAGGACACCCCTAGCAAGTTCAGTCCTAGCACTGAAAATCTAGATACCGAGTCCTTTGGTGGCTTAATTTCCGGACTGAATGTAACTGCGGCACACTCAAGCAAGAGGCTGCACACTGTGCTGAGCAGAACTAGCTCAAATGTATTTTTAGCCCTATTTGCATCTATTTCCTGTCCAGAAGCATTGACTGGGCTTTGAGGTCTATACAATCGGGCTTTCTGGACCATTTGTACTACACTCGAATGAAAGGGCCTGATTTATGATGTTTGCTATATGATTTGGACCATTAGTTACTTCAGCATTTGGTCTGCTTGATAGACTATTGTTTATTTAAATGTCTTGTGCACATTACAATTTCCTTTCTTTTTAGTTTTGTTTAGCAACTTAAGATCGATTTTATGCAACCAGTACTCTTTATCCCTTAAAAATGTTTTTAATTTGAGAAAGGGCATAGATGTGAGAGGCTGTTCTTTCGATTCGTCCTACACTCCGCTTGATTAGTATGACCAGCTTTCTATTTCCTTGGGGCAAAAAGCCATTCCACTGAGGGCATGTAATTTTCTTCCTTCATTTAATTTTTCTTCCCCTCTCTGGTGATTTGTGTTACTCTGTTGCATATTCTGATTTTATTTTAAGTCACCTATTTTTAACATTCACACACAGTAGTCTGCAGACATGCTTATTTCAGCATCAAAATAGGATTTCAGCTTTCAATTTACTGAAAATAACAGACCACCTTTGATGGGATTATGCTTCTTTTTATTTTATGTATGTATCTATTTAGGCTGTTGGGTTTCTTATAGTATTTCACTGCCATCCTCCCACATGTTTTAATCAGCAAAAATATAGAAGCCCCTATTTTCTTTGCTTTTTTCTTTATCTGTGCTGGATATCAATACTGCAAGCATGTGGAACAGCAATAGCAAGACAAACAATGCACTTATGCACACTGATAATAACAAGTACATCCATCAAGACAATTGCTGTCATTAATATTAATAAAAATTAATAAAGAGAATGATTGTATCCAAAGAAATGTCATATAGAAATTGATCTTACATGGTGTATTAAAGGCCCGATGGCTTGGGAGATTGGTGACGCTAGAAAGGGTCTTTTACTCTAAAGGTTATCAATTCAAATACAGCCGCAGTCGATAGGGGGTGAAATCCAACTGGGGCAAATTTTGACTTTCTGATCCCAGTCCACTTTCTAAGGACAGGTGCTTAAGTCAGCAAAAAACTATAATCAGAGCGATGGTTCCTTTGTTATCTGCTCTAACATGGATATGAAACTGGTCTGCCTGCCTGCCCACCTATCCACCCATCTGCACGCTTTCCCGTCCATCCGTCCGTCCTCCCTCCCTCCCTCCCTCCCTCCCATTCTTCCATCCTTCCTTCTTTTGATATCCCCCTTCAGTTTTGGAAGACAGCATCAAAACAGTAATATATGAATCACCTGTAAAGAGGACAAAGAAGGATGACTGTTTGTATAAAATGTGCATGTGTTAATTTATAAGTATAGCTGCACTTTAGAAACTGTTTTTGCTGCTATTGCTATTTATCTAGAATTACTATGATACATCAGTGTAGAAAATGATGGCCAGGTGATCTTGCTCAGTATGCTTGCCGGGTGCTAAGTGTTGATGGCAACGTCAAGGCCCACCTCTTCTTTCTGGGGTCTCATTAAACTGGACTTGGACTGAACAGCCCTTCAAATACAGGGTGCCTTCAAAATAGAGGCTGTTCTGGTTAGTGCAAAAGAGGAAACGTGGTAGCCCTGCACATGGTGGAGAGAAACATCAGGAACATTCAAGCAGATTTGAAAGGCAATGCCAACACAGGTGTGATTGAGACCAGTATCAATGTCCAGGATTACCTGGGTTGGGTTGCACTGAGTGGGTGTTGCACTAGGACTGGGGAGAGCCAAGCTGAAGACCCCACCTGGCTGTCAAGTTCACAGGGTGGCTGTTATGGCCACTCACTCAGTGATGAGAGGGATCGTGGATGCCACCTTCAGATCTTGAAATGGTGAGGCACAGATGTAACAAACACTGGGAGTCCAGATGTGGTGTGCAATATGCTCATATGCCAACTGCATTAAGGCTTGCCCTCGCTCAGCTTGTTTGCAGAGTCAGTTATCAGGCTTCCAAAGTGACATTGAAGCTAATCCAATTAAAATACAAAAGGGGAAATGTCTTCCACTGCTGTACAAGCTCCACAAGCTCAGCATGTCTGCCGAAGTGCATGCTCTAGACTAGAGGCATAGTGGGGTGAAATTACAGCCTGTGTCAAAATTGCCTTGCCATTAAACACAATGCATTGCCATTTATTTCCCCAGAGTATCTCAATGACCTCAGGAATTCAGCACATGCAGCTTTTCCTGTCACTGCAACATACCAGTGCTCCAAGATGCTCTTGGAGGTTCAGCTTCCTCCCTAGGGAATGGCACTCCAGCACGTGAAAAGGTGAAATATAGCAGTGAGGTACAGTTCCTTCTACTTAGGATCCTGATTTACTTTGAAGGACACTAGGTAGGAAGTCCCCCTTTTTTAAGGCTCAGACCTTCAACACCTTGTTCAAGAGTACAGTTGAGTAAGGAAGGGAGTGGACACAGCTTAGGAATTCACTGGAGGATTATGCGGCAGGGCCTTCTCACCATGTTCCTGCTCATGTTTCTGAAATCTAACCAGCATGGTTGTTGGAAGGTACATGTCTGATGAGGCAGACCAGCTCTTTTCTGTGGCTGTCGGATCACGCCCTGCTTGCTCCCATAAGCGATGACACACCGTGCTGGCAGGCACTTAGGGCCCCAATCATTTCTACCCCTCATCTCTGGTTGAGGTCTTGGAAGTTCAGGTGAAATGCTATCCCTGAAGTCTTCATACAATGATGAATGGTCTGAGTCATGTGGGACATCTGCTCACTGGTTGCCATGCCTACCTTTCTCTCCCCTCTTCTATTCTCCATCTTATCTCCATCTTAGACTCTTTCTCAGCTCCCTCTTCTCCCCTGCAGTCCCCCACCCCTGCTTTCTCTCTTTCATCACTCTTCACAGCTTTTCAGGAATGCTACTGAAAACAATAAGAAAGCAATAGAAATCAAACGAACCTCTGAAGCCTCCAGCACACAAGACAGATGGGATGCCATGTTGTTGACTGCAGCCTCACTAGATTCAGGCCCAAGAATGTCCTAATACCTTTGCCCTAATAGTAGGTCCTGGGATTGCTAAATTGCATCTAGACTTTCAGAATGAACCATTGGCTATGACCTCTCCCAGATGCACTTCATTTCAGGAATATGTATTCAGTTTCTCACTGAGGTCTTCTTTCTTGCTTAACATGGTCGCATTTTGGTGGCCAACCTTTTATATCTGGAATAGCTTCAAGGTTTTTATTTTCATTTCTCTATTTCATTTCACAAAACCAATTGCTAAATGATGACTAGATAAATGCGAATAGATCAGAATCATGGAAGAGACATTCCTAGGAGGCATTTTCATGATGAACTTGTAGGAGAACATTTGTATGTGCGAGACATATTCTCACAGTTTGATAATGCACCCTGGGACTATATTTTTTCAGTGTTCAAGCTAGTCCATAAAATAGCACCCACAGATTTTTTTCAACTACTAGACATTGTTGTTTAATCGATTTTTCACTTTACAACTGTAACTGCTACCATAGCAAGTGTGACCTGTGGCTGATTCATTGTGTGGCACATGTTAGCAAACACACAAGCAAACCCAATTTCTCTTGCAGGTCATCATGTCACGAATGTAGAATCCTGTGTAATGCACAACTCGAGATTTGTTTGCGAATCCATTTAGCACCCTGGGAGGTATGGCATCCCCTGGGGTCATTGTCCACCAAGATGAATTGTGGGAACCTCTGGAAAGCTATTGAAGAGGGGAGTGGGAGGTCCTGTCACCATCTGTTCCCAGCCCCTGGGGAGGACCAAGCTAAACTGACCTTTCCTTGGGATGTAGATAGACTATACATTTAGCTAGTGTATACAAAATAAGAGAAAAGATGGGTGGGGGAGAGAGAATATATTCAATAGGTGAATGGCAAGATTCAACTTCTACCCAGAAGTGAATGTAATACAGTCATGTGTCTAAACAGTGTCGTACCATTGTGGACTCTCATTCCAGTGTGTGTGTGAAAATGTATGTTAAAACTTACATGCCTTGCATATACACTCCATCTGCAACCTTTCTATACATTACCCACCTCTGTAGTAAATGCAGCTTCTACTGTTCCCCCATCTTCACTTTCCCACAGTCAGTTACTTTCTGGCAGGAGACAATGGATTTGGCAGAGAATTGAGAGTGGCTTAAAAGAAGGCTTGCTGCTTTAAATGTTCACACTCCTTCCACTACAGGTATTAAAGGGCTTTGTACTGCATTATCTTCTTACCAAAGACTATAGTAGCATGAAAGATAATGGGGACGGGCATATTACTATTCTGTTAGCATTAAAGTGCAAGAGTGTTTTGGCAATGAAATTTCTAAAAAGGAAAAAAGAGATGGCATATCCCACAAGGCATTTACTACACTCTTTAAATCTACTGCTCATCTCCACCCCTCTGGGTATCTGTTTCTATCTATGTGCACACATATTCCCTACACACAGGCATGCAGTAACGGTGAGCTCATTTTCTGAGTGTGGGTCTCCAAGGCACACCAACAGTAGGACCAGGTTGGAGGGGGCCCAGCAAATGTGCTTCGCAGGAGGCCTCCTGCCCTTCCTGCTCTCTGCACCACCCTGCTATTTTTCCCCTAGGCAGCTTGTCCTATGCCAAGGAGCTACTGAAAGAAAGGAGTGTGATGGAAGTGGCCGGCTGAACAAAGGTGTAGCCCTGCAGCATGCTGCCAATCACTTTGACTGGCAGTGAGCTGCACCATTCAGATGCTGATTTGGAGACAATCAGCCAATGGGCAGCAAAGAGAAGCTTCTCTTGTGTTTTGGTGCAGTCATTGGTTCCATGCTCCCTGTATCCCACAGACACCTGCAAGGTAGCATCTGATTGATTCAGGTATCTGCTATTTAGAATTAGGAAATAAGATAATAAGATGCAGCCTTGACCAGCCAGCTGCCACTAGCTCACCGCTTTTTTTGGCAAGAGGAAGCACTTCCTGTCCAGGAGTTAGTTGGGGGAACTTCCAGAGTATTGAGTGCCCCAGACCGGCATCCTGAGTTCTCCTAGCAGTGCCCCTGAACAAAAGAATGGCAGTAGAAGGCTTGGGGAATGTATGCCGTTATAACATGGCTGGGACTAGTATAGTTTTCTCTTGCAGTGGTCCATCCTTTCCCAACATGCCAAAACACCCACTTCCATTTCCAAAGGATACATCCTGTAAGCTGCTTTTGCTTGCTAGGGAAAAGCTCTGACACAAGACGGATACTGTGTTTCCCCCGGCGATGCTATAATGGCCTGTGTTTCGCGAGCTTCTTTCTTCAAGTTGCAGACTATCCCTAAGGCCTGCTCTCCAATCGGCTCACTTCAGGCTGAGGCATTCTTAAAACAGCATCTTATTTCCAGGATGCTTCACACTGGGCCTCCCAAGAGAAAGAGTGCAGACATCCAGAAAAGAAAGAGAAACTAAGACTTGTAGGCTCCTTTAAGAGAGACACACACGCGCGCGCATCGCATGTAAGGCCACTGGGGCCATCTGTCCCTTAAGCATCAATCTAGTCAGATTGTGTTCATGGTGAAGCAACCTTTGAAACTGTCTTTCCCTCCGTGAAGTTTCCAAGCAGGAACCTGCTGTGTTCAGACACTACGGCAGCTTCCATATGTCCAGATGCAATGTGCATTGTCTGACCCAATGCATTTTTAAAAGAAATAGAAAATACTTTTTTATCTTCAAGCAAGAGAGAGCCTGGAACCTATTCCCTAGGGAGGTTGTGGGCTCTCCCCCACTGGAGGCATTCAGGTTCAACTGGGCAGACATCTGAGAGAGATGGTTTAACTGGTAGTCCTGCACTAGAAGAGAGTGGATCCAGTGGCCTTCTAAGTCCCTTCCAACTCTACTATTCTGTTATTCTGGAATAATAAACACATTAAAAATGGTAGGATGGCCTGGTCCTTTGTGAACACATGCTTGGGAAAAAAAATACTGCTTGAGTTGCAAATGACACACATTATTTTGTGTCCATTGAGGTCTCTAAGGTAAGATCTGGGTACATGCACACAAGAATGAGAAATGCCAAGCATCAGCTGTCAAGGACACTTGCCCTTGTAAGATGCTTTCAATAAAGTTCAATTTTCAGAGATGAGGCAGTCAGTGCTTCTGTCTAGAGTCCTTCTCACTTCATGCATTATTAATTAATTTATTATTACAGTTATTATGATCTTCAGAATGTGTAGTGAAGCTCTATTTATTTGAGATCAGCTATTTTTAATGAGCCATTGCTATCACCAAGGCCACTTGTTCAATGCAACGGGTTGGTTTTCTCTTAAGGTAGACAAAGGGCATCTTGATGTGTGTTGATGACTGCTCTGACATGAAATATGCTTGGAATGCTAAGGACGACAGCAAGAGAGTACAGCTGAAAACAGCCACAGAAAATAATGGCCAAAATGTTACTTTTGAAAGAAAAAAGAAACAAGGGGAAGGCAAATATAAACCCTTAAATACAAGCCTTTCTGAAAGCCCATTTGAGCAAAAGCAGCAATTTATACAGTAAGCCAGTCTTACCAAGAATAAGAAGAAAGAAAAAAAGAAAGCATCTTTCAGACAAAAGGCGGTGCATGTAACTATGTGCGCTGTCATTTTATAGCACGTATTTATTTGCGTGGTGGTGGGGCGAGGGAGAAAGCCCTCCATGAATGAGCCGAGCAAGGGTTCATGCTCTGGTCATGCAGAGCATGGGTCACGCAAAAGGTCTGTGCAACTGGAACTGTTTAAATACTGTTGTGAATTTGCATGTAAAGGAGCGGGTAAAAGGGAGATGAGAGAAAGCAAAACCAAGCTGAGACAGAATCAAGGGGAACAAAGTGTTCTCTAAACTTGTCATTGAGTGAATGAACTTGACACAGAAGAAAATGGGCTGAATGGAAAACACAGCTGTAGACATAACAAAATGTGCAAGCAAACCATTTCTTTGTCATTTGCCTCACTCAAAATTGCACTGAGAAGTCCTACTGCTCTCACTTTACTGTGACTGGAGTACACAACTCTTTTCTACCAATAAGCGTAGACCTTTGTAAGCATTATTTGGTGAGTTTCTTTTTGTGGTCTGTTAAATAAGCATGGAATCCTATGCATGTTTCGACAGGAAGATGTCCTACAACTTCCAGCTTTCTGAATACAAGTCTCTAAAGTACAATAATATCAAAAAAGATTTTTTTAGAAAAAATTAGAGGTTTTTCAAAAATCCAGCAGAAACATACTAGCACAATACCATGAAAGGCACCATATGTTACAAAAACTAAAACAGCTAATGGGAATAGAAGTTGGAAAGTCACAAGGATTGCACGGAAGTTCTTGAAAAGCCTGGAAGAATAGAGGTTTCATCCTGGTACCAAAGACAAGTAGCTTCAGTGCACAGTGTACCTCTCTATGCAAAGTGTTCCAGAGCCTATTGGATACTCATTTCCTGAGAACCTAGAATGCAAGAATGCTGCCAGACTGGAGAAAAACTATACCTGCTCCAGCTTCCAGTTCACAAGCAAGGTGTGAAAGGAATGGGCAGGTCCCACTGCTTGTCTGAGGAAGGTCTCGAGCTGGGGATGAAAACAAAGAATACCTGACCCTGAGCATGAAAATTCCCCTTAGCTGTTCTGTTTAACAGCAGGATGGACAAGTCCACTTTCTGTCGAGTCTGCTTTTAAAACTTATAGCCTTGTCTTATGGAAATGAATTCCATGATGAATATGGTGCAGAAAAGGAAATTCTGCTGTTCACCAATCCATTCTGAGTGCTCTTGTCCTTCAGAATTACAAGAGAGGGGGAAACATTTCATTCATCCCTTTTCTCCACACCATTCTCTGCATGTCATAGCCATACTTTAAAATTTTCTTATACCACAGGTGCATTAATACATTGATCATTTTCTGCAAATTTCCCATCCTAAATTGGGTTGTTTTTTTTTTTAAAAATGGGATTTTGCTTTCCCCTTCCTCTCTTATCTCCAAGCAGCACCTGAAGAGCTTTTTACTCAGCACTGAGTAAGGGAGCTGAGAAATACATCCTTCCACAGTAGCAGATCTGATGAACTTGGGTGCTGGTGTCACCCACTGCTGGCATGAAGCCCCCTCCCCAAGTTACAGATGCTATACATTCACATAATGAGTCCCTTCCCATTTTTCTAGACTCCATTTTGGTCTATCCACAAAAAGCATATACTCTTCTGCAAATGCCAGGACCTCCCCCTTTCTTAGGTCAGTGCATATTTGAACAGGGTAAAGCATTGCTTATCTCCTTCCAGCCCATTCATATGCATGTTCACTGAGAAGTAAATCACGTGGCATTTGATTTGAATCCATTTTGGGTGCATAATGTTCCATACTATTGCAACCTTCAGCCCTGCTGCACCAGCTCTCAAAATAAGCTCCCACTTCTCTAAATAAGATCAATAGAGAGTTACTATTGCAGAAATTTCCATCTGTTTCGGCTTTTGACCACCACCTTACCATGAGGTTTGCTTCCTAGAACATAAATGTAGCAAACTTGAAATGAAATTGAAACCATCTTTCTGTTGTACATCTAGAACCTGGGGCTGCCTGTGGAGTCTATCCCGTGTCATCAGATATCTGGGTGGTCCTTCATGATCCTGTGGCCCGAGTGGAGCCGAGCTGGACTACGTATGGCCTTCAGAGTAGTGGCTGGGGAGATCTACACAGGGCTACTGCATGGAGAGATGCTAGTGAAAGACTCTTTTGTGACCATATAATCTGAGCTCACAGGAATGTTTAACTTTTCAATGAATTCACTTCTGCTGGTATACAGGCAGTTATCTCATGACACATGGTTGTGCCCTGAAGACTACCTGGAGATAGCCTGAAGCATGTGAATGTCTATTATTTCTTTATTTCTAAGAGATACTATTTGCCCCAAAGCTCCAAAGGTTAATATAAATGCTTATAAATTACATAAAAACACAATAAAATGATTTTTTTAAAGAAGCAATCAGTTAAAAACAGCAGAGAATGAAATAGGCATCACAGAGAAAGAACTACAGAAATGAGCAGCAGAAATAAGATGATTAAAGTCACAAGAAAATAAAAAATGTATATTTCTCTGACACTAGGAAGATACAAAGTAGGTGCCAGGTGGACCTTCAGTAGAGTATTTCATGTGTGGAGGAGGCTGTCTTTGGAGGTCCTGTCTGCTATCTCACAGCATTTGAGGATGCTCAAAGCAGGGCTTCAGGTGACGCTCTCAGGGCTTTTCCCAAAATTTTGAATTCAACACTCTGAATCAGGCCTTGAAACAAAATGGACGCCCATGAAGATGGCATCATACTGGCTTGCTATGATCACAATGCCCAGTCTCATTCCATGCCATGGCTGCCATTTGTTGTACTAACAGACATTTCCAGACAGTCTCCCACAGGAGTTCAAGGTCAGTTCAAGGTCAGGTCTGCATATGAACCCCTAAACTGGAGGTGACCATTATGTCTGGCACAATTTATTCAACAGGAGGATAACGTTTGCAAAGTAAGCTTCAGGAGCATCAATAAGGGTTTCAGCTCACATTTCTTTACAGTCATTGTTTGCATTAGCAATTGCTGGAGTAGTGGGATAAAAGAACACCCAATAAATGACAGCAGAAAGGTAAGTTGGAGATTTAACAATGGAGGTTTCATCATTTGCATCTCCTTTTCAAAAGAAGCCTTGGATTTTGCTCTCAATGTCATATTGATTAATTATTCTCTATCTATTTAGGAAAGCAGAAAATTAATAAATATATTTTGCAATGATGACAAGCACATTTAATGATTAGTTTTTCTACTGTGAAAAGAGTTAGAAACTACTGTCAAAGATAGGAGGAAGCATTAATTTCAGATAAGTAATTTGGTAGAGTCAGGCCTCTTCTTTCACTAAAATAACAGGCTTTTTGGCAATGTCATCAGCAAGAAAAAGGGTTTGTATTCAGTGACTTTTAACATGAAACAGCCTGTCTAAGAAATCTGAAATCCACTGCTTTCCTGCCAGATTTTCTCAAATGTTCAGAATAATGCAAATGTCTTTCTTTTTTTGCACAAAGCCATCACCACCATCACCGGATGGATTAAAAAAAAGAAGAATCCATTGAAAATCCTGCCTAAAGTAGAGCTGAGGTAGCTGAAGAGGTCATTTGAATTCTTCAAACATCATCATCTTTCCTTGATCAGAAATGAGCAAACCAAAGCATCTCACAAATATTGTCATCAGTTTCCATAGTTTAAAAGGCATCAGAGTCAATTTCTTCTTTCTACCCTGCTCCCCAGAAAAAGAAAAATTGAGAGAGAGAGGGAGAGATGTATGTGGTACTAATGACATGCAACCAACCAGTTAGACATAACCAGGTGTGCAGGCAAGCGGGTAAAGACTTAAAGTGGGGAGAGAGTCAGGGCTGGGCACATTGGCCCTGCTTGCCCTTGCCATGTGGCATCATCAAGACCTGAAAGGGTGCTGCTTGCTTTTTCTCAAAAATGAATAGACCCCTCCAGCAATCACAGGCCTTGCCTTATCAGGGCTCCTGATCACACAGAACCATCTACATACTTCCATGGAAATATCAGTAGGACTCCTTTTCTGATTTTGCTGACTAAATATGGCAGAGGGTGGGTGGGTGAGGCTGATGGGTGCCACCTGACTGAGAGATGTAGGGAGTGGGCCCATCATGTACAACCCAAATTCTCTACACACTTCAAATCCCCATTCATTCACCCTCGAACACAAACAGGGTATTGCTAACACCCAATCTTACAGCCATGGATGGCTGTCAATTCAAGGAATCAAGGAGGAGCACTGCAGAGTTGAACATGAATCCAAAAACTCAACTGATTTCAATCAAAATAGCGAACAGCATTCTGTAGTGAAAGCAACAGCTACATGTTGTTCTTCTTCATACAATTCAGTTTTCAACCCCGTGGAAGAAATGTACAAAGAATGGGAGCACTTATTCATTTTGAGTTATTTAATGAGGAATAAGTAGACATCAATTATGTGTGTGATGCTGACCATTACTGTATTTTCTTTTATTTTGAGTCATTTTTTACTACAGGCTCGTTCAGATGGAATTCCTAAAGAGATTTTAAAGAGAAAACATTAATCCTGAAACTCAATTACGTGCTATCAAATCTCTTTGATTTCAGTAAGCTGAAGATTCATCTAAGTTGGTACAAGGTTGCAGCCTTAAAGCAATTCGTTTTGTATGTGTTAAAGAAAAACACTTTTCTCCGTGTACATTTCCTAATCTTACTGATTTGAAGCTTACCAAGCACAAGCCTATTCCAAGTGCAATTTGTAGTGTAGAAACGATTATTCAGTAGCACCATACACTGATAAACTAGAATAAAAACAAGTATGAGTAGACTGAGATATTAAGAAGTGCCATGCTGGATCAAACCAAGGGTTCACCTAATCCAGTCACCTGGTACAAAGGCTGGTCATGCTACGTATTTTTCAGTCATGTTACATATTTTTCTTGGAAGGTCAGCAATTTAATATCTGAGTTCTTTGAGATACTCATTTGGATACAAGCAAGGCTTGGTGATTTATTAACTGTTTAGATTGTCAGTACAGAATGTCATCTTTGTTTTCCTCATTTGGGCAATACTTCCATTTTCTGAAGGTAGCTTTTCCCTAGTTAGTTTCCTTGACACTGCTTGATAACCATGCTCTTTTCTTTCTTTTTTAAATAAATTCCTCTATTTTAGAGAAATTTCCTCTTCTGAAGTCAAATCTGATTATGATGGACCTCTTTGACAAGCTTCCACTTAAACTGTATTACAACCGATAGCACTGTGGTCACTGTTTCCAACTGGGTCAACAACATTTACATCACATACAGCTCCTGGGCAACTCCCCTGGGATTGAATCGAGGACAGTCTCCAGGCTAGTGGTCCTATGACCACAGTTGTTGGGAACACTGAGAAATTCAACCTTTTTCTCAAAGCTGCAGCCTACAGTTTTCCAGACAATGTTCAGGTAACAGACGTTCTCCTAAATCCTTATTTTGCAAATTCTCTGATTTCATTTTCCACCTCAGGATCAACTAAGCTCTCCGGTCTGAGATGTGATAGCCTGTTGCTAGGACTAAATCACTTTTTCACCCACCGTGCTTCTGTGCTTTTTAGATCTACAAGTCTCTTGGATATGAAGAGCAACACCTCCATCCCCCAGAGATCTCCCATCCCCACATATCTTCACATACCATCATGAAATGATAATTGCGTAACTTCAAAGGCATCTATGCTATTGTTTCCTCTAAGCTATCATATCCCTTCTAAGTGATTTCCCTTATCCTCAAAATGATTTCCTCTTTGCCCAAAATGCCCAATTTTCATGGCAGCAAAGGAGGTATCACCCAGGAACTGGGACTGACTGTCATCAGTCAAACTTTTGCCTCCCTTTCCTTTCCCAGGTCAGCAACCTTAGCTTCAAGGGAATAAACTTGTTTTCTGAAGGCCAGGAGCTCCTTGCAATGATAAGCTGTTCAACATTCCTCCCTCACAATTTCTTCTCTGGGAGATATATTTGCTTGCAAGGCTGCTTTCAAGGAAGGAAAATTGTTGCAGTGTGGCTTACATAAGATATTGCTCACAGTTCCACTGAAACAAGATGAAAAGCAGTTTCTTAATCTCCTTCTGAATAGCCTATAGCCAGACTGGGAGATCTGGCTGCCTTTGATACCATTTCTAAGAGCCAGAGTTTTCTAGTAGATGATAATCAAAGCAAGGGTTTTTCTGGTGTAGGATCAATTCACAGTTCTACAGAGGCATCCTCTCAGTTGACCACAAACTTTCTGTAGTTAGCTCAAAGGGAAAAGGAGAGGGGATCTACATACAGAAGAAGCTTTGTGAGTACAATGATAAGCTGATCAATGAACTATCCTTTCTTTCGTATTATGTATAGATGATGTGGGAACTGACAGAAATATTATCATTGGCATCTAATTTCTACTTTATTTAAATACAAAGTCTATTAAAATAAATTCAAACTTGTGGCTACAGTGCACAGGGGCAGATGAAGTATAATGCAGCACATTGAGTAATAATATAATAACATTGAATGCTTTCTTTGTTGTTTTGTTTTGTTTTGTTTTCAAAAGAGCAAAGACGCAAACATAAATATTCTAACCCTTGAAGTGAGTCCCTTCTTTTTTCAGTCCTGGATTCAGTGACAGTTTCAAATCTGTTTCATTCTGCTCACTTTGCAGCACCTTTAGGCAACCTGAAATATAAGCAAAGATGAGGTGTCAACAACAGACGCATCTGTAGGTTAACAAAACCAACAATCCTCTTCCAGGTTTTCTTCCTTTTCTTTGCCTGTCATTTTAATTGCCGAGTTTTCCTTTGAACCACTATTCCCTCTCCTGCATCACTTTTTTATAAGAAGAGCAGGCATGTGTGCTTTCATATTTTCAGTATTCTATTTTTTTCCCCCGTTACTGAGATGGTATGGTAGGAATGGGCTCAGCAGCTGAGTCAGCTCCAACATTCTGTTCTGTGAGTGACCCTTCCCAAAATTTCACGGGGCAAGCATGGCCACCACTTCACAGGACAGACTCAGCACTTCCCATAGGAAGTGCTAAATCTCTTTTGTCTGGGTGGTGGATCTCACTTATGGTCCTGAATCAATACCGGCACAGTGCATTGCCCTCTGGATGGTGATTCCACATGGCTGCCAAATAGCCCTGGCATTTTGTGGGGAATTCATGACATGAATTCATTGAGGTCTGTCAACTATGATTGTGAACCAGAATCTTCCCATTCAGAAACACCATAGCAAGTTCTCAGAGCAAAACCATGGCCTGGCCTATCTATTTCATGCCCTCCTTATGAACTCCCAGAAGCATCTTGTACCACTCTGGTAAGAGCAAAATATTGAACGATGATGCAACATCCTACTAAGCCCAACTAGTTGTCTACCCTGCTTAGTACTGTCTGCTGTAACTTGTGGGAGCGTTCCAGAGTTTCAATCAAGACTGTTTAATCTTCTACCTGTGACTTTAACTGGACACAAAAGAAACTAAAGAACAGGGCATTGCGGATGAAATGGGAAAATTGTTCTCCATGGTGGAGCTGTGGTCCTTGCCCATTAGGAAAAAAGAAACATCCATGAATTTGGATGTTTGGCTGAATGTCCTGAGGTTCAAGAATGGGCCGTATCATTTCAGATATACTTTTAAATGCTCCCCATGGGGAAAAAAAGGCTAAGTAAGTCAACAACTGAGATAGCAAGTGCGTGGTGGGCAGGGGAAGTTTCTTAATATGCTAGATTTTTAAATAAATGTATGGAATGTTTAATGGGGCGTGATTTAAAAAAACCCCAGAGAAATGCAAAGAGGCATATCGAGGAACCTTTTAAAAATTTCTACAATGCCAAATTTACTTTTTGTCACCACACTATTACAGATAGTAGGATAGGAGTAGATAGTGCAAGAAGGGCCTACTTAGCTTATATTCTGATCTGATGTTGATGATAATCATGATACATATCATGTCTGTGAACATATTCTAATAATTTCATCTAGCTAGTAATTCCATCTATCCCTTCCAGTCTCATTGGGAAAAATATACATATCCCAGGTCTCTGTGCTATTAATTTGCACATAAGAGGAAACCAAAGATAGCAATTTTGAAGGGAAAAAAATAATTGTTTCTCATCTTTACAAGTGATAGTTACTTGCATTACAAAAACAAACAGGACACATCACGGAGAAAATAAGTGATGAACAGGAAAATGTAGTTAGCTGGCTTCTTGTTGCTGCTCAATAATCTCTTTATCTGGTTTCAGAATAGATAGAGTTGCTATTCCCTCCGCTCCCCCCCCCCCCGCAAGTGTCTGCCCTCCACCTTTTCCTATCTCAGGCACAAGAGCATTGACATGTCATCCTGAAGGCTTGAATCTTAAGCAGTTTTTTATATAATTGTTTTCTCCAAAGCCCCATTCATATAAACAAGCTGCACTTAACATTATAGTGGTGGTTATTCAGCATGCAAGGGACAACACAACATGAAATATTTCTCCCAAATGATTCGGTGCCTCCAGGAATGAGATCTGGTGCATGCTATTGTTTTTGGAACACAGGGAGTCATGTTGTCAATCATTCCTTGTTCTTAAAAGAACCAAACCCACAATATGCATCCTTCAGCTTCAACATGTGCAACATCAAAGCATCCTCAACGAGGCCCATATAATGAAAGAGCAGTCAGGTCACGCTATTGGCCTACCAGTTGAGAACACCCAAACCATCCCCAACATTGCATGAGGCAAGGACACCTGCAGAGTTGCAATCTATGCAGGCTGCATCCTCAGAATCTGTGATTCTGAATCTGTAGGACTCCAGCATTCAGGTAACCGCATGCACACACACACACACACAGACTTCTATGAACACAGGATTTTCCCCATGCTTAAGATGTGGACATCCAGACCAGTGCCAGGAGAAGCCATGCATCAGGGGTGCAAGGAGAGCATCATGACCCACATGGCCTTCTATGAGACTGTGGCCCATTCATGTATGCCGTGATGCAACTAGGTCCTGAACATAAATGTTGTGTGGAGGCCCCTTTCGGTGGAGCATTTCTCTCCACCACACATACTTCAACTGCTATCCTGAGCTTTAAAAGTGTACCTACATCCCTGAGGCACTAGAACTATCACAACTAGTGTTTGTCAGCCCTTTTAACAGGAGGAAAACAACAACAACAACCTCTCCGAGGATGCAGTTTTTAAAATCTAATTTATTGAAATGGCCAACATGTCTACAGAAATAAAATGAAGTTTGCTTCTGCCCTTGCCACTTTCTGTTTGGGCATTCAGGCAGCCCTTGGACTCCAGGGCCTGGACTTCAGCCCCAAGGCATGGGCCACACCACCACGTCCCTTTGGAAGGCTGGGTTCCACTGAGACCCAGCAGCCCATGAGTGTCTACATCTGTCAGCTCATTGTGGGAACCTGACTGTGGTTTAATCACAAATTGTAGTGAATCGAATGAAACCAGCATCTTCAGTCCATAGACTTGGAGAGTGCATTCAGTAAACTGTGCCCCTTTACATGTAATCACTGTGGCAAGGATTGCACTTGCTTAACACTGGAAAAGTGAAGAACTACCCACCGATGAACTGATTCTAAAAAAGATCTTGGACTGCGCAGAAATGGATAGATTGACTTTATCATTAAAGGAGAAGGAAGATATTGACTTCTATCAAACTTGGGACTTGTTTTATTATTGGCTAGAGAAACAGGACTTCGGATAGATTTAAATATGTTTTTAAGTTATCATAAATGGAAAAAGAAGCGGGCGCGATGTTTTTGATGATGGATGTTGTTTGTAGTTTCCTTTTGTTTTTTAGGATTATAATTTCAAATACAACTTTTTTTTTTTTTTAAAGTAAGCTGTGCCCCTGATATTTACTTCTGCTCATCATATTTGGCTGTGTATGGAGAGAAATGCTTATCCTCTCTCTCCAGATAAGCACTCCTGAATGTGCCTGCATTCTGGGACATCAGAATTCCTCTACGTCCAGCTACTCTTGATAGAGCAGCTGACTCACTAAGGCCCTGAACAGCAAAAGGATGTTGCTCGTGCCTAATCACACAAAGTACTTTAGCCACCCATGGCACTGTTTTAAAAGAGCAAATCTTCCATGCTTAATTAAATACAGCAATTTAAACCATAACTATCCCTTCCCCTCTCCAGCCTGGTAAGTATACTTTCTAAGTTAGGAAGAGGAGGAGCAGCATACCCTTGGCCCACAATGTGTTTGGAGTTGGAGGGATGCTGTAGGGCATCAACACTTCACGGTACTGCCAGGGAAAGGAGCTTCTTGTTAGGCTAATAGCACAGACATGTGGTTTGATCTGTTGTGCTCATGCGGAAAAACCTTTCCTTTGGAAGTTCACGGCAGTGCCCTTTGACTCTCAGAAGCAGCTAGCTAGCAGGCGCAAGAGAGCCACCACCGTCGCCCAGTAGAGGCCACCTGTATGCTGGAGCCCATGGCACCCAGGGACTGCTTCCTAGGATGCACTTGCAGTTCTCAAACATGAGGGTAGAAGAACAGTTTCCCATCAGTACTGTAGGCATTCATTGTCCTGAGAAGCTCTGCTGTGGACAGTTCTGGGCTGAAATATTCTTGCAGCTGGAAGGAAAACTTTGGAGCCTCCCCCCCCCCACACACACACACGCACAAAAAGACATATTTAGGAAGCTGCTTTAAAGGGCAGCTTTCCAGAAACAATGCATTCCTTGGCAGCATGGGCTGCACTCAGATGAAATATTCTCCTGCTGCTCTTGTCTGAGGGAAGGGCTGTTATTCTTATTTATATTGGTCAGTTATGACATACAGTGGCAAATGTAATGTTTCTATCCAAACAATGCCCAGTAAATAGTCTCAAAGGCTTGCAATAAACATACAAGGACAGAAAGTGCATTTACATTCGTGGCACTGCTGGATCCATGTGTGGGCACGCGTGTTAATTGGAGCCTCGCTGCCGCTTCTTTAGTTCCCTGTTTTACAATCACACTTGTTTGTATTGGAACAACCTCTTCAATTTTCGAGGGGGTCAAAGGGTTTGGATCAGTCAGCAGCTGAGGGTAGAAAGGTTTTATTAATTTTGACATATTCACCGAGGCGGAGTCTGTTTCATCTGACCTAGAGGATACTTAGAAAATTAATGTCGGAGGATAGGGTAGCACAAAGGTAGCCAAGTGAAAAGCCGACCAACTGCTCTGCACACTGGCTGGAAGGCTGGGACACACCATGGCAGAGTTAAGGATATTTACTGCCATGAATGCCTATTTATCAGTAGTACTTTGGCTGCAAGCTTGAGAAGCATGGAGTTACTGTGACCTGCAATGGAAGTGATATCTCTAGATCAGAATTTGTTATCATGGTGGCTGATCCCTGTCCCTGTCATAGCATTTCTGGACATTCAGTAGGAGACATGCTTACCAGTTGAGTCTCCATGCCGCTGTCCACCAGGAAAGGAAACAGGAAAACTCACAGCACTATGATGTGAATCACATTTAGACTATTCACAAACGATTTAGTCAGGGTAGCAGTGGACTGTAGCATCTTTCCATTGAGGGAGCACCTAATTATTATTGCATTACATTCATTTCTCACCTTTTTCCCTCTCTTGTGGAAACTCAAGCTGGCTTACAGGTTATCCTCCTGTTTATTTTAACATCACAACAATAACTGTAAATAAATACTGGGAGAAGTGACAGCCAGGAAAAGGGTATTTTTGGTTATGCCACTCCATCTGTGGAACAAGCTCCCCGGAGAGTTATGCCTGGCACCTACTCTTTTTTCTTTTCAGCACCTGGTGAAAACTGTTTTACCCTCCAGGTATTTTGATATTTAACTTTTTAGTCTTCATATTGTTTTTATTAGATATTGTTACTGCGACTGTGGGCCACTTTGAGATTAATTGTATGGGTGTGTTGCTATTGTAGCTGCTGCATCAGCCTACTGCTTGATTGTGATTGCTTCCTGTTTCTTTATTTATATGGTATTTTCAATTTGTAAACCATCCAGAAAGCTATTTGGCTATTGGGCAGTATAAATGTTAAATAAAACAATGCATCCTGTGCTGTAGGTCGGCTAAGTGTCAAAGACTAGCCCAAAGTCACTCAGGGCACTTCAGAGCCAAATGAGGTCTAGAAACTGGTCTTCCAGTGTTCCAGTCCAATACTCTCATCACTACACCCCCCGGGCACAACATTTGTGCTAATGATGGCTATACATGCCCCATTCTATATCACTGGTCAGCAAATTGGAAGATCCTCACCACATCCACCAACTCGTCAGACTTGCAGCATCAAACACTGTGTATATGTGTCTAAAATGCTCACATTCTTCTACCAAGAGATTATACGTCTATGTTGATATAAGGGAACACATGAGACACCCTTGGGTCCTTGCTTGCAAATTATGGATGAAACCCATGATGCTTTAACTACAAGTCAAGAAAAGGACAAATGCCCCACTGGCTCCAGGAGAAAGTATACACATCTATGAATGCTCTTTCTAAAACTCCGCCTAGAACATTAAGAACCCAGCAATGGCACATGAAGAAGCTGCTCTTCTGAGAAAGGTTAATGTCCCTAAAAATAGCAATCACTTGAGTGAGTTTCTGTTGTTGTTAGTATTATTATTCCCCACAAAGCCTGTGATCACAAAGGACAGCACATCCAGATTGAGTTTTCAGACACATGCCAGCCACAAAATGAAGGAATCAGGGAGGACAAAAGATGAACAAGGCAGCTTCAGGAACTGGCGTTGCGCATTTACATTATGAATGCAAACTATAATTGCTTAGCTGCCACTCTACTGACAAGATTTTTGTACCTTCAAATATTATGATGATTCAGTCTTTAATAATAACAGCTGGAAAGTTCTATCAATGTGAAAAAATGAACTTATCATTTTTCATTGACATATTATGGGAAACCAGAATGCATTATGAATTCTAATTACCCAAGTCCTGGCTGTGTCTTTTGAAAATACCTTTTTATTCTTTTGCTATGGCCTTTTTCCAGCTCATATTTGTAGTAACACTTCATAGTAACACAAATGAGATACTGCTTGTTTGTACAGACAAGGTCAAGGGAAAAAAGATAAGATGTGGACACATCCAGCAAAGTTATCTACTAGTAGATTCAATTTATTTCATTAGAAGGGATAATCATATGCTTAATAGCACATTATGCATTTACTTTAAAGTAAATCCCACTGAGTATAATGGGTTGACTCCCAAGCCATAGAATAACCATAGAATAGTACAACCCTATTTATGTCTACTCAGAAGTGCTTCAGTGAATTTAGTGGAGTGACCTATCAAATAAACCTGCAATCGGTCTCACTCCTTCAGTCAGTGGCATCTGTGGGTGTGCTTAACCTGGTTTGATTTGAATCACTGAAAAATGTACCAGATTTACTTTCATCCACTGCCTTAAACACAACACCACTACCATCTTTGAAACATGAATCTTGCAAGTTGTAGGAATAGTGCAGTGAGCCACTGGGCAGCACAATCCAGTGTGTCTACTCATAACCTTCTCTACTTGGAAGACTGCAAGCATCCAAGGGAAAGCAAGGCGGAGCGGGGAGGGCATGGAGGTGAAGGTCGCTTCTGCATTTCCCCTACTCTGTTTTGCCCATTTAACACTTTTGTCCTCAACTATAGAAGGGCGGTGGGGGGGGGGGGCACTGTGGTGCCACCAGTTAAAGGTATATTGGAGAAGCCTGTTCCCTTCCTTCCCTGCTTCAGATGACCTCACCCAGTGGTTTCATGCAGATGTTAGAGAGCACTGGGGACAAAATTGAGCCCTGCGGGACTCCATGGTGCACAGTGCCAGTCCCCCAGTGCCACCATCTGGAAATGGTCAGCCAGGTAAGAGCAGAACCACTGCAAGGTGGTGTCTCCTACTTTCTAACCCAGCCAACTGCTTCAGAAGGTTACCATATTGAAAGCTGCTGAGGATCGCTCCCGCTTGTCTCTCTCAGCACAGGTCATCCCACAGGACATCCAAGACAGTTTCGGTTCTCAGCCCAGGCCAAAAGCCCTATTGAAATGGGTCAAGATAATCTGTTTCCTCCAGAAGTTCTTGGAGCTGCTGAGGGTGCCACCTGTTTGATCACATTGCCCGGGAATGGGGTATTGGCTATCGTCTAAAGTTGTTTGCATCAGCCCAGTACAGGGTTCGAGTTAAGCTTAGGGTGGCCGATGGAACTGGGGTCACTGTGGTGCCTGCATTGGAGCTAACCTGAGCAATTCTGCCCCCAAATTGTCCTGTGAAGTCATGACATGGAGCTGCTGAGGGTTCAGTGAAATCTCTTTGTGGGGCAGAATGTTAAAGTCCATGAATGCAGGGAACAGCTCTACTGGACAGCTCTCTGAGAATGTGAGCAGGTGGAGCAGAAGTGTGTGGTATTCACCTGCCACAGAACAGGCTTGATAGTGACAATAAGCCATGCTTGGTCAGATTCTATCTGTGTTTTCCTCCACCTGAGCTCTAGTTATGCCCCCTCTTGCTTCATTGCCCACAGTTCAGATGGCAGGGGGTATGTCAGGCTCTGTGAAGGGAGAGAGGGTGTTTGGGGCCAATTGTGGCAACTGCCCAGGTTATCTCTATATTCCACAGGGAGACCTGGACATTGGCAGAAGCACCTATCATACCAGCTGGGAAATCCCCCAAAGGCTTCAGGAAACCTTCAGGATTAATCAGTCCCAAGGGGCAGATCGACCATCCTTGTGGAGGGGAAAGGAGCTGAAAGTTCAAACCTCAGAAGGAAATTACCTGTCTGTGCCAAAGGGGTAGTTGTCATCCCCTCCAGAGCACCACCTTTCTACCTAGTTGAGAAATCCAGGTCCCAAGTGTGTCCCTTCTCATGCATCAGGCCAATGACATGTTGAGACAGCCCCATGGTTGCCATGGCTACCATAAGGTCCTGAGCCATCCTGGAAAAAGCAGTCTTGGCATGGAAGTGGAAGTCCTCCAGGACCAGCATCCTGGGCGTGCTCAACACCAGGAACAGACTTCCTCTTTCAGCTCAGGCAGGGAGTCAGCTGGGCAGTGGGCTGGGTGGTACAACAACAGAATCCCTAATCTGTCTGAATCACCCAAGCTCAGGTAAAGACACCAAGGGCCTGGACTCAAGCTGACAGGAAGTTTAGAGAGGGGGATATAATCCCTATGAACCACAACAACCCCTACTCCCCAGCCCTTGGTGGCTAGGTGATGTTGGTGCTGCAGCAAGTGTCTGGGTGAGCACAGCTGGGAGACAGTAATGGCTCCCATTTCTTCCACCCAGGTCTCAGTGATGCAAGGCAGGTTTGCATTCTCATCCACTATAAAATTGTGGTTGAGCAAGATTTTATGGTGTGCCGAGCTAGCATTTAAGAACAGCACCACCAGTGAGATGACCTGGTAACCAGGTACCATCTGGCTGAGAGAAGGACCAGAGGAGGGAACAGAAGTAAGATTTCTGCCCCTTCTTTTCCTTTGTTGGCCTGTCCAACCCCCACCATCCTATCTTCCTGTACCCATAGCCACTGTGCTAGAGGTACTCTCCATGATGCCCAGGGATTAAGCCAAACAGTCCAGGAGAAGGAGAAGGAGGAAAAGGATTAGGGTGTAATTAGACTAGAACATAAGAAGAGCCATGCTGGATCAAACCAAGGATGGATCCAGCATCAAGTCCCTTCACACAGTGGCCAACCTATCGGAAACCTCCAAGTAGGACATGCCCTCAATACCACCATCCCATCCAAGCAACCAGTGTACATGGGCATACAGTTGCTGATATTGGCAGTAGCATAGAGCCATCTATAAATAATTCCATGGAGGATAAAACTATGAATTGCAGTTAGTGATATCACCGATAGCTTTATCCTCCATAAATTTGTCTGTACTCCTAAAAAGAAGACCAGATGGTGCTCCTGACATTGATTCAAGAAAAAAAGCATGCTGGAGCTAAGCATCACTGTTCTTTCTTTGCTAACCCATCCATTGAATCACCCTAGTGAGAACAGGAAAGCTGTAAGTTATCCTACTCTACCTGCCCCCATTCCAAGCATCTCAGAACCTTTCAAGATAGTCAAGGCACTGATGAAGTGCCAATGTTTTGTTTTTGTTTTTACTTTCTGAAAGGATAAGGTGAAAGGAAAGAAGCTTGCCATCCTCAAGGGCTGTTTTAAACATTCCTAACTGAAATCAGATATGAAAGGCTCATTACTCCAGGTAAAAACTGGGTTTGTCACTTGCTGAAGGCTCGTGTTAGATTATACCTTCCTAGTTTAGATGGTATCTGGATTCCACCTGCTTTTAATCTGCTTCTGTGAGTGTAGATATTATTTCCTCAGAGCACAGAACTCATCTATTTAACTTACTTAGATTAATGTGACAGATGACATGGCCCAAATCTCTGACACACAGACTTGCAAAAATAATTTATAGTACAGTAACTCGTAATGGCACCACTAACAAGCGTACTTTAAATCTTCCACTTATTCCTGACAAAGAGAGCTGTAAAAATGAAAGGAACTTAACCGTTAAATGCATTGGGATAAGCAAGAAGAGTTACAACACGTGGTTTTCTTCACTCTATTACCTTAGCCGGTGGTATGAAATACCAGGCTCATCAGCAATCTTAGCTGTACTTGCACAGTGAAAGAAAATCGGGTTGTCATCTGCCAGCCATCAATTACCCATGCACAAGCCTTATTGACTTTGATGGCACTTAAGGTGAAGCCATTCTCAGAGGTTTTGCAGTTCCTGCCCCAGAGAGGGGTTTTGTGCTTTTAAGAGCAGGGAGGCACGGCTCCTTGACAAAGCTTCATGAATCTCCCACTGCCGAAAGCGCAATGCAAGCCTGTCTTCCCTCCATGCAGATATAAAATCCAGTACATGGTCACAAACTATGGTTGTAGCAAACATTCTTCTCTGTTGATTTTCTGGTTGGAAGTACTAATGGCCAAGGGAAATATACTTCCTGCCACACACAAATAACTTGGTTAACAGCTGACTGGATGATTATTCACTGTGTGGCAACTCTGGGTAGAGTAGAGCTGAAATCACTATCTGAAGCCCTGGAGAACTGAACCAGAGAATTATAGAACCAGAGAATAGTAGAGTTGAAGGGGCCATGAAGGCCATTGGGGCCAACTTCCTGCTGTTTCCGGACACCAGGTTGCACCACCCCACTCAGATGGCTCTCCGGTTTCATCTGAAATGTCTCTAGTGTAGGGGAGCCCACCACCTCTCAAGGCAGCTGGTTCCACTGTCCTATTGCTCTGACAGTGAGGAAGCTTTTCCTGATGTCCAGCCTGAATCTGGGTTGTCACAGCTTGACTTGATTAGTCCATGTCCTACACTCTGGCATCAGCAAGAAAGGATCTTGACCTTCCTCTTTGGGACAGCCTTTGAGGTACTTATAGAGGGATATCTTGTCCCCCACTCAGTCTTTTCTTCTCAAGGCTGAACATGCCCAGTTCTCTCAGTCTCTCCTCCTAGGGCAGTGTTTTCAAACCCTGGATCATTTTTGTTGCCCTGCTCTGGACCCCTTCTAATTTTCCTGTGTCTTTCTTAAATCCAGTTGCCCAGAATTGGACACAGTATTCCAGGTGAGATCTGACTAGTGAGAAGTATAGAGGAACTACTACTTCTGGTGTGGTTTTTTTTTTTTTTTTTTTGGAAGTATTATTCCTGTTCTGCATCCCAAAATAGCATGTGTCCTTTTGGTGGCTGCATTGCATTGTTGGCTCATGTTTAGCCTCTTGTCCACAATTTCTCCAAGATCATTTTCTTGTTCAGTTCTGCTGAGCCACGTATTCCTCATCTTGTATTGATGCATTTGGTTTCTTTTTCCTAGGTGGAGAACTTGGCACTTATCCTAACTGAATTTCATTCTGCTGCTTTGAGTCCAGTGTCCAAGTTTATCAAGATCAACCTGGATCCTCATTCTATCTTCAAGGGTGTTTGCTACTCCACCCAGTTCTGTATCATCTGCAGATCTGATTATCTTTCCTTGTGCCTCCTCATCTGAATCATTAATAAAGATGTTGAAGAGCACCAGGCCAGGACTGAACCCTGTGGCACCCCACTAGTTACCTCCATCCAATTTGAGAAGGTGCAATTGATGATCTCTCTCTGTGTCCAATTTAGCAGCCAATTTTAGATCCACCTAACAGTTTTTTCATCTAGTCCAGTTTTTGCTAATTTGCTTTGTCAAAAGCTTTGCTAAAATCTAGGTAGATTATGTCCACCATGTTCCCTTTGTCCATTTGTAAGGTAACCCAGTCAAAAATGAGATTAAATTTGTCTGACGAGATTTATTTTTGATAAAGCCATGCTGGCTTCTATTAATCACTGCATTTTCTTCAAGATGCTTGCAGATGGATTTTTTAATAATTTGCTCCAGAATTTTTCCAGTTCTAGGGATACATAAACTGGAACCAGTTAAGACCAAAATGAATGTTTTGCAAGCTTTTCATGACAGCGCAATTGCGGTTTCTTGCACAGAATGGCCTGACACGTTGTCCAAATCCTGTTATTATAGCATTTCAGCACAGTATTTTTGGTTTTCAGAAACCATGATAAGAAACAAGATGATCTGTCCTGTGGTTACCATGGTTTACCATGGTTTCTCTGGTTAGTTCAACCTGTCTTCATGATTTTCATAGTCCTGGTTTGCAACTACACAAAGTCCCCTCAAAAGGGTGGCAGCTGCATGGGACTGAATAGGAGTATTGTAATAATAATAGTAATAGTAGCATGATAATAGTAATAGTAGCATGAGATTGAATTTCAGGTACAGTGGCTGATGGCACACATGCCAACAGCAAAAGGACTGAACAAGGAGGCTGGAAAGTGTGCTATCATACAAACCACTTGCTTGCCAGGTACATCCTGGCAAAAATCCACCCACATAGTCATGGCATGTGAACCAGCCTTAATGTAGCTGTGAGCAATCATTTTCCCTACTCCTCTCTCTCTCTCTCTCTCTCTCTCTCTCTCTCTCTCTCTCTCTCTCTGTGTATTTGGTTTGGGATCCTGCTGCTGTCACAGGGGAGTTATAACTTCCCCTGACTCATTTTTTAATGGAATACCAGCCAATGGGAGGTAGGGGGTGGGACAATGATTAAAATGATTCTATTGGATCCATCTGAGATATATATAAGATCCTCTGTTGAGGATAACATGGAATTTCAGTGACAAATGCATGAGGAAAAATTTATCAACCCTCCTTTCCAAATGCTATCATCACAATCCGAATTGGGACTCCTTTGCTTACACAAAATAAGGGAAACAGGTGATCGGAACCTACTTAGGTCATCAGTATAGGGTCAACAGAGGGTCAACAAAGAAATTGCTTTAACAAGGTACCAGCAGCTATGACTTTTTTCATGTTTCCTGTACTGGAGATGTGAAGAACTGGATCCAGATCAAGATCCTAGCATGGAGGGCAAGCAGGTAGGAAGTCCTTAATCCTTTCCCTCTGCCTTGTGTCAGTCCAGATCAGGTGCAGAATACTAATCTATTTGATTTATGTATCACTAGAATTAGTTTTTAAAAAATTGCAGGCATTGGGTGGGTAAGTAGGGGTTATCTGGATCAGGCCCAAAGTGGGTGAACAGTTAAAACCTCTTCAGCCCACTGGGATCTTGTTTCGTTTCCCAAATTCTTTAAAATAAGAAGGCAAAAGATGTAGCGAACAGATAATGCAAGACTTTTGGTCCTGAGCTATATGGACCATTAGTCTTATTAGGAATAAAGCAGACCAGCAAAGTTAGTCATGCTTTCGTTCCCATCAAATCAATAGGATGCAAACCGTGATTGATTTAAACTCCATCAATTCCAGTGGGCTAAACTCCTGATAACTCCGTGGGCATCCAATCCTATATCCCTAAGCTAACTGAGACAATGGTCATCTTTCCCAGACATTTCTGTCCTTACCTGCTTTGCTTTAGTTCTCATGTCTTTTTCCACCCTTAAGTGGTTCCACTGTCATAGAAAACCTAATTATCTGGATATTAACAGTGCTACACAAATAATCAATACAATGCTGACAGGTAGTTTAACATGTGTCCCTCCCCCACCCACTCCAATGTATGAACTTTCTGTTCATTTCAAAGTAACCGAACACTTACATCCCCCTGACTTTACTGAATTCTCTTCATAGCATTCATATATATTGTGCAGATTATGTACTGCAGTGGACAGGGAGATTTATCACCCTTTTGCAGAAAAGAGGAACTGTCAGGAGTTGCCTCTGTCAATATTTACCCCTTGGGTCAATACATTCTGACAGTCAATTAAAGTCAGTATACTCAATTGACAGCAGGGCTGCTCGGACTCATCTGGGATTAGAATTTCGTGAAGGAAGTTTCTGCTTATATTGACTGAAATCGTTCTGAATGCAGAATCCCTCTAGCACACCTCTGCTCGGTTTTCCAGCAATCCTTAAGCCAATGTAACAGTCCTTTGCTAACAGTTGGTGCATATTATGCTCCTAACCCATATGCAAACTGAAGCACACAGATTTCCTTTTAAGAAAGATATCTTTCCCTTTGTGACTGCTGCGAAAGATGCAATTTGCATGGTTTTGCATTTGTTTGCATAACAGATTGGTTTGAGAAACACATTTGAGGTTATTAACTCCTGTCGTTATTAACTGTTTGAGAGATCGCAGTAAGCTGTCATGCAGTCTAATAATTGTCATGAGTATGTGAGAGGAAGGACCATTCTAGTTCAGAAGTAATTAAATCACAGCTGACAGCTAAATAGCAGACTGAACAATTACAGTTTGCATTACATCTAAGAACTTATTGTGCAGTTTTGCTTTTAAATACTTTTATACTTTTACAATAGCAGCTATACCTAAGGTTTCATTTTACAGGCTGCCTTCCTTCACTAGAATATAATGTTAGCCCTCTTAAAGGTGCAATGCCTAGAAATCTCCATATTTCTCCTCTCTTAAGAAGCTTATCTGGTCATCTGACAGGTAGGCCATCTTTCAAGTTTATTTTCTGCTTGATCAGACCCAGTTGCTGCCATACTTTCTACTGTGGATGAGGAAGGCAAGATCTCTAACAGAAAATAACATCTACTTTATTTCTGCAGTCTATTGGAGCAAGGTTAGAAGCATTGCACTTAGCTCAGAAAGTTTATCTATATAGCACCCTCTTTTTTCAACCAATTCATGAAACATAGTGAATCTCTGTTCTCTCTTCTTAAAATCCCAGGTTTCCTAAGTAGAAAAAAGCTGCATTCAGATTTCTGCTCCTTAACATCACACCGTCTATCTGTATGTATCCTAGATGCCCTTTACTTCTCTTTAGCCATCTGCTCTGTATTCGATGGCCTAGGTTTTAACATCCCTGCCACAGTCAAGTTAGTGTGCATTCCCCTCCTTGTAGTGATGCTTCAGGAAAGCTGGGCAGTGTTGTGTGTTGCTTATCTCTATATACTTGCAAATAGTCAGGAACAGAAGTTTTCCTTGCTTTCTCTTCTTAGCTGTTTATAAACTGTGTTTAAGTGTATTACATACAGTTTCTGTGTATACCTTGAGGATAATACACTAATGATTTCTGATGAGCAATCCTAGGCCCAGCTAGAAATGTTTCAAATTCTGCTGAGGTAAACTGTGCATCATTATCCAAAATCATTTCTTTAGGATTTCCTTCCCTATTAGGAATGGTGGAAAGAAAGCTAATAACTATAACTAAGGTAACAAGGATTTCAAGACATTTGGTGTAATAATCAATTAAGGGCAATCTATCAGAATAGCATTAAAAAGCCCTATAATATTGATTGCAACCTTTTCTCATGTAACATATTGGAAAGAACTAGTTGCACATTACTGCTACCTTACTATGAAATCAACAAGTAACACATGAATTTATTGCTTCGATCTGCAAGTCCATCTTTTGCATCAGTGCAGATATCTCAGTTTTTCTTTAGTTATTACAGTCCCTTGATGGATACAGTGCATCAAATACACACAGAGAGAGAGATTAATTCCTATAGCAAAAGTATTACATATCCATCTTGCAAAGAGAGCTCCTGAGGGCTTTGGGGGAATTTCCAGTTTGGTGTTTCTATCAAAGCCCTGGTCAATCTGTGGATCACAGAGAGGTCCCAGGCAGCTGACATGAACACTCCTGAGTGCCCTCTTTGCAGAACAGCTCATACGGTGCATGGTATATCCCAGAGCTGAGAGTGATTAATACCTTGGATGACAGAAACAAAATTCAAAGTGATCTTGATAGCCTGGAGTGTTGGGCTGAAAACAACAGAATGAAATATGGACAAATGCCAAGTTCTGCACCCAGGAAAATGAAACCAAATACCTAGTTATAAGCTGGGGATACTCGGCTCAAGCAAGCCTATACTCTAAGCCAATGTTACTAGTGAGAAGGAGCTTGGAATTGTAGTAGATCACAAGCTGTATCTGGACCAGTAATGTGACCTGCAAAATGGCAAATATTATTTTGGGCTGCATGAATAGAAGTATCACTTCCAAATCAGTGAACTGCTCATTCCCCTCTGCTCACACTGGTTAGGCCCCATCTTGAATGCTATGCAGAGCTGTCACCCCACAATACAGAAAAATGCAGGCATACTGGAAAGGGTTCAGAGGAGGACAGCAAAGATAATCAGGAGACTGGAAACAAGGACCGATGAGGAGAGCCTGGCAGAAATAGGTATGTTTAGCTTGGAAAGAGAAGACTGAAGTGAGGCATGTTGGTACTTGAAAGGATGTCACACAGAGGAGAGCCAAGATTCCGCCTTGGTCATCCCAAAATGCAGCCCATGAAATAAGTTAGGCTCAAGTTATAGGATTCCAGCTGAACACCAGGAAAAACTTCCTCACTGTTAGAGCAATATGGCATAGAAAAGTTGTGGCATCTCCCACATTGGAGGCATTCAGGATACAGCTGGACAGCCATCTGTTAGTGATGCTTTAATTTGAAATCCTACATTGAATAGAGAATCTTTCAGCCCCTTCCAACTATACTATTCTATGATAGATTAGGAAACAGTTGGAATGCAGATGAAAGAAAACTCCTAGTTAAATGCAATCAAGATGTAGTATGACCCTATAATTAGGTATACTTACAGTGAGGGCAGCAAAAAGCAACAATAATCCCTTTGCTGCACAGTTGAAGCAGCAGCAGCAGCAGCAGCAGCACCTCTGAGGTCTATGCTGGCTACACAGACATCCTACACCTTCCTGAGGCTCAATGTAATATATTTGCTGGGTACTTCCAGGACAAGATCTTTTATATTTATGGGTAATTGAAGTTGTTAAATCAGTTAAGCTACTCAGAGCACTGCCTGATCAATTTTTCTTGGTATACCTTGAATTGGTGTAGCTTGAGAACATGGATAAAGTTCTTGGATAAATTCATGCCTTTCCATATTGGATCCTTCACTTCCCTGGCTTATAAAAGCCAATGGAGAGGAAACAACCAGTCAGACCATACCGCCATGTGAGAGGGAGTGGTCCCATGCTTCTTAAGAAGAACATTAGTGAGGCATCTCCTGAAGAAGGCCTCTCTGGACCTGGATGTTTCTCTTCTGGGCAAAGTCCTTGTGTGGGTGGTGACCAATTAGCCTCACACACTCCTGGATGAGAACAATTACCTGGATCCATTTCAGTAAGGATTCAGGTTAGATTCTGGCATGGGAACAGCTTTGGTCACTATGTATGATAACTTAGGCCAAGACAGATGGAGGGAATGTGACCCTGCTGATATTTCTGGATCTCTCAGCAGCTTTTGATAATATTGGCATGGCACCCTTCTGTATGACTGTCTAATATAAGTAATACAGGACTAAACAATGTGAGTGCACAACAATCAGCCCTAAACCTTCTCAAAACTAGCTTGTGTATCTGCTGCCCAAGTCACACTATAAATGCATATAGAATATAGAACCTTGTGGAATTCTATGATAAGGTCCCAAAGTGAGTAGACAGAGAGGACATGGTGGATGTGGATTTCAGCAAGGCCTTTGACAAATTCCACATGACATCCTGGTCAAGAAATTGTTGAGCTTTGGGATAGATTGATGTAATGTCTGATGGATTAGTGCATGGTTGATGATCCACAAGCAGAGGGTGACTATCAGTGGGGAATCGTCAGGATGGCAGCTGGAGGTGAGCAGAGTCTCCAGAGCTCAGTTCTGGAACTGCTTCTGTTCAACCTTTTTTTAATCAATGACTAGTCCGCTGACTAAATTCATGAACAATACCAAAGCGGGAGCAGTGACCACAACTGAGGAGCAGGTGATCCAGATCCAGAAGGATCTGGACAGGCTGTGGAAGTGGGCAGGGGCAACAGGATGTCAGTCAATGTGGATAAGTGGATAAGGTCTTGCACTTGGGACACAGCAACAAGGATGGGGGACAAGTGGCTGGACAGCAGCACTTGTGAAAATTATCTTGGAGTATTTGTTGACAGCAGGTTGAACATAAGATAGCAGTGTGATGCAGCAGGTAAGAAGGCAAAGTCCACCCTTGGATGTATAGCCAGAAGTGTGGCTTCCAGATCTAGGAAGGTTTTGATACTGCTCTACACAACTCTGGTGCACCCACAACTGGAGTACTGCATTCAGTTCTGGACTACACATTATTGGAGAGTCATAGCTAGATTAGAATTGGGTCAACTCATGGTCACAAGAATGGTAGCCAGGTTGCGAGGAATGACATGTGAGAAGACATTGAGGGAACTGGGTCTTTTCAGCCTGGAGAAGAGGAGACTCCAAAGGGATCTTTTAGCGACCTTTAGATATGTGAGGGGATGTCATGTGGAGATGGCCATGACCCATTCTTCCCCACATAGAACCAGGCTTCAGCTTGGATGTCAGGAAGTACTTCCTGATGGTTAGGATCCCTAGGATATAGAAGTGGCTTCCAAGGGTGGTGGTTGAGGCTCCATCAGTGAGGGTCTTCAAAGAAAGATTGGACAACCACACGTTGGGGATTACATGGGCAGAGCTGAGAGTCAGACTAGATGACCGAGGGAGGCCCCCACTTTGTTTCTTCGTTTGTATTTGGAAATATATTTTGCATACCAAAGCGTAAGGCCCTAAAAGGAATAGAAAGTTGTATATAATTTAAAGAATGTGCCTGTAGAATTGCCAACACATGATCAGAGTCAGGTTTCAACCTCTTTTCATGAAACTGCCTGTCACGGAAAGGAAAATTCAGTTTCTGTAAATCTGCGTTTACCCAAATTAAGCTTCAAGGCTGCTGCACTGATACTCTAATGCTGACTGCAAATTACTTTCATGTTCCTCGGGAGTATTCCCAAACATAATAATATCACTTAGATAACAACAGACCCCCTTCTGCTTCTCAAGAATTATTGACATCAGTTTCTGAAATTATCTAGGTGCAGATACAAGCCCATGGGGCGCATTTAAAATAGAATAATCCATCATGTGTAATAAATGCTGCAAGATCTCTACTATCTTCATGCAACATAGCTTGAAGTCATGCGCTCCGTAAATCAAGGATAAAATGAAAATCCTTGCTTCCTGAAGTTCCGCAAAAACTTCTGTATGTGGAAAATAGTGGCTATCTATCACCACACTTTTTTGGGTTTTGTTTTTTTTTTTGGCTCTCTCTTGAGGAATGCCACCATTTTTCATTTTTGTCATTATTATAGTGAGACTCATTTAGATGAATCAGCTTTTAATAATATGCTGTCATAACTATTTTCTAATTTCTTCATAAATAATATCTCTAAGTGAATTTATTTAGTTAGTTAACTATTTTCTATACAACCGAACAGCCAAAGCCCTCTGGGTTCACAAGATCTTAGAAAAATGCAATAAAAATGCAATAAATACAATAAAACATCATAAAATGGTTAACCTACAAACAAAATTTTAAACAGATTTCACACACAGAGAGAGAGAGAGAGAGACACAGAGACAGACAGAGAGATAAACTTGAAGAATATGAATATTCTTATTCAGCCTTGAGGAGAAGACTGAGGGGAGATAGGACAGCACTCTACAAGCACCTGAAAGGCTGTCACAAAGAGGAATGCTGGGATATCTTCTTGTCCATTCCAGAGTGCAGGACCCAGAATGACAAAACTTAAGAGAAAAGGAACCAGATTAAGACTTGAAAGAAGGAAGAATTTCCTCACTGTCAGAGCAGTATGACAATGAAATTTATTACCTGGAGAAGCTGTGGACTCACTGGAGTCATTTAGAAAGACAAATGCTATTTTTAGATGCAGCAACAGTATTACTTCCAAATCACAAGACGTAGTAGTTCCTTTATACTTCTCCCTAGTCAGATCTCATCTGGAATACTGTGTCCAGTTCTGGGCACCAAGATTTAAGAAAGATGGAGGAAAATTAGAACGGGCCCAGAGGAGGATAGGAAACACTGCCCTAGGAGGAAAGACTGAGAGAATTGGGCATGTTCAGAGAAGACAGAATGGGGACATGATATATCTCTATAAGTACCTCAAAGGCTGTCACAAAGAGGAAGGTCAAGATCTCTTCTTGCTGATGCCAAAGTGTAGGACATGGAATAATCAATTCAAGTTGCAACAACCCAGATTCAGGCTGGACATCAGGAAAAGCTTCCTCATGGTCAGAGCAATACAACAGTGGAACCAGCTGCCTAGATTAGTGGTGAGCTCTCCCACACTAGAGACATTTGAGATGAAACTGGACAGTCATCTAAATGGGATGGCATAATTTAGTGTCCTGAAAAAGCAGGGAGTTGCACCCGATGATGTTCTATTCCCTTCCAACTCTACTATTCTATGATTCTATGAATATGGTTTCTAGCATAATTTTTGGCATACCAGTATCAACATTCAGTTTCATTCTGACTTTATGAACAAGCCCATGTGAACAGCCGCATTTGCCCTCATTCTGGATCTTCAACACAATTGATACTGTTGTTTGCACTACAAAAGTAACTAAGGACACAATCCCTGAGCATGTTTAGTCAGAAAGAGTTCCTACAACTCTCAGCATCACCCAGTCAGTCAACTTTCCCAAGCTTCAGTGCAGCAAATATATCTTCCCCAAGGAAAGAAGTACTACCAGAGTCAAAGTAAAACTCAAATTCATAACATGAGCAATACTGTACTCATACAGTCAGATATCCCTAAACAGGAACTTGGTTCTTCATATGACACACCAAATATATTTTTGGTTCCATTAATGATACAGTTCCAGAGTAATGCAATCAAACTGATTTAGGCCATACAGAAACTGCTGAGCCAAGATCAAGCATTAGTTCCATGTCTTTTGATGCCCCTGCAGCTGTAGCAAAAATCTTAGCGCATTTTTTTCCATTATGTACATGAGACTAATCTTCACCACACTCAAAATAGTAACATCTGGCACTGTAATTAAATGTATTTGCTAGTTGGGCTGGTTAATTCAATGACACACTTCAGCAAAATGTCTCATTTTATTTTATTTTCATACTAATTACGCTGCACCATCTTATGACATCCATTGTACCTTGCAAGATGTTGTGAAGGCCTATGACAAAAAAGTTTTATTAGACTTTGACTCTGTCTACTGGATAGTTTTCAGCCCACTTTCCTGTCATGGAAAGTTGTCTGCCTTAAAACAGAACATTGATGTAGAGGAGCCACTGTTGCCATTACATCCCCTTTATCCATGCTCATTATTTTAGCTTCTGCCAGGGCTCTGTCAGTTTGCAATAGTTATCTCTTTCTTCAATATATGATCTCTCTCTAGAAGTAAGCATCCTTGGATATAAGCAGAGACCTTTTCTCAATTAGCTGGTTTCTAATAATCTCCTATCTCCAGAGTTATGTAAATTCATTCAGGAGCAATCCTATCCAAGTTTAGACAAGACTCTCAGGATGCCTCAACCAGACTTGTTGTGGGCTTTTTACTTTTCTAAATGTGCATAGGATCGTAACTTTACTCTCTGAAAGCAGCAGTGAACTTCATATACTCTGCACATCTGTAACAAATTTTATTAAAGATTCCAGTCCTGGGCCAGTGAAACACCTGCAGCTTGCATATGTGAAGAACTGTCTCTTTCAGGCCTGATGAGACAAGCCTCCGAGCTTTTCCTGCTCCCCCTCTTGACCTCTATAGCTTCATCGTGCTCACGCAGTCTGCTATGAATGTAGGTGGTGGAGAGAAGAAGATCTGCCCTTCCACCTTTTAGCATTCAATCCAATCAATGCTCCAGTATGGTTGGAGCACAGGACTTGCTCTCTTGGAAGCCAAAGCACAAGAATTTGTGACAATCGACTGATAGACAGCTGATGTAGCTCAGTCTTTTGGGTATGAGGATACATATGAATCAGGAAGTTCTCCATTTTAATCCTAAACTTTCCTCTCTCTCTCAGTCTGGGCCATAAGGATACTGACTTTACAAGGATATCAAAAAGATTGTGACTAGAGGATGCATGTGAAGAACCTGAACACTTGGAAAGCACAACAGCGATGAAGAGGAGGAGGAGGAGGAGAAGGAGAGGCAGGAGCAGGAAGATTGTTGTTGTTAGGAATATTTGATATCACTTAAGAAATGCATGGAATTTTGTTTCCAAATCATGCAACTGCATCCCAGTCACATTCCCAAATACACATGCAAGCAAAAGATATTGTCCATAAATGATTCCAAATTTCAGACTTGGTGTCCCCACTTGGGAAAAATGCCCTTTTGAAATGCTTATTTTAAAAATGTACACTTTCAGACTTTACTCAGTAGGAAACAAGTGCACATACTGGTACATACTGAAAAAATGCAAATTTCCCCCAGTCAAACAAAGCAAGGGTGGGGGAGAGAGAGACTAAATGAATGTGGGAAATGAGGTGAGACAAGCGTCAAACAGGCATTTGAAGAATCTGGATGATCACAAATATTGTTTCTTTGCCCTTCCCTATCATCAGCACTTGGTGAGGAAATTTGGGAGCGATTTGAGGAGGAATTTCACAGTGTAGTGAGCTGCTACTACCAAGTACAGAAGATCAGGCTGAATAAGAAGATCTCTGAAGCTTTGGACTGCCCATGTTCAGCTGAAATGCCTTTCCATATCACTGTCTGAGAATGCGACAGCAAAAAGCAAAGACATTTCAGGTTGGGCCTATTTACGATGCCCTTATCAGCTCCATGGTGATGTTGGCCACTGTTATGGTCTCCAAGATCAGAACCATTCCTCGTTGCTTTAAACCTGGTTCATGGCAGTCACAGCAGAGGCAAGCATCTGATAGAATGTTCTCCTCTGCTTCTACGCTGGATCTTCTGGTTATGAATCCAATAATGTAGAGAGAAAAGTACATCCAATGCCTTCGACTGCTGCTCCCTGTGAAGGGAGTTTGCTTTCTTCATCACATTAACATGAGGATTTTTTCTCATTACTGTTGAAAGTGTAAATACAAAACAGGGTAAGGAAAGATTTTTGTTTGCAACTTGCAGTGGGAAAGTCCATCTATATAAGAAATGTGTAAAGGATTTTCCTATGTGCAATGAAGGTGGGACGAAGAGTGCTGGATCAGGTATGGAATGCAACTCCAGAAATCCACAAGGACTGAAGGTGTAATCCCAATAAAACCTGACCAGCCCAATAACATTGGTTGGTCTGGCCAGGGAAAGCGGCTTCAAATAGTCCACTAATATACAACAGTTTCTATGTTTCTACTCTAAAAGCATGACTTCTCTTGTTGTCTGGATGCACCCAGAGTAGTTATCAAACAGCAGACAACCGGAGAAGCCACCCTGGACAACATGACCTATCTTGTTGTCTGAACCCAGTCAGTTGTTGGGAGAAAGAAGCCACAGTGACTTCATTCTTTGTGCAAATACAACTACTATGTGTGCATGTGAACTTCCATGTGGGAAAATAAGCATGTTTTGGAACGCACATAGCACTTGTGTTATTCACATCACATTCCTTTTTTCGGCCATTAGAGTATGGGTTATTAGAAAAGATCAAGAGCCATCTGGTGCTGACTCTCCACTCTTTCCAGTGCCAGGTAAAGACCTTTTTATTTAGCCACCATTTAAATAATTAATATCAACAATTTTAATAATAATAATCTTACACAGTTGCATTTTCTTTTTCTTCTTTCTTTCCTTTTTTCTTTAGTTGTGAACTGTCGTGTTGTGCAATTACTGAATGTTTTTAATTGTATTTTATATTACTATTTTTACCTTTCTGAGGCTTGTTGCAAAGGACAGTACAGAAATGTTTAAATTAAATTTAATTAATTAAAATTAAAAGCTACCAGTTGTGATTATGGATCTAGCTCTTCCATGAAAAGATAGCAAGTCGGGAACTTCATTTGGGCCAGGGAACTGGTTTGGTATCTATTTTCAGTACAAGGTGTCAGACTTTAAAATATGGAATAGGAATAAGGCAAAGTCTGCCTGATCAGGCCAGTGAGCATTTCCTTCACTGCTGACAGTTTTAGATAAAAGCATCAATATTTGAGCAGTGGGGAGAAGGCTCAAAAGTAAAATGTCCTTCTTCTAAACAGTGTCCAATTCTGAGCTGGATTCTGTACCATTCAAGACTGGATCACTCTCACAACTGGATTCTCTTCCTAGAGTTGCTCCCAGCCCTTGCTACCAGTTCCCTGCTGCATTAGGAACAATCCCTACTAAAATAAATAAGTAAAAAGTAGAAAAAAGTAGAAAAAGTAAAATAAATCCTTGCACCCATTTCCTTTGTGGCATCTGCTACTTGTGGAGGGAAAGGATACAGTCCATTTTCCTTGCCTGTGAGCAGGCATGTAAGCATCTTCTCTGGCTCAGGAGCTGCCAGGCAGCTGTTCGTCAGAGAGAATGCTCTTTCCATGCCAATTACCGTATTTTTCGCTCTATAAGATGCACCTGACCGTAAGACGCACCTAGTTTTTAGAGGAGGAAAACAAGAAAAAAAATATTCTGACTCAAATGGGCACAGAATCACAGGCACATTCCCCATCACTTCCGCATGGGCTGCACATCTGACAGACTTACTGCGCACACGTATTCGCTCTATAAGACGCACAGACATTTCCCCTTACTTTTGAGGGGGAAAAAAGTGAGTCTTATAGAGCAAAAAATACGGTAGCCCTTCTTTCCTTTCCTAAGATAAGTTGGTGTTTGTGGAAAAGGATGGGACCCGTGGGGTGGGCAGGAGTGCTCCGATTGGCTGAACTCGAAAGACCCCAACATTGTTCAGGGCATCACGCTCATAAACTGCAGGTGACTTTGCAAGTGAACTGAGGACTGAATGACTACATTACAGATCAATTGACATACTCATATGGATGGTCCATAATCCAAGAAAGCAGATGGGTTTCTTAGTAGTTTTCAGAAGTATGAGCTGTTAAAGCATAAGTGTAGACTAGCACAAGACTGGGCAACATGAGCTCCTTTAGATTCTTTGGCGTGCAAGTCCCGTCATCCCCTGAGTAGGCCAAAACATCTGGAGGGCCCAAGTTGTCCAGCCCCGGAATAAACAGCAGATCTACTCATTTTATGGCTCAAGCTTTCCTTTCTCAATTTATAGCAGGCTGTAAATGTCTTTCCAAAATGTTCAAAGTCCTTTTGGCTGAACTTTCAGCTTTTTCATGTCACCTTCAGAAAGATTTTGACAGTGAATAAGTGGATTTTGCTCCCTCCTCCCTATCAGCCGCTTCCATGGCCCACCTGAGCAGTAAAGGACAGCTTGACAGCTTGACTTAATTTCAAATTCTGGTAATAAAGTTTTAGCTCTTTCTGATGCAATGCACCTGACTGGAGGAAAAAGAAAAATGAAAAAAGATTCTTTCCAGGTTTGTAAAGGAGAGACTGTTAAAAGTGGAAGCACCTGCAATGAAACTAATTATTTCTTTCCAAAGGAAAGTTCAGTTGCAGTCACATGTAGCTCTTGGACCATTTTCTTCTGTAACAACCCCATACCTGTCAAGAGCAGGTGTGGAGTGTTGTGTAGTGGTTAAGAGCGTGGGACTGGGACTCAGGCGATCCGGGTTCGAGTCCCCGCTCAACCATGGAGCCAACTGGGTGGCTTTGGGCCAGTCACAGACTCTCAGCCCAACCTACCTCACAGGGCTGTTGTGGGGATAAGATTGAGAGGAGGAAGAGAATGATGTCAGCTGCCTTGAGCCCTTTGTAGGAAAAAGGCAGGGTATAAATCAAAAGATAAATAAATAAATAGCATCATCAGAGGCTCTTCTCTAAGTGCACTGACCATCAGAAGAAAGGTAAGCGGTGGCCAAGGCGTAATGGGCTTTTGGATCTCCCTTCCTGGGGAGACTTGCTTAGCACTTCACCGTCATTCAGGCTTCAGGTATAAATTTTAGAAGAACAAATGGATGGAGAGCCATCCACCAGAATTATGAATTTAAATTGATGCAAACATGCTGGCCATTTTCCAACTATATCCTTGTTGTAGTGTGAATATTCTGCTGTAAAGGTGAAATTTCAATCCCAGGCAAATATATCATTAGTGTCAGATACTGTTGGACACAACATTAATATCAAAGAAAAGGAAATGGTTCATATGCATATTTAACATCTGAATTTAAATGCATCCATGCACCCCTCATTAGAGTACCACACTTGAAAAATGTTTTCCTAGAATGAATGCTAAAATGTTTAATCAAATTTGACTTGAGCTGAAGATTAAGAAGTTATGTTTTTACCCATCAACTTAGCCTGACAGTGGAATGGCGATAAAAATCAATTACTTGAGTGATATTTATGGCTTCTGAATAATGCATTTATTATTATTCATCTTCATTCCCACGCAGTCACAAAGAAAATATGGAGAGTGGCAGCTATTAAAATGGATTTACCCTATGACAAACTGAAAAAATAGATTTGCAATCTAGGATTATTTAGAAGGCAAAGCATGCTTAAATATTGTATTATACAAAAAAATAAATCTGGTTTTGTGTGTTTCTTCTGTTTCCTCCCTTGATATTTGTTTATCTAAATGAACAATGTCTTCTTTCATCTGATTCAGTTCTTAACCGCAAGCTGCAAGCCACACTTCAGTTCAGGTTTACTGAGCTATATATAAGCTATTTGTTGCACACATTGAAATCAAAGAATACAATGACAAATTTCTGCCTAATTAAGCCATAGAAGATGCCAACATACTTTCAGATGGATCCAATAGAACCATCAAGCAAATAGGGAAATCAGTAATGAAGTGCATGCAAGAGATTCTTGTATGTATTTCATTACAGCATACAAGAAATGCATACAAGAGCCATGGGCTGCAGTAATTATCTCTTAGCTTGATAACTACTCTCTCAGATGGATCTTATGTTTGCATTGGCAAGTTTTGAGTTGGTCTGAAACACCCCACTATGTCCTTCCCCTCCACAGGTTGTGTTTGGGAAGGTGCGGGGGTTGAACACATTGTGAGGAAGGCTTGGGAAGTAGAGGAACGGCAACCAGGCGCTTCCATGGTCCAGTGTCTTCTTTTAGAGAATTCTTGGGAGAAGCCAAAGCATGGAAAGACCAGGCCCACTACAGATTAAGATATGGGCATTTCACCTTGTCCCTGGTGCCAGATTCTGGAACCGGTGGGTATCAGTGTTTATGTTATGTTAGTCACGCAGTCATGCCCAACCCATCACGACCCCATGGACAACATTCCTCCAGGCTCTCCAGTCCTCTACCATCCCGCAGAGGCCACCTAAGCTCACACTGACTGCTTCAGGGACTCCATCTAGTGGGTATCAGCATACCAAGGTCAAAACAAGAAATGCGAGAGTCTTTGGTTTCTATTTTTTGTGCATGCAAATTATTGAAATCTCAAGTTCTTTTTCCTCCATGTATGAACGTAAAGAATTTCAGTAGATTCTTATACAGAAGAATGGAAATGGAAGTCTTATCCCACTACACCAGACATTTCAATCGGTACAGCATGGAGAGAACGTGTTGTTCCTGTCCACCAAGTAACTGTTTGGAGGGGGAGCAGTGGCACCCTAATTCAGCACTAAGTTGGTCGAATACACAGGATTCAAATCCAGACCTTTAAGGACTAAGCATTCAAAGCCCTAGCCAAGTCCTGGGTGAGGTTGCTACTTTCAGTTAGCAAGGGTATCTCACATTTGTATTTTATTAGACTCAAGCTTCTTTTGTCCCAGATATGAAGAATGTAGACAATTTTGATGAGATCTTGACAAAACCAGCCTGAAATTCTCACCTATTCCTATTCAAAAAGTGGCAACAGAAGATGTTCCAGGCCGTGGGTTCCTAAAACACGCAAACATTGCATCAGATGCTTTGTTCCTATCAGATGAGCCGTGAGCCTTGTGCCCATCACCCTGCTTACTTTTTGAAGCAGGAAAAGGCATAGGAGAGGAGGGGGAAATCACATTAAAAGGTTTGTTTTAATGTTTTAAAAAACCCTTTGGGGGATGGATTAGCTAGAAAGCAGATGGAGGTAGAATCAGAAGGAGGAAGCTGTGTTAAGAACCCTTCCTGATGCAATTGCCAGTCCTTTCCTTTCCCACACAAATACCCTGAGGGCAGAGGAGATGATATTACTGGTGATGTTGCCTCCCTCTAAAACCCATGGTGTCACCGAACTTCACCTGTACAAATCAACATGCTACACTATACAAATCAAAATGTTACAGTCACAGTTGGGTGCAGAACAGAGCTGAGCTTCAGAATGGGTTCAGGAACAAATTGGTCTATCTGCTGATTTCTGTGGGGAAAATTGTGTGGATCAAGACCTGCCCATCATTGCTGATCGCATTTTAGGTATACAACCAAAAAAAAAATAAAATATTGTGGTAGCTCTTATTCTGTTGCTTTCAATTTTCTTTTTTTTATTTCCATGAAAGTTCTGGGATTTCTCAGCAAACGAAATAACTCAATATTTCTTTTAGTAAAACCAAAGGCTAGTGGAATGTCTCCTCACAGTCTTGAATTGTAAATAGATGCAACCTAAAGCAACTTGCAGTATGAATTTAGGTTTTCTTGCCCAGGTGCAATTTCTGAAGATTTCTGAGTAAAACCAAGAGAGTTTGGTATACAGTGATTTTTTTCCAGAAGGATTTTTACATATCTTGTGGATGGAGCAGAACCCAGAAGTCCAACCTCCTTTTTCAGTGATGCTCTCAGCGAGATGAAGGGCCTATCGCTGTGCCATGTTGCTCTTAGGCAGTTCTTTTAATCGTATTTCACATGTATCTAGCACAACAGGGTGGGAATGCCTGTGATGAGCCAAAGGGTTAGTGAATGAGAGACTGTAAAACGGTGCAGTGGATTCGGAGCTGCTCAGTTTTGGGAGGTTTGATTCTCCTACAGAGCTGTCTACAAAACTTTAATTGTTGCATGTTGACAAGGCCCAGAAATACTTGAAGCCTTTGAACTCAGTTTATCACTCTCCCAGGGCTTTCAATGCACACACTTGCATACATATGCTTTGAGCCCTTCTGTTCTTCTGCGTCCTTTGATCAGATTGTATTGAAGTAGTCTCTTGTTTAATACAAAGTTTTGCTGGATTTTTTTTAAGGCCACAGAATTATCTTTCTCATTATAAGGGAGAAGAAAGAACATGAAAGACCATGAAAACTAGTAGACTGGCCTCTCCCAGTCCATAAATAGCCATGAAATACTGGACTCTTTATTTATTTATTTATTTATTTATTTATTTGCACATTTCTATGCCGCCCCATCGCCGAAGCCTCGGGGCGGCTCACATACATAGAAAAAATAATAATTCAAAATTAACAATAAATAATTAAATCTCAATACATATAAAAATAATCTGAGTCACCCTGGCCAAAAATTAAAACTAATAAAAAATCTTAACAATTAAAAGGTCTTCGCCTGGCACCAAAAAACAAATAACGACGGCGCCAGGCGGACCTCTCTGGGGAGCGCATTCCATAGGTTGGGCGCCACCGCAGAGAAAGCCCTCCTTTATGCTATTACTTATCAGGACTGTCAAAAAGTATGGCTTTTTGAAAATACACATGATCTAATATTACTAGCCATGGGTAACGACCTGCTGCTTTTAATTGCTCCCTTTACACTTTCAGCCTAGAAGAAGACAATTCCACACAAGTAAGGTGAGCCCAAGTAAGGTTAAAATATGGCTGTACCTCCACTCTCGCTATGATAGGTTTAGTTGACTTACTAGGACACCACTCTTGCTATGATAGGTTTAAGTTTGCCAGCACTAAGTCCCTTTATCTTAGCAGCTTCTCACATCACAAGTTACGGTTACTATATTGATCCCTGCTTTTTGTTTTTTGAAACTTTCTGGGGATGGGAAGCCACATCATCCCCATGGGATCTACCTGGGCCTTGCCTCACTTTCACTGCCACTGTCAAATTTACTGTGGCCAAAGGGGTGATTTTCCATTGAACTGTGATGCATGGGGTACCCAAGCCTTGTTTACAAGAGCAATGAAGCCTTCAGCAGCCTCCTAGAATTGCAATTGTGCTCTAAAAAAGGTGTGTGAACTCCAGCTATCTTGTTTCAAAGGACAAGTGCCACAGCTTCAGTACCCGCTGCTGTGACTTTGGCAGCCAGTTTGGTGCTGCAGGGGAAGAGGGGAAGGCCCATACTAACAGATGGATGCTGCAGATGGCGTGTGGGCCACAGTTTTGTCCACTGCCATCCTAGCCTGATGCCTCAGTACTGTAACTCCTCACTTAAGAGAGCTTACTGATCTGCTTCTTGACTTACACATTTATGAAGTACATTTAAGCACTTTTCAGATCATTCATGTTAGTAAATTAAAAGCAATCTTCTTGTGTCAGTCTGTGCTATTCAGGTACAACTTCCCATGCTGCCCTTCCCTTTTCCCTGCCCCTTTCTTTCCTTGCCACTTCGATCCCCAAATCTTCCAGTAACTCTCCTAAGGGACTGTGACAGTGAATTCCTATCTTCTTTTTTAAATTTCCATTAGAATTCTTCCTTTTAAAGTAAATTAGTATCGTGCACTACAAAAAAGAAACACACACCAATGAAACTGACCATCGGATGCATAGCTCTTTGTCATCTTTGGTTTAAGCAATTAGTTTGATGAAAAGGCATTGTAAACATTATAATTTTCAGAATTACACCAATACTGTAATCAGCCCAACCAATCAATCGCTGCTGTCACCAAATAAGACACACTGACTTGGACTATTAATTTCATTCAACACAACTCACATTATCTTAAACATATTTCTTTGCATTTCTATTCCACCAAAGGCGATGCATTATAAAGGTATGTTAAGATAAAGGCAACATTGTTATCTGTTGGAAGGATCTAAATATATAAAGCCTTTTCTTTTCACACAAGCTGTATAAATTCGCATCTTCAGTCCTTGAAGATCACAGCCAAGATGGCAAGCACCATGAAAGTGGCATGATAGAAAAGCCAAAACTAGCTTGGTGGAAATTATTCTGTTCTTAGCTTCAAAGGCACTTTGGACATCACTCCAAACAAGGACAAATAATTTTAGAATTCCCAATGCTCGGAAGAATTGCAAATCCCCAGTTTATTATGGATAAAACCTGTTATATGTGGCTTTGTTTAGTTCTGATTTCCAAAAGTGATCTAGTTGAATAAGACATAAAGTCATTTAATTATCGGACAGATGGGATTTAGTTTGGGCTTCCATTATCTAGAATCCATGGCACACTTGGTTTCCATTCCAGGCTATCTTGGCTGGTTGCTCTTGCATTAATCTGCCAACATCCTTTTGCCCCTTCAGACAGTGACATTTGATTTTTTATTTTTATATATATGTTTTGCCTTGTCACATTACCGCAGAGCAAGCTGTCAAGGAAGAAAATTCATATCCGGCTATTAATTTTTTGTCCATCATCTTGCAGGTGCTTAATTGTATTCTAGTAAGCTATTTTTAGAAGAGTTTATATTAGATACAGAGAGAGATACATCTGGCATCAGGAACCTGGTGCTGGACGGTTCACACTCAGTGTCCAAAGGCCCATGCTAATGCCACTTGACCCCCACCACACACACACACACACCTGCAGCCACATGTTGGGGGCAAGAAAGGGATGTGTAGAGGGTGAATGCAAGGAAGGGAGGAGCAGGAGGAACCTTCAGGGAGAAAACAGCACTGAGACTTCCTATCCTAGCCAAGTTGGCAGGTATCACTGCCAAGGGAGAAACATCCAACCACGTCCAGAAATCTTGGGCCACTGTTAACCCACCAAATAGTAACTGCAACAATTGATGGAGCCATAAAGTGGAAATTTTTTAAATGCAGGGGCTCATCACAGCAGTTCCTGTGGCCGTGCTGGAAGGACCTGAGACTCCGTGAAGAAGGAAACTGACTCCATGGTGTGTGAGAACTGAGGACTGCAGGACCACTTCCAGATTGCTAAAGAAGGGAAAATACTTCAAGAGAAGGGGATGACAGAGGATCATAATTCAGATAAATCTTTCATGAGCCAAATTCTGTGCACAAATGTACCTTTAGAAGTACGTGTAATTTAAATTTTAGTGCCTTCTTATTTAAACTCCACCTTTCCCATAAAGAAATTATGCTAATAAAATTCTTATCACTATATTACATGTCTATCTCACCATTTTTCCTCTTGTGAGAAACCCAGGGCAGCTTTCCTAGCTCTCCCTTGCTCTATTTTATCCTTTCAAGAGCAACCCCATAAGGTAGAAGTAGTCCCCGAGTTAAGAACACCCAAATTACAAATAGATAGCTAGGGAAATCTCTCTGGCACTCCCTTGCTGCAGAGGAAAAGTCCTGGTGAGTTTGGGGGGGGGGGGGAACAGGTGGGAGGGGGGGAACTAGAGTTATTTAGGGTTTTTCCACTTTCATGGGGTTCCTGTGCTCCGGACCCCTTACAAATGTGGAGGCTGATTGTACGTGATCTGACTTACATGCATATGTACTTACATCCATCTGACTTAAAGATGAATTTCCATTTTCTCAAGAAAGGAACTCATTTGTATTCCATGACCTTTCCTTTGGACTCCCCAAAGATTCATTGGGCTCCTTTTAGGCATAGACCAGACATTAATTGTAATCATGAATGACTGGTTCTGACCTTCTGTATTTGGTTTTTAATATATTTGTTGGGCTTGTCTTTATGTCCCCCCTCCCCCCATTGAGTGATTTGGCCGCTTTGTTGAGCTATAGGATAGAAAAACAGGGTAGTTCTCCCACCATATTCAACCTCCCCATACTCAAGAGGTTGTGCATGGGTATTGTGTATGTACCGCAGGTGTCGGTTGTATGTCCGTTGGTTGGCTTTTTCCCCTTGCTCTACACTTTCAAATACATGGGCATAGAAGTGTAGGAGCTCTCGATGTGTGGGAACCTCTTTCTGAACTTGGACCAGCTTTACTGGATTTCTGTGATAATCTAAAGCAGTTAAATGTAAATGAGTCTTGTGATGCCTGGATATTCAAGATATGAAAATCTGTGTTTCTTGGGCGAGCAGCAAACACAGCCTGCCCTGAGGCCTGATCAGAAAAGGTCTCCTGAGATTTCCATTTGGACCACCTGCAGGAGGGGTTCTGCTCCAATAATCTCACTCAAATGCTCCCCTGGGCAATTTCAAGGCAAGCCCCTAATTATCATGGATGTCTGCTGAATATATATGACTTTCAGTTGCATTCTACTCACATTTTATCCCAAATGCATGGACTCGCAGTTTGTTCAGTTGGAATAAATGGATATCACTGCTAAATAAACCAGAATAGGATGGAATTACTCCCAGGCATGCTGTGCAAGGACTGAAACTCTTCTCCCTTTCCTTGTCAATATTCAAAGGGTTAAGATACAGTGACAATAAAGACTCCAGTTTAAATGTTCAGCTGGTGCTTCATCCTTTCTTTTTGCCCTTTAAGAAGACCTTGTCTGCCCCCAGATTTCCATCTCATGAACAAGTCACATCTGACCCGGCCTTCCTTTTCCCCCCGCACTCCACCCATCTGGCAAGAAAGAAGGTCAAAGGCATTGCTTCCTATTTATGTCTCTTGGACAGCTTTGTTGGATATTAACCATTGTCCCCCTGCATTTATGCTGGCCTTGCCCAGTCAGAAGTTTGTCCTCCAAGTTGGAGCCTTACTTTCTCCATGCCCGTCTCCAACACCTTTGGGAGATGCAAAACAACAACAACAACTGCGGGAGGTGGGGGAGCTCTTGAGAATGCCTTCTCTCCGTTTGTTTTCCCTGGTGAAACTGTACTTGTTTTCCTCTGAAATAAGGCCCATACAAAGGAACTGGGACTAACTTTGGAGCATCTTGAATGCAATGGCTGTTTAGAAAAAATATTATTTATTCTTTATTTTAACACAACATACAATCTCCTTACCCACTTTTCACTAACTCTATTTAATAAAGCGACTTCACTTGGAAGCCTAGAATTGATCAAAGAGGCTTTACTTGTCTTCTCCCACACACAAGCCAACAGTTGTGCTTAAACAAGGCTAAATACTGAATCCATAAATAAATTCCACAGTCTCAAGTCCCACACATAGAGATTTAGGATATTTAGTGTGTGAGCAGCCAGTTTTCATGTGTAAGCAAGATAAAGGGCACCTCCAAGCCAGTTCTATTAAGACAGAAAAGGTGGGAGTGTTCATCTATCTATTTCATGGTTACATGAAACCGAGAGGATGTTTGTGATGTATAATAAGCGCACACGCACAAATTCCTTCCTCATTTTGACAATGCATGTGCGGTATCCAAGCTGGCATTATTCCACTTGCATCCTCAGCCTCTCGCGCAGCATCAGCTGGCATGACGGGTTTTCTGGCAAAAGCCATCTGACCAGTGAATGTTATTGGCACTGTGTTAGAGGTCTTTCACATCATTCCTGTAAGTACTAGTATTTGGCTTGGACATTGGCCAGTTATCATATTGCCTTCATATCCTGCCTTTTGTCCTCTTCTGGAGAAGCCAAGGGGCCTGAATAGCTTCATTTGCTCCTCCGATCAGCCCTGTGAGGCAGGTTAGGCTGAGAGTGCATGACTGGCCCAAAGTCACCCAGCAAGATTCATGCGGAGCTGGGACTTGAACCTGGATCTTCCAAGTCCCCCGCCCAACCCTGGAACTACCATGCTGGTTATACTTATAGAATTGTAATACAGGATTTTGAAATCTTTAAAAAAAGAAAAGAAAACCCAAGAAGATCAACCCCTGAATCAAGATTAAAATCTCTAGTTTCAAGTCACAGAAACCTTTGAATAATTCAGGTTATGAGCTGCCTATTCGCCCTCCTCCAACACAGGACAGGGAACATCTATCAATTATCTCATCCTTGCTTTTTACAAGTTTACTCTGCAACTGTCTTCTAAAATAACCAATTTGCTATGATGCATTAGTAAGAAAATTATATTATGAATAAACCAGGGCTTAAATGAAAGATATGTTCTCAGGCATACTGATGAGCACTAAGAGCTTAATACTGCAGTTTTTACCAAAAATGAAAAAAAAAAAGAGAGGAGGAGATCAGAATCCACAAAGGCAACATGTAAAAGAAAAAAAATCAATGTTCACTACACTAGTTGCTTGCAAAATTAGACTATTAATTCTGTGTAAACTAACCTCTCTGAAAAGCGCACAGTGGGGGATTATGGTAGTAGCTGCTGTTGCATGAGGCTGCATTAGGAAGAGGGCTCTTTAATGAGATCCCTGGAGAGTCTGCTGTGTCTTGGATCTTTGTGGAGAAAAGCACATTTTTAGCCCATTTAACCACCCTATCGCCAACACAAGGCTTGAACAACAACACATAAAGGAACAATTACAACCATTATCAGAAGCAACAAGCGTTGCACTTCTCAATATCAAAGGGATTCCATGCTATTATTGGTGGACAAGTCCGTCTTTCTACTCATCGCGGGTTTATACATTGAAGAGTTCTTTGTCCCACACATGGTCAGAGAAACATTTGATAGTCAAGGTATGCACATCCAAGTTTACCTGGCATGCAAATCTTGTTCTGCAGGTGTGCAATCCGTTATGTTTAGTTATGAAACAGTTTGGAGCCGCTTGCTCCTAACATGAGAGCCACGGGTACCATTTACACTATGCTACACACACATGCATGCACACATGTCAGACTTCTACCTTGAAACACATTGGCTTTGAGCTTGCTTTAGAAAGAACACCTGACAGGTTTGATTTTTTTTTTTTAAAGCCTGAGTTATATTTCAAAGGGACTGCCTAATGCTGGAAGAGAGCACCATCCAATCTGAATTAAATGCTAATATTTATTTATTTATTTATTTATTTAAAACACTTCTATGTCTCCCCCATCGCAACAAAGCCTTGGGGTGGCTCACAACATAAATAAAACATATAAATAGGACAATGATACAATTAAATTAAAAACCCCGGTGACATCTCGGCTTAAAAATTTTAAAATCCTATAAATACAATAAATTAACAATTAAAATAAGTTTTAAATAAAAAGGTCTTAGCCTGGCGCAGAAAAACAAATAGCGACAGCGCCAGGCGGACCTCTCTGGGGAGCGCATTCCATAGACGGGGTGCCACCACAGAGAAGGCCCTCCTCCGGGTACTCACCCTCCTAATATCATTCACGGAGGGTTCCCGGAGAAGGGCATCTGCTGCCGATCTCAAGGGGCGGGAGGGCATATACGGACGCAAGCGCTCCTTTAGATACCCAGGTCCCAAGCCATTGAGGGCTTTATAGGTCATAACCAACACCTTGAATTGGGGCCGGACTTCAATCTTGTAGCAATATGCCATAGAATATAACCATCTCATTCACAGTCAAGTAAATTCAGGTAACCATGACTAAGAAAGGGCTCTCTCCACCACCTTCCATGGCTCAGATAGTGGGAGCACCCAGCAAAGGCCCCCCCAAAATGATCTCCATGCATGGGCAGAATGCCACTGCAGCAAACACGCCATATGAAACCTAAAAGGAGCGCAAGCTCCTCCCACTGCCCTCTTCCATTGCCCAGTTGTCTGCTGCAGGAGTTGTTTGGTCAACCTGCCTCATTCTGGAATCACAGCAGACCAAGCCCTTTCCATCAACACTCTTTCCCCTAACTGTGGCAGAGGTTATATTAAGGATTATAGTGAGTTTTCCATTGTCCAGAGCATCATTTCCGTTCTGAACTGTAACACTGGGCCCAACGCAAGCCATTATACAAATACATTAGGGGAAAGATGGCTCAGGAAGATGGTTCGTGACTGAGGTGAGACTGATGGAACTGGGGCATATCAACTGCTGTGCTATGAGAGGATACTATATGGAAAGCACGTAAGAATGTCCTTCAAGCCCAAGTCCATCTAGTCCAACTCTGTGGGTGAAGGTAAGTGTTATGAAGAAGACACCTCTGCCTTTGAACATCTCCCTGTCCACAGCACTGTGTTCAACTTATCCATTGTTTCCGTGGAACGACCACTGGGGGAAGGAGCTTCTCTGCAGTTTCCTATATCCCCTCAAAATCGGTACCAAATGCAGATATCACATATATGGATGGCAACAGCTGTTTATGCCTGTTCTCCAGAATGGATCCTTTCTGAAATCTACAACCTGCACTGCATCTTTGACAATGACTCAGTTCCTTTTCCCAGGACCTGCCCTATAGTTGAATGATAACTTTTTGAATGGGATAGCAAATCATCCCCATACTTCTAGATTCCAAAGGAGCATCTAAAATGATAGGGAAAGACCTTCAAAATACAGAAGAGAAAACAGAAATAAATTTAAGAACCCAACCACTAAAGAGTCCCAGGAAACAGAAGACATCAGTTGAGAAGTGTTGACTCCTTACTCGTTCTATATTTATTTATGTATTTATTTGACTTTTCTCCTGCCCCATTAGCCATCAGGATCCCTGGGTGAGTTACAGAATGTCTGATTCATGGATGCTGGATCAATTAGGAGGCAACAATGATGAGGCCCCCCGTGTGTGAATTCATGCCAAAATGGCATGGCTGTGTAGAGCTCAAACAGCATCTCTTGCCTGAGACGATGGCACCGCTGAACAAGGCTGTTGGACCAGAAATGGGGAGAGCAGACGTCACATTCCCGCTGGGTGACCTTAGCCTAATTTTTCTGTCAGCATCACCTACCACACAGAGTCATTGTGATGCTAGGATGTGGCAGGGGAGAAATTGCATCTGCTGGTCAGGCCCTTCCAAGGAAAGGCAGGACGTAGGTGTCCTGAATAAAGAAGTACCGGTGAGTGGCAAGCCACAAACCACAATAAGAGAGTCCCAGTACAGCCTGTACATGTCTCCCCTAAACCACTCCATCAGTGGGTAAAAGATGCTTAACCTGCACGGCTAGGCGCCCTCGCTTGGAGGAAGCCCCACTGCACTGGTCTCTGGGTGCTCATGCATGTTATAGACGTTCAGGGGTTCTGATACGGTTCAACAAAAGTCCTCCACTGTTTTTATTTCTGAAGGTTTGTTCACTGATTGCATTTAGGTATATTCTATGTTTGAAGAACTTAATCGCTTTTAGTTAAAGGAAGCACAGGTGCGCCTTGAGGACACGGTGGCATTCCAGACTTTCCTTCTCATTAACATTTCCTCCCGGATTGCAGCCTTACGTGCACTTACTTCAGGTCATTTTTTATTCCCACTCAGTGGAATTCTCAGCAAAAATTCAAAGGAGTTACCTAAGTCAGAGCCTACATACCTGGATTTTCAGGTAATTATTCCATTAACAGGAGGCCGTAGTCACTCCTATATCTTTGTGATACTCAGGACAAGACAAAAGCAAAACCCAAACCAAACCTTCCTGGACATCCTAAACTCTTCAACTAGACAACCGCGTCACACAATGGATTATGCTCTAATAGTCTTTGCAAGATTGGTTCTGCCCTGAGTAACGTCGGCTGCACAGCTGGCCAAGAGCATCCAGGTGTTATTTCCAGGTGCTTTTTTGCCACCATCGCACTGCAGAAAGTGAAGGTTGTCTAGCTGCTGTGTCTAATGACTAAAGATGCTCACCTGCGTGACACCTGCACCATTAGTCCCACTTCCTAATACCAAAATGACACAGGCCATCTAATACATAAGTGGTACTTTACATTTCTGACTCCCTAGCCCTCACTATAAATAGCCTTAATATTCTTACCCAATGGACCAAGCATTTTCTTCTGCAGACTAATTGGTTCCCAACCCCTGCTAAGCATCAACCATATCACTGCTATAGGCTAATCTAATCATTAGCCGAGTGACAATCTCCAAGAGGATTTTCCATCTTTTTAATCTCCATGCCCCCTCAAGAGAGCAGGCCTATTATGGACTAAAGCCCATCAGAGACCTCTGTCTGATTTAGCCCTTATTGTACAACTTGGTGGAAGATAAGGTAAAAATGAGTGGCATCACATCAAAACATTGCAATGTTTTCCTGGGGGGAAGGGGGACGAAGAGGTTTGGTTGGCCCACTGCAGTTTACAATACATTATGAGAAATGGGAAAACAGCCATGTGCCCGTTGCTTTGAACTGGCAGAAGCTTGCAGCATCCCTTGCAACCTGGTCTCCTTCTCAAATCCAGAACTGTATTCTTGATGCCAAAGCCTGCCAGCAGCAAGCTTTCTTCGGAAAAGCCAAGTTCACTTTCAGTGTTACTCGTGGATAGGCCCATATTAAGGCTAGCAGGCTCCTTGGGTGATTTTTATTTTGGAGATCTCTAAACTCCTGGTCATGGTGTCCACATCTAGTCTCATTGTAATTTATGTGTGATGCAAAATAGCAAGCGAGAAGAGGCGGAGAGATTAGAATTATAAGGAGGAATTATTGTTCGCCACCCTGTTGCTGGTTGCAAAGAATAAATGAACAAATTCAATCCTATTGATTGATTTATGAAATAAATAAATATTTCTTTTTTATAAATAAATAAACAAACAAATATTTTTCTTTTTTAAAGAACTCAAAGCCGCTTTTAATATTCTCCCCTACTTCTCTCAGTCTTATCTCCGCAACAACAACCCTTTGAGGTAGGCAGGCAGAGAGTCTGTGATTGCCCCAAAGTCACCCAGTTGGCTCCATTGCTGAGCAGGGACTAGAACCCAGATCGTCTGAGTCCCAGTCCTGTGCTGTTAACCACTATGCCACACTGGCTCTCTAGTGCAATCACTAATGGACCACTCAGCCCCTATTTCTTTTCTGGCATTCCATAATTCTATTCTTTGCAGTCGCAGCCCCAACAACCATGTGCAGAAGCTCCTTACTGTGGTTCCTGTTTTACTCAGGGAACTCTCAGGGCCATCAGGATGTGCACAAATGCGGCAATGGCATGATTATTATGAAGGCTGGATTGGATCAGACTTGAGCTGGAGCAACTGAGTCAATGAAAGTGAACAGCAGCCCGTGAAGCTCCCCTGAGAATGTTGTGCCTGCTGAACAGAGTGAGCAGTAGGTCGGGATGGGGTGGGGAGCCCCAAAACTTGGTCAGAAGGACCTTCTGCAAGTAGACCAGTCCTCAGGGAAGATCCCTTCACTTGCAGACGGCAGAGCTGGGTTCCGCTCTTCCTTTCGCTGTGCCCACAACCAAGCCCTTTGCTTATGGGAACACCTTAAAAATTTGTGTTCACCTTACCTGGACCCAGAAACTCAGTTCATAAAAGGAGTCAGACGGGGGGTTCCTTTTTTGCATTTTACCTGCCCACATCTGGTGGCTTCCTTCACCAACAAAAGACGGTGACCGGTCCAGTAGTCACATGCTGGAGGTGATTGCCAGCCTGGGTTTGCACAGATACAGACAAGTTTGAGCCTGGGAGACACACTGGTAGCCTGGAGACAAATGCAGCCAGCCAGGCCACAGTGCTGAGCAGGGGCCACTGAACCGCCTGCAGGCTGACGCTTCGCATCACTGTCCCCTTTGGTGGGCTCCAGCAGCAGGCAAGCCCATCCAGAAGGGAACGGCCTGGGGGCAAAAGCTGCAAGGAGGAATTTCCCTCCCTCGCCTATATGCCTCTTTTACTTCTAAGCTGAAACAGCCTCAGATTCCTACTTACACACAACTCAGGCACGGTCGCATTTACCATGGTCAGCCACAAACTCTAGTTTGGCCCTGAGATTGACATTTGGTCTTCATGCACAGTCCCAATCAATTCTGATCACAGCCACTGATCTGAGCAGACGTGACAACTGGAAGGAGTAGCAAAAGTGGCACCAGCACTCTTGATGGGTCTGCTCAGAGAAGCCCATTCAGTTATCTTATCATGCAGCCATAACGACTCGTATTCACTAGCGGCAAACAGGCTCTACAGATTTTATTAAATATGATCTGCCTCTGCTCCTTGATAATCAGGCAGCTTTCCTTCTGTTGTACACTCATTGATGGAATTGGATTTTTTAACTAAAATTTCATTCCATGGCCCTAAATTGAATTGGCACTTAGGCACACTTGTGCAAAATTGCATTACTGCTAATGCACACTTGCACAATATACTAATGAACACTCATTAATATCAGTTAGTGCTGATGCTGATCAGTGAAAATCCCTCTCAAAAGTGAAAGTGTTTGCTAAGGATATTCAGAATCTGCATGGCACAGAAGTTCTGTTCCATAGTTCACAGGTCAGAGTTAGAGAAATCCAAACTCATTCGAATGTGCTATGGATATCTCTGACATCCCAAAGCAGCAGTTCATTTTGGCAAATGACCTTTCCATGATGAGGCTTCCCACGCATGTCTGGCCCAAGGGCTGCATCCAGTGTAGGGGCCATGCTACATGTTCACACATGCAACCCCTTCCCCGTGTATGCACATACATGTCAGCACAAAGTGTTCAAGGGAACCCTCAAGATAAAGGTGGAGGCAACGGGCCCTCTTATTACTTCTTGATTGCCACTCAGACTGTTAAGTCCCTTCTTCCACTCTTACCAGAAAGGAAACAATGATTTCAGAAGTCAAAGAATGGGTGTTTTGTTTTTCTTACAGGACCCAGCTAAGCAGCAGGGCTATCAGGAAAAGTGGATGGGATCATGCCATCGTTGGAGGCTGCTCAGAGAGTGGGCAGAGGTTTTATGCAACCCCAGAGCCAGCCTTGTTGTGGAGGCCTGCTTCTTTCAAAAGACCAAGCCTGAAAAGTTCATCAGTTCACAGATTCTTTAAAAAGTAGGGCGTTGGACTTGGTCACCTAGATGGTCTTCTAGTTCCCTAATTCTGTGAAAACGGGTGTCCTATATCTTTAAATCTTCTACTGGTGTGTTTTCAGGAGAGGGAAGGGCTTGCTTGTACACTCAAAATCTAAAAATGGATAAAAAATGCATGTGGTGGGATGAGATGTAAAAAATTTATGTGCCTCCATATCAAGCGTCTTCGTTTTCTGTTTGTTTTCCTTTCCATCATGTAGGATGCTGCCAGCACTCCAATTACTTTCTGGAAAGATAAGCTAATATCATATGCATGAGTTTAGGCAAAAGCATGTTGCTGAAGACTGCACAAAATGATTTCAGGATGGGAAAAAGGGCTTGCTGGAGGTCTCTCTTCCTGCTCCTTTTACTTTTTTCTCCTAAGCACTGTAGTGACTCCCGTGTGCCACTTTCAAGGCACGGCATGCCAATTGCATGTTGATGCAGTGACCAAAGCCCATGAGTCTTGGCCTGCCGGTGACAAAAGGAAACTTTCATGTTTTCTGATAGGCACTGATAAAAAAGAAAGGAAAGGAAAGGAAAGACTAAGGGCTGAGAATAAAAACCTGATCCAAAGATTATAGCAGGAAGATAAAGTGCAGAGGATGAGGACTATGTGAGCTGCCTTAGCATTTCTTTAAGACAAATAAGGTGGGATAGAAATATAATAATAAAAATCAGTGGGTAAAGAGAGTGTGTGAAGGTTTTTTTAAAAAAGAATTGTGGTCAGCAGTACACAAATTTTAATACAGGATCCCCTCAAATCATGGGTGGGCAACATGGTGCTCCCACATACCTTTTGTGGCATCAGTCAAGGTGCTCCGACCCTCTCACTTTTTTCCAGTGAACAGCACTTAGTTCACTGCGAATTAGGTTTTGTTGGGGTGGAAAAACTCAGATTCAGAGGAGTTCCTTAGTCCATTTGGGTGTTGGACTTTATGTCTGCCCTGCACTCAGTCTTTGGGGCAGATCCCTTGCCCTTTGCTACATCTCCCATGGTAGCCATGTCGTGGTGGTGTGCAGAGCAGTTTCTCAGATGTCCAAATGTGCCTGAGAAAATGTCCCCCTGCCTTAAATACTTTGGTTCTTTCAAAGTTTATGCAAGATCTGTACTGTACATCTGGATAAAATCCAATGAGCCAAGGTTGAAGTCACCCCCTCTTCAGACGGCAGCCTTCTTGACTTTTTGTATCTGTTGAAATGATTGGTAGAAAGTTCACAGCCCGATGTAATCCCTGAGGAACACCAGCAGGCCGCAGATTAACAACAAATCGCATATAAACTCCTTACAAGACCCCCCAGTCCCAATTTCACGCTGAGATGAAGCACAGGATTAGGAATGGCATGCTATGAAAAGCTGATTTCACTTATGTGGTCAAGAACGCCTATAAAAATAACTGCTGACAACCTCAGCAAAAGAAATAAAGGAAAAAGGTACTATATTCACTTTGGTCTATGATGGACATCCCCTTCACCTCATCTAGGGACATGAACCAACCTCTGCATGCCCTACCTGTGGAGAACTGGCATTTTGCTGCCTCTTGCCCTCCCCCTTTGGTGCAATGAAGGTACAGATTGCAATATGCAAAATTTGACTTCTAGAAAAGAAATAATTATTTAGGTTGGAAATGCATGATCTCAAATATTTCCTTTGTGCACACTAAGGGAGGCCTTGACAACCAACAGAGAGCTGTTCATAAGTGCAGCTGAACATATCTTAATGATTCAATACCATGAAAATATTTAGTAGCACAGGAATGGTATGACTATAAGCTTCCAAGATATACTTTGTTGCCAAGGGTAGGTTGTTAGATCCACCAACTGGACCCAAATAGAAAATAGTGGCTTAGGGTCACACTCTTAGAATGAATGAACTAGCTATTCCTTACACACGGTCAGCCAAAATATCTGTCTTTTTACCAGAACTAAGCACAGAGTTTTCTCATCTGCAGATCTACCCCTGGTGACAGCTTTAGTGTGACTGATTGTAAACTAAGCATCCTCTTGCACAAAATAATTATACATCAAAGTTACCAGTGTGTGTGTGTGGATATTGCTGGTCCTTTTAATCAAGAAAAATATTGGTAGCCATTGCTTCTGTGCTCCAGCACCTATGTTCACAGCTATCCTTTTATTCTTCTTTTATGGATGTAAGCATCTTTCCCCAGCTCATTCAAACATTCCACCAAGAGGAACAAAGACGATATGTTGTCTGCAGAAGCTATAGAGCCTGACAGAAAGGGTTAGTATATTGCCAAAGAGTAACCATTTAGCATTTTTTTAAGAACTGGCTATAGCTGATCTAGTTCTAGGTTTCTACAGGCTACAGCTGATGTCCTAGTTCTAGGTTTCTCAAATCATGACCCATGAAAAGACTAGGAGTAGTATGTGCAGATCCTTTGAAAAAGGCCCATTAGGGTCTGGGTTTGACCCTAATTTCTCTTTCTTATCATGTTGTCATTTTGGCCATATCCTCAGGGAAAAAACTCCTAATTGTCATAAGCACAAAGAACCTTAAGTCCCACTAATGACAATTTCACCTATTTTTTGCTTTTGACCATTTAAAAAAATAATCTCTTTTCTAACAAAGTGAATGAAAATGATTCAACAATATGTTACACTTACTGGTTTGGACTACAGATACTTTTCACTACAGCGTCCATCATCTGTTGCCATTTGCTATGCTGGATGTGGCTGCTGAAGTTTGTAGTCCAAGATATCTGAAGTATACCATAATGAGGAAAACTTGCATAGTTGCAATGTCTCCATTTTTAATCTGTATTAATTACAAACAGGTGAAGAGGCAGAATTACTGGGAATGCTAATCTACGGGCCTGACTTTCTCTTGAATTCTCAATTCAAATACTGTGTGCACATTCTAGAATATGTAGGATGATGTTGCTTTTTGCAAGACATATCTCAATTCTTTATTCTATGTTTGAATAACTGTTAATTGATTATTCATCCACATCTAAAGTAATCAACCAAAACATCAACATCATATTGACCCCTTCCCACTCTACTATTCCATGATTCTATGTTCTATTCTATGTTTCATATTCTCACATAACCATGGATCATTGATCATATGAATTCATGATGGTGTGATGGCTCATAAAAACATTATTCAACATTGTTTGAATTATGTTTCTATAAAGCATATTTGCAACATTTCTGTGGTGAATAATATACTAATTATATGGTTTGTTTCTGGTTTTCGTTTTCTTGTTTCTTAGAGACTGTGAGAGATGAAACATCATTCTTAGCATCACTTGTCAAATCTATGCATAAGATGCAAACAGCTCTGGTAAACATTATACAAAACCACCTTTCCTTTCTCATAATGGGACACTTAAAACAAAGACCAAATAATTAGTTGAATTCTGTTCTATTTCTGTTTTTGCATGATGATATCAGATGGCTGGTGAATTAATTTGGTAGCTTGGCATTTTGTTGACCTTCCAATTGCATTATTTCAAATTTTGGTTGAATCTGTGAGCAGAACTAAATGTTCAGTCTGTGTTCATAGGTTTGCTGCAATTGCTTCCAAAGAGAAGCATGCTTGTTTACGATACAAAGAGGATTAATTTTTCATCCTGACATGGAGTTGGAATTGCTCTCTGAAATCTTTGTGCATTGGAAGGAGCCAGCACAGCAAAAATTCACAGTTTCTACATTGTAATGAGGAAGCCAGCACTATTGCTGAGCATAAAGAAAACCAGCACCAAAATCATAATTAGCTCCAAGACCTGTACAACCTAACTACTATTTGCTGTGAATCAGTCAAAGACAAGCTATTGACTTTAGTGGCTGCATGAGTGGCCCGCCGTGTTACTTTTTGTAGCTGCCAGTCCCCTGCCTTAATGCTTCCCGATTAAAACTGTGTGCTGTATTATCATGCAGATTATTTTTGTGTTTCTAGCTGCTCACCAGGATGTAGCGGGAAATGAAGCTCAAAATTCCATTTCCAATTACACTGCCTCGCAGCAGGTGAGTGCTAGTTGGAGCAGGTATTATCATAAAATCACCTGCCAATAGGGCATGTGGAAGCTCTGCTTGCATGCTATGTAGAGACAAACAGCAGGGGTGACGGCATTCAATATAGTAATCAGGGATAATAATATCACAGATTTTTAGGGGAACAAGTGAGTAAAAACAGAATCAATTGGTGGATGAAAACCTACATTTGTCAAGAATGTGGTAAGCCCTGCATTTATGGGCTTCCCACTGCCAGTGGCAGGGAGACGAGGCATTGAATAAAGGGTTTTATTAGAAAAGGTCTTGGCTTATACCGAATATACATGGACAAATCTCTCTCATCTCCTCTCCTCTGCTCCCACCTTTGCAGTTTGCTGTTCACAACTGGAAGAGCTTAATTCGGGACTTGAAGAATGCAACAGGCAAAGACATTGATGAGCAATAACAGTGTGATAAGTAATACCTATTAAATGACTATTACACCCAATTTGCTTTCTCTGGTGGATTTTCCCTGCTTTTGGCACAGGCCTTTCTGATGATATTTAAACCACCAATGGCTATCACTTGTAGCCCATGGACTGCATTCAGCCACTGATGCAGTTTTAGCTTTTGCATACTGACCCTGCCAAATTTAATCAGCTTGAATATAATGGGTCTTCCTTATAAGCAGGCATGTAAAGGTTAGCATAGTAAGAACAGGGTTGCTGTTGTTTTAATAAAGAGAAATTATTTCCACTGATGTGAAATAGTAACACTTCACACTCTGACACATTTCTTTTGGATGTTGGATGCCACATATGTGTAAGATGTATATGATTTTTTCCCAAGAGAACAAAATTACACTGCCTTTTATGTGTACAAATATGTGTATTTTTAAGACCATGTGTGCTTCACAACTGAGATGCCCCAAAGTTCTTACTGCATAAACAACTATTGTCAGTCTAAGGGGCTATCTATGACCTGACCTGAAGCCTGATGTTCTGAGAACCTGCAACCTGCTGGAGAAAAGGTTGCAATGAATTTCTGCAAAACCTGTCCTAGCATTCATGGACCTCCTTCCATGCTTGACGCTGTCTTAGAAAGTAAAACAAAATGAAAGGGAGTCTGAAAGTTTATGGAATGAAGGTTGCGCAACTAGCAAGCATCTTCCACATCACATGCAGCACAAAGGCCAAGAACAAGGAATTCTTGAAATATATCCAAAGCAGGAAACCAGCTACAGAGGCAGTTGGAGTAGCAGAGCATAATGGAGAAGTACTAAAGGAGGGTAAGGAGATGAATGACTTTGTTTCATGCAGAAGATATGGGACCAATACCGCTGTCTGAAGTGATACTTTCAGCAAAGGAATCATAGGAGCTAAAGCAGATAGAAGCGACAAAACATTAAATTTGCATAAACCTATGGTGTGGCTGCTTAGAACATCATGTACAGTTCACATTGCTACAGCTTAAAAGGTATATTGGAAACTTGGAAAAAGTTCAGATATGAAAAAATAAGGAAATCGGGGGGTTGGAGCAACTGCTGTAGGAGGAACATCTGATATTATTTGGCTTAGGAAACATGCTAGTAAGGGGCACCATAACAGATGTGTACAGGATTATCAATTGTATGGAGGAAGTAGGGAAAGAGATTGTTCTGCTTTTCTTATAATACTAGCACCTAGAGACATCCAGTGAAGCTGATTGGTGACACATTCAGTACAGATAAAAGGAAGTACCTCTTCATACAGCATAGTTAGACTAGGGAGTTTACTTCCAGAAAGTGTAGTGGTGATCAAAAATTTCAATGGATTTAAAGGGGGATTGGAGAAAGTCATGGAGCAGAAAGCTTTCAAAGCTACTAGTCCTGATGGCTGTCTGCTACTTCCAGGGACATAAGCAGTATACCTACATACACCTGGTGGTGGGGAACTCAGGTGGAAGGGTGCTTGTGGGGTTGGCATGAGCAACTGGTCAATGGCTGTGTGAACAGGTTCCTAGACAAGACAGACTGCTTGTCTGATCCAGCACAGCTCTTCTTATATTTTTATGTTCACTGCTATGCCATGAGGTATCTGGTGGAGGACATGATGTCCTGCTGGAGAAGCCCCACTGCCTCGCAGATGCATTGTTGGCTAGCATAGGATCCTACCCTGAATTACATAAAGCATGGAGCCATTTGGGCCAATTTTAGAATGGAGGTCCTGGTGTTATGAGCAGTAGATGCTATTTAGCTTCACAGTGTCGACCCGAGAAAGCACTGAATTGTCCAGTGTTACAATGTTTTCACTGTTACTGTTCTGTACAACATTGCAACTTCCAAGGATGCAGCTTGAAATTGTTTAGGCTTTGAAATGTGTACAAGTTTAAATCACAAGGAAATTTAGCAACCTCATAGAAAAGTCATGAGAGATTGTTACTGCTCCCCTGCAACCTTAGACTGGAAACACCAGTTCCCTGAACATTTGCTGATCAAATGCTATCTGATCAAATCCCAGAAACCAAAATTTACAGAAAAGCTTTGTAGAATTGTAGGACTCTGAAGAGTAGATGGGCATGATGTGGTGTGCTTTAAAAATGGCCCAACACTCTTTCAATTAGTTGTTGTACTTTTTCTAGCATATAATTTGTTGTTCTTGAAACCACTATTGGACAAACCTTTGGAAAGCTCTACAAGAGATACTCCTACAGCAACATACATCCTGAAAGGTATTTTGCAAAGGAAGGAAGGAAGGAAGGAAGGAAGGGAAAGAAAGAAAGCACAAGGCACTTGTTTTTAGTATGATCATCTAACAATTGGATCTCTCTTGATTTCCTGAATCTTCCAGCATTGCCCATTTCTTTCTCTGCCTCTTTATTTTCACCTTTCTTCAGAATGGTTTACTACAGCCATTTAGGGTTATATCCAACAGCATTCTTGCACTAGCAGAAACTGGTTATACTTGTGCAAGGAAGGGCTTTTCATTGTTCCCTTCCCTCTCCTTCACATACAGAAACCTTCTCCACAACGTTCAATAGTAGTATGAGCATTACTGGAATGACATTTGACAAAGTTATTGAGAGGAAGAGTGGTGATCCTGTGTCCCCTCCTTGTGCATCACTACATGCAACCCATTGAGTAAGAATGTCTGTTCAGGTTTGCTACAAAATACCATGACAAAGAAAGAAAGAAAGAAAGAAAGAAAGAAAGAAAGGCAAGCAAACAAGCATGTACGCACTTATTATTCTGAACACCTAGTCACTATTTGTTCCATGAGTTCAGGCAGCTGAGATATGTGTGAGAAAAACATAATTTTTTTTAAGTATAGAATCAGGAGATCAGCATAAAATATTGCTAGTGTCAGTGCTTTGCTAATGTGGTTACAAATAATGCAGTGTATAAGTTACAGCTTTAGTCATGCAAAACCTCTTCTTGCAAGCTGGTCCATGCATCCATCTAGCTTTCTCCTAATTTGAATAAAGTTCTGCATAGATATATGGATGTGAAATCATTGTGGAACCTTTTGTGAAACTGGAATTTAACAGATTAATCCAAGAATTATACCCATACATAAGCAGTATTCTGTCTTCACCTAAAGAATATGTACAGGATTATTAACTACTCTTGCAGAGTCTTCTAAATTGATTAGTGTCTCCTCTGCTTTCCAAAACAATATGCTGCACCTCAAAGGAAATGGTACATAGATGTTTTGTTTATGTTTTAATGACACTTAAAGGCATGCCAAAAAAAAAATCATCTGAAATATTAAAGATTTCACAATTCTTCACTAGCATGAATGCATTAAATGGTTAACTGAGCAAAGTGAAGAGATGAAATGAGGGACCTATATCACTATGCATTTGCTTGGCTATTGTACAGAGACAATTACTACAATTGCAGACACAAATAATCAGGCATCTGTGCCTGCCAGTAGACATGCATAAAAGCTTGCAGAAGTACAAGGGGAAAATGTGCTTTTATAGAGATTCTCCTTGGCTTCATGAATATTGGCCTCTAAATGCAAGTGGTTCAATGGCAGTCATAGAATCATGGATCATTAAGCCAGAAATGGAAGTAATGTTGTTTGCTTCACGTACAAGCAGACACATCGGCAAGCAGGATGCAACTTTCTTAAATAATTCTCTTCTGTGAAGGATATCAGTTGATTCAAATTCTTTATGAATAAACATAACTAACTGCCACCCTCTTTGGACTCTCATAAATTAGAAATTAGGAGCTTTGTGGGTTGGAATTCATTCAGTCAACAAAGCCACCAAGTTGCATCAGGTTCTTCAGGGCAACTCTGGATGGATTTCTTTTCGAACAGAGTGATAGAAGCTCAGGATCACTGATCCATTTAGCCTAGTGTTGCCTACACTGATTGGCAGGTGTGAACATAATGGAACCATTTTCTCTAAATGAGTTTGAAGTGGAAAAAAATCAAGGAAAAAAACCCCTTGGCCGCCTTGTAAGGTTAATGCAGGCAGAAGAGTAAGAGAAGAGATAGCTATAAAGGAGGAGGCAGAATTTTAATCAGTGCAACATACAATTATTATTATTATTTTGGAACCAGTCAGGATGACATTTTAATTCTACAGTTGCTGTCTTCTCTCATGGATCGAATTAGGTGCTAGCAGTGGGCTGAGACATAACTTCCACTTTTACTCAGTGGTCTATGAAAGTGTGAAAACATCTTTCTTTCTCTATTGTACTTCCAGATAAATGCTAATTTATCCCACGCGACCATCCTATCATGAAAGTATATAATATTACTATTTTACAGATAGAGAACAGAGGCTGAAGTTAGCGAACAAAACACTACATAAGTTCATTGAAAGACAGTAATTTGAACCCTATTCTAGAGGGAACGTACTATCCAGTGAGTATTGGCTTTTGATAATAATTTTATGAATCAAATTTAGTCCACTATGACAATAAATGCCACATTTGATCTCAAACTTATTTTTAACTCCATTCCAACTCACCCAGAAGTCAAATCTAAGTCAACCGATTTTGTAACTGTTCCTATCACCAAATAAATTTTACAGATCCCCAAAACCAATTGTGTTCTTTACACAGCAAACAATCCACACCCTCCATCATGTAAATTGCCCATTTGTTGGATCAGTTCCTTCTTTTTCTAAAGTATTTGGAGCTTCAGACAATCAGAATTGAACAGAATATTCCCAATAATGCCTAACCTGCTGCCAGTACCTTGATAAATAGCCCTTCCTCCTTTCAGTATGGCCAACAAGGAGGCATTGACTAAAAAAAAAAATAAATCATGTAATCTCACTCCCTACCAGCACCACCCATTGTCAGCATTCTCATTATTCTGAATTTCCTTCAGGGTAGACAAGGAATAAAGTAATTTCCTACCAAGTATGGCCTACTTTTCCAATATGGTTGCTCATGATCAAAAATAGCTGGGTAGCATTGATCTAACAGTTAAGGTCATTTTTTGCCATTTTACAAATAAAGGTCCTCCAGCTTGAAGTAACAGATTTTTTAACCTAAAAATCAATGATAAGATGCAGAGAGATACGGGCATACTCATTTAAAGAATGCAGTCCATCAGAATATAGGAATTACCTGTACTACTTTCAGATATAGAGTCTTCAATGTGTCACTGAGCCATAAAGTAAAATTATGTCCATTCTAAACAAACCATATTTGAGATTTGCTTTGACATCCTATGAGTTGGTCTAATCCCATCTTTGTCTTATATCGGCAACGGCTTCACAATATTCAACCCACTTCATCTCTGACACTTTGATTTTCATTCTCTCTTTTGGGAAAGGCAAACAAAAGATGAGTGTTTCATGAATCAATCTCAGCCCTTGGGACTACCCTGCTAAAGTCCCAAGTCCTGGGAACTCAAGCTGTGCCAAGCTGCCATGTTATAATTTGGGTAATCATTGAATGGCATGCTCCGTGTTATGTTCCATTTACTCATAATGAAATACAATGTAACTCAACATGACCTAGCAGGACCTCACACTTCAAGACAGCATGAATGAACCATTTCAAAAGCACTGAGTGGATGAATCCCTCTGGTGGGATTATTTCTCCCACTGCTACTTGTCTTTCCATAGAAGTCTGACTTAGAAAGGACAAATATGCAATTATGACATTATCAAGCACTGGAAGGCTCCAACTTGTTCTAGTTTTCTAGTTAACAGTCAGCACTCATTTTCCTTCGAATATATTCTCTTAAGAAGTATGGCAGAGAATCTTATTGGTTAACATATCATCTCAGTTCATGATAGCATGGCTTTTGTGCAGTTCCTTAACAAAAACAGAATTATTTTTGTTTATTCACTGTAGAAATGCACCCAAAATTACAGAATTACATTGGGTTGCTAAGCAACCCATAGTTCCAGTGTCACTCGCTGGTGATCAATTCAAGTCATTCATCAAGGTCTGAAGCACCTTGCAAAGGAATCCCAATAGTTCAGTTCCTCAGGAAGCCACAGCAACTTCACATAACACATTAACACATTTTCTCTCAGAAGATAAACTTTGTAGATGACTGCGATATGTTAATTCATTATTCTTTAAAACGCTGCTAATGGGAAAAGCAATAATTAACTACATGAATGTAACACATACAAGATAAACTGGACTAATTAGTGCTGTTTTGCAATAGTTCCTGTCCTATCCCAGTGGGGGAAATTAAGGAACAACAACCAAAAAACACAACCACAAAACTTTTCATATCATGCAAATTCTCCACAAAGGCCTTGCTTCTACCTTAAATGTGCCTTTTGTTGATCTCCCGCTCACCAGTCAGCCAATGATAGATGATTCATTAGACATTTCAATTGCAAACAAAATGGCTGCAGTTCAAACGGCACTAAATAAATGTAATATGCTTGCAAATAATCTTTTATTTATAAGAATACTTATCTTGGGGCTTTCTGCAGTAAATAGCTAGGCTATTATGTTTTCACTCATTAAGTCTAATTACAAATCTAGCTCATGCTAAATGCCCATAATAATTGCATTCTTCTGAGTGACAGCTACTGAGTTCAATACACAACTGTAATCAAAAGGTGCGCTATAAATGTGCAATATCCTAATTTTCTATTCATTTCTTGTTGGTGTGGAAATGTAGTAGAATTGCAGCCATTGCTCTTCCACTTATGAAACAAACTTTTACAAACCCAACAGGTCATGCAACTCATGTGCAGGAGAGAGAAATCATATGGCCTCTAGAAAGTGTCTGGGGTGCCATAAGAAGCTGTAGCTTCCCTCCTCCATTCCCTGCCATATTGCTGCTCAGGACAGCTTCTCTTACAAAGTTGCAACTATGACCTTATGATGGCAAAAAGAGATCATGCTAGTGGGAAGGAAAGAGCAGCAGCCAAGGTGTCCAGTATCCTATTGCCTCTCCAGTCCCCTCCCTCCCTGCCTGCTGAAAGTTTGGTCTTTTGGGCTCAGTAGCTGCTTTATATATATTTACATTGGGGAAAAGAGGTGACGTTGCCTCCATCCTCTGCTCATGCTGGCTGGTTTATGCTGACAGGGCATAGGATACGTGGAAGGCTCCAAACTTGCACCCTTCCATCTATCATGAGTGCAACCGCTAAGGGTTTCTCTTGACAGCTCTCTATAACATTTGATCCAGAATCATCCCAGTCTAGCCATGACTAGGCCGTGATGACTATGCAAGCATCCTTGCTCCATTTGCTGAAGTCAGAATCAAGGTGGGGGTAGCTCAGGTAAGCTCACACTTGCAGCCCCACTGCAGTACCGGCCAGCCTTCCCCTTTCAAAGGTGCACAGTGTCCTTCCACTTCAGGAAGGGGTCATCGGAATCCAGGATATCCAGATCCAGCAAAAGAAAAGCCAGGGTATGCAGTTTTCTGTAGACTGGGGATCTCTAATAAGTACCATTTTCCTATCCTATCTAGTCCACAAAATTGAAAGAGGGATCAAAGGTGATCGAGTGCTGAGAGTGTCTATGCAGAACACAAGAAGGAGATTGTTCAGAACACCAGTAATTATGTCTGAGATGCCACCGAGTTGTAACTGAGCAGGTTTGATTGGAATTGGGCTTTACAAGGTGAAGTGTTCCAGGCTCATCTTGCTCCTACTGAAATTGTAATGTTTGTTATGATCACAAGAGAGTTTCCAAATTTTGGAACCAAGCATTGGAGGAGAGGAGAGGAGAGGAGAGGAGAGGAGAGGAGAGGAGAGGAGAGGAGAGGAGAGGAAAAAAGAAACACAGCTTGTATTACCTGATCCCAATTGTAACTTGAGCTGAAATTAGTCAAGCCATAAATATGCTGCTACTAAACATTCATTAATACAGAGCTTAGAAACATAGAAACAGAACAAGTCAGAAGGGGCGTCCTGGACCATCTAGTCTGACCTCCGGCTCCAGCCAGCTCCACTCATAACATGCCCACCATGTCCATGCCCAGCCTGTCCTTGGACACCTCCATGGATGGGGCTTCAACCACCTCCTGTGGAAGCCCATTCCATGCCCTTGGGGTCCTAATTGTCAGGAAGTGCTTCCTGGCATTTAAACTGAACCTTGGTTCCCTGAGCTTGGCTCCGTTGAAGCGTGTCTTGCCTTCCTCTGCAGGGGAGAACAGGTCTCTACCCGCCTCCATGTGACACCCCCTCACATTCCAGTATGTTGCCAACAGATCCCCTGTGAGACTCCTCTTCTCCAGGCTGAAGAGACCCAGTTTATTTTTATTAATTTATTTTTCCATTTCTATCTTGCCTTTTTCCTACAAAGGGCTCAAGGCAGCTTACATCTCCTCCTCTATCTTATCCCCACAACAACCCTGTGAGGTAGGCTGGGCTGAGAGTCTGTGACTGGCCCAAAGTCACCCAGTTGGCTCCATGGCTGAGCAGGGACTAGAACCCAGATCGTCCGAGTCCCAGTCCCATGCTCTTAACCACTACACCACACTGGCTCTTCAGTCTCACCTCATACAGCTTCCCCTGCAAATTGGCCACTAACCTGGTGGCCCCACTGACTCCAACCTGGCTATATCCTTCCTGTAATAAGGGGCCCAAAACTGAACACAATGCTCCAGTTGCAGGCGCACCAGAGTCGTGTAGAGTGGTAGTAATACCTCTCTCGATCTAGAAGCCACACTTCTGGCTATTCAAACAAGGGGGGCATTTGCTCTCTTAACCACCACATCACACTGTTGAGTCATGAAGTTGATCAGCACCCTGAGATCCTTTTCACAAGTGCTGTTTTCCAGCTACTTTCCCCCTAACCTGTACTTATGACAGCTATTCCTATGCCCCAAGTACAAGACCTTGCACTTATCCACATTGAACACTATCCTGTTGTCTCCTGCCCACTTCCATAGTCTGTCCAGATCCTTTTGGATCTGGAGTACCTGCTCCTCAGTTGTGCCCACTACTCCGGTTTCTGTATTGTCTGCAAATTTAATCAGCAGACTGTTCACCCCTTCTTCCATGTTGTTGATGAAAAGATTAAACAGGATCGGCCCCAGGACAGAGCCCTGGGGGACCTCGCTTGTCACTGGCCGCCATCCTGATGATTCCCCACTAATGGTTACTTTCTGCTTTAGGTCAGTCAACCATGCCCTAATCCACCGGACAGTGCTTTGGTGTATCCCAAAACTCCACCAGGATATCATGAGGCACTTTGTCAAAGGCCTTGCTGAAATCCAGGTATACCACATCCACTGCAACCCTACCATCTAGACACCTCGAAACCTTGTTGTAGAATTCCACAAGATTTGTCTGGCAGGACCTGTTATTGCAGAAATAACCAGTTATTGCAGAATTAAGAGTGACTTAATTTAATTTTTACTGAAGGCAGAAACAAAGCCTGGAACTGGGTAGTAGTGTATCAAAATACAAATCAACCAAACAGGTCTATTAGAGCAACTTTCTATCATACTCCTGCCCATGTAGGGCTGTTTACCAGTGCAGAGGAGACAGGTACTGTCATTGTTGACCAAATGATCTCTCTCTCTCTCTGTCTGTCTCTGTGTGTGTGTGTGTGTGTGTGTGTGTGTGTGTGAGAGAGAGAGAGAGAGAGAGAAACAGTTCCACAGCAGTAAAATTGTTGCATTGTATCCACATACAGATCACACTCCTTAATCAAAGTACTTCTCCTATATTATTGTTTTAATCCTAACCACAGTTCCATATAGAATCCCAGGATTGTTGTATGAGGACTGAGAATAAGGAGTATGTTTACATAAGGCCATTATCATCTCAGCTCATGGCAGAAAGTGAGAATTTGAGCAGGAGTCTTCCCAGCTCCACTCAATGCAATTTAGGTGCGTATGTCAACAGATGTGTCAGCTGAAAGGTGCTGTTCCATGAACTGTTATTAGACCTCTAGAAACGCTTGGAGCAAATGCCACGGTTACGACACAGCCATTCAAGGACTGTTTCCATGCTACGGACCCAACTTCAGACTTCTGAACTCCGCGCATAGCAGAAAATATGAATGAGCCCTGCCTACTATTTTCAAATTCCTATATCATACCTAAATTTGAGAAAATGTGCAATGCCTGAGATATTACAAAGACATCATGTGTGTGACGCACACATTTCTAGTTATCCTGGAAATGCAAAGTCTGAAGTCATACCAATATTCACTACAAGTCACCTCAGGTAGCAATACGACATGCATAAACAAGGAAATACAAAGGGTGACTTTATTTCTAGAGCAAGTGTTACAAATTAAGGCATAAGTATTAAAATTATCACTGCGTACCAGGAGCCATAATAATCAAAATGTCCTGGCAGGTGGTTAATGAAATGGAGATGATGAAAAACACAGTGACACCTCAAGTGTGCTTAGAAAGGAAAAAGCAAATTATTCTTAGTGTATTATACATCTCCTTATGCTGCTTCATGTTAACAATTTTACTAAAAAGTAAATTTGTGTACAAAATGCGTCCTTATTTGCCACATAGCATGTCCTGAGATGTCACTGCAGAGGTGACTGTGATGAAGAACTGGAAATCATTGTCGTGCCAGTGTATGGAAGAGTCTTGCAAGCTACCCTCTGGCTAGACACCCCTAATAACAGCACTGGCATCAAATCTCCAATTGACTCATATCTCTCAGTAGGGGAGAATCCCAGGAGCAGCAGTTTAATCAGGGAGGAAAATTGACTGCCAGTTTTAAATTCCCCAGATGATTCCAAACAAGCTTTAGCCTGTTTCCCTTTCCCCTCTCTTACACCAAGTTTGTAATATTACTTCAGCAACTTGGCAGGTGGAAGATTGCTCCATAAACACAGCTAAACCCCAGAACCTGAATTAAGAGCTTTTAAAAAAATCAACTCAGAATCAAGTCATTTCCATGTAGTTTAAACTGAGCAACTATCAAGCTACATTCCTTCTTCTATGCAAACCAGCAGTGGTCTTCTGAGGTGTCAGATTGAAGGCAGAGTAAAATTGCCCCATCTTTATTCTGTCTCAGCAGAAAGGTGTTGATTGATAGCAAGATGGAATCAGACCTATGAGAGCTGTCAGTTTTGATGCCTTTTTTCATGCCAGCAGATGTTCCTGACAAAAAACCATGGGGACCAGGTCAAGAAGCCCCTTTAAAGGGAATGGAGATTGCGCTGCCACTTGTCAAACTTGCATACTCCAGTAAAAAGGGATGGTTCACATTTTCCCACCTTCTTGAGTATCTCACATCTTGGGAAAAGGTGTAAAAGTGAGAGGAACCTGAAAGCTTAAGGTCCAAAAGAGAAAGCCCTGGAAGATCTCACTAAAAGAGTGTTCTAGTGGCCACCCCCTTTCTGCAAGCACAGATCATTTGCTGCTTTGGTTTCTCTTGGCAGCTTGCCCTTTGACAACTGTCAAGAGAAAGCAAAGTCAAAATTAAAGCCCTTGGCTACTTCTCTGGAGCACTGCATATGCACCTGGGTGGTAGACAGCCTCCAGGGCTTTGCCAAGGGAGGCCTGCCTTTCTGGACTCATGGAAGTTCACAAGCGCACATTTGTCCATGTTCAGCAAGGGGGAAACATGCAAAAGTTTGTGCATATGTGGCAGGAGGGCATTTTTTCTTAAAAGCTGATGAAACAATGACAGCCCTTCCAGTGTGTTCCTAGGGCATTCTGGCAGCATTTTATTTTCATGTGTTTAAAGCATTTTTACACCGTTCCTATAGTCAGATGACCCTCAGGGTAACAGGACAGCATTCACACACTGTCAGAGCAGAGAACATGAAAAACAATCTCTGGAAAGGAGGCAAAAGTGGGCAAAGGGAGTTGCTGTGGGGAGTGCGAATGAGCTCATGATCACTCACAGGAGGGCCAGGAGAGAGGAAGGAGGGAACGACTCATCACGAACCCGAGTGGCTGCTAGTTGCACCAGGAGCTGTTTCATGAACAGCCCTACCTGTGTAGCTCATTCATGGGGTGGGTTCTCATGACCTGTGAACTCACCTGTTGCCCATCTCACCTGAGCAGCGAAGGATATCTTGCATACGCAAGTCATCACTTTCACTACTGTTCTTTCCAGTCCAGAGTGCTGTATAAATATTTAGCAGGGAGATGGGCATTACGCCCAACAGCTGGCCTCACGCCCAACAACCACACAGCTAAAGCCCAGTATGCACAGAGGCTGACATTCGAGCACGCCAGCATGCTAGCTTTTTATCATAAAGCAAGCAAGAGTAGCTTCGACTCCACTGGAGGGAAAGCATCCAAAATCCACTTCTGGGCAATGGCTTTACTACAACCAGCTGAAAGGTCACAAAAGCCTGCAGATGTTTGCAAGCTCTCCAGATCTCTTCATACAGATAGATGATACACAAAGCACCTGAACAGGCCCTAGCAGTGGGCCAAAAGTTTCTGCCAGATTCCACATCCTATTTCCAAGACAATGATTTCAGAGCTCTTGAATTATTTGGAGAGGGGGTGACTTGTCCTTGTGGTGGCCCTGGAGCCTGCCTTTCTTCCCCACCCCCATTCTTTCTTCCTTTGATGGCTTAAAAGAGACTGCATTTGGCCAGTGGTGCATCTGAGTAGTTTTATACTGTAGACTCGGTTGGACATCCATGAGTATTGTTACACTCACAAAGCAGCCAGCAAGCATTTCCCTTTGCTCTCCTCTCTCTTCTGCCTCTATTCCATTCTACTGCTTCTGCACTGCTAATGCTAGAGCAAGCCAGCCAGCCAGCTACTGTCTGCAACCCCCAATTCAAACAAACAAAAGATAAAAAAGAGAAATACTCTGCACATGGGCCCCTTTGCATTTTAAATCAACATCAGTCTTGGCACCTTCATGACTGCAGGAATACAACAGAGTTGCTTTGGCTGTGCTGTTGCTAAACATATTTTACTGATAATAAGCTCTGCTGTGTTGTGGAATATGCTGCTGCACCTGAGGGCAGGGTGGGCTTCAGCTCTTGTTTTTGGTAGTGACAAAGGAGGGGCTCTGGCCAGGGCCATGAGTGGGTTTTGCCATATGAAGCAACTTAGGACTTGCCACATGACATTCTTTCCCAGGATACATCAAATTGTGTACAGGATCACAGGCAAAAAAAGGATGGGGTGAAACATCCAACTCCTGCATTCCATTGTTACCAATGTACAGCAGGAGGCATGGGGTAAGTGTTGGCAGTATGTCTGCGTTGAGAAAGGCAGACGGCTCTGCGAGTCTGTGCAGTAGGAAGCAGGCACTGACTCAATCAGTAGTGCTTTCAAAGAACATCCCAGGTTTCAAGCATAGGCAGATCTACCCAGAAGCAAGCAGGATGAGCTTCTGGAGGGAATCAGAACTGAATCATGGCATCAAATAGCATTTCAGCACAGAAGGAAGCATGAGCAGCCTCACGTCTGCTTACAGAAAATCAGAGCAAGCTTCCACATGCCAGCAGAGAAATGACAGGATGGCGTCTAGCACTAAGCAGTGCCATGTGATCCCTAAGCTGCCCCCCTTGGCCCTGCCCCTTCTGCTTCAATGGGAGGAGTCCTTTATCATCAGGAAGCTTTTCCCTCTATGGCAGAACGTGAAGGCCCAGGGAGAGAAGCTGTCAGGCTCTACAGTCGAGGCCACTGGAGGAGGAAACCTTGGGCTAATCCAAGCAAACGTGGTTGGATCCCACTGAAAAGCCTATTCCATGATGGGAAACTGTTCTTTATGACCAGCATCATGTCAAAACAGAGTCATCCAGTTTGCTTCCTGCAGTAAAGGCTTTGTTCCAGGGGAGACGCCAGGATGGTGAAGGGCAGCGTCTGGCAACCTGCGGTGCTGCATTTGAAGCACTTTGCTGATAAAACGGCTTGCATTCATTCTGCCCTGTACTCTGTGTTGAGAGTGGAATGACAGAGCCACCTGCTTGCCAAGTTTTGATGGAGGGCATTCATCATATTCAGCCAAAGAATGCAGAGAAGATACATGGAGGGCTGAGGCCAGCCACTTGTTTCTGGACTCTTGTCCATCCTGGTTAGCAAAATCTGTCCGAGGGGAACTGGTGCTTTTGGCTGCAAAGGCTGCTTTGCATTTTGTAGTGAGACCACTGTTCCCTCCAGCCTGTCTTTATAATGCTTTTCTGAGCAAAGTCCTAGACTGCGTGGTGATTACTGTTCTGAGATTCCCATTTGTATAATTTTCAGTCTGCATTCAGGCCTGGTTTGGGGGGCATCAACAGCCCCCAAAGGATGACCTACAGCAGGACCTAAGCTGGGAAGTGCATCCCTGCTGGCTTTGCCAAACCTCTCAGCAGCATTCAATGTCACTGACCTTCTGGGAGGTTTGACCAAAGTGGGACTTGGGGGCACTGCTTTCCGGAGGTCCAGGTCCCATCTGCTTTAACTCTTCCCAAAGGTGTTCCTGTGGGTCTGTCGCTCATCCCCTTGTCTGTTGACCTACTCTGTCCCTAGAAAGTCATCCAGAATCTGAGGGTTGGGTCTCATGACTATACACACGATACCCAGATCTTTCTCTAGTTTTCAATAGTTGCCAAAGAAGCTGTTAAAAATGTCTAGTCTAGCACATTGACTAGAAACTGTGGTAGACTGGATGTGGGCTGAGAAACTGAAGCTCAGTCCAAAAAGAGCAGAAGCAAAGTTGGTCAGTAGAAAAGCGCATTGGGATTGTATGTTCTGTCTGTACTCTGTGCACACCATCTCCAGGATCAGACTTGTGGCTTGGGAAATCTCCTGGATGCAGCATTGCTTCTGGAGGGTCACCACACATCTGATGATCCACTATGTGAGAGGCATATTCCCTTCCTATCAATATTCTTGTCATGTTCATCCCCTCCACACTCTCCTTTGTTTAGCCTGGCACAGCCATATTTTGTACTTGTCAAGTTCTCCCCACCCTTCCTTGGAGAAGTGCGAAGTGGAGGATGAAAGTTTTTGTGACAAGTACAGCATATGGCTCCATTTGGGGAATATCCCTCTTGGGGGCTCCATAAAGGACAGGTGGGATTGAAATTGCACACACCTGTACACAATGGCCAATTAACGTGCTCAGCTTTCAAGATTCCCTGCAATGCAAAAATTGAAATCTACATAAATGCTCCCCACCCCTGGCTGGCACAACATATTTCCAAATTGGAGGACCATTTGCTATTGTCTGCCACTTATTGGAATGGCTATGAATGAATTCCACTGAGCTCTGACAGAATAGAATTCCCAGGATCACACACCCCTGGGTTGGGTGGGAGCGTGATATCTCCAAAATCAGGTAGAAGGATCCATCATGCTTGAAGCCTTTCCCTCGAGAAAGCTCCATTCCTCTTTTAGAGGGCAGTTCTTTCATTCAAGCAGCCCTTTTCTTGGTTACTGAGAGTTGTTTACATGAGGTTGTTAATCAGCTCTTATCTGTTGCATCTGCTTCCAGATTCTGTCACAGAAGCACAAGGAGCTTAGTCTTTCCTACTACGAAACACAGAAACAGAGTGAGTCAGAAGGGGTCTCCCGGGCCATCTAGTCTGACCCCCGGCTCCAACTGACTCCACTCATGACATGCCCACCATGTGCATGTCTAGCCTATCCTTGAACACCCTCACCAAGGGGGCCTCAACCACCTCCCATGGAAGCCCATTCCACACCCTCGGGGTCCTGAAGTTCTTCCTGGCATCTAAATTGAACCTTTGTTCCATGAGCTTTGCTTCATTGGAGCACATCCTGCAGGGGAGAACAGGTCTCTACCCACCTCTGTGAGACATCCCCTCACACACCTGTATGTTGCTAACAGATCCCCTCTGAGTCTCCTCCTCTCAAGGCTGAAGAGACCCAGTTTCCTCAACCTTGCCTCATACGGCTTTCCCTGCAAACCAGCCACCATCCTTGTGGACCTACGCTGCACTGACTCTAACCTGGCTGTATCATGTTAGATACAGGCTCAGGTTAGAGTCTCTAGGTGGTATTGTGCCACAGCAGAATACTGCAAATTCACAAGGGGAAATCACACTTTTTCATTTTAACAATTAAATGCTGCATTTTCCCTGTTCTAAAAGTAACTCTCCCAAAGTGCTGGCTGGATGCAAAAATGAAAGTGGAGGTTGGCGACATCACGTAAAGAATTCATAAACAACCATGAACGGGGAATAATCAGCACAGAATAAATGCATATGTAAGAAAGCCCAATGTCTTTTTACTTATTTCTCCTTCTGGGAGACTGTGCTCTTCCATGGAACACCCTAGAGTCTGAGTTAAATATCCCAATACATGTTCCAGCATAAATGTCACTATACACATATATTTGAGCAGTCTTTGCACTGCTGCTATTTTATTTTGCTTCATTTAAAAATATATATATTATAGTTTTAGATTTCTATATGTTACTGTGTTGCATTGCATGGTTTTTACAACTGGCCAGAGAGATTAGACTTTTAGGCAGTACAGAAAGGCAACAAAGCTTTCGTTTTTTCTTTCTTTTTTTCAATGGCACAGTGTCTGACACAGCTTCAGTGGCATGTTAACTTCATGAGCTCAAGGAAGGAGGAGCTGCTCTTGCGCTATTTTTCTCATTTTCCATTGCACACCCAAACACTAATTCCATTACAGAATTCAAAGGAGATGGGCAATTGATTAGAACAGATGGAAAGCATCTTCTTGTCTAGTCAACGTCACTCCTAAGAGAAAGCACTTTGGGAAGAAAATGTGCTACATAACTCTGTATGTCAATATGCAGGAGGCATACTTCTCTCCTTGTAACACAGAAAGGCAATTAAAAGAAAATGTTATCTGTTAGATAGTGGAGAGGCAAGAGGAAAGGTTCATTACACATCATGGACACTATCCAGAAAGCACTGGCAAGAATCATGCCAACATGTCCTCATGTCTAATACAGCCATGCCAAAGGCTCAGTTCAGCATGAAGCACTACAAAAGCTGATAAGTATTACTGGATTATAATACATGGAAGGGTCCAAACACATATGTATAATCCAGTAATGCATGCACCATAGGACAGGAGTTGACTCTTTCTCAGCTCGAGGGCTGAATGTCATGGGTTTCTCTACATGATGTATATAACTTTGTGCTTTGCTTGAGCCTTCTGTTGCTTCTGTTTTCTTTGCAGAAGTATCTTTCACAAGATCTGCCTTTCTAGATATTGTTGTATTAGACAATATGAAGTGGTGTTGTAGTATAGAGCACAATTTAAAAAATACTTTAGGCTTGTGTAGCAAATGCTAGGACAATAGCAGACTGTCGTCATTCTAAAAGCGCTGCTAAAGAGTCTGGAAAACTTAGGAGAAGCTCTGGAAGAGAAGGAACTTGTGCAAAGGCCCTGCACGTAAATGTGTCTTGTTGAAGAGTATCAGCAAAGGTCTCAGGGCATTCCAGGTGCTGAAGGCAATAGGGGTGAAGCCAAAAATACAAGCTTATTTTAGCATAAATCTCTTACAGTCTTAGCAGAGGCACTCCTGCTTTTCAGAATGGGGGAAATGTTGCACAAGTAAAGCCACCAAGCATAAATAGTTAGAGAAAAGTATTTTTCTGCTGATGGGTATCAGTGCAATAGCCAGCTTCTATTTAACTATTTCCAGAGAGTGTACACTCTCCAGTCAGTTCTATTTCTCATCAAATCACACACCTACTAGGCTGTCTTTGCACACCTGAAAGATGGTGTAGGGAAGGGAGTGGGACTGTATGGGAAACCCTACAGGGCTAACTGGGACTCCGAGTGAGCCAGATTCACCAAAAGGGGCTGCCTCCCTGCCGAAGGCAAGAATGGGTCTATAATGCTGCAAGGAAATGTCTAAAAAGCTGTTAGAAGGGGCTGCAGCTCAATGGCAGCATGCATGCTCCGCATTCAGAAGGTCCCAGGGAGCATCCCCTGGTAAGGCCAGGAAAACTATTTGAAGTCGTGGGGAGCAGCTGCCAGTCAGTGCTGGCCACATGGGCTACATAGACTGAGAATCTGACTCAGGGCAAGGCAGCTTTCTCTTAAGCTTCTGAAAATTCTCATCATAGCTATCTTTACAATGTTTTTGCCTCATATGCCTGCATATAAATGTATACATATACATATATGTCTATAAATGGTTTTGCATCCACCTTACTTGGAGAAACACCCTTCTTACAAGGACACAGTTTGGAAAAGCAGAAACTCAAGAAACTGTTACATTCAAAAGCACTGTGATTGATTACACTTTATAAATTTCTGAAACCTCCATTAATTAAGAATTCACAAACCTTCCCTGGTAAGTTTTAGCTTTACACTCCAAACCACTAAGTCCAAATACTTTATCAGGTGAAGTCATCATCAAAGAATCCTTGGCAGTTATCTGTTTCTGGTGGGTTAAATCCAGACTTATTTGCACTTTTTAGTCACTATTAACTTTCCACATGAATTTCAATGGGACTTAAGCATAACACACCTCATCTGGATGAAAGCTGCTAGTTGTGCATTTAACAAATGTTTTCCTATGCATGCTCAGAAAGCAATAACTCCTACACTTCAGAGTATTCTGGCATCAGAACCTTGGGAGATGTGGGCTATTTCATGCCTAGACATGCACAGAACTGCACCCTTGCCAATTTTTATTCTGCCATGCTGGATGGAACCAAAGTCCATCTGGTCCCGCATTCTGTTCACACACTGACCAAACAGCAGCCCACGGAAAACCCACAGGCATGACATTCCCAACTCCAGTTCCCCAGCAACTGGTGTATCAGCACAATGCCCCCGATACTGGAAGTTGCCTATAACCATCAGCACCAGTCGCCATGGACAGCTGTGAACAGCCTTTATAGAAATCCAGGTGCATGCAAATCACAAAGCAATACATCATTCCATCGTGAATCAGATGTGATGGCCATTGCTCACACATTGCTTAGGATGTGCTCACACTTCGCTAAAGGTGGGAGAGGCTGGAAGGGTACGGTCTACATTTGGGAAGAGGGAGTTGGATCCTTCCTTTGTCCATGCCCCCTTCCCTTGCTGAGATCGCCCCCCACCCTCAGTCCTTCTCCCGTGCGCTGTGCTTGAAATCATCCTGATCACACGTTGTAGGAATTTGGCAGAGCCAACATCCTGGCACACGTGGGTTCTCCTGCTACCTTAAATAGCTGATTTGCTCTTCCATTGTGCAAATTACACTGGTCGAAATAATATTTAAAACTACACATCGCCTCCTGGATTTTGCTATGATCACCCTAATCAAAAGCTACACTCTGCCAGAAATGCATCAAACTCAACCAACTTGAGTGTGTCCAGAGCAACTGACACGGCTGCTCTTTCCCCAAAACACACGCAGAGGGTGTTATAAGCCTCAAATTTAGCACTAGGAACAATCCACAGGATAAAACAATTTCCGGTCAGTAGCACTCGGGTCCTCCGGTCAGTAGCACTCGGGTCCCCTTGTATGTTTGGACCACTAAATGCATCCACAGGTAAGCTTCGTTCAGGCAGAAATGACACACTGATTTCTCTCCACCACCCCACCACCCCCAGCTCCCGGGACCTTAACGCTGAGGCTCTGTTACCTCACCTGGTCCTTGAGAAGGATGGTGGGCATTAAAGAAAAGAGCGGGGCGGGGGGATCACGGCTTATATTGATGGATGCCAACTACTCCCACACGTGCCACGCAAACCTGTGGGCATCCCCCTTTCCGTCTTGGACTTCTTCTATAGCTCAGCGAAGAACACACCCACCCACGTTCACGGAAAAATTTCGCACCGCCACAGCAAGCCACGCCAAGCTTCCCAGGAAAATTCCCTGGCACGTTCGGGAAGATCCGAGTTCCCCGATTTACTTTGGAGGCGAAAGGCAAGCCCATATTCGTCGCCAGCTCCAAACCGCATCAGGAACGGTCGTGGGAAATTGTCAGAAAGGACGCGAAAGGGGCTCAGCCACGGGAGAGGGAAGGAGGGCAGTGCTGGGGGTTTAAACCCACCGAGCAGGTGATCCGCCGGAGTCCCTGGGCTTCCCCCGCACCCCAGCCGCGGGGACCCCCCACCCCACCCCGGGTCGCCCGCATGTTTCAGGGGAGACGAGTCCACGCTCCCTCTCTGGCTGCCCCCCGCCCCGCCACCCGGCTGCCCCGTCCCCGCGCATCGCTCCAGCGTCGCTCCTGCAGCCCCTCGGACCCCCACGGGACCTGCTCCGCGATCAAAGAAGCCAATAGTGATCGATTTCCCCCCGAGGTGAGGGCGGCCCCGCCCGCCGTGCCGCGCCGCGCTCCCTCTTACCTTGCAGCTCGCGGGGGGCGGGATGCGCCGCTGCCGCTGCCGCTGCCCGGAGCGCTTCGCGGCTCGGGGGGCGCGGGGCGGCGGGGGCGGGGGCGGGGGCGGCGCGCCTGCCTGCCTGCCTGCCTGCCTGCCTGCCTGCGGGCGTGCGGGGAGCTGGCCGCGGAGAGGCAGGAGTTTGCGGAGGGTGCCGCTCCAGCTTGCTGAGGTGAGCAGCCCCGTCCCAGCTCAGTAAATTAATCACTTTGCCTTCTTCCCCACAAAGGGGGGGGGGGGCTGAGAGAGACAGGGGAGGAAAAAAAAAAGAAGAAGAAGAAGGGAGAAAATATCAAGCGCACGGAAGGGAAGAAGGGTCCCTCCGTGACTGGCATCAATATCTCCTTCGGCTGAGCTTCAAGGGAGCCATGGCAACGAGCCCCTAAACCTCCCAAATCTCTCCCAGCTACGCACACACTCTCCGCGCTGCCGCCGCCGCCGCCGCCGCCGCCGCTCAAGGGAGGAAGGAGGCAGCCGGAGCCTCCCTCCCCGCGCCGCTGGCAAAGCTGCGAACAGGCAGAGCGCGGCGAGCCGGGCGAAATCCCCGGGAAAGCGTGTGCGTGCGCGCGCGGGGGGGGAGGGGGGAGGGGGTCGGGGGCCAGCGCGGCTCCCCCCGTCAGTCTTGCGGGATCCGCTACTTGTTTGAGCTGTGGCGGTCCGGAATGCTAAAGAGGGGCGCCTGCTTCTCGCTACCTGGAAGGGGGCTTTTGGGGGGGGGGTTCAGGGGCGTTTGAGCGGGGTTTGCAGGAGAGAAGCAGAGTGCATGATGCACCGGTGCGAATTGTCCCCACCCCACTAGCCTCCCCCCGGGAAGTAAGATGCGCTTTCCAGGTCGGCGTGTAAGGAAGAGACAAGCTGCAAAGGTGGAGTGGGGGCGATTCTGCCCCCGCTGCCACGTCATCCAGGTGAGAAGCCCTTTTCCTGGCCATAAAAATTAAGTGATCATTGTCTGAAAGAAAAGAAAATGCTGCAATAGATTCTTTCTGTCTAAACACACCCACACAAACACACGCGGTGGGGGGAGCGCGCGAAAGAGAGACAGCCAGGTGTGCCTCTCCTCCTCTTGATCCGTAAAACGAAATGAGCATTCCCTTAAGAGAGACACCAAGGCGGACAGAGTCTCTCTCCCCCTTCACCCAGCCAGGTTCCCTTTCTTCCTTTGACCTTAACATAATCTTATTTTTTTCTTAATTCTAGGGGGAAAATAAAAGGGAAGGGGGAGAAGACACCCTAAACTAGATTTCCACTGCCGTGATCGGGAGATCAAGGGGAGGAAGTGTGTGCTTGTGTCTGGGGTAGAGAATTCGCTCACACCCACGCCACAAAGCAGGTGTGAAGCCCCTAGAAGATGTTCATGGGAATATTTCCTAAAGGGTGGTAAAGCGGGGGGACCAGCCACGCACCTTGCACACGCACACGCCCCACACACCGGCAAGCATCCTCGCCATGCTGAGCCACCAAGCGTTACCAAGAGCAACAAGAAGCTCTTCGGGGAGCGCGCCGTACCTTGAAAAATCAGCGGAGTTCTTCTCTTCTGCAGTAGCTGCTCGGAGAAGGGGAGGAAATGCAGGGGGGGCTCAAGAGGAGCATGGTGGGTGCCAGCCTGGCATCACATGAATGGGGAAGGCTTCCTCTGACACAGCTGCCTCAGCTCTGATACCCACCTCTCCACAGACCCCTTCCCCGCTCCCCAGTTGCCTGTCATGGGAGTGAGTGCATGCCAGCCGTGGCCACCGCCTCCTCCTCTTCCGGAGCTGCCCAAGGGCAAGGAGCTGCAGAGAGTCCAGCCCTGGCATGTTCTGTGCCTCCCACTTTCATTTCTGTGTGCTCAGGTATCTGCCACACCCTTCCAGGCTAAGGTGCTGGGAGTTCAGGAGCAGATGGAAAAACTTCTCCAGAACTCGCATGGTAATCCTAACAGAGGAAAAATTGTCTGGGGGTGTGGAGGTGGGGGGGGGGGGAGAAGAAAGGCAGAGGGAAGACAGTTTGTCCATTCTTGAAGGAATGCCCTTTCCCTGCCTCAAAAATGAAAACACCAATCTCCTAGCCTCTCCCTGCACCTTCCTTTAGAAACATGCACAATCTTCTGTGTTGCAAATAAATAGATTGCACTCTGCTGCCTTTGTCTAGGCCAGTCCTAGGACATGACACAGGGAACAGCTTTTGACTGTATTAGATGCATTATATTGCCTTCAGGTGACAAGAACCGTTCTTCCAAATGGCTTCTGGAATGCACTGACGTTATCCTGTTAAACACGCACATCCCTTTACCCCTCGACTGCATAAAAATTCAGAGAGTTTCCAAGTGATGCCCAAAGGAATATATTGAAACTGCTTGGAGCTTTTTAACTTGTCTGTTCATATTTCTACTTGCCATGCTAGTCAAGTTGCAGGTCTATCACAAGGCAATCTGGCATCCTAGACAAGATGGTATTTGCCACTGCTGCCTGTCTCCTCTACCCACCACCACTGCACATGTGGTTCTCTGGGTGGCACAGACGGGTTGGTGGCAAGCAAGGGGAAGGGACCAGAGCACAGGAGCTGTTTTGGCAGGCCATGTTGGCATCTGGTTGCTGCCTCTTCAGAAAGAAAAGATCTAAGAATGATCTCAGAAGCCCTGGTGAGTTGTCAAGTTGCAAGTATCACTAGTTCCACCATCACTCACAGGTACACAGAAAGTATCCCCGCCAAAGTTCTTGCAATGCTTACAGCACCTCTTCTTTGGGGGGCCCTATCTGTTCGCTTTTTTATTTTACAGACCTAAGAATAGCATGCTAAGATGACTATTGCTGGATGACCACAGGAATATCTTGCGCTTGGCTCCATGTGCACAGCCCTGACAGGCTCAGAATAGAGCATGCTGGTCTTTCCCCCACTGTGCATCTTCAATAGCAGGAGTGGACAATCCACCCATCCATCCATCCATTTTCTTCAAGGGCCACATGACCTTGGAGGTGCATGCTAGTAGAAGGCAAGGGCAGAAGCCCCTCACACTCTCTCTCTCTTAAGGTCATGACCATCAGCCCCATCCTACAACTGGGAATAGTAGGAGAGAAAGTGCTACAATCACCACCAGTAGCAGCACCACAGATCTCATGACAGTCTCTGTGAATGGACAGATGAAGTCTGTGCTCTGTGGACAGATGGAAAGGCCTGGTGTGTGTGTGTGTGTGTGTGTGTGTGTGTGTGTGTGAAAACTCACAAAGACCCTCACCCCTAGCAGTCAACTGACACTCACATACCTTGTTCCATCTCTTCATCCCTTCCAGCACCCCCGTCTCTGCACACACATACACACGTCATCCCCCATACATACTGTGGAATGACCACCCTTCACCAAGCTACTTATTTCCATTGCTTCAGCACTTAACCCTGTGTGCCCCCCCCCCGCCTCTTTTTAAATAGCTTGGAAGAACCATAAGTGAATTATCAAGCCAAATTATCAAGCCAATTGTCAAATCTGACTTCTGGTCAACCTGTTCGTTATGGAACGCCCAAGTGCCAGTTATCTTTGTTGACCCACCTGATCAGTCACTGGCCTCCGCCATTACACCATGGCCTTGCACACAAAGTAAACCTAACTGCAGGATCTGTCTCGCGAAGATCTCTGTGTTTGTGGTGCTTAACCAGGAACTGGTTCAGACTAGCTAGAGGACAAGGTGTGGCCAGCATCAGAGGAGACGCTCCGTGCAGTACAGAAAATGAATCCTCGACTACTTCATTAACAAAGTCATTTCTTTAATAGACACAGCATTTCTTCACACATACGTACACACATCTGATCACCAGGGAAAAGGTCGAGGAGGAGAAAAAAATCTATTTCCTGACAGTTTGCTGCTGACCAGCTGAACCGGGCCCTGTGGCAGACACACTTAGAGGGCAAGCTGCATACTCTTTGCAGGTCGCCCACCTCAGTCCTATAGGAAGGGCTGATGTCAAGGGTTCAGCGCTTGCAGGGGTCCTACTGGCATTAGCCCCCTGAAGTTGCGCTTCCACTTCAGCAGTGCAAACCTGATCGTTCATCTGCCTCTCATGCTGTCCCAGGCTATGGGTGAGGAGGAGGATCTGACAGTGTCACGCAAGCAAGTGGTGGCAATAATGGAAAAGAGGCTGAGGAGCAAGAGCCTTTGGTGGCAAAGGCAGAAGGCAGGTCAGCTCAGTGGACAAAGACCTTGCTCAAAGCCTTCCAAGACCTGAAGCCAGCATTGCCTCTAGGAGTGACTGGGAGCTCAGGTACCTTATTGCTGGATCAGACTGGTGCACAAGGGAAAGCAGGCAGGGGAAGAGTGCTTGGCCCAGACTCACTCCTGGCATCCTAAAGCATGCTTTAAAAGGTCAGGATGCCTCGAGATGGCTGAGAGAGGAACCATAGAAACATGTAAAAGAGCAAAGAAAGGGTGTCCCTTGGCTGTTGAAACCCTATTGCAGGCCAAAGTGCTGGCTATATTTTCCGTTGCCCTTCCATCCCAGCTTTTCGGGCCTAGTGCCTCCCAGCTGCCAGGATTCCTGGAGACTGCCGTGCTGACTGGGGCTGATGGAAGTAGAAGTGCAACATTTCTGAAGGACACACTTCTGAAGGCTGCTCTACCCTGAACCCTGCCTGGCTTGTGTCAAATAAACTTCTGTATACAAGGGCAATTGAAGAATGGACAAAAACTTGTATTGCAAAGTACCTTGAGCAATACATATGAGCAGAGAAAGTTTCAGCATTTAAATAGCAAAGTTTCTTCTTTCAAAATAATCTGAAACTTTGAAAATAATTTCCATCTTTGATTTGGCAGTTGCTTAATACCACTCTAATGTAAAAGCAACTCCTCATTAGACAGCTTTAAAAATTCCTTCTGGGACAAAGGCTAGGAAACAGACTGGCTGTTCTCATGTCTGTGCAAGCTTTGTGCAACTTTTATTCTCTTTTGATATATATTAATTAGATTACATGCTTGCTATTTCAAGGCATCCATATGAGCACCATCTGGAGTCTGGTATCAGGTGGAAAATTCAGCTCCCTCAGACTCTCCTTTTAAAAGCACACATACAATCAGACATAAAATGATCATGTTGCTAGCTCTCATGGAAGAACAAGAAATACAATGGTGACAATCAGAAAGTCCTGCATATTTCTTCTCATTGAGATTCCTATTCTCTGTTCCACTGCCTTTAACACTTATGCCAACCTGTTCTCCTTTACCTTTCCTTGCTTTTTAGCCCTGTCTGAAAGATTCTGAACAAAACCAAGCAATAAGCAGGCATACCTAAAGCAATGGAACATACACTTTCGGATGTATCGATATACCAATGAAGGCAAAGGCTTCTTGATGTCTGGGGACTCCATCCTAAGTCAATTTCATTAACGCCAAATTTAGATGAATTTCTGCTTGGTTCCCTTTTCTTCCGTTTTCATACATAGCAAAATGTAGGTATTTATTTATTTGTGTAGGTATGGTAGATTTATTTAGGTATGGTAGATTGCTGCTAATCAAACTGCTCTGTGGAACATTCTCCAAAGCCTCTTCAGCCCATAGTCTCTCCCCCGCAACATCTTCCTTCACTTCCATTACCCACCTTTAAAGCTGTGTTGCAGAACTGGAAGTTAATTAAGCTTTGTGTAAAAGAGAACCAACTAGCAATCCATTGCACAGACTCCAAGTTCCAGTATGAAAAAAGTTACAACGGCCTGGTTAAGGAACTATGGAGACCTACTCTCAGTTTCAGCTAACAGGTATTGGTTGAATGCATATAAGCACAGATGCCTGCTCCATCCCCACTGAAGAGCCGGGAAGATTGTGCCAAGGTGCGATAGGTGAGATGGAGGAGTGATATTGCCAGATCTGGCCTTTTCATGTTTTCTCCTCACCATCTTTTTCTAAACTGAAAGGTCCCAAATCTTGCCTCCTTGGAAAAATTATCCAATCCCTTCATCATTTTGGTTTTGCATTCTGTATCTTCTCTGCTCTGTGCTAATCCTCTTGACATGGAACAATAGGAACAATTTAGGTGGCAATTATGCTAAGACTTTTGCTTTTTAAAAAACCTTACCCATTATGGCTTAGCTGTTTCAGACCAGCTGTTTCTTACCAGTTCAGGCACAGTTTCCATTTGTTATCCATGGAAGTTGACCTCCTATTTCCCTGTCCCCCTTTCGGTATTTTAGATTTTGCCCCTGCTAAACGTATTTAGTATTTGCTAGAAGCATTCATTGACTATCTGTTTTTAATTTTTTATCTGAAAGTCATGAAATGAAATCAAGAAAGGGGGAAACATGGCTGAATAGCAGGAAGTGGGAACTTAACGAATGGCAAGCTCTTTACAACCTTGGAACAGATCCCCAAGGGAAGCTGTAGGAAGTCCATTATCTAAGCTAATTAAAATGAGACCGGACACTTCACTAGGAAAAATATCCATTAGGGAACCATTCTACATTGTCAAGGAATGAACTGATTAGCTGAAAACCAGTGAAGGGAAAAGAAATGTAGAAATCAATCTGCAGATAGAGCACAGTCCAGAGTTCCCATAAATGAGATGGGATAGCTCGAGACAACTCACATGTTATTTTTTTTAGAATGGCATATCTCAGCCTTGTGAGGTTGGAAATTACTGCTACTATAATTACTGCTTCAAAACCAAGAACAAGTTCCAGGACTGGTTCAGTTCATTTAGGACCAGGATTTACCCTGTTCACACTTCCAGAACTGGATGTGAGTACAATCTTCAGTCAAACCTCATACATTCCCAAGTTGGCAACTTTGTTTGTATGGGGGAGTAGGGAAAGGCATTAAAATGCATACATTAGAAAAATACATATGAAAATTCATGCTTTTAAAGAAGTGCAAACAAGCACACTTTAATCAGTGGGAGAAGATTGGATGCACTCCCAAATATGCACTCAAGTACTTTGAGAGCTTCATGCAAAACAGTGAGAAAAAAGTCTAGTCTGATTAGAAATGGGCATGAATTGAGTGAGCTTGAAACTGGTAGTTAGAGAATCTCGACAAGTTCATCTCCTGCTGATTTCTACATCCCTTTCCTAGTATTGTTTCCCTTTATGTGCCACCTTCCCTTCCACCTGTCTCTGCTCATGTGCTTCCTTGTGTTGTCTTCAAGGCTTACATGACCACCGTTCCTTTGTTTAATTCAGGCTCACTACAGGGTCCTCGAGGTGGATGGGGAAATCACTTAACATTCAGTAGGAATATGCAGCCCCCTCCTCACCCCATTACCAAGAACTAGCAAAATAGCCTGACAAGGCTCAATCACATCAAAAATGTGGCCAGGAGGGTAGCAAAGTAGTGTCAGGCACCCATGCACACAGGGCTCCCTGCAGGACCAGCATCCTGAATGCATGACTCATCAGTCCAGTGGGAGAGCTGGATCTTGGCAGGATAAGAGGGATTTGCTATTATTGTCTTCCTTCAATTACCCGGAATCACAAAGGGAGTTCTATCCAAAACAACACCTGAGCCTAGAAGGGAAGGTGTGCTGTATCATAGCCACCCACAGACAGGAGCTGACAAATAGGAGAAATAAGAACTTCTGGATCGAACCCATGAGAGGAGCATCGATCATGAAGGCTTAACTTTTGCCTTTGATAGACTTCCTGAAAGCTTGATTCTTTTCTTGCCCTTAGGAAATCCTTTTCTAGCAGGTCCCCCAACTCTCAGGTCCTGATCTACTGAGCTAAAAAATAAAATAAAATTGGGCAATCTTTTTCATTCCTGCCTTTGTACACGTTTTGAGTTCTGTGATCTTGCTTCCCCCTGCAGATTTCTCAGACCTTTTCCTTTCTCTGTTCCCAACCCTCGTCTAATATAGGGAACAATAATAGCCTAAAAGAAACCTTCACTGCCTTTGAGCTATAAAGCAGCCATATTGAATTAGGCAAGCACTATTAGGCTTTATTATTACTGAGGTAAAGAATTTAAAAAACAAATTCAGAAAAGTAACAGATAGAGCATATTGAAATACAAGGGAAGTATCTTTTTCACCTCAGGCAAAATCGTTCAGGTGAGTTAAGTTGTGGGTAGGAAGAGGTGAATAAAATGCACACCGGTTTTGACAAGGGAATATAACACATATTATTAAAAATGTGCTAACAGCAGAAAAATTCCACAAGCCAATGAGGCAAAAGGTGCCAGAAGTACTACCTGAAAATGATTAAGTTGAATGCATGAACTTATATTAATGCAATGTTATGCCTGACATTTTAATTATGCAAATGTCAGGCATTTCTATGCTTTCAGAATTTTTCCCCCTAATGGGCCCACAATTTTTGTCTTCGGAAAATATTGAGTTTAGCTGCCCACACGAAGTATGTAGGAAATTTAGGGAGGTGACCTTCTGTCATCTAATGATGGGTCTTTACGAGGATGGTGCTTATCCTGCAGACACTATCTAATACCATCAATAGCTTCTATTGACTCTCAGCATTGTGCACCACATACAATTAATCTACAGGTTTGCTAATATAAGGACAATTGCACTAGTTTTGCATCTACTCTCTGGTTTTTAAAAGGTCCATGCAGTCTATTTCATAAGTCTAGTGGATATAAATTACTGGTACCTTCCATATTTTCAAAGAGAGAAGATTTATCCTGTGAAATCTGTCTGTGCCATCTTAAGACTGTTTGGAGCTTCTCTGCATGTCCCCAACTTCCTTCCATCCTTCCTTCACCTTTTTCTTGTTCCATCGAACATTTAGACCAATAAGTGTTATCTTGAAAGTTTGTTCACTGCTTTGTGACTATTCTGGCCTCTATATAAGCTAGGCTGAATGCTTATGCAGGCAGCTAAACTCTTACACAATCCATATCCATCAAATGCAGGGATCCCTTTTTTTTAATTTTGATGAGTGGGCACATTTGAGAATTTAACATTTTGTGGACACCACCAGAAATAATCTAATCTATGCATTTTTCCTACTCATCATGTCTGTGGACCTTAGGCTGTTTTTTAATTGAGGGAGGGGGGAATTTGTTTCATGTCTGTCGGGCACCACAATGTCTGGTTCGTAAGGGATTGTCTAATTGAGCTAATTGCTGATGGTGTAATGCTGCCAATCCTTTTAAACATGTGTTTTAGCAGGATTCAGAAGCTGCCTCTTTTTGTGTGGCCATTATTGCATAGATAAGTTTTGTAATGAAATGGTCTTGAATATTCACTCATGTACATGCACTTTTAAATTGTTTACCTCCTTCAATGAGATTAACAAAAGGTTGGCATAAATTAACAAAAGGGCTTCCATGGGAGGTGCTTGAGGCCCCCTTGGTGAGGGTGTTCAAGGACAGGCTGGACATGCACATGGTGGACATGTCACAAGTGGAGCCGGCTGGAGCCAGGGTCAGACTAGATGGCCCGGGAGACCCCTTCTGACTCGCTCAGTTTCTATGTTTCTAAATGGGATTACTCATGCCTTTTTGACAACAAATTTGGAGGGATCAAATTTACCTTCTATAATAGAAACATAGAAGCAGAGTGAGTCAGAAGGGGCCTTCCGGGCCAGCTAGTCTGACCCCCGGCACCAGCCGGCTCCGCTCACGACATGCCCATCATGTGCAAGTCCGGCCTATCTTTGAACACCCACACCGATGAGGCCTCAACAATCTCTCGTGGAAGCCCATTCCACACCCTCGGGGTCCTAACTGTCAGGAAATGCTTCCAGGCATCCAAATGGAACCTTCATTCCCTGAGCTTTGCTCCGTGGGAGCGTGTCCTGCCCTGCAGGGGAGAACAGGTCTCTACCCACCTCTGTGTGACATCCCCTCACATATCCCCTCTGAGTCTCCTCTTCTCTAGGCTGAAGAGACCCAGTTCCCTCAGTCTTGCCTCATACCCCATCCCCTGCAAACCAGCCACCAACCTTGTGGCCCTACGCTGCACTGACTCTAACCTAGCCATATCCTTTTTGTAATGAGGGGCCCAAAACTGAGCACAATACTCCAGTTGTGGGTGCACTAAAGTCGTACAGAGTGGTAGTAATACCTCTTTTGATCTGGAAGCCACACTTCTGGCTATGCAACCAAGGGTGGCATTTGCCCTCTTGATAAAGCAATGGTTTGAGGATTCTACAAGTCTCCCAGTATTTGAAAAGGTGAGATAGAGTTGTCACCTTCAAATGAATGCCTATTTGAATAGTTTGCATAATTGCTAGAAAGTTGTATACATTTTATACATAATCATTAGTACGAATATATAGAAATCCATGTATGTATGTATATTTTACAAAAGCAAGACATAACCAGGTGGAAAAAAATATATATTGGGTGCCTGCGGGGATCTCTGATCAAAATATTTAAACGCAGGCAGTAGGCAATCAGGAGTGTCACTTGATATCCCTTGTCATACCTAGAAGGCATGTCACTTATGACCTAGAGTAAGTTCACAGGGACCAATCTGGATCTTTAAACACCTCTGTTCCAACATGAGGATCCAGAACTGAATCAATCCTGCTGAGTCTGTCTACTCTGGAGTAAAGATAAAGGCCACATAGATGCTAGATATGGCCCTCAGAATGCCGTCAGCAGTGGAAGAGAAGAAAGCAATACTTTGATGACCTGGGTGGTGGAGGGGGGTCACCCATTTGTCCAGACAAGAGCCTTAGGGGTGCAGTATAGAAGTCTACAGGGTGAGGTGGGACTCAACAAAGGTGACCTCTCTCCTTTGGGACCAGGGTTTCCACAGTAAATCAGAAACCTCCTATGAATAGAGAGAATCGGTGGGAGACTTCAGTGAATAGTCAGTATAGCCTACTTCATTATTGCGACATTGTAAGACTCTTTCTATGCATGCATGCGGATCAAGATTTGATCTGATTTCTGATAAAGCAGAGTGGAATTTTCTCAACCAATGTTTTTCTGGAAAATATTCTCAGCACTTTCTCCTTTTCATCCACCACCCCAACTCTTAAAAAGCCGGTCGGTTCATAGCATTTTTTCTGGAGCTTTTCCATCTTTTTGGGAGGTGCAGTCTTCACTCCAGTTCCCAAATAATCTACCAACAGATCACAGCCCTTCCAGCCGCTTTTCCTGCATGTGCACACAACACGCAGCCCCCATGCTGGAAAATTATTCCAACCTTGCAGCTGGGGATCCGTGCCCAGATCCGCTTTCCTAAGTCAGCCCAGGAAGAGCCGTGCCGGCCACTTCTCCAAAGCAGCAAAAAGGTCCTCCGAGAAAGGGTTTGGTGAGTGTCCCATGGGTCAGGAGGGGAGGAGTCTCGCACTGTTAAGGGGGAAAGCATTTGGTGGCTCCTCAGCCAACTCTTCTCTGCCTCTGAGGCAGCATCTGTTTTGAAGAATGGAAGCAGCACAGAGGTAGCAGGTATCTATAGCTGCTTCCTGCCTTCATGGGATGCTCATCATCAGCAGAGTTTGCAGAGGTGTGGGCATCCCCACAGGATTGTTCCCTATGTGTTCCTCATTTGGTCTGAATCCTCTTTGCCACTCCCAAATCTTTCTTTTCTCCTTTGTGGTATCAACAATTAACTATTCTTGAATAAGTTTCCCATCTGATCCTACACTTCCTTTTGAGATACTGGTATTTCTTATGAAAGTTTGACAACAACCAAAATGCATAATTTATTTTTAAAAAATAAGGAATTATTTTAATAAATTCTCTATGGGCACAGGATTCATCAATTTTGGCTTCTGTCTATCCAGTACTGTGCCCATCAGCATCACTCTAAACATGAGCAGTGCTGTTATTAAAAGGCTTTCAGGGAGATTGTCCAGGAAAGGAGAAGCCAGATGTTTGGGCACTGCTGTAATATCTGTCTTTTCCTCGTGTGCCGTTCTTTTTCTCTCATATTAAGAATTATTTCAGGGTAAAATTTGTTCATTTTCATCATCCACCAAAGCCAGAGGAATGATGGTATGCATCTATTTAAAAAACATTAGAGGGAAATGGTAGCTTCCCTTATAAAGCCTGCAAACAATCCCTTATCATTTTAATAAGAAACTATTTTGCATTACAATGGTTAGAAAAACATTTCTTCAATTAAAATATTCTTGCTTTCCCCTGCCCATATTTTGAATTCTCATCATGAAAGGGAATATTCGTCCAAACTCCTCTGCTGAACATAGTTAACTGTTCTCATAGTTGGCAATTTAATTAGAGGCAAGTATTCACAGCCACATCAACCAATGCAGCTGGAGAAAGATAGGACTTTCAATATAAGGAACACAAAATAATTGTCTTGCCAGATGAGCTCAAAGGTCTACCTGTCTCTGACAGTGGCAGCCTGATGCCCTGCTGAAGCTCACAGGCTCCCATCGGAAAGTTCAGCAGTAGCGGGTTGAAAGTGCCATGACACCGAAGATGAAGGCGGCATCCTTGACGCTCATAATTCTGAGATTGACTGTCCTTTAAAAAAAGAGACCCATGTCTTTTAAAAGCCACCTGAAATTACCATACCAGGACCATGTCTTCTGCAATGAAATTCGCTGCATCTGTCTTGACAAGGAACCCCTTGAATTGTGCATCCAGGTAGAGTTGCTGTTGTTGCCCTCATTGGAGGGTAGAATCTGCCTGGGCCTTGCTGGGAAGGTTTCCTTCTGTCTAAGCTTGCCTAGAATTGCTCCTTAAGAGATTTTTAACCCACCTTTCAGTGTACAGTGCGCTCCCAAGGAGGCTCAAGATACTATAAAAACATGAACATGCAATTACTATTAAACACACACACATGACACTAGCAGCAGCTAATGATTTTAAAGTAGCAAATGCAGATTGGAAAAATGAATCTTCAGGGGGTTTAATTCATTTTTAAAGCAGGGATGAAGCCATATGTACTTCCCTGGCAATGGAGTTTAAAAGTTGTCAGCCAGCCATGAGGAAACCCCATCCCTAATAGGCACTAGCCTAGCAGCTCTCGCTGGTACCCAGAAAAGGTCCTCTGACACGAATCTTAATGCTTGGGTCACACAGGCATGGGCAGTCCTTCAGATAACATAGTCCCGAGCCATATAGGAATTTGAAGCCCAGAAGTAGCCCCTTAAGCCCAGAAATCAAAAGTCATCCAGTGTCAAACAATACAGAACAAAAGTGATATGATCTGACTGTTTCATCCCCACAAGTATTCCAGCTGCTGTATTCTGTACCAGTTGCCCTTTCCAAATCAGCTACAAGGACAATTCCATATGCAGCACATTGTGGTTATCAAACCTGGACATACCCAGGCCTGTCCTGGTTTCTCTAGGAAGAGCCCCCACTGCTGAATCAGTCTAAGACGATAACACATTCTTGGAAGCTGATGCCACTGCCATCCCTACTGAAAGCACTGAGTCCAGGAGCACTCCCAGATGCCATGCTTGGCCCTTTGGGAGGAGCATGAGCCCCATTCAGTGTCAGATCTAGCCTTCCATCCAGTTCTACGCTATCTCCACCTTATCTGGCTCAACTTCAACTTCTTAGCTCTCATCCACTCAATATCGCTGTCAGACACCTGCTCAGGTTTTCAACCTCTTCCTTGATTCAATGTGGGAATAGAAAGGTAGGGCTTAGTGTCACCAGCATAGCGACAACACCTCAGCTCAAACTTCTAGGCGGTTTTTCCCCAGCAGTTTATTGTAGAAAAGATCTGTCTTCCCAAGGAGTGGAGCCAGTGCAGAATCGGGTCATTAAGTCCCATCTCAGAGAGGCAGTTGATCAGGACTGCACAGGAAACGGCACCAAATGCCACTGGGAGGTCTGGAAGAACCAACAGGGCCACACTATTCCTCCTGCACAAGCCGCTCATAAGGGTGTCCAGAGCAGTTCCACTCGCAAGCACAAGTCAGAAACCAGATTGGTACTCAGCGAATAGTGTCATCCAAAACTGCCTCAGATTGACAGGAGACCTCCCACTCGAAAGCATTTCTCATAAATTGTGGATTTGAAACTGGACCACCTTCTGCACAGCCATGGGATCTAGACCTGGCTTCTACAACGGTAGTTTTACGACTGTCCTGCAGGACTTCCAGAACTATGCTGTTCCTTCCGATATTGGCAAACTGCTGAAACAGCTGAGGCTGAATACTTGCACTTCATATCCTTGCCCATCCTGGCTAGTGAAGTCTGTCAGAGATGAGTTCATAATATGACTAGGTTTATACTAGGGTTTTTAAAAAAAAACAAAAAAACACTCTCGGTAGTAGCTGTTTATTAGAGTCTAATAAACAGCAGTTAATCTGTCCATAACCATTTCTTCGTGGAAGACTTGATTGCAGAGCCTTGACACAGTGTATGGGATTGTGGTGAAAGGTATGCAAACTGTATCAATTCATTTTGTTGAGAACAGTGAGTGGAAAGTAGTATGCATTCTCAAAAGAAAATCTGATGTATATCCAGTGAATACTGAAGCCTTCAGCCTGGAATTTCATTCCATATATTACAGATTAGCTGTTATGGGACCAATGAGAAGTGGTGCAGCCAACTGGTGTCAAAGGACAACTGTTTGGGGAAAAGATTCAATCCTGCCTGTTCTTTGGACACCTCTTTCACTCTAAGTGCAATGCTAAATTTCTGAGGCAATAGCATGAAAGCCGCCACACTGCAGCAGAACTAGACAATATGAAAGATGCAGAATTCCATGGAAAGAATCAGCAATGCATCTCCTCCACATTTTTCTTCGGCTAATGTGCAGTAACAACAACTGTGTCCTCTAATGTGACCAATGCTGAATGTTTCCACTTTGTCCCACTGATGAAGACCAGAGACTTGTAGCATGCTTTATGCCCCTACTCTTTACCAAGGGAATCCAGAAGAAGAATCATGGGATTGCTTCTTATACGTCTCGTATAATTCAGTTCTACTATAGAAACAAGATGCTGTACTTCAGGAGTAATGTGTTCATATAGAAGGGTGGTTGTAGGTGATGTGGCTTACATTTCTCCTCAATTCCACAGCTATCCATGGCCCCATGAAACAGAACATCCTGCTGGGTCAGAGCTCCAAGCAATTTTCCCATTTATGTATGGGGTGGCTGTTCATGTGATTCAAGCCTGGCTTTTAAAGTCTACCCATGAGCAGCTGATTTTTGGCTAGCATAAGAAGACATAGAAGCACAGATATCATAACCAGCATTCCCAACACCTATAATCTGTAAATTACCTAGCAGAGCTAAAGGGGAAGGGAAGCAAAGCTGCATTTATTTGATTAATGATGTTTTATTTTAAAATGATTGTTAAATGAAAGAGGGGGGGGGGCGGAGAATTTACTTTCAGCACTGGACACAAAGCCCAATTTAGAGAACTTCCAGTTCTAGTACTGAACATTTCAAAAGGGAAATACTGGGGTATGTTCTTAATATGGCTGGAAAGTACTCGTATATGGGGACACAGGAAAAAGACAGTGGTAGCTCTTAGAAATCAGTCTCAGGAGGTCAGGGAGTCAAATACTCTGGGATTCTTTCAAATATACATTTTAAAGGCTGAATAATTTTACGACTACATATAACATTTGTAGCCATGCAAGCCAAGATAATAACATGGTTAATCAAATCTCATGCTTCAGGGCATAAATTGATTGCCTGAGGGGTCATGACAGATTTTTATTTCCCACCAAGTACATGACTGCACAATTGACTCAGTGTCTTGCAATTGTCTTTTGGTGCTATATATAAGTCAGTGGTTCCAATCTGGAATGGCACAAACTCTGCTCTGCTCTCAACATGAGGAAATGGCCAGGCCAAGCCTCAAGCAATCTATTTGCAGGAGGTCAGAGGGCCGGCCTATAAAATGCCTGCCTGATAACTAGCTTGCATTACTGAAAACAAAAATCAAAATTTGCTCATTTCATTTATAAGTTGACACCTATCACTGCACTGGCCCTCTGATGTCCTAGAAAGGACATTTTGTAATGCAAGTCAGCATGACATGTATCTGAATTTACAATTATTTGCTGACAAGGATGCATAAAGGGGATGCTGATCTGCCTTCGATATTTCCTAACAAGCTGCTCCCTGTTTTCGAGGAACCTCAAGGGGTAGTCTTGGCAGTGGCGGTTGGGAGAGCAATTAGCTAGACAAAACCTCTGCTGATGGTGGTGCTGTAAGGGGGGTGGGGAAACCCAGTACTTCCCCTTTGGTGCTGGGAGGTAGCAATGGAGGTAAGAGGTGTCCCAAATAGCATGGGAAGGGTGGGGAATCTTCAGTGCTGCTTTCTTCCAGGTTTGTTTCCTTTGGTTTCGAAAGTCTGCTTTCTAAAGATTGCATGACAACCCATAAGCATTTTGTGCAGATTTCCCTCAACGCATGCATTTCACCTGACGTGTGTGTGACCTGAAGACGGCAGTCTTGAACAGCAGTCCTGGACTCTCTCCGCAAGAGTGCCAATGTTGGCTTTACCACCTGGCCAGCCCTCTCCGCCCAGCTTAGCATCGCCACCTGGTCATCCCATCAGCCTCTTCCTCCAGGCTGATGTTGGGGCTGGGTGGATTGAGGGGCTGCTGAGAGTAGCTGCAGGGATCCCACCTCTGCAGAGAGGACAAGTCACCATTAGTCTAAACGTCAGAGACCACAACAAGGGGACTGATTCAAGATCTCCCACCTTCAGCTCACTATCCCCCCGAACCCACAGAAAAAACAGAACAAATCTAGCGAATGCCCTGCTACGTGAACATGTTGGGACAGCCCCATAGTCATCATGGATTCCATGAAATCCTGAGCTGCCCCAAGTAGTACACCTTCAGCATGGGTGTTGATACTCCCCAGGACCAACAGGCTGCAGGACCTCAAATCTAGACAACCATGGAGCTGTCCCAGCATGTTTTGGCTTGCCGTATGTGGGAGAGTGCACTCGGATCCATGCTTTTCAGCTGGGCAGGGGACAGTGATGTGAAGCTAGGAGACCTTGAATTGGTCCTCCTGTCATGGTCAGATCACTGCCTGTTGAAATTTAGACTAATGATAACATTTCCCTTCTGCAGGGAGAGGGACCCATTCAGATGTTTTGCCCCTGGAGGCTGATAGATCTGGATGGTTCTCCAAGGGTTCTGGGAGATTTTCCCACTGATATGGATGGTGATCCTGAGAAATCCCTGTCTGACCTCTGGAATACAGAAATGATCTGGGCAGTTGACATGATTGCTCCTGAGCATCCTCTGCATGGCAATCCCAGAGCTGAGTGATGAAACAATTCAGGAGGCAGCTTGAATACAGGTGGTGAAAAACTCCTAATGAATGCAATCAAGTCTTGGTTTGTGCTTACAGTTTAATATATTGAACATATATTTCCCCCCATTATGGAACACTTGGTGCTAACCTTACTAATTTCAGTGGTGGCCCCCAGTGAAGTCCATCTGGCACCATCTACTGCAGCATATTCAAGTAGCTTCTTGGGCAGGCTAGCGGCTAAAAGGTCTGAATATTTCTTTTTCTTTTTCTCCTTCTTTTTAAAGTTACCTCTTTAATACATGTTCTACCTATATACCTGTTTAACATGTGGTTTTACATTTTTTATTCTAAACTTTTAATGATGTTTTAATATGTTTTTATACAATGCATCTTTTATTGCACTTTTTTCATGTGCTTTGTGACCTGCCCAGAAAGCTTTGGCTGTTGAGCACTATAGAAATAAAATGAATAAAATCTGCAGAAAACTTTCCTAAAATAACACATCTTTGAATGTTATTTCCCGAATATTCACATCTTGCACTCTTTTTAATTATTTTTTTATTAGAGAACTCAGTGACAAAATTTGGAGAAGTGAACACTTTGAAGGATGACTGAGCTTGGAGTCACTTAGTGGTCTGAAAGTGCAAAATTCAGTAAGGCTAAATGAAAATGCAAACTGACTGAACTCTGCTGAGCAGAGACTCCAATAGGAATGCGGCTCCCTGGCCTCCTCCTAGTAACTTCTACTTGCAGGTTGCAGTTTCTACTTTCACTGCTGCTTCCCAGCACCAAGGAGTAAGATTTCTCATCCACCCCCCTCACCTGCCTATCTTAACACAGCTGATGTTTCACCCAGCAAACCTTCTCACCACCCACTTCTGTGCCTCAGGATAGGCTAAGGAGCTTTGACTGTGGGAAAAAAGACGCTAACAAAGCCACTGCATGTACAGAAGTGTGTGTCTTAACATGCCTTGTCCATGATTGTGATGCGTTATGGTTACCATGACTGCAATGATCTTAATGTTATGATTTTGTATGCATGTAGCAGGCCCAGGCACACACACTGACAGACACACACACACACACACACACACACATATCTTGCTTTTTCCTATTGCTGTGTGAAAAACTCATCGTGATGAAAGCATCGCAAGCTGTCTTACACCAAATCAGACCCTTGGGTGGATCTAGCTTGCCAGCTGGCAGTGACTCTCTAGGGTCTCGGGCAGGAATCTTACCTGAGATGCTGGGTCTTGAACCTGCGATCATTTACATGCAAACCATGTGCTCTGCCATTGATCTCTGGCCCGCCGATAAATGGCAACAAGGGAAAAGTTTCCTCAAGCATTTAGTAGAGAAAGGAAATGACTGTGACTCTACATAAAGATGTACCAATGGCAAGTGCAGCATTTATTTTTTTTAAAGAAGAGGAAGGGCAGTCTTTGGTTACCTTGTTCTTTTCAACTACAAATATAATTATCAGAATCAAGTGTGATATTTTAATTAAGCAGATGAGGTTTTTCCAGTCCGTTGACTCTCAGCAAATAGCACATTTTCCATAAAAACTTGTTGATGAGACTAAAAATGTTTGAGCTTGCACATCAGTAGGTTCTGCCTGGAAAGTGGAGGAGCGAGGCCTAAAGAGACTTTTCGAGTCAGTGGTTGTGCATGTGCAGGGGCCATTTCACTAAGCGGCAGTGGAATTTTCCTAAAAGAACCCTTCAATGCAAAATCACATGGTACAGTAACTTCACAGCATGGGCTCCAAGTGCAACCATGACTGGCTTAAAAGAGGAGACTTGTAGCCTCCATGAAGTTGGTCTGTCCATCTAAGCTCCTTTCCCCTTTCGAAGCATGCCTTGATTGGCACCTGCATGCTTTTAGCCTTGCAACAACCCAAGAGGTTCAAAGAAAGAATTCGGAAATCTGCTAGCCAGAGCACCGTGTCTCCATTCATGTGTCTCCGCAGAGATCAAAGTCACTTTTGCAGATCCAATGCATCTGGAGAGAAGTATGCTTGACAATAAAATGCACTGGAAAGTGAATTTACTGGAAAGTAAAAAGGCAGCCTGCCAGTAGGGCCTGCTATTGCAGATGACTGCATGTCCTCACAGAAAATAGCCTTCTGTTGCTCTACGTTTTCATCCTGCATAAAATTAGAACCTTCATGATGTAGTACTTCAGATGTACTATAACAATGTTTCCTACATTTTTAAGTTTGGGATATCTGCATTTGAAACAGAACAGTACTGATCTTTCGGAATTCAAACATGGAGTGTCACTGAGTTCACAAAGAAGAAAATTCATAATGTAGTTATTTATTTTTTAAAAGTGTATTGGATGCTGATGATCACAATCTACGTAGTTCTTTGTGTTGTTCTCTGACTGCAGCCCATCATAGGAGTAGCAATGAATATGTTTTTCTAAAAATAGATTCTCAACCGATGCCAGTGTGGAGAGTTTGTTTTGTAACTGTGAACATTTAAGTGTAAATATTACAGAGATGGCATCTACATTACTGATACACCTGGAAAGATCATTGTTTTCTCCTAACATGCCAGGAAGTTGTTTCCTGAAAAATTAATTATTGCCAAATCCCACCTCCCCAACAAATACACAGAGCCAAATACATATGATGAGTGCAAGACCTCCTCCTGCCCAAGCTGCTCAACATACATACATATGTACATACATCCTCAGTTTCATATTGAAAAAGTATATAATATTCTAAAAAAATAATGCACTTTTTCAGAATGGTAATACGGAATCTGCATTAGATAATCTAAGTTAGGACTGTATGAGGTTTATTTCCTTTACAAGCACTAATTTCATCTTGCAGAGAACTAAAATAATCAACCATTCCTTTTCTAGACTGAGTGAAGATAATCAAGCACTGGTTGTGAAATTAGATCACAATCAGATATTATATATGTAAGTATATTTTAAACACAATAAAACTACGGGTATGATAAAAAAATACACGGAAGGAGAAATGCTGAGGAAAACCAGCATGCATCTTTTAATTGAAAGTATTTTTATGCTGCTCCTCAGCCATAAAGTCTCTTGGAGTGCCTTATGTATAAAATCCATGACAGTCCAAAACAATCTAAAAAGACCCAGCACAACACTCAAGCAGAAAGGAGTGGAGAGGGAAGAAGGGTGCAATTAAGTCTTTCAGCAAGGCTTCCACCAAGTCTTTCTTCTCCTTCAGATAAGAGTTGAGTTTTCAGCATGGCTGGTGGGATGGCCTTGTTTCTTCCTCCCTTACTTGCTTCTACACAATATGTTGGCCTGAATCCAGATCCACTGTACCACCTGCAGATGGATACCACTTGTGGAACAGAATTTCCACAAATTTGCATCCTCACCAAACCCTGCAGCCTTGGTGTGTTCTCCACAGCTGTTCCAGAAGGTTGGAGGACCCACCAGAAATCAATCCCTTGATGGGCATGCAGGAAGGGTGTGGTAGCAGAGTGGGAGGAGTGGAAATCTGATTCCACAAGCAACATCCTTCCACTGGAAGAATGATTACTCTAGAAGAAACTATATGTGTATGGGCAGCCATTTTTAGTTTGTCACACTTTTTAGAACTCTATATCAAGGAAAGGTTTTTAGGTGGAGGCTGCACTCCCTAGTAGCCTTCCCCCATTTGCCGCAGTTCTCAAATAGCAATCCACCTGCACTTTTAAGGTTTCAGTCCTTTAAGGTTATGCCTATATAGAGGTTAATTCCACTGAAAATAGTGGGACTTTGCAGCTTGGAAGAATCAACCAAACTTTCCTTCATGGTTTAGAGGCTACTATAAAATGCCATTATCATAAGTCTGTAAGCAGAGACCTGCTGAACTAAGGGGCTTCCAGCGTGGCCAACCAACTGCCTGCAGGATGTCTGTAATGCCTTCCTTGCAATCATCCTCCCAGTTTTGTTCCCCAGGAACTGGTGCTCTGTGCCTCTGAGGATCTTTGATACACTTATCCTTCCTGTATTTAAGTAATCCCTGAAGATATTAAAGTCTGCGGCTATCCCTGTGGTAGCAGATTCTATAGGCTAAGCGTGTGCCTACAAAGAAGTGCTTCCATTTGTCTGTGCTGAAGCTCCAACCCATCAGCTTCAGGATTTGTGGGGTGACCCTCATTCTAATACTGTGAAAGAGACAGTCCATCCAGCATGTGTCGTTTCACAGATATGTCATGCCACCACCCTTTCCCGGGCTCATTGTGAGAAGACGACTATTTTCAGAACAGTAAGGGGTGAAAGAGCTTGGCATTTATGAAAACTGAAGGTAGCACAGCCTCCAAACATTATGTGTTTCCACAGGCTCAGGCTTAACTGGATTTGCCCCGCAGTTCTTCATGGTACTGGAAAAGTTGCCTCCAATTTGCACATGCAGAAAGAATATCAGATGTGGGTACCCGGGCAGCTGGCTTCGTTCATTTTCCAGACACAGCTGCTTTTTCTCTCGGCAAAGGTGTTCTCAGAATCCTCTCTCGCACTGAGTCATGCCTCATGACACAGGCAGAGATCGATCTCAATAATTCATACTACGATAAGGGAGGGTTTCACTCTGGAGATTTACCGCCCAACTGCATCATGGCTAGGCAATGCCTCAGCAATTAGAAACACAACTAGATGAGCTCATTCCTATCCTTACCTGGATGACCCGAGTGGAACTGTGGACCAAAGCCTTCAGCAGGCATGCAAATTAAAGACTAAACAGTGCTTTATTAAACATGTTTTGGGCAAATACTCTGCACAATATTAGTTGATTTGGGAGGCGAGGACCAAGCTGCAGTCATAGGCCATGACCTTCAAGCCTGTGCCCTCAACGTTGATGAAAGGAGAGTCAAAGCTGGGGAAAGCTTCTCTCTGAGAGACCCTTGGGTTGTTGTGACAAGAATGCCAGCCCCATTTTCTCCACTTTCAGCTCCTTCAAGGAAGAGGCCATTCAAGTATGGTAAGTTGAGTTCCCTGCTTGTGGAGGAGCTAAAGTTTGTGGAGGCCCCAGTCCAGCAGAGGAGGGAGAAACAGGAGTGGCTAGCTGAGCCAATGGGTGCTCTAATGGCCTAAGGAGTAGGCCTAAGGAGTAGGCCTAAGGGAATGGGCTTTCTCACCTTAGCCCAGCAAACGCTCCCGACATCAGGCTTCCCAACACAACGGTAGCACTGGGATTGATGCCGTCCCCACATCCTACCGCAGGCAGCAATGTCTGCCGGTGGCCAGGAAGTTATTTTCTCCATACACAAATTGTCCAAGGAAGTCAGGTGGTTTTTTGCCCTGATCATTGCAAGATTTTTTTCCACAGGACCATCAGAAAATTATCTGTGGGTGCTTCATTTTATGTCACGACTAATAAATAGGGATTGGGCTGGATCCATTGGGGCAAACTGAGATTGCACCCTCCCACACACAAACTCCCCAGAGTAGAGATCCTTGCAAGGGGTCTCACAGATGTGGCATGAGGTGCATCTCAGTGTGGGGGCCAAAAGCTGGACACATCTGGGGTTGCATGATGGGCTGCAAATCAGTGGCTTGTGTTGAGGTGAGCCTCTGCCTTTCCATCTGCCACAAGCGTTCCTGGCAAGCAGCCTGGAAGAAACGGGGCAGCAGATGGAGTGTCTGATCTCAGCATCCCTGTCCCATGCTGCCACCAAAGCTATTTAAGCAAAATCCCATGACATTGCAGCAGTTTATTATCCCAGCTAAAGTCTGTGTGCCTAACTTGTTCCTTTCTGTTTGCTGCCTGGACCAGGGTAAATATGGCAGTGTCCAGATAAACAAATGATTCTGTGTAGGCCACTCAGCAGGGCTCACTTGCTTCACAGGGCTATGACTCTGTTTTTCCCTCCAAGTTGCTTCAACAAGCAGCAGAGACAAATATCATAAATAATCTGTACAGTAGCCCAGTATTTTCAGTAGAACTGAGACCATGGAGTAAATCGGGCAGAGCATTGTAACTTGTCAAAGTCAGCTGGTGAGCTTTGTAGATTAGGGTTTTTCACATCCAGATCTAACCCTCTGGCCCCTATAAAGCCTTAGCTCTCTGAGTCAGTCTACTGTAACTTCTTATATTCCTACTTAAAGATTACATTTCTAGTCTAGTGGGGATGCTGTCACTGATTCTAAATAGTTTTCATGTAACCTCTTACATAGAATGTTACAGATTCAGAAGATAGATTTATTCCTACCCCCAAAAGTTAGATCAATAATAGGTTGAGGGGGGGACCCTTTAACAGGAAATAAAAAGTCAGTGTTTTAAACAGTGTTTGCAAGGGGGTGGCATATAAATATGTAAATAAAATAAATAAATAAACATCTGTATAATACATGGCAAAATTGCAGCAAAGATAGAATAGATCTGAGCAAAGTCCTGTCTTTAGTTCTGCAGATAGTCAAAAATGTTTGTTTGGGAGCTTAGGAAATCTAAGTTAGCCAGCAAAAGTGGGAAATGCATTTCTACTGCCCCCAAATGTTCTATATATCTTGAAACAAAGGTTGGTTAGCTACGATTTGAAATTTAACTGCCGTGGCCCTTGGGTGAAATAATGTTTGAAAGTGTTGTAGGCTTGTAGCATATATGACCGCTGCCCAACATTTAATGCCAGCAGCCAAACTCATACTGGCTTGACAGATTTCAGTGGTGTTAAAGGAATGTTACAAGGAACAGAATGTGGCCATTGCTTCTTAAGAAGAATGACTTGCATTTTACAGGAATTATTAGATCTCTTGTTCTTTTTCTTTCCTTTAACATTTAGAGCCAAGCTATTGCTGCAGAGCATCTGTTGTCTGAGGGATCAGGATTTCCTTGGCATGCATAAGCATCGGTGCCTGAAGAGACACCATGAAAAGAAGGAGTGCATCAACATCCCAGAGTTAGCCTCTGAGACAGGTATTAATTGTGGATGCTGACAATGACCGCCTGGAACAGCAATCTGAATTGGACCTAGCCTATGTTGTGCCCTTGAAGAGATGCACACATTCATTAGAAGATCCTCAAGAAAGGTATTCCCCATGCAACAGTTAAACTCTAGGCAGGAATGCAATCCACCATAACTCTAGACAGGTGACACTGAGTACCAACATAAAGCAGGAAACTTCCTCTGTGTGAAGGCTGGCTGCAGAAGAGCTAGAACACCCAGCTCGTCCAATGTATTTGACGATTGATGTTTTCTTAGTTTTTAGTTTAAAATTTTAATAAAAATCTTTATAAAAAATTATTAGCAAACAAGAAATGTATTTGATACTGCATTTAATCACAGCGGCGAGGATCGCGCTTGCTCAATACTGGAAGAGTGAGGAACTACCCACTGAGGAACTGATTTTGAAAAAGATTTTGGACTGTGCAGAAATGGACAGATTGACTCTATTACTGAAAGAGAAAGAGGATACTGACTTCTATCAAACTTGGGACTTTTTTTATGATTGGCTGGAGAAACGGGACTTGGCTCAGATTTAGAAATGTCTTTTAAGTTTTTATAAATTGATTTGAATATCATTATAGAATGTTAAAAGATATGCTATAGGGGGCTGACCCAGCTCATCCAATGTATTTGATAATTGATTTTTTTTAGTTTTTAGTTTAAAATTTTAATAAAAATCTTTATAAAAAAAAGAGCTAGAACAAACCCCACCAGCAGTACTGTGCAGTCCTGAGGCATCGCAAAAACCCCTTTATTGCAATCAATTTGTTGGGGTGAAGCAATACTTCCTATAGCTATGCCACTCCTGAATTCCTTCAGTGAATTTGAACAGTCACAACATTACACTGACCTATAGCTCCTGTAATAAGGCACTTTTCATACATTGCCGTAGCTTTTCCACTTTTTCACACAGTGTTTCCCAAGTTGTCCAGAACTATTGCCATGAAACCCCCCCTCCCCACTCTTTCAGAACCTCTTCTATTCCCTGCAAAAGAGGCAATCATTTATCTGCTGCTTCTGTTGGAATGTTGAGAATTCCAGAGTAATTCCTCAAGGTGCAGCGCTACTGTGCTTACTGGGCAAGGAAGGCTGAGCAGAAAAGCAAAGCCAGAAACGCTTCTCTCATTTCCCACCACCACCTTCTTCCACTCAGGGAAACACTGAATCCTGAGAAGTTCCTCCAAATTTTGCAACTGCTGCCATGATTTTCAGATACAGGTTAGCTTCATCTTTCTCTGCCCCAATAAATGATTGAAAATAGATTGAAAAATTCAGTGCAATGCTACTCACAGTGCATTTATTAGCTTTCCACCAGTATTAAAGAAATAGAATAAGATACTTTTCCAGAAGTGAAATTAGGCTATTCACATTTATATATGTGCTCATGTAAGAACAAAAAGTTACTGGGAAAATTGGCACAGTTCTATGCCACCTGAAAAGGTAAGATCTCTTCAGAAGAAACCATCCCTGGACTTCGGAGATCCTAACCACTTTCTTTCCTGGACAAGTTCCTTGAGCGAGTGGTGGTCATCCAAGTCCAGGGACTCTTGAATAAGACTAAACATCTGGATCCACTTCAAATAGGGTTCCGGAGGGGTTTTGGCACAGAAACTACTGCATGGTTCCCTATGCTGAGAGAGAAACTAGGAGGCTGCTAAACCCCACTTATTTTGCAAGAGACCCAAGAACTGAAGTGGCAGAGGGTGGCTTCATGATCACAGAAAGTTCAGATTTATTTTCTGCAAGGGCACAGTTCAGTTTCAATGGTTGTAACTGCAGTAAGTTTCATTTAACTTTTCTTAAATAGCAGTCTGGAAGTGGTTTCTGATTTGTTTTGGAGGGTGTAAAAGAGTTAGTGTCCCTTTGTATTCAGTTCTTCCTGTGTGCTTCATTGGTGTTGAACTTTATGGGGTTTCTGAGTCAGTTATGCAGACCACAAAAAGTACTTCGAACCGCAAGTACTTGGAACTGTTAATTTCTGCTTCAAAAAGCCAAAACAACAAGTGGAGAGTCAGAAAGTTGTAGCTGCAGAACAAGCACTGCATCCTAATGATCACATCCCATTAAGCAGTTTAGTTGCAGCAGAGAGTAACTGTGTTGACCCAGAAGTCACAACATCTGTGGAAGCAGCAAAGGAGAGTCAGATGGTAAGATATTTAGTCAGTTATTTGGCCAGAGGAAATGTGGGAAAGCAAGAAAAGCAATTATCCTTGGCTGAGGTGTGAATCAGGCAGGCTTGATTGTTCCATATGCTCCAAAGCCAAGCATTTAGGAGCTCAAAATTATGAGGCATTTCACTTGCAAGCCAGTGGCATAGTAGTTCTGTTGCATAGAATGGGACTTCAGGAGACAAAGAACTTCAGTCATTCAGGAAGAAGGTGTGGAAGCGTCCCCAGTCACTGGCCCATAAACAGGCAGGGGGAAGCCGAAAAGCAACACAGAAAGACTTACGTTGATTACTGCAATGCATCCCAGATAAAAAGGACTTGCAAGATATTTATGACAGCCTATTGCTTAGCAAAAAATAACAGCCCCTACTCTGATTACTTTACATTGCTGCAGCTGCAGGACCGAAAAAGGTGCAGAGCTTGCTAAAGATTCAGCGCCATTCCAGATTCAGCGCCAGTCAAATTAGTGATCACATTGCACCAATAATGCAATCAGACATCTGCAAAGCAATACAAAACAACCCATTTTTATGTTTGTACCTATGCTGATGAATTGTTGTGAAGCACCAGAGACCTTTAGCTATTTGGGTGGTATAGAGATGAAATAATAATAATAATAATAATAATAATAATAATAATAATATTTCACTGAGGAGAAACCCATCATTGGCACCATTGGAGGACCTCTTTCCAAAGCCAATACTAGCTTCACAAGAGGGCTTTCCCTTATGACTGCAGCAACATCAGTATAAATTCAGTTTCTTCTGTGATCCTGAGCAGCATCACTCCTTCCCAGCTGCAGCTATTTACATTTTTGCAAAAACTTGTACACCTTAAATGCCAGCAGTGCTCATTTAACATTTAGTTTGTTCCAAAGTTCCATTTCTATTCTGTTCATCAACTACCACCAGGTAATTAATTTCTTTCCAACACATCACTCTCTGCCCTGCCTGCACCCAAAGAACTTCAGCCCTTTCGGCTTGCTCCACCTTTGTTAGTCAATGCAATCTCGAGTTGCAGCTGAAGATGGATTACTTTGTTTTCTTCCCTGCTTTCAGGAGATTCAATTTAAGGAAGAACAGAGAAGGTTCTGCATGAGAAAATATAAGAAAGTGTTTGAGAGAGAAAGGTCTCATGGTAAATTACCCCATCAGAAGCAAGACGAAGACTGAACAAGTAAACCCCTAAACATCTTGCATATGGTAAACCAGTTAGCACAATCATCTGCCTGAGTAGAAAAGAAAGAAGAAACAGAGATGGGAGGAAATGAGACTGCAGCTGTTTTGAATTCTGTGCCTCTGCGTAAGCTTTGATCTCTAGGAAAGACACAGTACTTTCATCACTGAGTTATAGCAGGCCCTCGGAATCTAATTGAGCACTTAGAATATGACCAGACTGGTAACTACCATTTCTTGTTCAAGGCTCGACAGACCCTGCTCATGTCCCAGATCACAGACCCCTGAGCTGGAAGGAACTCTGTAGCCACATGCTCCATCCCACCTCCTCAAAGGGCAATCACAATCCAATCAGCAGCACTACATGTGTGAACAGCAGGTGCGCTGAAACAGGTGCTTATCGCAGGGCCCGTCTCTACCTTCCAAAGGACCGATTTGCACTGCCTTCCGAGCATCCTCTGGAGGCCAGCAATGAGCTTTGAAACAATAGAGCAATATTGTGCTGTCTCTCTGTGGCTTTGTTATGAGCTTTGTTGGAGAGCATCATGGCAAGCCCCTGAAGGATTGCATCGCACATTGTTTTATGGCTTGAATATACTTTTATAGTGGCAATGAGATATTCTTACCCGCTATTTTCTTCCTGATGCTCCCCAGTGAACAGCAGGCAGAGGCTGAAGTGCGCAGAGACCCACTGAATAGTTTGCAGTAAAACCTGTTTTGGACTCCTACTCAAATCATTTGTGCCGCTTTTGGATTTATGGTCCTACTTCTTCATTTGAACATAGCTATGCCGCCAAGCGGCCTGTTGGACTCTTGCCATTGTGCGATGGCCTGAAGCGGGTTCTTGGGCGTCTCATGGTCAGCAGGGCCTGTGCAAGGCATTCTCCTGTCCGAAGTGAATTGCAAATGGTGCCTCATGCACAGCAGGAACGCAAGGCTGGAGATGTTTGCGTTTGCCGCTGTTTCTTGAACTCCACTGCAAAGTCCAGTTTGCTCACCCCTGCTTTTGTTTGCAGCATGTTTTCAGTGTGTTTGAATGTGTATTTCAAATGGGAAACATGTCACATTTCTTCATGTGTTTTTCAGAACTGTGCACATTCCCCTACTGACAGAAGCATGAACATGCTTGTCCTTTTTTCTCTAATATTGTACATTTCTAAGTGCATTTTTAAAATGTACTTTTAGAATGTTCAGGAATATGTCAACATTTTTTGGGAAAAATGCCATCCCATTGGCATCTGTGTCTGCATTTGCAAATGGAGCACATTTGGATGATTTAGGAACATTGTCCCTAAGCTACATTTGGACTGGGCAGCTTTTTCTGTGCAGAATGTGTTGAACTAGAGGGCTGCCACGTTAAAGTGGAACACATAAAGAATAGTGGCTCTCGTTCAGTTGCTTACAACATACTTCTGTCCAATCTAAAATGTTAAGGCACTATGTGAAAATGTTTAGTGTTTTTAAATTTAATTAATCAATTAGCTAAGAGGAAGGTGGTGAATCAACAAGTCGAGTCATAGCATTTTTACTAGAAGTTAGTTTCACTAAATAGAGTAGAATTTACTTCTGAATAAATATGCATAGGATTGCTTTGTAAAAATCTTTAGTAATTCAACAGCCCTTGAAAGGGCTTTTCTTTACTTAATGGGCCACTATAAAATACCACTGAGCATGGTCAGAGTGTTTGTCACCATTACCGTCTTTCCTGTAATCCCACACCTGTAATGGTCACTGCAACCCACCCAAAGCCTTTCTATTGATCTTTCCCCAAATTCATAAATTTGTAGCTACTGGATCTCCTATCTTCCATGGGCCTAAGAAAGGTCTGTATCTCAGTAGCAGAAAAGAAGCTTTGCAAGCAACGGGGCACTGGTTCAATCTCTCCTACTGCCAGGTAGGATGTTCATGCATAAGCAGGGCTAGGAAACGTTTGGGTACCTCTGCGGTACCTCTGGCAATTTTAGCACCTGTCCTGGGCATATTGCAGAGAGATTTTGTGCACTTGCAAAAGATGAAATGGATAACTCGATCTGATCCTTGCATCTCATGTGGAAGGGATGAAATAAACTCTGAACATCCCTAATATTATCCCTTTCCTTCTTCCCTTGGGCAAAGAAGTTTACCACCTTGCATGGTGGAATGTGTGTTCTTTATTCCAATTAAGCCTTGGACTAAGCCCTGAGCCTTCTGCTTGAGTATTTATTTATTTATTTATTAGAAAAATTTCTATGCCGCCCCTTGCCAACTAGCCTCGGGGCAGCTCACAGCAGGTCCATAAAAAACAAATACAATATAAAACAAAAACACAAATCAACCTACAAACTAACCAACAAGTTATAAAGACTAAAATTGGCCCATCTCATAGTCCCCAATTAAAACTATAAATAAACCTATCACAAAAACTAAAATATTGCTACTGTTTTGCTACCAGTTCAGCCTTAGGGCTTTTGGAATGAAGAATGGCAGCTTGGGAACTTTTTTCACAATCCCTAGGAATGTCCCACATGGTCTGAGAGTCCCTTGGCTCAGGCACCATTGGCGCAAAGGGCTGGTTTGCTGGGATGCTGTTTGGTCCAGGCAACCTCTCTTTCCTTCCTGCATTGCTGATAGCCAGGGCAACCCTCTTCCTCCCTTCTCACCAGGTATATTCAATGGGCTGGATCCAGACTTAGTTATACTTAGAGCAGTTCCATTGAAATAAGTGGAGTATATTGACCATGACTGACAGAAGTCCCGTTCATTTCAACAGGCCTACTTGAGAACAACTAAGTCTGTATCCAGGTCAAACAGTTAATTGTTTCTAGCAAGGTTAATAGTTTTTATAGGAATAAATTTCAATGGATTACTGCTGGTTCTGATCATACTGACTCTTAACTTTACTTACCTCACACAATAAAATGGAAATGGGGAGAAAGATTATTGAAGCCACCTGGAATAGAAAGAAAAAAAGTTCAATAAAAGCATAAAAATAAATTAATAATAAAATATTACTGATAAACATATGCTACTTATAAACATATACAGGTTTAAAGGTAGTGCAACCCATCAATTTAATCAGTGGAATCCAGAAAAACTTCTTCCAATGCAGGAGGTTTCTCAGAAGACACAGAATGTTAAACAAATATAATACATTAAAAATAGCATCATGTATTCATATAGCTCATTACATTGTACATAATCAGGACTTTAAAAAGTCCAACGATCCTGAATACCCATGAAAAAATAGAATTTATTTATTTATTCATTTATTAAGTTTTTATTCCACTATATTGGCCTGAGGGCCCTTTAAATGTATTACAGTAAGATAAAAACACACCATGACAATAAAAGCAATTAATTAAAGCACAATAAACAAAAACAATAAAACAAAACAGTACACAGCTGAGGGATAAGGATTTAAAACCATATCAATTTAATCAACAACTTTACTAACAGTATCCATATAAAATGAAGTATTAAAATGCCTAGAAAATAAGGCTGTCTTCACCTGGTGCCAACAAGATTGTAGTCTGGGTACCAGGCCAGCTGCTTTCAGCAGGCTGTGCCACAGGTACGGCACAACTCCTGAGAAGCCCACCCACCCCTTCTATTTGCCAGAAGGGCCTCTGAAGCAGATCTTAGGGGCTGGGTGGGTCCTCAGGAACCCTATGCCCAAGCCATTTAGAGCTTTTTATATTAAAGCAAGCACCTTAAATTGGGCCCAGAGCTCAACTGGTAACCAGTGCAGGTGAATGCAGTATTGGTATACAGTTCTGATGATCCAAAACAGCCTTGCCACTGTCTCCCAAGAATGTCTTAGGAACCCTTCTCCAGCTAGGTTCCCTCCAGATATCTGGACTATAACACTCAGCCTTCCTGACCTTTGGCCAAATCTGCTAAGGCAGAGGGCAACTGAATTCCAAAACACCCGGAGGACACAGTTAGAGAAGCAAGTCTTGGGAGTAAGACGATCCAATACATGCTAGAATCTATGCCTTTCATATGTAGCATTCCCAGCATATGAGGAGGTATGGTTTGTTTATAATTTAGGGATATATGAAGATGCTTTTCTCTGTGTCAGATTATTTGCCCATCTTTAGCTAGTAAAGGTACTTGTGACTAACGGCGGTTATCCTGAAACTAAGAGTTTCCCTTGCACCACCTTCTACAGGCTCCTTTTAGACTAGAGAAGCCAGGAATTGCAAGTGGGACCTTCCACATGAAAAGCATGTGTCCTTCCACTGATTGGTGATAGGACATGTGTCCAGCTAGATATGATTAAATCATCATTCCTAAGCAGTGTGCAAATTTATATTTGCATATTTATATCCTGATTGTCTTACCAGGAACTCCCTGCTATTCAGTATCACGTCCCAGCCTAATTAATCAGCCATCATGTACTTCCTATAGTTGTATTGGATTATGTTTAAAATGAGTCAATTTTGGAGCTGTCCTATTAATTTAATTGCCATCTCCCTAGAGAATGTCAATTGCAAATCCCCCAAGGAAAGCATTCCATTTAGGCTGAAGGAGCAGATTTGATAGGTTACCAGGCAGCAATATGAGAGATCATAAATTTCCAGCAGCTGTCTGGATTGACAAAAATGCTTCTCAACTAAGATGTATGTGATCCACTCTGAGACATTCTGCAGCTCTCGGAAAGAAATCCATGTTGTGTGTGCAGAGTAGCAGTTTTGGAAAGGCGATTGGTGACAAAATATGGCCTGAATGGTGATGGAGTGGATAAGGAGTGATTATGGGTGCTTATTCTGATGAGATCAGGAGCTTGAATGGTGACCCCGAGAATGAAGAAGATGAATTGTTCGAATGTCACCACCGCCAGTTCATAGACAAATGACAGTGACTAATAAGCCTTAATTAGCAGTCCCCCTTTCACCTGTACTGTATAAAACATTCTTGCTTGTACATCTTGGGAGCAGCATAGCCTAGGAAAGGGGAAAAAATCAAATTGGCAAGAAGAGATAGCATGCGTGATTGCAAAATTGATTATACTGGTGTAAATGAAGAGTTACTCCGGGGAATGTCACACAAGGAAAAGGGCGTGACATTGGTGAAACAATGCAGACAGGCTGTTTTTAATTTAAAAAAAAAAAACCCACTTCTCTCTGGAAAATTTCAAAGCCTGGATGTAATTCTGCCCAATTTACTTAACTGCCAATTTGTAAGATAGCATTTAGCATATCGGAGTGTGTCTGCAGGGCAGCGTTCCATGCGTTTTAATCCAAGGCCTTAATGATACACTGCAAGTGTAGGAATTATTCTTGGGCAGGGCAAAGACTTTTGGCTCATTTTGTTTTCTTTATCCTTTGCCCAGCCATCCCTGACCTGGTGCCATCCAAATGTTGGGACTACAACTCCCAGCATTCTTGGACATCGGCCATGCTTGCTGGAGTTGATGTCCAAAACAGGGGAAACAGGGCTGTTCAGGGCTGTTCAGAAACAGGGCTGTTCAGAATTGGAAAGGTCACTCTCTACTAAGAGCAGACTGTTTCCTGACTGTTTCTGACTTTGCTTGTCTTTCCATGCAAAAGAAGTATTAAGGAAACTACAAAATTGTAGGAGTGTGAAAAACCATCTAAGAACATTGGCTTTCCTAAACCAAACCTCCGGACTAAAGTCTTGGGTCCCACTGCGCAGTCACCCCATCAAACAACCTCACAGAAGGGAGGAGATCACAAGAGGTGGCAGTAAAGAGGCCAAGCATCCTTGCCCAGGCTGGAAGGGATGCAGTGGAGTCCACCAGGGAGGGTCTGGTCTCCATTCTGTCTTACCTTTCTAGTTAAGCATTTCCTGCACAGGGGCAGCTGGCTGGCATTTTGCAAGGTGAAGCAGCCAAGTCTCCAATGGACTGTTGTTCGAAAAGGCCCAGGGGCTTCTGGAGAAAATGAATATGGTGTGCAACCGGAACCTCAGCTACCCAGTGTCTGTAAAATGATAGCAACAACAAAAGTCACCACTCCCCCGTCCTCACACACACACCTGATAAGTGGGTGGAAGAGAGAAAAGGTCCAGTGAACAGTGGCTGTTCTGGACTGGAGAAAGTAGCAGCACATACAAAATCGCTGAAGGAGCGGATGCCCCCGAGAATTGTTAGCAGAATTCCTTCCAAGCAGTTCTGGCTGCTGCTTTCACAGAGCAGAAGTGATCTACCCCCATCAGAGCCATTTGTCCCAAATTGCACCTTTCCTCAGAGGCATCATGGGCTGAAATGGACCCTGACAGAGCAGGATGGCTGCCAGTGCAAGGAAGCCATCACCAACACTGCTTAATGCAAAAAGTTGGAAACGGTTTCCCCCGCTTTCCTTGCGAGAGGTTAGCACACATGAATGCTTTATGTGCCCTTCATCAATTGGGGCGGGGGAGGGGGGAGGAAGGGCACATTTGAGTGCATACTTAAAAACGTGTTTCATTTTTCCTGTTAAAAAAATGCGCACATTTCCTGTTTGGGAAAACACAACACAAGTTGCTTGCCTTAGGGAATGAGAATGAGGCAAAATAAAGGCTGAGGTGGAAAACAAAGAATTCATTGGCCTTGGATATGGCCATCATCATCATCGCCATCATCACTTATAAAGCTGTAAAATCAATCAATCAATCAATCAATCACCATCATGTGTACATATGCAGTTCATGTAGAGAAGTCTTGAAGATTGTCTTGCCCCGGCATGTGCTCTAAAACTTACTTGATATTTCTCTGGACGCGCCTTGCTGAGGAAGATCAAGAATGCACCTGTCTGGGCACACTTGTCAGGAGCAAGTTATGTTTTAATTGAGAAACCCAGATAAGTCTTTAAATAATCAAGACTGTGCATTGTGCACAGCCGTATTTTATAGCTGGCTTATGATCTCACACAGTATTTAATAGTGTTTCATAAGCAACATGTTAATTCAGTGATCTAATTCCAGTTTCTATTTGCAGTCTTCTTTATTTGTTTGCTTTCTTCGATACATAATACTGGAAATCAAAGTCTTATTAAAGGGTTAGCTTTATGAAAGTTTTCTTAAAAGGTTATTAAAAGGTTAGAATTTGCTGTGTGTAGAATGCATGGAAACTATGCATACTACCAAAAACTGAAATTAACAATTCATAACATTTGAAATATGGATGTTTTAGACTAGACGGCTGATATCGGGGTGACCAAACTGAGGCTCACGAGCCACATGCAGCTCTTTGAGTTTCTTTTGTGGCTCATAGCCCAGCGCCACTGCCTGCCACTGCCACCCGCTACCCACTAGCAACCCTGAGACACCTGACGTTTACTGCAGGTGTCTCTTCCATTCAGCGAGCCTGGCCACCGCTGGCCTATATTGACAGCTTGTGCACTTTTTGAATAGAAATACATTTTGTAGTTCTTTTCACACTACAGACCAATGTTTTTCAATGTGGCTGAGCAATGACAAGTCGCTGAGAAAGCATTTTTGCCCTTGTTGAGGCAGACCACTTAAGAAAAGGTTATGTTGAAGTAAATTGGCTTCCTCCTATTAGAGTGGTGTTTGCCATGGAAAATGAGAAAATCACAAGATCAGGAACATCAGCACTGCCAAAGAACGTCAGTGTCAGTCACATGTTCCTCATATTCACGATCCTCATCCTCATCTGATCAACTGTCCATTACCTTCTTAGCAAATGAAAAACAAGCCGAATTCTTTACAACAGGAAAATAACATGGCAGAGATGGATAATGTCAAAAAATGGGAAATCAATATTAGTATTATCTCTAAAGATAATTTAGTTGGGTCTTCTTTATGCGAGGTTATTAAAATTCAGCATTTTAAAATCAGCCAGTATCTTTTGCCTATCTTCAGGCAGGAAAAAATGAAACTCTCACCCATCACTAATCAGGTTTGCTCCTAAAAGGTAGCACTTCTCTGAATTAATCTCTATTGAACCAGAAGATCAGTTGCCTTCAAAGATGAATTCACAAGGCAGGCAGCACACTAGAGAAAAGATTACCATGCAGAAGCAAGATTGCACTAATTGCAGAAATCAGTTTTCAGCTGCTGGTGTCTAGAAGTCTGGGGATGCATAAAATTAGAACAGACTGTCCCTGAAAAAGGAAAGAAATGGAAGAATGCAGAGACTGCTTTCAGTTTGAGACACATACTTGTAATGTTTCTTCATCTCCCTGTGATCCAGAGGAGCTGGGAGTCTTTTGGTTCTCATTTTTTTTAAAGAGAGTGTGAAACTACCAGGAAAGCCCTTTTAGGCCTCTGAATGGCCTCTTGGCAAGCTTTCACAGCATAGCCTTTCTGAAGAAATAGAAACATAGAAACAGCGCAAGTCAGAAGGGGTCTCCCGGGCCATCTAGTCTGACCCCCGGCTCCAGCCAGCTCTGCTCATGACATGCCCACCATGTTTTAAAAATATATGTTTTAAAATATAGGAGAAATTTTACCTGGACCAAACCTGCTGTCGTCCATGTTCAAAGCCTCAGATCAACATAATAAAAGTGGGGAAGCACTTTCGCAATATTTTGGGAATGGAATACTATTAAAGATGTTTGGACATGGTTGGAATTTGGTTTGGACTTGGCTTTCTGTAACAAGTGATTGTAGTGGTGGCAAAGGCTTTCACATTTGTCTATTCTGTGACTAATTATTTATTTGCCACTTGTTTTGCAATGGTGGCCCAGAGGTTTGAGAATGGTCCCATGTCAGGATATGGGAAGGTTGGGGAACTCTTTTCCAGGCCAAAAATCCCTCTGGGGTTATGCACCAGGGAAGGCAAAGAGGTCAAGGAGTCAAAGGAGGTGGAGTCGCTTCTTGTCTCTCTTGCTGCCCCTTCTGTCCCTCTGCCTCTCTGTCTCCAGCCTGGCCATGGGCCACTGGCATGGGAACAAATCCCTTTTGCCTGAGGTCTTCCTTCAGAGAAGGTCTCTGAAATCAGGCCAAGGAATACAGGTTGGCTACCTGTGCCACGCAGCTTTATGCTATTATTGTGGAGTGTGTGCATAATTTCAATGAAAGTATTCAATTCTTGGATGGAAAGTCTCTGCATCATATCATGTCACCTTCATATTCATATCGTGTCAAAGATTTTACCTTCATCCCCGCTGGAGAAAATGTGCTCTAGTTCCTGTTAATGTTGAACAATCTTTTCTGATAAAGGATCCTTTTTAAAGAAGGTATAAAACCACTGACTGTTCTACATCTGGTGTCACTGTACTTTACCTTTTCACGGGGCTTGGCTCTCTAACTTTTCTGATCATCTCTTTAGCTACTGTTTTGAAAGCTAAATGGGGCATGAGTTGCTCCCTACACATCTCTACCATGCTTATCTGTCTTGTGCCTGGCTGAGAAAAGTTATTTTATTATTTATTTACTTATTTATATTTCAGAAAAAGAGCAAGTCAGACGGGATCTCCTGGGTCATCTAGTCTGACCCCCAGCTCCAGCCGGCTCCGCTCACGACATGCCCACCATGCGCATGTCCAGCCTATCCTTGAACACCTTCACCGATGGGGCCTCAACCACCTCCCATGGAAGCCCATTCCATACCCTTGGAGTGCTAACTGTCAGGAAGTACTTCCTGGCATCTAAATTGAACCTTGGTTCCGTGAGCTTCACTTCATTGGAGTGCATCCTGCCTTCCTCTGCAGGGGAGAACAGGTCTCTACCCACTTCCATGTGACATCCCCTCACATACCTTCTGTTGTTCCCTGCCCACTTCCATAGTCTGTCCAGATCTTTCTGGATCTGGAGTATCTGCTCCTCAGTTGTGGCCATTGCCCCAGTTTTAGTATCATCTGTGAATTTGATTAGCAGACTGTTCACCCCTTCTTCCATGTCATTGATGAAAAGATTAAATAGGATCAGCCCCAGGACAGATCCCTGGGAGACCCCGCTTGTCACTGGCCGCCATCCTGATGATTCCCCACTAATGGTTACCCTCTGCTTTTGGTTAGTCAACCATGCCCTAATCCATCGAACAGTGCTTTGGTCTATCCCAAAACTCCTCAGTTTCTCAACCAGGATATCATGTCAAAGGCCTTGCTGAAATCCAGGTAAACCATATCCACTGCGTCCCCTCCATCTAGCCACCTATATAAGCTCCTAGCTGGTGCTCATTAAGAGGCTGAGAGTTCCAGCAGGGTATGGGACCAATCCTGTGGTGGTCCTGGTCAGCAGTGTAGCCCAGATCCTGACATATACTCCTACCCCTCCTCCTATTCCCTGTTCTTCACAAAATCTGCCTCTACCAAGAAACTGGTTTGTAGGAGATGTATGAGAATGTCATTCCTGCTTGCAAAACACTTGAGCAACCCTTATTGAGAACCCCAAATACAAACATGGACACATTTCAGAGAAAATGTTCACATATTTCCAAATGTGTCAGCCTGTTTCAAAAAATTGCTTTTTTCACACTTGCCTATAATGGGGAAAATCCAGCACAGGATCAAATTTCAGGCAGTGGCTGATGGGATACATGCCAACAGCAAGAAAACGGAGCAAAGAAGATGAAAACCATGCCCGAATAGAAACCACTTAATCGTCTGCCAGGCACATCCAAACAAAAGCCCCCCACTGTGGAAACCAAGCAGGATTGTTTGTCAGGATGTGCCAATCTGCCCTTTGTTACTTCGTCTCAGCAGCTCTCGTGATGGTTCAGGGTGAAACAGAAACCATCACAGCCTCTCGCAGAGCCTGATTAAAATTCCTGCAGCCTGCCCCCGCATGCCATCTTGAGCCTGGGACTAAATGCATATTCTGCGGCTTCAGGGTGTGCCAGTTCTCTTTGCCCCCTGGCCGCCCCCTTTTGCTTTCTTTAGCATCGATCGGGTGAAGAATCGCAGCGGATCATACATCCGCACACTATTTTGTGACTGCCTTTGTGAACCAAGCCGTTAAGGTTGGTTCACTTCAGTTTTTGACCTACTTTTGGTTCAGCCGACAAGCGAGTCCTTGCTTTTGGTATGACTGGGCAGCTTCCGCAGAAGGAACTTTAAGAGTTAAATTAGTGAGGAGGCAGTGAAGGAAACTAGAATTTCTAGTTCAAGGGCCCAATTCAAGGTATTGGTTATGACCTATAAAGCCCTGAATGGCTTGGGCCCTGTTTACCTGAAGGAGCGCCTCCATCCATACTTGACCTCCAGCCCTCTAAGATCGGCGGCAGAGGCCCTTCTCCGGAAACCCTCTGTGAAGGAAATTAGGAGGGTGAGTACCCGGAGGAGGGCTTTCTCTGCGGTGGCGCCCCATCTGTGGAATGCGCTCCCCAGAGAGGTCTGCCTGGCGCTGTCGTTATTTGTTTTCTGGCGCCAGGCGAAGACCTTTTTATTCAAACGCTATTTTAATTGTTAATATTATTTATTAGTTTTTAATTTTGGGCCAGGGCGACTCAAATTATTTTTATATTTATTAGTACTGAATTATTTATTTATGTATGTGAGCTGCCCCGAAGCTTCGGCGATGGGACAGCATAGAAGTCTGCTAAATAGATAGATAGATAGATAGATAGATAGATAGATAGATAGATAGATAGAT
>JAIXND010000674.1:45080713-45185014 GCA_023646645.1 Varanus salvator macromaculatus | reverse complement strand
GATAGATAGATAGATAGATAGATAGATAGATAGATAGATAGATAGATCTCCCTTAAAACAAGCCTACTCTGATAGGTATTTTCAGATTTTGTTCCAACAAAGATTTCACTGGAAAATAAATAAATAAATATCACTGTTACAGCCTTGGTGATGTTCCCACAGGACTTAAAAGAAAACCTAGGAATTATTTGGCTATTGGACAGCTTTGCAATAAATGGAATTCTACAGTGCTTCATTTACATAAGCCTCTTATGTGAGAAAATATCATTATTTGTTTTTTACCTACATTCTATGGTAGGACTCACCCCCCACCACCATTAAATTACTTTTCAGTTGATAAAAAGGCACAAAATTAACCTGTTATTGTGTTAACTGCGGTACCTTGTTTCAATTAAATATTTAGGCATTAGAATAATCTTCTACTCCAAGGCTGTTCCACTGTGTAAATGTGTGATTATAAAGTAGCTAATTCCTGTGCAGCACCTTCTGTCCCTGCAGGACTGCTTAGCCTCCAGCAATCCTGGATGAAACCTACAGCCTGCTTTACCCTCAGATAAGGCAGACCAAAGCAGGCCCCTTTTCTCATCTGATTGCGGGATTCTCACCCCACCACCTCACCTGCACCCCAGGGACAGAAGTGAATATGAGGAAAAGCAGGAGACCAGGCACAGTTGCGGAAATATTTATATGTGGCCCCAGCGTTATGCCGGTCGCTGGGTAAAGTCAGCCTATTATTAGGCAGAGGTGGGCAAAGGCCAGAGGCAGCCATGGCCCCATTCTTCCCACTCTTTGGGGAGGCAAAGCTGGGTGTTCCATGTGGCATGTTATGCACCCAAGAGGGCATGCCATGCCCAGGCGTGACGGAGCGTTTGATCCTTTTGACGGTGCAGAAGTAAGACGCAAGTGCCCGGCTCGCTGATCGCTGCATGTGGCACGGAAAGGAAGATTACACCAAAGTTCCTTTCAGCACACACAATGGTGCCTTGTGCATTCCTTTTATTTTCTTGCAAGTAAATGTGTGTGGTCCTGATCCAGAATGAGACCATGATGCTTCAGAAGAGGAAAGATTACGCTTCACTCCCACCTATAATTCCTAAAATTCCACCTGTCCATACATTTTTGAGTCTAATAGAGACTCATCTCGTCTCGTTGCATCATGTCTCATCCCTCCCCTCCCCTCCCCTCCCCTCCCAACCCCCACCCCCTTCCCTTCCCTTCCCTTCCCTTCCCTTCCCTTCCCTTCCCTTCCCCTCCCTTCCCCTCATTCTGGAAACTCAAGGAGAAAATGGGAATGAAGAAAAGCATCATGGTTCCAATCCAAATCAAGGATATACATGCCTGCTTGACAGTTAATAAATGTACTCCTCATAACTCCACTGTGCATGCTTAAAAGAAGGTTCCTTTTGGTCCTCAGACAGAAAAAAAAATAATGTTTGGGACTGGCCCTGGATAACTGATATTCAGTTTAGGGTGATTTAAATATTGTTCAGTTGTATTAGCCAGTGAATCACTGAAATAACACTGCCTGAAATTTCTGTTCAAAGGAAATAGAAGCCTTTGGGTTGAAGACCTTCACCAAAATACCTTTTGCTGCCCCCCCCCCACACACACCTTTGATGGACCTACCTCACAGGTAGAGGAGTGTCAGGTTCTAGTCTGCAGATGGCACCTGAAAGCCAAAATTTGCATTTCCCACAGTGGTCCTGAGATGCAGTCACTCCGGCACATTGTGGGAGAGTGCTGAGCAATGCTTTTGACAGGGCATCTGGGGCAAGCATGAGCGTTCATCTGCCCAAAGGTGCTGTCAACAGGTCTGCCTGGAAATTGGCACCATGCAAAACTCCTCAGAAGTTGCACAATCTGACAAGTAGGAAAACTCTTAACAAGTTCAGTTGATCCCAGACAAGCTCTGTTTTTTAAGCGCAAAAGCCATTTTTAAAAATGGTATTTGTTTCTTTATACTTGTATTTATAGGCTGCCTATAACTGTTGAGGCCTTACTAGGTGGTTAATTTTTCACTAAACTATACTGGGGTGATATTTGTGGAAGACTCCTTTGAAACAGAGGACAATGCTGAGTCCAGGATCTCAGTGGTCCATGGGCAGGTAGACACCTGGCCCTCTTGGAAAGCTTATGCAAATACAGAATGATGGGCCTGGAGAATGCCTGATCTCTCCCCTTCTGGGGCTGCTTAGACATGTTTCCTCTATTAATTCTTCATGGTACATGCAGTCCTTATTGTACTGAGCAGATAAGTCGAAGCAGAAAGCAGTCCTGGCTCCTGGTCTGCACTTTGCTAGCCACCCACAGATTGCTTTCGCTTTCGCTTCGTGGCCAAAAGTGATTCAGCAATTGAGTCATTCTCTGTGAAGCGTTCAGCTTTGTATTTTACTTTTTTACTCTACTCAACTGGTAGAATACCACTGCTAGGGTCAATCAACCTCACAATTGCCTATTTAAATCTCATTTCTCGCCTGGTACATTGAATTCCTTCTGGTCATTTCTTCTGCTACCAAATATTTATTCCGTCACTGAGGTTTCTCAAACAATATGATTGGCTTAGTAGCAAAAGTGAAAGAAACTGGGAAAGACCTGAACTGACATAGCAAATAACAGTGTGTTGCAGTTAATTAAGATGAGTAAATTAGGTTTTAGCAGAAGAACAAGACCGAGCAAATTAAATACCAGAACAAATAAAGCAAAAGTGAAACAATTGAAATGCAGTCTGGCAGTCTTGGTTCTCCCTCTTTCTGGGCAGGGAGTTTTCCAACTTCAGGCCATTTTAATGGTTCTCCTGGATGAGTGCCCCTCCAAGAAGGGGAACAACAACAGCAGCAGCAAAACAAACAGCTTATATTTATAGGCTACAGTCAAGGAAGGAAGTTCACAACTATTTAACATTAATTTGGGAATATGATTTCATGAATACTCATTGCGGGTGGTCTTTTCTGAGGATTTCTACAGGATTTCTACAAATTTGATGGGTGTGCATCTTGTGGCTCGCCAAATGGTCCAGTTAACAGAACTGCCACAACACCCTCCACCACTCCACAAGTCTCATTGTAACAGATGTCAATGACAGACGGAGTCTGGGCTCCCTTGAGAGCTTCCCCTTTGCAACACATTACCTTTTGTGCATATGGTGACTGGGAGCCCATGTGGCAAGGTGGCTAGAATGATAGACTGGAGACCTTGGAGAGGTGGGTTGCAGTCTCCACTTGGCCTGAAGCTTCCTGGGTCACTCTAGGCCAGTCACTCCCCTGCAGCCTAAGGCCCCTCAAGGAGTTTTTGTTGTGGGGATTAGAGGGAACCGCGTTTGCTGCCCTGGCTTTCTCACAAGAGGAAAAAAGGCAAGATGTACATGCAACATAGAAGTAATCGTCATCGAGTGTAGTTGCAAGGTGGCACTGAACTTACTTTACTTGGATAGAGAGAGGGATTTCTCACTGTTATTCTCCTCTTGTTAAGGAGAGATGATAAAGTGATTATTTAGCTTCCTGACTGATCTATCCTCTAAGACTACCATGGTGTCTGGGTGTTCTGAACCCCAAATAGTCACCTCCCACCCACCCCATGAGCTGTGTTCCTTTTCACAATATTATCTACGTACATCTTTCCTATTGGTCAGGATTGGAGCTAGGGATGTGTGAGGAATCCACTTCTGGAAGTGGGGATCTGTCACATCCCCTGGATTCAGCTCCCTGGGCTCCAGCCCACATTCTTGATGCCATGAGCCCAACTTCCTGGTGAGCATGCCAAGAGCTCACACAGCACTCCTCAGTGCCAAGCTCCGTGTGACTGCTGCGCAAGCCATGCCTCTTGTCTGTGCATGAAATCTGCTTTTGTTTGTGCTGCACGTGACTCAGAAAAAGGTTGCTGGTTGAGCCACAGGTTTCAACAAGCATTTGTGGACTTCCTCTTGGCTTGGCTTGCTTTCTAAGACAGGGGCAAGCATCAGAAGCAGTCTGCAGATTGAAGAGCGACTCATTCTGTGGACCTTCTTCGTAACGCTATTGCAGCTTCTGATGGAGATAGGAACTCTTGCTCATGGACAGCATATGGCAGGTCAGGTCAACTTCCAATGTTCATGAAAATCATCTGTATTGGACAACTGAAAAACCCGGTCCAGCCAAGAAGGATGCTACAGATGGGAGAAGCCATAGAAACAAATAAGTCACTCCCTACTTTGGAATGGTTATCTAGATTCTGCTTCAGACAAATGAATATAATTTTCTTTCCCTTTTTTCATCAACAAGAAGAGTTCTCAATGTATTTAGTTCTGTTTCTAGTTTTAGTTCTGTTTCATTTTCTTTATGTTATGTCAGCTTTAAAGGCCCAGTGGGAATGGAATTGCTCTGGACCACAAATATATTAGAAGTTAGACCTTGGAGGTGCCTCAATGGAGGTGGCAAACAAAAGAGAGCTTGCCGGGTCTCCCACTACGTACAGCTACTTAACAGAAACAGGAAATGCTACTCCCGGAAAAGACCACGTACAGTGCCATGGAATACATGCACAGATATGTACAATGAAGCCAAGCAAAATAAGCTGAGAGCATTTTTGCAGACTTTCTGCCGGATATAAAAAGGTCATTCTTAAACTTCCTCTTGTCATGACAGTCTGAATTACTGCCCTTACCCATGACTACACTTTTTGTTCTAACTTACCATTGCGTAGCTCACTTGGTGGCCCTTTAGGCCTTTCCTAGATGTTTGTGTTATACCGATCCCCACCTCTTTCTTTCTTTCTTTCTTTCTTTCTTTCTTTCTTTCTTTCTTTCTTTCATTCTTTCTTTCAACTTAACTCTGCAATTGTAAATGTCATTTATATGTCCCATAAGGAGTTCATGTGACAGTGACCTTTAGGGTTCCTGTTGCAAAGCAAAAGGGTCCTTAGGTGGGATACACAGGATGTGCGTGAACCAAAATAAGTCTTTCTCCAAGCCTCTAGATGATGGAATTCACCCTGAGGTGAAGAGCTGCTTATTTAGTTCTTCTAAGTCTATTCTGACCTTTCTTGTACCCCCCCCCCACTTTTTGGGCAGAAGATCTTGGAATATAACTATGTCCCGTCCTTGTAGTGGGCTCCCTAACCCAGGGACATGTGGCAAAGTAGAACGGCAGTGTTATGAATTGCTCTTTGATTCCATGATCCTTCTGCTTCCAGAAAGAAACATAGGGTTCCTTTTTTCTTGGAGCTCAGGTTTCCCACACTTGGAATCTGTACAGTACGGCTTCTGTCTTCTCCCAGTATTCTCTGAGCCCTTCCTTTCATCCTTTCCATCCAGCTCCTCCTCTTTTGTCTAGTGATGTCTGTCCCCCAGATAGTAGCTACACTGGTCAATTTGTCATGACGCTGCCACTTAGCAAGGTTGCAGATAATTTATTTCCCCAGTGCAGTTCTTTAAATTGGAGCCGGCATTAATAGGAGAGCTTGAGCGCTAAATGAGAGGTTGCCATGGCTTGGAACTTCAACACAAAACCGGCAGTAAGGAACACACACACACACACACACACACACACAGAGAGAGAGAGAGAAAGAGAGAGAGAGAGAGAGAGCAATCTCCCTCTGATCAGGCTGCCTTAACTGTACTGTCAGGGCAGCTCTAAAATCTACCAGGTGCCACAGTGATCATTCCATCCCAGTTTTCATGTTTCTGAAAACAGCTGAGCTCAGATGTAGATGAAGCAAATTCCCAAACACATGTGCAAAGACAGGTTCAATATCATTTCAATGCCCATTTTAGTGAAATCAGTGTATTAACTGTTTTATATGGTATTTACAGTGTCAGAAGACACATGACCAAATAGCCATGTAAGCCAAATGAGAAACAATTTTCAATCCCCCCACCCAAAAAAAAAAAAAAAATACAGTAGCAATGCCTACCTGCCATTCTGCTGGCTTTTTAAAAGGACTGTGTTTCAATTGATTTTCTACTAAAGGTACAAGCCCATGCACGCTTAAACAGATAAAATGACCTTAAACCTGACTGAGGCATGCTGGGAATTGTAGGCCTTTGTCTGTCAAAACGTGTAGGACTGTGCCCTTATTCTCTGATTTAAATATAGATGCATGCACTTTGATCTACTTTCAGTGTACTTTTTTCCATTTTCATTCCTTCTCATGCATATATTTTAAGCAGTTATCATAACTTCAGTTTTCTTAGCAAAGCAGAAATATTCATCATACTTGTTAAAGTTTACATTACCCCGTAGCAAAGCAATTTATCATAACTATACATGAATGACTTTTCTGATTATTAAAATACTGTTACAGCAAAATTCATTCAGATTGTACCACTATACCATCAAATTTATTCTTGTTGTTTGACCTGAAGGCAAGCCAAAATATAGAAAAATGCTTCAGAAATTGATACAGAGGATGTGTGCTTGGGACAGTACAGCTGTCACTCAAACCCCACTTATACCAATATCTTCTATAGCAGAGAAAGAGCCATTGTTATTATTGGTCTGGACCAGTTTGCCCATCTGTGATCAATGCTTCACACTTAATCTATAGTTAAAATTAGTGATTCTCTGCACAGACTGGTTTCTTCCAAGTGTATTCCATTTTCTTGTAAATTTCAGGGCTATAAGATTCACAGGTATTTGATTCAAATTGAATCACATGGGTGGATTTTCCTTCAAAGCAAACAGAGAGAATGCATTGTGGCAGGAACTGATAATTTAGCTGCTCCCTGATCTATACTTATTTCTCCCAGAATCATTTAAATGCATGCCAATATGATACCTCCCCACATGCCACCGATTAAAATCGCTGACTCCGAGGATCATTGCCTGAGCCACTCACCACTCCATTAGACTCAGCACACATCATGTTGCCTCGCCCTGTGGGGCTGAGAGGACTGATGCCGGTGCCACCAAGCTCCTGCCCCCAGCTGAGGAAGTTATTCCTATTACCCCACACTTCTAAACTATATAAATCCACTGTAACATGCCTGATGCTGTGAAAGCCATTCACCTTCCACATGCGAGACAAACGCTAAGGGATCTAATGGATTTTTTAAATGTAACAAGCAAAGAAAGAGAAAATAACAGCTTTATACAATACTGCATCACCCTTCCTATGATTTTAAGCCCATTGAGAATGGAGGCAGGAGGGGTCACCTTCCCGCCACGAGGGCCTTCAGCAAGCAAGTTCCTGGGACAGAGATGTGGTAACCTAAGATCCAAGCTAAAATGGAATCATGTGCTTAATCGCTGTAATAACCATCCTTTTTCAACTTTCCTTCCAGACTGCTACTCTCAACACTATTATTGGCTATGTTGGTTCAGCCTGATGGGAGATGAATGTCCAAAACATTTGGACAGCACCAAGATGAAGGAAGCTTTCCAACACAAATTCAGTGAAGACAAGTAGACAACATAGCTGGAGAGCACGGATCTTACGATTCTCTCTCACTGCATGTGTTAAGGGAGCAATGCTCTCCCCATTTTTTAGAGCGCCTCCTTTTTCCTTAACTGCAGTTTGCAACTGGTCTAACTTTCACTGTAGCTGTGCAGATGCTCTTAAAACCCCACTGTGCAGGGTCGTCTTCATTCCTAACAATCAACATACAACTTCTCCCCAAACCCCATACTTTTTTTCATACACTGGTCTTTTCTCTAAATTGATGTAAGACTGGAGAAGGGCGAATGTTTTCCACATCTTCAAAAGAGGAAAAAGAGGAACCTGGGAACCACAGAGCACTTAATCTGACATCAATCCTGGGATAAATTCTGAAGAATTTTTTTTTTTTTTAATCAGTCTGCAAGCACCTCAAAGAAAATGCAGTGATCAATAAAAGCCAACATGAATTTCTCATGACCAAATCCTGTCAGATTAATTTAATCTCATTTTTTGACTGTAACTTCCCAAATGGACAGGGGGAACACTGTGGTCATAATCTATCTTGACTTTAGCAATGCTTTCGATATACTGTCTCACAACATCCTGATAAACAAACTAGCAAAAAGTGGACTAGATTTTTAAAAAACCCCACTATTAGGTGGATCCAAAATTGACTGCTAAGTCAGACACAACAATTTCTCATCAATGACACTTTATCAAACTGGGAAAAGCTAACTAGTGGGGCGCTATAGGGTTCAGTCCTAGGCTCAGTGGTCTTCAATATATTTATTAATGATTCAGATGACTCCTTGTGCCATTCGCAGACTTTCCACCTTCCTCTCTCTGGGATCTGCTGCACCCTCAGCTCTTGACGTTATCCACAGAGTTGGCCAGCTGCCTGTTTGACTTCACATTCCTCCACTGGACTTTCTGCTGGCACTGAGGACAGGTGGCAACTTTGGGACCATCTGTGTCTGAACCCAAACTACAAAAGCCAGTGTGCTGTGGTGGTGAAGGTGTAGGAATGGGCACCTGGGCTCTAGTCCCCACCTGGCCATGAAGCTCAAAGGGTGATATTGGGCCAGTCATGGACTCCCAGCCCAGCTTTCCTCACAGGGTGGCTATCGTGAGGATAAAAAGCATGAATGTAAGCTGCCTTGGGTTACCCACAGGAGGAAAAGGATGAGATATGAATGCAGTATATTGTTTTTAGAAACTTCTACCTCTCATAGGAAAATAGGTTTCCCACTGGCTACTGTGGAAATTACAGCTAAGCTTAGAGAAAACAGAGAATTCCACAAGGGGTGGCAGATGATGCTGTTAAAAAGGCACTTGCACTGTATGCCTATGAGTCCAGGCTCCGTTACATCACTGGAGACTTTCTCAGATGAAATGCCAGGAGAACTCTAATGAACATACTTCGTCTGCCCTGTGCTGCAAAAATGTTTTCCTGCTGATGTTGTAGCAGATGAATGATTGCACTGAAGAAACTCCCTCCATGATCAGCATCCCATTTCCTCCACAGGACCTGTCGGGGATACTCCGGTCATCTCACTAACTAAATAACTAAGGGCTGATCGCCTTCAGGAAGGCTGGGCCTTATACACAGACTTACCTTGAAAGGATTCAGACTGGAGCAACTGGCGACACTCCAAGTCTCCAGGCCTTGCCCAACCTCTGGTTAGCCTGAGCCTCTTTCGTGTTCTCCCACCGTGTAACCTCCTGATGCGGGATTACTGCACTACTCTTTACTGCTTGTCTGCCTGCCCACTGACATTTCCACACATTCACTGCAGGTCTGCAATCGCATCCCTGCTATAGGCAGGTGGGTGCTGTGCCAGCTGCCACCTTGCAGACTTGTCTTTATTCCCTTTGGATCAGCTTTGAGTGGGAAGGGACAAGCTGCTTACTTCAGGCAGGCCTGACGAATCCGTATGTCTCCTGACCAAACCAGGGATGTCCGTTTGTTTGTTTGTTCTGCTCATGTGCCGTCGTTCCAGCAAAATGTCCTGGAAGGCAGCAGTATACAAGGAACGCTCACGATCTCCCGTCCCAGCCTTGGTCTCCTTGGCTTCTGCAAACCTGCTGAATCACCAGCCTTCTGACAGGCTCCTGAGCCTCTCCAGTAGGATGAAGGGTGACTACGGAGAATGAAAGAAGCACCACTAACCAAACTGGTCTGACACAATGTGTCGCCCTCATTTCCTCAGGAGTAGACTCTTCTCTAGCACACATGTGGAAATAAAAGGTATACAGCTCTGGTCTCTTAGCTGCCATACAGCATATGCACCACTTCAGTAGGAAATGCCTTTTGGCCCTGCAACAGCCAGGAACCAATTAAATACTTTCAGTGATGTCAGAAAACCACCGTGTTACAGTAGTAATGCTGGCTGCCTTTGCTTAAGCCAGTCTTCCACTAACAACACAATCCAGCATTAGTTTTGCCCTTTCAGTGCAGTTGCGCATTAAGCTGAATGCTTTGGAGATTTTTGTCAACAACTCCCAGATCTCTTTCCTAATCAGTATTCGACAGCATCTTGCCTTTTACCAGATGGGCTCTGTTTCCCCTTTGTTCCAAGATTCATTGTTCTGCAGTTATCTGTACTAACTGCAGTTTGCCAGTCATTAATCCAGGGGCAATAACCATACCCAATAAACCACATCTATTTCTTTTTGCCTGCTTGCTTATACATAACATCTAATCTATGCACAAAAATGTATATGCATGTATATTTGTCTATAACAGGATGGTCGTTTCATTGCTTTGGACTGTGGTGAGCCAAACAGTTTAGCTGAGAAAACTTACAAACAAGAAGTGATCATTAATGTGCCATATCAATTTGAAGATAGAATTGTGGTACTCACAGCAGGGATGCTTCCAAGATGATGATGTAGCTTTGCTTTCCTCCCACGCACTTCAATATACATTGAAAAATGTATTTTGTTCAACAGATATAAACTAATATAGATCCCTTTGCAGTTGATGCTGCTTGGGGTATCTATGGATATTTCACACACACACACACACACACACCACAATGTGCTGTATTTTTTAACAGAGCCCTATGTTTCAAATGAACTATAAGCTTGAGTCATTAAAACAAATGTTTCAGAAAGGTTGGGTAAGATTTAAGTTCAGAAATATAATAAGCAGAAACTGTGGGAGTGAATCAACACGATGTGAATATGCATCAAGATGGTTCTTAAATGTTTGAAATATTTACAGTACAAATATTTATGGTGGCAACCGTAGGGCATAAAATACATTAATGTGGAGACTCTGCATGCTTTGGAGATAGGAAAATAGGATTTGATATAGAGCATTAGTTCCTGAAACCCAACTTGCATCTTCTACAACAGCTTGGAAATGAAGCTTTCTTCTTCACATGGGCATTTAAGTGGCTGTGCAATAGTACGATAGGCAAGGGATGTGAAGAGGGAAAGATGGGATCCCTTAAACTTGCAAAATCATTCAGACCTACTGATTGAGGCAGGCATTACCTGTGCTCATAGCAGAACTGGCTTGGTTGCTTTTTATTTGTGTGAGTGTGTAGCAGGGGAACATTTCTTTTCCACTTTAGCTCCTTCGTTAGCATCATATCCTGCACAAAATTGATGACTTTGGTATTCTAGTTCTTTCAGTGGCCATTCGGTCAGAACCCTTCTGACCTGACCTGACCTGACCAAACCAGACCAGACCAGACAAACTTTCTAATAAGCAATAGTACCAAAACCTTTTTGTTCTATGCAGAATCTAGAAGGGCACTTGAACAACCCTTTTGTCACCATGGGTGGTCATCCAGAACTACTGGGAAGCCCAGCAACTGCTTGAAACTGCTTCTCTAGGGATATAATTACTTCAAAATTCAATAGTCAGATGCAGAATTATTAATGCTGAAATAAATAGTTTTATCATAGTGATGAAAGGATGAGGCAGGTGAGTCCAATCAAGACATAATGTTTGCGCAATACATCATCATCATTAGGGATCTACATACAAGCAAAATTTGAATTTGTAGTTCTTCAAAATCTAACTTGAAGCTTGTTCCAATTCATGCGTCTTTTCCATATGTATGCACAAGTTGTGCACATGTGCACATTCTTCTCCTATGCATTCAAATATATTTGTGCATATTTTTGAATGAATGCATCTTTTCATGTGCATGTTTAAATGTGCTCATTCTGTCACATGCATCTGTTTGGGTCTGCAAATCACACTAAAAGCTTGGAAATGTGCAGACTTCAATTGCAGATTGCATTTGAGTCTGTCTAGTTTCAGAGGTCCGAACTGGGTAAATCCTGAGCCAAAGCAAATGTCTCATACATCCCAACTTATTACCTTTCCTTTGAAAATTTGTTTTTTTCAATTTAGAAAAGAAAATTGGAAAAGTTGGAAGAGACACTGAATTTGGATCACTGTGATTTCGAGCAAAAGGGCCATTTCACACTTGCAGGCATGACAAATTCTAGCTGACATCCCCATACTATTAAGCAATATGGATCGGAACTCATAAATTCCAGCCACAGCTTCTGTAATCCCAGGCAAGCGTCCTGAAGAGTCATAAATCATAGATTTGCCTATGTGAAGACCAGAAAGCTTTCAGCCTAAGGACTGCATGACTGACAATCCACCTAATGAAGCTCTCTGACAATCCACAGAGCTTTCCAGCTCTGCTCTGTGGTCTGTGGTCTGGGGCAAGCAGCCAAAACACCAGGACTCCCAAGCTCCGGCTACACTCCCTTTCACAGCAGGTGGGCTGCATTCGACCTGGTGAGTCTTGCATTGCACTAGCCTGAGGCACAGCGTTAGCTGAAACAGTGCAAAACTGGTTTGAACTTTGGAAATATTCTTCCAACCAGCATTCATGCCTTATTTCATTAAGCAAATGTGTGATAAGACCATTGCACTCTTCCTGTAATGAAAGGTGAGTGGCCCTTTCCTCATGCCTTGATTTAAAAAAATCTTAATATTCATATACTGCCCCATTCCCATTAGCTCTGGACAGTTTACAAGAAATCCAGGCCAGGATACTGTGACATGCTTTACACGGGGTTGTTGTTGAAGACAGCGGGAAGCTTCATCTCGTGTACAATGCAACAGCCCAGATGCTTGCTCTTTGGAACACGTTGTTCCAACATCACATCCGCAACACGGGGTCCATGTGCTTCTGAGCCATGTCAAAGTGCTGGTTTTGACCTTTAAAGCCTCTGTACATGGGCACCAGGTTACCTGAGCACTGCTTGTGACCATGCGAACCTGCCTGGGACTTGAAATGTGACATCAGTATTATTAATGCAGCATTAGATTCAAGCCAGTTGCTTGGAAGATGAGGTAAGGCCATTTTTTTGGCGCCCCTTCATTTGTGCATCTCCCTCCCTTGAGAGAGAGAGTGTAGCTCTTCTCTGTTCCCTCCATGCTGCTTCTAAGGAAGCAGTATTTCAATCCATCTTTGTTCATGAAGTGTGTTTGATCTGATTACTATGTTCTTGTTTCTGTTGCTTTTAGAGAGTCTCATGGTTTTTTATTGTTAGGTGAGTTATAATGATGTGTCTTCAGTTGTTCTTTTAGTTTTTAAGTAAATAAATATGGTTTGCTGGTTGGATACTGATATTGTTTGGCTACGGAGAGAATTTTCATTCCCAAATGCAGCACAATAGATAAATGCCATACACGTAAGGAAGCTTTTTAACAATTGGTCACCCAACTCAAGTGTGACTTCAGGTCAGAAAACCACTCTCTGTATCTGTTTCAGTTTCTGACATGCCACATAAGAAGCAGAGAGGCTCTTTGTCACAATTAACAATTTGGGTAGGTAGAGGGAGCCCAAAGTGTGGCCCTCCAGGAGGTGCATTTCCTGGAACATGTGAAGACATTCATACAGATGGTCTGAATTTCTCCAAATAGAACATCCTTCCTTACATTCATTGTTCCTTAATGTGCTGGATTCCTGGCAGTTCTCTATGGCAAATCCACACAGTTTATTTTTCTCATGTTGCTCTACATGAAATTTGGGGGAAATAAATAAGCTCTTTTCAGATTTGTTTTGCAAACATAGACTGCAGTGAGATTTTTCCGAATTCTGAGTGGATTGGCCAGAAAACTAAATAAATAAATGGCTGCAACTCTTGCATGATTTTCCTCCTCTTGGCATATTTTGTCATGTGGCTGTCATCCGTAATGGGCAGAATGTTGTTACGGTTGAAGATCTCTCAAAGTGGAAAGGAATGTTCCTTGACAGGATCATCATGTCATGTCAAAACTATCATGAGATCCAATCATAAAAGCCACACTTGTAAGAGGTAAGCACCCCAAGATATCTGCCCAAATGGATCAATCTGACAGTTTCACATTTTATTTTTTTATTTATCCATTTGGTTCCATATCAGAATTTTCCATCAAACTTATGAAGAAATTTGCAAACTTTGGAAAGTACTTATAATAAAAAATGAGCAGAACTAAACCCTCTACTGATGATCTATGGTTGAGGGGATGTCCTATAACGAGACTGCAGCATCCAGGGAGCTTCTACTATTGGGTGGTATAGAAATAATGATAACAATGATAATGAGACAAGACTACTAATGGAACAAAATGTTCCCCAGACACCTTAAAATATAAAATCAAACACATCAAAAAGACAAAAATAATGGGAAAGAAGACACATTAGAACGACACTTGATACATGAAAGTGTGTATAACCCATTTCCCATAAAATCATCAAAGTTATAAAATAGCAGCAATATTTGTCCCTGAGATTTCAGGCAGCCCGGCTTTATTACTCAGCTTTATTGCTTGGCGGAAAAGCTGGAAACGTGATGGCCCTCATCCAACTGCGTGTGCGTGTGGTTCTTCCAGACATTTGGCAAACTTGCAGTTTAATGGTGAAGGGAGACTGGGGAGAGATGGGCAGTACAATTCAGTGAAGCTGTTCATCACCCTCCAAATCTGGAAGGTTATGGGCACCCAGTTGCGGGTGGAAGGATCACAGAGGAAAAAGTAGCGTCTGCCTTTATCCTGCCGTGCAAAAGTCTTAGCTAGGTTTGGGCATCTCAGTGTTTTGCCCCAGCATAGGAAGAGAGGCAGCTGAGCAACTGTCAGGGAATTGTGTATGCTGGTGGAACGTGTCACCTTCCCTCTCGGCCTCCTTCCCACTCACAAAAGTCCTTTTTCCCATGTGTTGGCTGGGAGAGCAGAGAAAGGCACTTCAGTTCTGAGTTCCAGCTCCAATCTTCCTGTGAGTTCCAAGCTTGAAACTGTGACTCCAAATGCTCCAAAGACCACCTAGACTCTGTCCAGTGGCTGTAGATTTGACCTTTAAACTGGCTCTTGTAAATCATTCTGAAAATTACTGCTGGATTTCTGATTGACACACAGCCCTAGCAGATGAATCTGGAAAGCGTGACATATGCAGTACCGATTAGCATTTCACTTCATTGACTACAGCTCTGCCCTGCCCAAAAGCCAAAGCTCTCTGGGGACTTTTTGCAAAGGTTTTGTACAAAGGTTAAAATCTTAAAAAGCACATTATAAAAGCCATATGCACAAAAACATAAAAAAAATACAACACAGATTCACATCTGTATCTAAAAAGAATCTTAAGCTATCAGCAGCAGAAAAAACAGACCAATTAAAACCTCATCATATTCTTTCATTGGTACATTACTTCATTCATTCATATCCCACCTTTCTCCCATCAGGAAGCTCAAGTGGCAACATGTGATTCCCAGGCAGTCTTCTTCCAAGTACTGACAAAACTCAGAGCTGTTTAGCTTCAGCAAAGTGGCAGCCTTATTTGTTTCCAGAGGAGGTGAAGATGGCCTCAACCTGGTGCCAAAATGTTAACAATGTTGGTGCCAAGCATCAGGAAAATCATTCTGTAATGGTAGGGGGGCACAACTGGGAAGGCCCTCATTACCACCTTCCAAACCTCCCTTGGAGAAGGCCAGTGGGAGGGCCTTAGATGGTGAACATGGTATATGGGTAGGCTCATTCTGGGAGAGGTACTCCATAAGGTATGTGAGGTGAGACTCATCACCAGGGATTCCAGCACCAGCTGTCCATCAGATAGTCATACTTACCCCATTTTCCCTGTGCTTTCCAAGGACAGCATGTGGATCTGTCATGACTCCAGTCCATTAGATCTTCAGTATTCAGAAGATTCTGATGAGGACAAGAAACAGACTGTTTTCTTGGGAAGGACAGTCAGTGACTGATTCAGGGCTTCAGATCCTGGAATCTGCATCCTGGAAATCGTGGTATCTATTGAATTTGATCAGGGCATATGGGTGGGGATTTCATCAATATATGATGTTACCGAAATGTGCAAATTTCTTTATAAGGAAAGGATTGAAATAATTTGAAACAGAATTATTATTATTATTATTATTATTTGGGAGAAGGGGAATCTGACAGATGCATCTATCTCTAGTGATCAATCCTGAATGTTTGCAATGCTGATATAGTGAAAGAGCCAAAAATAATTTGAAAAGGGAGTGCAGGAAATAATATCATCATCTGGAATTTAAAAATGATGCCCTGATTCATTTTGGAGAAGGAAACCAAGGGATGCAATTATGTTTCTGTGAAGTGTCATTATACTCTTTGCCGAATCTGTTGATTGCACTTAGGATGCTGCAGAGGACAAATTTCCATACCAATGGACAAGTCACCTGCATAGGATGGGTCACTTCAAATATAGGAGGCATAGAAGACAAATCTGAAGGTGTGTGAGCTCTTGATGTTTTTGCCAAAGCCACACATTTTCTGAAAAGCAGTGATTTCCTCCTCTGACTCCATGGCAGCACTAATCCTCTCTCAACCGGGTGAAAGACAGAAGAGAATTAGGACAAAAAAGGCACTGCCATGTTTCAAGTAAATGCATGACTGGAAAGATAAGCTTGGTGCTGAATTGATAAACTGCAGCTCAGATGAGGAAAGCTTTCTTGGGGCCAAATGAGAAGTGACATTTAATGCTTCCCTGCATTTAACATGCAGGTTTTTAAAAATACAAATCACATTAGCTGGCGGTGGCTGGTAATTATAGAGTTCACAACAGGCACGGAGGAGGAATTTTATCTTTCCCTCCTCTGCTGTAGTCCTGAGGAAAATCCCTCCTCTGTTTCTTTATTTGGGGTGGTGCTGGGGAGATCCTCCATTCTCTGAAAATATTAGGAAAGGCTACAGCCACAGCATGGCCGGCTATGCACATACCCCATTTATACACAACAATTGCTGTGGAAAGAGTGACATCATTTTCATAAACCCATCTGAACTAAAACCCATAGTGGACCTACAGCTTATCTCTTGTAATCACATACTGAAGATAAAGGTTTGCCCATCCTTTTCACAGTATCAGGATCTTTCACAGATTTTTAAAAATTCATAATATGAATAATACCAAGGCAGGACCAAATAGCACGTACACTTTCAAGGGAATTTTAAGGGGAAAGGAAAGTAATCTCAGTAATAGAAATATTCTTTCTCTATCATATACGGTCTATTACAGAATACTAACAGTGATCTGAAAAGAGATTATTCATAATGCTTGTGACGGATGTGTAGAACAAGTGAATAGAAATAATAAAATCAATAAGGGTTGTAGCTTTGCAAGGACATAATCTAAACCAGGAGTGTAGGATCTACAATGTTCTTCATTCACTGCCCCTTTTGAAAAAAAACAAGTGAAAAACTGAGTGCCAGGTTTTCCTTTCTGTTCTTGAAGCTGGCACTGATCTGCCTCTTGGCAGGTGGGAGAAGAAAACAAAGCAAATAGGTAGACTTGAGAGAAAGAGCAAGGCTAGGGACTAACGGGGAGGGAAGAGGTGTGAGGAGAATCTGGAGGAGAAATAACAGGGCCAGAGGCTGGGCGAGAAGAGAAACATCAGGATAAGTGAGTTGGAGAGAAAGAAAAACATTTGGGGCTTGGAAGGAAGCAGAAGGATAACACAAGGGATGGGGAAGGGCTATAAAAATAGCAAGGCAAGAGAGTAAGAGGAGAAAGGAGCCCCAGAGGAAGGTCTGTGTGACCAGAAGCATGGGCAGACAGAAAGCTTTCCATTCCCCCTTTCCTCCTAGTCTAACCTCATTATTTCTCTCCCTGCCACACACCTCTTGCTAACTCTGCTCCCATGGCAGCCATTGTAGGCCAGCCACATCCTTCATGGTAGCCATTTTGTGGTATCCCTATATCGTTCCGATTCACCACTGCGCCTATGGGTCCAAAAAGGATGCAGGTCCCCTTTCTAGGTCTTTCATTCTTTCCTGGTATGGAAGTGAATGTCTAATATGAATGGAAGGAGAAAAATCCTTCTCTTTTGGGCCTCCACTTTTCTACCCTGCACAACATATGAGGCAAGGCTGCCATAACTTTGGCGTGCATCCTTGTGACAATGCTGAGTCCAACACAGAAAAGCAGCATTGGCTCCCTTGGTTTCTATCTTAGGTCTGATGAAGCTGTGCAACTATTTCCCGGTTTAACAATACTGTCAAAAATGATCCAGGTATTCAGTCTGCCTTTCATAGAATTCCAGCTATTTGGTTTTGCAAGCTGAGAAGAATTATTAAAACTGAAAGGCTGTCAGCACACACACACACACACACACACATATATATTATAACAGTCAACCTGTAAATAAAAACACTGTTTATAGAGATTCTTTCTTCACAAAGTAGTGTTTGGACTATACATGTCAGCTCATTTACAGGATTCTAAATTTCTCTGTATATCTGGACATATATATAACACTCCACTAGAATTTGGTGGATTTAGAAGCACTTGACATTGAGGGAATCATATCCTATTGGTGTTGTTTTATGATTTGTATTTGGAGCGGGAGAGGGGCAAACACATCCTTTTATTAAAATGTCCTTTTGGTTTATTGGAAATCCCTGTTTTGCTAAAGTTACTACAGAGCAAATTTATGAAGATCTTTCATAGTAACTGAGGGAGAGATTGTGGAACAGTGGGATATCTTGCTACAGTTGGGTATGTCTGAGTTGGAACCTACGCATGAGGCATGTTCGAACCCCAAGCTTCCCTAAACGTGCAAGTTCTTTTCCTGGAGTTTAGAGTGTGCTTACACCAAGTGCATTTTATCAATTCCCTGTACTAACGCACATTTAGAGAAACTCAGAAAACAAATACTTTGATTGCATAAAAGATAGAACAGATGCAGAGTCTTAACCTGCATCTTAAATGTCATCAGTTTACCAGTTAGATAGCAAGGCAGCAAAACATAAATCATGCACATCCATGCTTCTTAATTCCTAAGCGAACAAAGAACACAATGTCCTGGGGGAGGGAAGTGTGGGAACAAAAGCCATATGAGAGAGAGAGAGAGAGAGAGATTGATTAGACTGTAATCCTGCCCTACAGTTCCACCCAGCCACAGGCTTGCAAGTGGTCAGCTAGTTCCCATGTTGGAAGCAAGTTTTCTTACCCTTTCAACTCCCTGGGTTCTCTAATGATAAAAGCAGAAGTCATCCAGAATAGTCAGTAAACCTTCCTACCTTCCCTTACATCATTGTTACCATTCTTTCATGTTTTGTTCTGCGGTTGAAATTTTAATGCAGCTTAGAATTCTTCAAACCATTGTTAATGAATTTATTCCATCCAGCTCTTTTCTGATTTATCCCTTCACACCTGGAATATTTACCAGAATATTTCTCTTTTCCATGCATGTTTGTCTATTCCTTTTGAGACAGGAGCTCCATTTCAGGTTTCAATTCAATTTTATCTTCAGCACAACTTGGTCATCAAACTTATACTCAAGTCTGGTATCAAAGAGAAGCCTTACTCTTTCTTGACTGTTATACAACCAGGCCTCTCAGTTCTTTTAGATGCTTGCTTCTCCATCTGCTGGCCTTTTCCCAAGAGGAACCATACCAAAGAGAGAGGATTGATTAAATTGCATGTACACACACGCACACACACATTTCAGACCACTTGGTGTATTTTCCCAAGCCATTTCCAGGGAAAATATCGAGGGGGAAATATTCTTCATATACTGGAGAGCATCAGTCTGCATCTCCTGCGCCTCCACTGACAACAATGGAGATGACCAAGCATGCAGGAAACAATTGCAGGATGCAGTCATTCCAGGGTTGCTGTGAAACAGAATGTGCCTGTATATCTTAGGTCTGAAGGGCTTAAAAAAGGGAGCGCATAAGACCTTGTGGATTTGTTTGTCCCTGTTTTATTCACAGAAGTGAGGTGTTGGCAGCAATTGGAGGCTTTATGTCTCTCCCTATCTCTATCAGGATGATATAAATACTCACTTACATTAAGAACCTTGACATTTCCCATGACCAGAATGGCCACCCTTCCTTCTCCTCGGCAAAAAGGGAAAAGGAACTTGTTGCAATATAATCTGTTAATCTGAGTAGCTGTGGAAACTGATGGAAACATCAATACAATGTCATTTGTTTTCGTGAGCCCAAGGCGAAGCCCACTGTCTCTAAGCTAACACAGCAAAGTTGTGAGCATGGCGCTGTGGCATGCCAGGTAAGGGGATGTGAATAACCTCTTGCACTTTTTGTTTGCATCCTGTTTTTCAAAAGATGTGCTTACAACCTGTGAGGCAACAGCAGTACGCATTCAGAATCAGGCTTAGGATGCTGACAAATCGATTCCAATCTATTATGTGTGAATTTTGCCTGCTGTTATGGTCATTTTTGCTTGTCAAAGTCTTTTTGGCTTTCTTCTTCCATGAAATGGAAAGCAAAAGAAACAATGGAGGCAACATAGACAATGCGAGAGCCTGATTATGAGCCTTGTTAAATGGAATATCCTTGCATTTGGTTAATTATGCAAAGGGGTCTGTTTCTTTTCTGATACATTTAGCATTAGATACAAATGTGTGGAAGATCTAAGGATGTCAAATGTTTTCCCTAGCAAGGCTGTTATCAGGAATGCAATGCTCTTGTTTTCCCTGCTCACCAATCTGTATGTGTCTTACTATGTTTTCAGTTCTGCATTGGAATGGCTGGAAAACAAAAGCAACGGACTTCTTGCCATTTTGCGGGGTGGGGGATGTTAATGGGATATTTTTGGTTCTATCTCACTCACCCAGGGTGCTTGTGAAGGTGGAAAATTGTGAACTGTTTCCTTTTATGGGTGCATAGAGGCTTCCTTGGAAGCCTTGGGAAAGAGTAGAGAAGAGTGAGGACACTGATAAAAGTCAGGTACAGCAAAATGAAAATAGTGAGAGTCTAGGATTTCACTGCAAAAGTGGTGATCAAGTAAGCACCCTTTATGTGAGTAAAGTTTTGCTTTCTTGTGACAGCTTTGCTTTCCCTTGACAGTTGGCCTTTTGACAGCTGTCATGAAAAAGCAAAGTAAAAAGTAAACCTCTTTGACAGTAGTTTGACAGCAGGCACACTCCAAGCTGCTCATATTTGACCCATGGAAGTGTAACCATTGACCCATTGTGAATGTCCAACTAACAATGAATTTTTTTCTCAAATGTGCATATTTCCAGTGCAAAAGAAAAATAAAAAAGCAGCCAACCCATTAACATCTCCTTCGATGTGATACTTGTGTACTTCGAAGATGCTTTCAGTGCCTTTCAGTTCAGAGAGCACAGTTCACAATCTCCAGAAAATGAAATATGTGTGGGGGCAGGGGGAGCCACATAAAGCCAAACACAGTTCACACTTGCAGCACAGGGCACCGAGTGACCCTCATGCCAAAGTGCCACTTGGGAGTGGCCATCATTGGCAGTGGGCCAGAGTAGCTTAGCAAAAGCAGCAGGGCTTTTCTTCTGCTCTTGTTAAGAGACTCAGCGGCTCCCCCAACACGGATTGTGGGAACAGCCACCCAGGCTTGTGCGACATGAGAAGCCCTCATAGATACAGCGGCCCTTAAAACAAGCCATGGGCTGTCAGGTGGATGGCTTCCCCGAACTAGTCCTGCTGCAGGAAATGGCGCTGGCTGACATGACATGACAAACCTCAATGACCCATTATGTACAATGGCTCTTCATTTTGTGCAAGCCCGGTCAATATCTTTGTCTGGATGTGGGGTGAGGTGAGTGATGTAGAATAAGTAGTAGATTATGGCTAGGAATGGACTTGTTATGGAAATCCATGCATCCAGGTTGACTAACTAAAACAGGAAGTGAACATGCTTGAAAGAAAGAAAGCTGTATGGAGAAAATGAATGATTACAGGGACCAGGTTTGCTTTGCTATGCTACGTCTCACATGCTGTGGGATTTGTTTAAAAAGTATTACATCTGTGGCCCTGTGTGCATGCATCTGTGTGTATTTATATGTCTAGATCATGGCTGGGTTAATTATTTTAGTAACAGGCCATCCAAGTCAATTGATTATTTTAAACATTCAGTGGATTTGCTTGGTGGCAAAATGCATTATAATACCACCTTTCTGGAATTTTGTTTTATAGAAATTAATTTAGTCCTGCCGCTGATTTGTGGAGTGATGAATTCATGATCTTTATCATGAATTCTACTTGTTTAAATAAAGGTGTTTGGCATGCATAAGTGATCCCATCCATCCCATTGTCTTTCCAACAAAACAATCCAATATGGCTACTTAAAGAAAGCTCCTCTTAGGTGATTGGGTTTCGGTTACACTGTAAGAAGACTGTCTGGACTGTTTGGGTGTCTATTATGGCAGTAAAACAAAGTAGTCCTTGTTTGCTTTGTTGAAAAATTAATGCTGTCTCTGTGTTTGAAATAATTATTATTTCCAGTTTGCTTTCCCAAAGTGCATGCATGTGAGTTCGTAAAACTGCTGACTAAGTGCTGCATTGCCTGACCTTGCTGCCCCTTTTCCCTTCCAAAGCTCCTTTTGCCCACCCTGCATCTGAGTTCTCGGCCACCTAAGGCTTCTGGAGAAATCCTGTGCTGCACAGCCTTGCCAACTGCACAGCCTCCCAAAGCTGTTCTGCTTGTCTTTGGAACCCTTTGCTATGCTCGGGTGACCCCTTGATTCTGCCCATGGTGAACCTACAGCTCCAGCTCCACCAATGCCAACCCTCTGCTCTCTCTGGCTTGTTCTTCACCAGCCACCACTGTAACAAAGTGCAGTCATTAGGAAAGGAAATCCAGAAAGCCTGCTTGTAATCAATTTGCATGTTTTGCATTTTAAGTGTTGCAGTTTATCATAATGCGATGCTTGTATTACACTGTGTCATGGTTTGGAGGTTGGGAGAAATGCTATATTTGGATTCAGTGTGGGTGGTTGCTTAAGAAAAACCCCTGGCAGTAGATGGAGAGAGACAGAGGGGCATGTCTGCTGATGAGGTTAGTTCAGGCTTAAAAGACATATGAATACAGAGGGCAGAGTCCTCTGTGACAGACTCAAATGGGTTCAAGTATCCAAGATTCCAACGTGTCAATCCCACAGCAGAGTGGCTTTTCTTGGGTCAAGTCACACAGATTCTGTGAACTCGTAGATCCCTTTTAAAAAGCAACTTTACACAAATTAATCATAGAAAAATATGAAAAATAAAAAAGGACTGACAAAAATGCACATAGGATAAACTGTGAAAATATGTGAGAAGTTTTCAGAGATGTTCATGTTTGGGGGAGCATGCAGGACAACTCCACATTCACACAAAACACTTGATGTGTTTTGAACAAGTCATTAGAAGCCCTAAATTATCATGGGAGACAAGGACTAGGAGTTGGTAACTGAAGGTAGCCAAGCTACTCAGCTAGAATTCCACAAGCAGAATTTAACACACATGTTATGCATACATGAAGACCTCCTTTTTAGGAACAGATGGGAGAGCAGTACATCATGGCCTAACTTTATTTGGCCAAACTCTCCTTCAGAACAAAACTCACTAACACATTTAAAATGCAGTTTAAAAACATGTCCCTGCAGGTAGGGACTGGCACTGTGATACCACTTGTGAGTTCCTGCCCACTTCATCAGATGCTGAAAGTAGAAGTGGAAACCCTGGATCTGAAAAGACAGTCAGGCATAAACCAGCAGCAAGCAGATTCTATCATCTTAAAGTGGCCATTAGAAACCACAAAGTACACAAGAATCTTTAGAATAGTCATGGAAACCGTGGCATTATTAAATCCCAAATGCAGACATAACAAGTGAGCCTGTGATTTCAGTTTCTTTAGGGCTGCCACCCTGAGTTCTGTGATGGCAAGTAGAGGAAGGTTAAGTTGTTCACTGAAAGGTTTGTTAACATTCTAATGTCTGATGTCCGATTTTTACCCATTTATTATTTGTCCAAAAGATAGGCCTTTTGGGCCAATGCGAGGACATTGGGGTCTTTTTCACAGAACAAATACACAGTATTTAATGAAGCAAATGTCTATTAGCCCTGATTATGGTGGATAACCCCATTCAGTTACCTTATATTTTCACTGGGTACCGTAGGCTATTGCAAGGAATGGTGCTCAGCCGTGTGTCCTGGGATGAGGTTTTGTCCCTCCCTGGTCAACAATTGCCTCCGTTTATACGGCTGTCTTGTCTTGTCTCTCCTGCCTCCTTGTTGTGCCTAAGGTCTCTGAAGGTGCGCTGCAGGACTTTTACCTGTGAACTATAGATGACCACCTGAAGATGTTCAGTTAAGCTTTTTGTCTTGGTGGTTTTACAGCAGTTTATTTCTAGGTGAAGATCAAACCTTAATCATCTCACTATTTAGCCAGTTTGAGTTGTATCTTAACTTGGCAGATAGTTGTTACAACAGAAGATACTTATGCACATGTCGCTTGTTCCTCAAATAATCCACACTGCACCAGTTTACATGATATAATAAACCACGGTAACTCCCAGGAAGAGCACCTGCTGCAGTGCTCTGAGGGTCATTTAACCTTACAGCTGTTTTGTTGATAGTGGATGAATTTTGGCTAATCGGTGGAAATCTAAGAGATAGATGGATGGGTGGGTGGAATATAAATAAATGGAATATAGGGTGTGTAACAGGAAAGGGACATTGTATCTGACGTGGTGATCCTCAGCCATTCCAGTTGTGATCAGAGAAGAATGTCCTGTGTCACGTAGAAGATGCGAAGGAGCACCTCCAGCACTGCTGAATCTTGCAGTCCTAATGCATCTCCTACTGAGGCTCTCATACTGTGGGCACATCATGAAAAGTCAAGAGTCACTGGAAAAGGCAATCAACTAGGAAAGCCAAAGGCAGAGGAAGAAAATGAAGTGCAATAATGAGATGTGTTGACTCCATAAAGGAACCCAAGCCTTGAACTTACAAGAGCTGAGCAGGGCTGTCAAGGACAGGACCTTCTGGAGTGCCTTCCTTCATAAGGTCACCGTCAGTTGGAGATCACGTGACGGCACATAATAACAAAATGCATCTTCTATAGCAGAGGTCAATAACAAAAACAAGGAAATACAGATATACACTGATGAATGAACTTTGAATAAAGGCACAATACCAAACTAGTATATGGCCCCACACATATACTGGGAATTCTTCATAATGATTGGTTTCCAGTTTGGACTTGTGCTGTGCATATTATCAAATATTGACATAAGAACATTGTCTCTTTGCCCCTTGGGTTTCCTTCAATGAAAGTGTATGTCCCAAGAGGTACCAGGGGCATTTGGCACTTTTTAGGGTCCTAGTATGAAGGTAGTAGGAATACAAACATGTAACACTAGTACTAGCATCTTGAATTGGGTAGCCAGTACAGAGGTGTCAAAACTTAATGTTGGTGCCCCTGTCCACTTGCGGCCAGCAACATTCTCTACCACGTGCAGCTTCAGTAGTCTAATTAGGAAGCTATCTCAGCATGTACTACTGTCCCAAAATAATACTTCTCAAATACGTAGCAGCCAGACCTGGATCCGAGAAAACAGAATTATGAATAATAAATGGGCATTTCCTTTGAGTCACTGAGCACTGTGGCCACCTAAGAGACAATGTTACTGAACAGCATGTACTTAAGATTAGAATTGATCCAGACCTGAAAGAAGTCAGCATTTTTGGCTACCCCAATTACATCTGATCAATGCCAATATGGGGGCAAATTCCAACACACAACGCAAAACTACAAAAGGTGTGGACTTGCATCATCTTTGCAGAGGAGTTTCTGATGGTATCTTAATGCTTGATCAATATATCTTCTGAGCAGCAGTAAATATACCATATATCAAACATATATAGCTTCTTTCCAAGTATCAAAGTAATTATTCTACTACCTAATGCCAACTGAAAGATTTTCAACTGGAAAACAAAAGTGAGATAAATCTATAGGAGGTGAATGCAAACAAAGACTAATGGTGTGATAGATTTGCTAGACCAGAAACTGGCAAAGCAGAACCTCCAAAGGATAAAAAATGGAGAATGATAACAATTTTGTACTTTGGATGCAAAGAGTACACAGCCTTGGCATAGTTTGCTATATTAAATGAACCATCTTATAATGTCATAGCTTTGCTTGACATGATAAATTGTTTTACAGCGTCCTATTCTGTTACCTCTTTTTCTTCTTGGGGAAAAAAACAGATTGCAATCAATTATCATGGGATCTATGTGCTCTTAATTCTTGCTTACTCTCCCTTTCTAGCTTTATTTTTTTAGCCCATATGGCTAGCGGGACTGTTTCAGACAGTGAGCAAGGGACTTAGCAGATTTATTTCTTAATCTTTGTGTGCTGGTTGTCAACTTGAATCATCAGAGCTTCAGCATGTCTGGTTGAGGAAAAAATATTGATAGCACTGCACGATCAAACACATGGCCACTCAGCTCCCAAATACAAGTGGTAGTTATTTAGTATCAGCACAAATCTCAGCCTTTTGGACAGAATGGAGATTAAGGGATCTGTTAGTGACGATTTCGCCTTCCTTTGTACCCAGAAGAGGCATGTGACACGATTTGCAACAAAATATAATTGATACTCGTTTAAAACACATTGGGTTGGGCCCGCTGTGCACGCACGCATGCACACAGAGCCACACACTCATGATCCAAACTTCCATGATTTACCCACTGCTCCTGAGGAAGGAGACTGCGTCTGCCTGCCTTCCTCTTGACAGGTATGATCCGGGTAGACAAGGAAGGATCAAAGGCCAGACCGTCTTCAGATGAAACCGAAAAGGAAGGAAGCAAATTCCAAAATGCCTTGCCACCATCCCTCTGTGGAGCCGTTAGACCTGGTTCAGAATGGTACCTGTGGCAGGGAAAGTGTTTCACTGGCAAGTAGTTCATGTGAAACACCATCATGTGGGTCTGTTGAGATTTCCTACGTCACGTCAAGTTAATGTGGTGTGGCTAAAAATAAACCTAAATGGCGTGGCTTTATGCACACGGATGGCCACTTGGAATGGCTTCTGCTGACTCGCATGGCAAGCAGCTGCTTGGCTTTCTCTTGCATGAGTGGGCTGGGAATCCCATGCTAGCTGTATCCATACATTGAGTCAATCATGAATTGTTTGCTTTACAGTGCATGAAAAGGGGTGAAGGAATGTTATGGGTGACAATAGCAGACAACTTGCACTGATACACTCACAGTGCTATCCTAATGATGCTTATTCAGAAGTAATCCCACAGAGTTTGGTGGGACTTATTCTCTGGTAACAATCTTCACTCAATAAGCTATTCTATTAATTCATTTCAACTATTTTTAAAAGAACTGTTTATTAAAAGACATTTTCAAACTGTTTTCACAAACTAAAATATTTAATGTTAGCTATAGATTTTTTTCAACCCCTCAGAGAATTACTAGAAAATTCAATTATTTTTTGTTTAGCCTGCTGGATCTTTTATCTCTCAATGATAAATTACTTAGCATGCCAGGACACTTAAACACAATATGAAATAATCGATGGTTTGATAAAAGGAAAATGGTGAAAAGCTAAGGTCAACATCTACCACTCTGTGTTTGTGAATGGGGTCATTGCAGTCAATCAGGCTTTATCAAAACATCCCATAATGTATACACTGTTCAGGATTTCTACAAGATATGTTTATGATCAATGAGACTAGCCACAGACATTGTAATTAATCTTGTGGTTTCTTGTCTCTTTTCTTTTTTCCTTAAACAATGACAATAGCAAAAATAACAAAGGCTGCGGAAGCAAAGCTCTCCCTTTATCAAAATGTATTAACATGTCTTTGCTTTTAACATGTCTTTGCTTTAAGGGTACGTGTTGGGTACTAGTTCAATGCAATTTGTATGTAAACCTTCTCAAAGACAGTGATCTGCTGTCTTGATGTGAATAAGGGATTTAGGATTATGTGTTGTCTAAAGAAAAGATGATATTATGAGACAAATAATAGCTGAAGCCATAATAATAAATATTACTGACACACTATTTTAAGTAATACCCATTAGAACAAAGCTCTTTATGACATAAATCTGTTTTAAAAGATGGCATGTTGAGGAGGGAAGGGGGGTGGGAGAGATTGCATGGAATTAAAGGAGATGAGAGTCTGAGCTTCCATGAAAGCTGTGGGATGCCAAGTTCTTTTCTAGCCAATAAATCCACAAACATATCATTTCAGACAGCTTCAGTCTCAGTAGCATTGCAATGGCTGTAAGGAGCGGGGAACAAGTATATTGGTGGCCTGAAGCTACCAATAAAGATGATAGCACATTGGAACAGGTTAATCAGCTGTTTAGCCACTAAAATTAATGTGCTTGTTTCGACAGGTAAGCATCTCAAATGGACATTGTCCTATTACACACTGCCTGTTCACAAGTCTCTGTTATTCCTCAATCCCATGAATTAGCAATAGCAAAAATTAGCATTCGTTAAAAGTTTCCCTCCTTCACAACCAGATGCAATTAAGGGTCAGTCACAGTTAGAGCTGGAAAGGAAAGTGGAAGCCCAATTCAGGGCTGTGTTTGCACACATTCCATGCCTCAGTTTGCCTTCATTCTCCACCACCAGGTAGCCACAGGTTCCATGAAGGACTAGGCAAGAAGACTACACTTGTACATCGATCTGAATGCAGGTTCTTCCATATGACCCAGGTGTATGCAGGAACCAATAAATGTACAGAAAAACGTTCAGGTTTCAACTTCAGACCTTTGATGAATGTCTTGGGGAGCAGTGATGCTGGCAGGAATGCTCACTCCGAGGCAACACCATAATCCATACGCCCCACTACTGAGTACGGCTAGAATGCAAACCCAAATATATTTTTTTCTAGGTTGGCTTCCCCATAGGCTTCCATCTCTTTTTATGCCCATGTATCGAAGTATTAGATGATCACTGGTCATTTAACAATATCTTTTGAATAAAAGCAAGACTTGTATTAGACTAGGAACTCCATCAAACAAGATGGCTGTTGTTTAGCCAGGACGCTCCTATCCAAAGCTCTTCAGGAAGGGCAGGCAGAGTGGAGGAGGCAGACAGGCCTCATACTGCGCCTGCCTTTCATATCTCTCAGTGGGTAGCACAGCTGAAGAAGAAACATGTGGATCTACAACCCCCGACAGCTTGTCTTGGTTTTCCCCAGCCCTTTTCTGAGGCTGCTGTTACATTCACACAGGAGGAACCACCACAGAGCTTTCCACAGTAGCTGAAAGGAGGGGCTCTCCACCCAGATGCCCATCCTGACTTCACAGCTGTGTCTACAGCCCGGTGGGATGAGGAAATCCACACAGTTCTGTACCTGTAGATGAGCCTTATTGTTTGCATCTCAAGTTATCCTTAGATAATTACTCTTTTTAAACTCTTTTCTTATGAAAGGGTTAATTTAGGAATCCAGATCATGGTTTTGGACATGTTACTTTCATGCCCTTCAATGCTATCAGAGTTGTACAAAAGTTTTGGAGAAGTGTTACGTATGCTCTAATGACAATAAAATGGAGCTTTCTTTTGCAATCCTTTATATATACATGCAGAATTCATAACTATTATTATTTCAACCCTACTCAATCCAGAGGCCACTAGTCTTTAATTAATTGATCCATTTGCCGAAGTGTAAAATACAGATTTCCCCCACATGTCAACAGCATGTTGCTGTGCTCTGTCGTGAGCACCTTCAATACGCGTGATTCCCTTGCACAAGAGCAGCATGACCGGCCCCTAATTACAGAGCTGCATTTCTGAAGGGCATTCTTTTCAAGCTCTGCTAAACACTGTTAGACAGCTCTGGTGGGGTCCTTTGTGAACTTCTCATTTCTTTATAAATGTCTCACAAAACATTCACTACAGCTCCCAAGGAGACCTCTATGGGGAGTTTTGTGTATCTACAGTTTGTTTTCAACCCTCTGGAGCTGATTTAATGTCACTGTGGGGAGCCACTGTTCAGATGTGACTTTGTTGTCAAAAGTTGGGTTTCCCTTTTTGTCTCCTTCCGTACAGATTTCCGCATCCTCAGCTGCTTTCCATCTCCTGTGTTACAAAGGGGTGGGGGAGCGGGAGAGAGAATGAGAGAGGAATGAGATAAATGCAATTTTGGCTTGTGGGGCTGGTTTAGAAACATAGAAACAGAGTGAGTCAGAAGGGTCTCCTGAGCCATCTAGTCTGACCCCCGGCTCCAGCCGGCTCCACTCATGACATGTTTGTCATGTGTATGACAAGTTTACTCAGCTGTGATAGCACCATTTACTATATGAAGAAGTAGATCATTCAACATTTTAAGATAACATGCCTGAAAAGCCACTGAAATGATGGGCTAATGTAGGAATAACTGGTCCAATTACCAGAGGAGAAACCAATATCTGAAAACATAATACGGAGATTCCACCCTATTAAGAATGACATGGTAAAAGAACATTATTTCACCAGGTTTCTGTTCTGACAATAGTGCTTATGGTTTGCCCTCTGCTGCATTTGGTGATCTACCTGGGACATGTGAATGTAGGAAGATGCCCGTGTTTTCAGAGCATCCTCAGAGGCCCTGATTATTGGTCTACCAGCAAGATCAACAGGGGTTGCTGGGACTAAGAGAGTATCTACAAAACAGTTATCCCTACTTTATGGAACTCCCTTCCACGAGATCCATGGCTGGTCCAATGGGGGATGCTTAAAGAAAGGTTTTGAAAATTCATCTGTTTTGCTTGGCTAGTAGCATTTTTATAATATGTGCTCCTGATGGATACTTTCTATTTTATCAAAACTAGTTGTATTTAATACAAAACATATCAATATGTTGTATTTATTTTATGCTGTAAGCCATTCTAGAAAGACCATAGTCTTGAAAGTCAACCAAGTAATGAATTTAATCAATCAATCAATCAATCAATCAGAAGCTTGCTTGATCTGACCAAATCTGGCCCAGCATCTTGTTTACCATGAAAACTAGTCAGATCTCTACAGAAAGCCCACAAGTAGGACATGAAGGGAGTAGTCAGAACTTTTCGGAGAGGTGCAAACAGAAGCAAGTTCTTCAGTTCCTGGCACTAAAGACCTAAGAAGAGCCACCTAGAATCAGATCAAGAGTCCATCTGATCCTGCCTTCTGTTCGCACAGTGGGGACCAACTGCCTATGGGAAAACAGACAAGCAGAACATGAGTGCAATGGCACTCTTCCACCCATGTTTCAGATAATTCATGATAGCTTTATCCCCCATGAATTTGTCCAATCCCTTTTAAAACCCTCCACATTGGTGGTCGCCACCATTTCCTGTGGCTGTGGAATGCTGGGAATTGTAGGACTTTTCCCTATCAAAAGGTCCATAGGATTGTATCTTAAATTTTGCAAGCAAATAAATAAATAACCATCCTTCTTGACCAGGGCTATCCACAAAAAAGGGATATGGGGAAGATGCAACACTATACTGGCACACTAGAATAGCACATTTGTAGGCATTGCAGGTGAAATTTATCATATTCGGATAATTTTGGAATGATTCATACAACACAGCAGTATAAACAAAGAGAAAAAGAAACAAGATCTTCCATTCATTCATGTTTATTCACATATCAAATGCAATCTAATCTTTTCCTATATAGGACAGCCTGGGGAAAAACTTCCATTTTTTTCAACAATTAAACAGCTCTGCCTCTCTAGCACTTACATTAGGGATTAGTAACTGCACATACTTCCTGGGGGTCTTTTTATGATTCTTAGGTTTGTTTAGGATCCTGAGAATATCAGCTTTAATTTTAAATTTTTAGCTTTCTAGCCCTGGTGGTTGAAGAGATAAGATTGAATGTGAGGTGGCCAAAATTCTGTCTGCCCCGATGTCAGCAGCACAGAAAGTGAATAGGGTAACCATGGTTACAAGGACAATAGTGAGTAAATCTATTTCTGCTGCCTTTGCTTTTGCCTTTATATATCCAAAATAAGACATGTCGAACGGTGACTTTTTAAAGATATCCATCATGTAGTTGTGGTCCAGCAAAATCAACATTTGCATTGGAGAAATAAACCAGAGCTTGTGTGATTTCCAAAATGCCTTTTGTTTGAGGAAATTCAGCATGATAAATGTTCTGTCAACAAATGAAAATAACATTACAGGACAAAGTGACAAAACATGGAGGAAGAAGTCTAGAAATTGGCATTTCAGCTGCTTGTATTCTCCATAAGTGGGAATAAACAATCTATCTTGAGTTGATTTGATGTGCATCACACTATTGAAAAAAAAAAAACGAAATTTCACATCTTGAGGCTGAATATCAATGTGACTTATCAGGTGTTTAACTTAACACTAAAGAACTTCTCATGAAAATCACTTTTCATTGTGAATGTTGCCATTCTGGAAGGCTTATAAATGTTTATGAGCAACCTGTCGCTTTCTCTCTTCTGCCTCCATGTATGGTCTTCCTCTCATCCCAACTTCTCCTGCTGTAATGATATAGGGAGGAAGCAGTGCCTTCCTGTTGGCCACCCAAAAGGTCTAACGTGCCATGGCTTGACATACCTTGATGGCAGGTTCATTGACGACTCGCAGGGCACACACCAGCCCTGTAATGTATCACAATGTCCATATCTGTCTGTGCCAAACTACTTTTGACAGATGCTTACTTAGATGCACATCAGAATGCACCTGAAATCTTAACTAGTCATGTAAGTGAAATGAGCTCAAAAGCATTGGATGACCTCCATCAACAATGCGGTCAATGCATTTTTCTGCACAAGACATTTATTGTGTGCTCATGATTCTTATTCTTGGTTGTTTGAGGATCATTTAAACATCAGCATTATCCAGTTTTGCTTCTATTTTTTTCATAACACTTTCTCAGGGTTATTTAGAATAGGGAAAATGGGGTATTATCTCTGAAAGCGTTGTTTTACTGGTGCATTTGCCCTTGTTGGCTGTAGAACAGCTCCGCCTAGGGGACAAGTTGTAGAGAAGTGGGAAAAGGCGATCTCTGCAGAAGCCCAGACCTCTGTGACAAAACCCGTTTTTGTGGCATAACTGAAATAGATACAGTGATTAACACCATCATGAAGAAAAGCTCCTGCTTTCCAACTGTTCTCCCATTGTGACTGATCGATTCTAATTTCCTAACTCAGTGCAACCATGCCGGCTTCAACCCCCACTTGCTTAAGTAACAGTGCAGAGCAGGTGACCCCCCCCCCCCATTTCTTCTGTACCAATCCAATCCATGGGGCAAGGTCTGTAGCTTTCCTCTTTGTGATTTGGAACAAAGAGGAAACAAAGAGACCTGCTCTCCCCTGCAGAGGAAGGCAGGACGCGCTCCAACAGAGCCAAGCTCAGGGAACCCAGGTTCCATTTAGATGTCAGGAAGCACTTCCTGACAGTGTGGACCCCAAGGGTGTGAAATGGGCTTCCACGAGAGATTGTTGAGGCCCCGATTGTTGAGACCCCGTCAGTAAGGGTGTTCAAGGATAGGCTGGACATGCACATGGTGGGCATGTTGTGAGCGGAGCTGGCTGGAGCCGGGGGTCAGACTAGATGGCCTGGGAGGCCCCTTCTGACTCGCTCTGTTTCCATGTTTATATTATCTGACCCACTTCCAGCCTTTCTTGGCCAGGAAAAACAGATCACAGTGTCTTCATTCGCAACTGGAATGCCGCTACTACCCATTTGCTCTTCCTTAGCAATAGCTGCCTTTATAAAGCTTGAATTTTCCACCCTTGCCTTGTAAATTTCCCTTAATTTTGCTGATGCACTTTGGTGGCTGTCCCCCAGAGGCATACAACCCGTTTTGCTGCAGCTGTCGTTTGACATGAACGATTCTCACCGTGATAAAATGAACTGCAGCATGTGTGTCTCACAGTTTTAGGAGCAGCTAATTCCAAGACTATCAGAAGCAATATTTGTACATTTTCTTATCTCGGCCACATTCTCAGCAAACCTCAGTGGCTACACATTATGTGTAAGCCAGGCACAAAATGATTTTTCCTAAAAGCCTCCATGGATTCCTTCCAAGCAGCTTTGCACAGATAATGTTTCTCTACTGGCTCCCAAAACATTCCACAACAAAATCACTTGCTGACTTCAAAAGCACAAATAATTTGTACCAAAGCTCAAGTCATGTGATCCTCCTTAGTTCTCAGGTTTTCTTTTCAGACTAGAAAGTCAGTTCCTGTTTACAAAAAGACTGATCTGACATGCAAACACGGAAGGTAAGTGGATGAGTAGGAGGTTCCACCCTGCTTTGCTGAATTTTGATAAGAAACCAAAGGCCCAATCCTGTGGCCACCCAACATTCTCTGGAGGACCATATGATGGGTTGGAGTCCAGGTCTGACCTTGGAAACCCTTGGGCAGGAAGAGGTCTTGCACGCTTTTCTGATCCAGCACAGTTTTCCTTCTGTCCACACTGGATGTAGCCTTGTATAAAATATTTGTAGTTTGAATTTTGTTGAAGATCTGGAATTCAGTAGAAGTCAACTTTTAATGTAGCATTAAGTTAGGCATAAGCACCATTTAAAGCAGTTAGCACAATGATAAAAAAGTAGCTTTAACAAGAGGGTTTCACCTGATTTTGCAATTTTATATTTCATTATTATTTTAACCTAATATCTCATGTTTCTGTTGGAAACATGCAAAAGTATCTTGCTAAGGATTCAGAGAATTCAATTAAAAGTCACTCAAATAGGAAATAATCCATTAACGATACTAAAAGAGCAATACCAAAATATATAATTTCTTTGTTTATTTCAAAGGTTTATGAACATACCAATTTCAGATTAGCAGTTCCTAAAAATGGATAAAAGCAGCCATTGTTAGATACAAAAGGCCTGTGGAAATACATATAAAGGGCTTCAGTCAAATTCTGGCTACCCAAGAGTAAGTTCAATGGTGTGCAGTGTCAGAATCCCAGAATCTCAATTTGAGAAGGGAAATAAAACTCGGGGTCGTAGGAAAGATCAGTCGTTATGAACCTCCGTGTCTTTATTGTCTATCTCAGGCCCCGTGGTTGACTCACGATAAGGCCTTACCGGGCAAGCAGAGATAAGCTCACTGCAAAGCTTCAACAGAAATACAGACTTTTTATACACTCCCAGTCACATACAGGTACAGGGCAATTGATGACAGAATGTAAAGATTACAATAAGATTCTGAGGTCATCCCATACAGAACAGATAAAGAAATGTCAGTCAATCATACTGTAACAATAAGATTACAATATTTCTAATTGACACTTTAGTTCAGAAGCCTGAACCCATCTCCAGGACTGCTTACACATGTAAATTCAAGCCACTGAAACTATGCATGAACTCAAACTCTTATCTAGATTCTAAACATTCTGAATTGACCAGGACACATGCAGCCCTCTGGGCTAGGAAGATACTTCCATGTAAACTGAATTACAACAGTGATTATTTACAATGTATATTTGGACTGAATGGCTTGTCTACTGTAGCCCACAGCTAAAGGTGAGAGAAAAGGAGTGGGGGACTGCCATTTTACACAGCTTGGTTTTGAGAAGGAAGACAGGATTTGATCCCACAATGCAAAGGGACACAGAAGTAATGCTTTTCAGACAGGATTTACCCAAATTTTCCCAACAGCAGTCAGTTAAGTTCTCAGGCAACTCAACAATGGGGTTGGGTGTGTGGGGAGGCAGCCTGGTTGATGTCCACAGCAAGATTCTGGCATAATTTTGCACCAAGAATGTAATAAAATTATTTCACTTCAAATGTCATTTGTATGAATGCAGAGGGAGGAGCCCCTGGGAGAACTATTCACTGCCTATTTCTCTGAACTGTGTTCCTGGCACAGTTGAGGAGGTATTACTATCCTCCCCATTAGATGACAATGGAGAGAGAAGAAGAGAGATAGGGAAGGAGGAGGCCCATCCACACACGCTGGTCCCCCGCATCACCGTTGCTCCCTCAAGCGCTTGACAGGCAAGGGAAAAGTGAAGCTTGCAAGGGGGGCTAGTGGGGGCTTCAAAGGCTGGAAGCAACTGTACCACATTTTATGTGCAACTGTACCACATATAAAAAGAAGTGGCATGCAGCCAAACCACTTTGCATTAGGGCCCGCAGGGTCCTTAAATGCCTCCATTTTTGATATATGGAGAAGGCAGATGAAAACAAGCTGTTTTTCCTGTTTGCCTTGTTGGGCTTAAATCATGCAGGGTCACTCAAGAAGAATTGGATGAATCCTGCATCCAGGGTATCTTGGTGGAGCCCAAAGCAATGCTCATTGTTTTTAGAGGTGCTGCTATTAAACTGAGGGTCCTTCTAGATGAGGATTCTCTGATGATATTGTCCTATCTCACTTATGGGCATTTATAGGGTGGTAGCATTTCTAGATGATGCCCTATTCATCTTCTTCCATCTTTTCCCTTAACAAGAAAAAATGCAGAGCAGCTATGCAGTGAGTCAGTTAAGCCAACCCAAGATCTCACATTCAAAGGGCTGCATATGGGTGAGGGGTGGTCACTGAGCTGCGCATTGTTGAACTACAGGTTATCATGTTGTCCAGACTGACCTGCACTAACAAGCATGGCTGGTTATCTGCAAACAACCCCTGAAAGAGAACCCATGGTTTGTCGTGGGTCAGAAACTATGGATTGTTCCCATAGTTTACTATCCTGGCTGGTTCTTAGAACAGGATAAAATATGTTTCACCAACAACCCATGGTTCAAAGATAATCCACAATCAATAGCATTGGGTATAGGCTATTTGTGTTGTCCGAATCCACTCAGTGACAGACAAAACACCTGTCCTGAAGCATAATTACTCCACCACACTTTCTCTATTTACTAACAACAATTGTTGTTTAGAGAGCCAGTGTGGTGTAGTGGTTAAGAGCATGGGACTGGGACTCAGAGGATCTGGGTTCGAGTCCCCGCTCGGCCATGGAGCCAACTGGGTGACGCTGGGCCAGTCACAGACTCTCAGCCCAACCTACCTCACAGGGCTGTTGTTGCGGGGATAAGATGGAGGAGAAGAGATGATGTAAGCTGCCTTGAGCCCTTTGTAGGAAAAAGGCAGGATATAAATAGAAAAATAAATAAATAAACAATGAGGCATCAGTGTCAAATGTCACTCAACTCCATTTGGGTTTTGAATCTTCCCGTCGCCCTTTGATATTGTTTTTCAGGAGGCATTGCTTGCATAATGTCAGCTGTAGTTTTGATTCTATTGCCAAAGCGAACAGCAAAAAGTCCTGACCTGAATGATGCTGGTCTTTTGTGCCTTCAAGTGCCCAGGAAATAGCAAAATGGTATGGATTTAAGGATCAGCTACATTCCTATTAGTTGTGCTGTTCATGGGAAGAAGGCTGATCGCAGCTGCAGCATCCTCCGAAGCGTTTGCCTCAGCAGCCCAAGATCATTCCAGTAATACGGGCAAATAGATAATGCTAAATAATTTACAGTCTCTTCAGGCTAGGAGTTTTTCCCTATACAAGACACAGATTTTCTTAAAATGAGGTGTTTTGCAGGCTATTGGTAAATAACAAACTGCCAAGCAGTCTGCACAGGATATTTTTTTAACCTATTAGGTATGTACACAGTTTGGGGGATGGTGTGGGATCACGTAGGGAGTTTGCTAGAGGCACATGAGCGTGAAACAGAAGAGTTGAATGGATTACAACATGCAATCAAAAGGAAGGAGTTTCAGGACAGGCATTCATTAGCACATCTAAGGTGTACATGGGGAACAAGATTTGCAACACCACATTAGGATCCCACCTTAAGTCTAAAGCTGGTCTCAGAGCATCAGGCTTTTGGCAGCCATATGATGGCTAAGCTTTTGCTCATTTTGTTTGACATAATCTAATACTGTATGTGAGGGAGTGGGAGTTTCCTGCATCAGACCAACTGGAGAAAGTTTGCTGACAGAGAGAATGAGGAAACCAAGATTTCCCCTGGATTTGTGCCAGAAGCAGCCTGGGATATCGAAGGTGAAACAAGCCATGACAAACTGCTCAGCAGGCCATTGTCTGTTGGGAGTAATGGACATGTCACCCACCCACTGTGACTTCTTCTCAAGGTGGCTTAGCAGAACATGCAAATGCGCCCAGTGAAGATAATTAAGATTGGATCCAAGCAACGAGAAGGAATCAAAGCTCAGAGATGCTCCAGAGGTCAGAGCATGGGGACAAGAGCAGAAGGCAGAAAATGAGAGTCTGAGACATGAAGTATCTCAAGAAATCACCTGAATTTTGTATTTGGAAAAAGAAGTCCCTGTAAATTCCTGGGAACTGCTCCTGGGCTGCATAAGAAATGATTAAAAGCATACAGTGCAATGAGAGACAAGGCATTCTACTGCCTCAGGGCTCTGCCATGATAGAAGAATATCTGTCGGCCATCACCTTTGCAAAACTGCATTTGAATAGTTGAAGAAAAAAGCCATTATTCTTTCATCAACTAACAAAATGCTAGGCTTTGCAGGAAAGGACTCATAGCTTCCTGGAGATACCAGTCCTTGGTTAAAGGTTGAAATGCCTCTCCTAAGGCTGAATTATTGGCAAAGAGAACTTTAACCTAAAATATGCTGGCATTTGTGTATTTTAGTTCCAGCATGATTTTAGCTTCACCTCTGCTGGCCACTGCTGCTCCCAGTTCCCCCCATCAGAGCTTTTCTGAAAATGCAATCAGAAGGTTAGAATTTCCTAACTGAAAAGATGGACTACACCTCTGCTATCAGATTTTGAGATGGGCAGTGAAATTCAGTGAGGCTGCCCAGGGCCTTTGCACTCAGAGGATTATGGGTACTTAGTGAAGGCTGGAAAGATTGTGGAGGAAAAGTCACCTACATGCCCTGCAAAAGACTTAGACAGCAAAGTTGGGCTATCTAAGAGGTTTTCCCTGGAAACTAAAGAGAGGTGGCTGAGCTGCCTCTGGGATACTGTGCATGGCAGCAAAGCCCATCTCCTTTCCTCCTTGCCTCCTGAAGCCTGGTCAAAGTTCGCTCTTCTGGCTCTTTCCATGCCAGCTGAAATGGCAGAGCGAGGATGCTCCAGGGCCACAGCTCTAACCTCAGAGCAGGTTTCCAAGGTTGAAGCTGAGACTCCAACTAATCCTGCAGATGCCCAGACTCTGTCTAGTGGCCGTACGATTGTACCCAAAGTCTACTGATTATAATTCTGTGGACAAAATCACTTAAATAAAGATGAGAGGTCCCTTTCAACCTGAGCAATGAAAAGGCAGTTAGCACATATAATCCATCCTATTAATTCCATGCATCTATATAATGTGCCAATGGCATGTATCCATTATGATTCTTTCTACTCAAATGTTAAGCAGATAACTTTCAGTTAAATGCCTTCTTAACCTGCCACTATATCTTGACCAGCAAATGCAGCTTAAGGATAAAAATCTTACAAAAAGCATTCTGAACAATAATCATAAATTCTAGAATATAAGCCATCATGGAATGATAAGCTAGGAAGAAGCATTTAGATTTAGGGACATTCACTGACTGAGGTGAAGATTTTTGGCTGTAATATGTAGATGTAATTAGATCACGTATTCCTACAAATCATGATTTGGATGTCTGATGTTTCCTGTTATAAGTGCATCCCCAATCTGGGAATTGAGACAGATCTGGATGCAAGGTCAACTGAATGCTTATTACATGTAACCACATTACTAGTCAGGGAACGCAAACACTCATTCACACCCTTGAGACATCTGACTGCCTCCAAACTGGCACACTCCAGATGTTTTGGACTACAACTCCCAGGAGTCTGGCCATTGGCCATGCTGGCTGGGGCTAATGGAAGCTGAAGTCCAAAATATCTGGAGGCAGTCAGCTGAGAAGAGTCTGAATACACATCCTCTCTTTCTTCAAATCTCTCCATTTCTGTGAAGCTTTTGGCTTAACTCATTCTTGTAATCCTATACATAGCTACTTGGAAATACATCTTATTGATTTCTATGAGGCTTCCTCTCAGGGAAACCAACACTAGATTACAGCATTAGTTTTACCCCATCAGAGAAATGAAGCCAAATTGTGCCCAATGAATTATTATTATTATTATTATATTATTTGTTCTTTTGTAAGCTATTTGGATCATGATTTTTTAAAAAAGGTTAAATATGGACATACTGTTCTGTAGAATTAATGTATACCATTAATCTAGCATCAAGAACTTAAGTTTTTTTGTTTATCTGTTTGTTTGTATAAACCTACCTAGCCCAATTAGTGGCTGTTTTGGAGTAAAGGTTCTCTGAACTTTAACTCAAAGTTTAAAAGGTCAGGGTAGATGCCCTCTGGGACTTCACAGAGAAAGCACCTGACATTTCATTAACTGGTTCTAAGAAAGACTTGGCATACCATTCGCATCCTGTGTGTGTGTGTACAACTGTCTGCTTTTTTTTTTTTTTAACCAGGATCCATAGTCCAGAAGGTGCTGCTTGTTGTCAGTAATCTTCATCTGCTAAAAATGATCACCTAGGGAAAATAACAAGTATAATTACCACCTACTTCTCCCCAAGGTTTTAATCTCTGATTTAAAGGCTCGTTTGCCTGGCAACAAGGAAGAATGGTTCATTCTCAGTTAGGATGAAAAAACATGATTTCACCATCTACTCTTTCCTCCTAGCATGAAGTGTGTGTGTGTGTGTGTGTGTGTGTCCCCATGCATGCACCTGTGCATACATACCATATAATCGCAGCAAAGATACATGTATGTATTTGGTGTCTTACTAGTCACTTAAATTAATGCTGAGATTCCTGTTAAGACATGGAACAATAAAGCTTTGATTTGTAAGACCAAGATAGAATCAGGGAAAATTGAATACTTGGCAGCAAAAGGTTTTACTGGACAAAGTTCTTTTAATGTTCACTTAATGTTACAGATAGTGTGGTTGGACAGTGACATCCTATTGACAGAAAGCCTTTTGCTAAAGGTGATAAACTGAGATTGAATTATAGATCTGGGTGATGCTTCAAACCACATTGTCCATTAAATGTATCTTCTGAAATGGGTTCTTTAAGAGCAACAGCAGTACAGGCACACATAGTTGAAGTGCTGGGTTGGGTCAACATCTAATCTCTGTTTGCAAATGTCTCCCCCATCAGAAGATATAACAACACAAATTATCACAGGGAAAAGATATATGCTATGAGCCATTCAGATTACTTGACTGTATTCACTGGCTTGTGCTTATCCCTTTCTTTCCATTGCTAGCAAAGCATATAACCTTTGTGGCCAGGACAGGCCATGCCCCACCTTTTCTATTGGTGAAATCTCTTCCCTCTGAGGAGGACAGAGACCATCATTCAATGACAAAGCACATCTTTGCATGTGCAAAGTCCCAGGCTCAGTCACCATTTGAGTATGTGCATATTTCCAAGGGAGCAGGTATACCTCTGCCTAAGCCTATGCAAAGCTGCTGTTTGAATAGAAACTCCCAGCCTGGTTTAAGGTTTAAGGCAGCTTCCTACGTTCTATGTATGGGGTCCTTCCATAAGATTCTCTGCTTGAACAAAGTCTTGTCTCAGTGCTATCCAAGCATGAAATATTAGGATCAATGCAGTTTAAGCTTCTTATTAAATAAAGTTTGAAGCCTATGAAAAAAAAATAAACCACACTTTTTCACAGAGGAAGGAGAAGAATGGAGGTAGAGCCAGTGTCCTGAGAGAAGCCTGCTCAATCCCTTCTGAGAGCAGCACTGTGATGAGACCAGCCGGAATGCATGGGGCAACCCTGCCTCTTTAATGCCAACACGAGTGCTGGCTGTGCTCTGTGGCTGGCATGTGGTTGGCCTCCGTTTGAAGCATGCTGCAGCAACACACAGTAGGTGGGTTCCCAACACGGGCGGCCACTCATTCCCATGGCAAACCTCTGCATCCATGGAAGCTGCTCTCTTCGGATGGTACTGATAGCCCATTCATTCCGGCTGGCCTCATCTTTCATGCAGTACTGATGCTAACCCATGTCCACGTGCGTATTGTTGCCCCACCCAGCTTATTTGTCCTCTGCATCATCATCCATTCCTAAGAAAAAATGTTCCCCATCCCTGCAGTAATGCTCAGCAGTGGTCCTCGCATTCTGCTTTGGGAAGAAACAGAGCTGGCATTGCCATCGATCTCTTCAAGCCTTTTGTTACCTCAGCCAAGTGTAGCTAGTGAGGCACTTATAGAGAGCCATGGCAAGTCTGCATATCACTTTATACATACCTGAAGAAGAATGCTGGTTATTTCATTCTGGAAGATAAATTATTGCTTCTATTAATTTGGCCATAAATGATAACTTTTAAAATCCACCTGTCTGTGCAGTTTTCTATCATTAACAAGCAGACTTGAAGTTACTTGCAAGATTGGTGTTTCTTGCTATTATTTACGATATATTTTTAGTTTGCTCTTTTGCCAGGAATCTATGATACCATATTATCGAGATAGGCCTTAGGCTCTGGATTTTAAAGCACGTGCATTGTTTGCAACAGCACTGCTTCAAATTGTACACATTTGTACTGACAGAAAGAAAGGTGTATGAGTTAACCCCGGGCATTTCATTGACTGTCTTTCTAAAGTTTGCCCTCTTGTGCAAGTGCCTGCTATCCCTTTGTGTGGCTGGTAAAAGTTGGGTGTTGCTTACCCTCTTCACTTTGAGCACAAAAGTTTAAGTCTGCAATTCTTTGCACTCTTACCAGGGAGTAAGCCTCATTGGAATGGGAGGAGGTTATTTCTAAGTAAAATAAGAATACACTGCCATTCAGATTTCTATTTTGTTATATTTTAACTGTTCAAACAAAAAATTGAAAGAATACATGCTAATAGTTCTTTTAATAATCGTGTTAGCGTGTAGTAGGAGAGAATAATGAGCAGAAACAATAAAACAGTGACAAAATGCAAAGCAATGATAATATATTGTTTGCCTTGAAGAAATTGAACAATTAGTACTAAGCCTAGAGAATTCAATGTGCAGTCCTCCTTTTGTATTTTAATGTGGATCACAATCTAGCAACAGATGTGCATGTGTGAGAGAAATATTCTTATTCAGGCCCTCATCAATAAATTTAAAATACTTCAAACCTCAGAGAATGTTAATCAGTCATCTATCTTTTGTTATTGTTATGAATGACTGCAGTCATGCCATTTAAAGCAACTGATGCATTCAATTGTTAATTGTTAGTGCCTACTGAGGGTACCTCAAGTGAACCATCCCTTCCCTTCATTTCTTTTCTTCCCCTAAGCAAAGGGTTACACAAAGGAAGAGTTTAAGAGAGTACAAGAAGTACATCTGTTAAGCCAACAAAAGACCTGCATAAAGGGATTTGAAAGTGAGAGCTGGGAGGAGAATTGGAGTAAAAATTAAATAAAGCCCCAAAGTTCACATATCTGAGATTCCCAGTTTGAATAGGGCAGAAACTTGATTCTGGCAACATTCCCTCTAGGGTTCAAGGGATGGTTTTTGAACGGGATAATTTCACAGGAGCGCATGTTGACATTGCTGAAGTGAGCTTCAGTCAATTCGCTTTGAAGGAGGGAGTTTGCTCTGCACTCTGCATTCAGGTGGCTGCACCAACATCATCAGTCCAACTGTCTCGAATGTCTCCCATCCAGCAAACATGCTGCACAGTTTAAGAGGCAGGAACATTTAAACAGATGTGTACAGATTCTTCCTAAAGTTCTTGTCTTGCCACTTGCAAAACCTGAAGCAAGCTTTCAAGAAGAATAAGAACCAAAAAAGAAAGAAAGTATTACAATAGGCATGGAGCATTGGTTTAATTTTGCAACGGCATCCATAGCCAATTCCAGCTATTCTTTAGTGATGGGTGAATTCCCCTGAGCTATATGGAGGGGCATAATAAAAGCCTTGGTGGATCAGACCAAGCATTTGTCTCATCCAAACTTCTGCTCACACTGTGACCAATTGGCAGTGCACAGAAAATTCACAAGCAGGTCATGAGTGCAGCGGCACCCTTCCATCCGCGTTCTGCAGCACCTGGTGTATATGGGTGTAGCAGCTCTGATCCTGGAGAGAGCTTGCAACCATCAGGGCCAGTATCCATTGGTGGCCATATCTTTGTTCAATCCCTTTTTAAAGCCATTCAAATTGGTCACCTTCAGACATTTTGTATAACTGAATTCTAAAATTTACTCTGCGCTGTGAGAAGGAGCACTTCCTTTTATCTATCTTGAATCTGCCACCAATTGGCTGTATGAGATGACCCCAAGTTCAAGTATTATGAGAAGAGGAAGGGGGAAAAAGGAACAGGCTTAGCAACTTAATCAAATGCAACTGAAACATTAAACATTCTTTATTTTGAGTTCAGTATTACATTTCTATACTGTGCAATAGTTGAAGCTCTTGAGAGGTTCACATTTTGAAATGTATCCATCTGAAATTATTAATATAAGTATGTGCAAAGTCACCACACAAGGAACTCATCTTCCCAAGAAGTGTGCCTGCAAACAGCACTTAAACCACATGAAAACCAATCCAGATCCACTCTCTGCTTCTTCATTAACAAGAAATCGACGTGGGACAGCACATGGGAAAGAACAAGCGAGAAACACACAACAATGACAAAACCAGAGAATCCACTGGGCGCTAAGTGGTTGTAGAAGAATAACTTGCTCCTCAAATGGTCTTCTGTGTTAGTCAATGTATCTCATGGTCAGAACAAAGAAAGAAATCCCCAGGTAGTCTAGGCCATATGAACCCTCAAGGTGCATGCCCTTTTTTGCACTTTAAAACTGTTGGTGCATTTAGGCTGCAAGCAAGAGAATTGTGCCTTTAAACATTTATTTAATGATGCAATATTAATATCACAGTGTTCGTGCTGATCTGAGCTGTGTCATCCTATATTGGAGTATTGTCACAATGGTGTGATATTAGTGGCTTAATAAAGGATTTTGGACCCTGATGATCAGACCCATTTTGGTCAATCTTTGGGAGTGTGTATTAGGACTGGAATCCCAACTGTCCTAAATTGTAGGTAGATTATTTTCCTTGCTCATGCTGATTCTCCATTGTCAGGGAAGGGAGGATCTTTCCCCTTTTTCCATCTGTTTTCCATTCTAATGTGCAGAGCTGTTCCTGTGGTCATTTCCCCCCAAATCACAGAATGGTATTTGGTGTTAGTCCAAATCTCTCCTTAAAGATCCACAAATCTTTCAGAGTTTACATCTCTAAGCTCTTTCCAGAATCAGTGTGAAGTCGCTCTCTTGCTGGCTTGAACTAGAGGTTTACCACTTCTGACATACTGAGAAATAAAACACAGAAGAGTAGTAGGAGTGGGGAAGGTCTGGGGATTATTCAGACGAAATCCTCCTACAGCCACGTTGGTGAATTTAATAATTGTTGTAAAGTTTTGATAGCTCCTGACCTGTTGTGAAGGAGAAGAAGCTCACCAGAATATATTGTGCAGCTGGGCAGACAGTTTCCCAAGAAACATGCCTTGCCTAAGCTAGAATGTAGTATTTGGGACGTGACTTGGAATCTCAGCCAGGGCATTTTCCTTTCTCTCTTGCAATACTAATGCTGAACTATTCAGGAAAGACTAAGAAATACATTTCTTCATACAGCAGCACATAGTGAAACTATGGAATCTGCTACTGCTCAATTCAAGATGGCCATCAACATGGCTTTTAAAAAGGATTAGCCATGTTCACTGGGGATGAGACCATCATGGGCTACCAATGGTGGAGCATCTAGGATCAGGGCACCTCAACTCTGAGTACTAGTTTGCTGATGGCCCACAGTCCTATTCTGTGCTTTTCTGTCCTTTTCTGCTTGTGAATTTTGAAGTATCTGGCAGGTTGGACAGATCGACCTTTGGTCCAATCCAGCACAGCACACTCTTCTGGCTTGCACCATGGTCTTGTACACACAGTATGTTGATTACCCAGATGTTTGATGGCAAATACTCTTAAGTCTCCCAAGTTTTCAAGCATGTTTTGGGTGCAAACACATGTTCCTAAGCGCAGATTTTTGAACATGCTGTTCGTTCAATCTGGAATCTATGACAAACAGCTGCACATTGGAAGAAGACTCATCAATTGTGTAAGCATAGGAGATATGAGCTCTTCATCGTCAGTACAAAACTAATTCCACCCATATTGTTGTTTAATGGAAGCAAATGAACTCACATATAATGAAAATTCATAATCATGATGCTCTGAGCACCAGAGGGACCATAAGGGATATTAGCCTTGGTACAAGCGAAGCTGCACATGATTGACGAAGAGAAAGGGAAATAAAATAGATGGCATGCCAAACACTAAACTAGTAGCACAGAAAAATCTAAAATCTAGGAAGACTTCAGTTTTCAAACTGTTTTTATTAAAAAAAGAAATGAAAAATAAAATCTGTTACTCCAAGAAGGAAGGGGCTTCAACTTAGATGGCTTTAACGGGAAGCAGAGAAAAGTATGGCAAGCGTAAAGATATCAGTGGTGTCTGTATAGTAGTGAAAGAATCAGAAGAAACATGCCTCTGAATACCAGGGAGAGGAAAGCAGAATGGAGTGACTGGAACTCTAAACAGAAGCAACTCTTTTCTATAAGGTAAAGGTAAAGGTTTCCCCTTGACATTAGTCCAGTCATGCCTGACTCTAGGGGGCGCTGCTCATCTCCGCTTCCTGGCCGAGGGAGCCAGCGTTTGTCCGCAGACAGTCTCCATGGTCGTGTGGCCGGCATGACTAAACACCGAGGTGCGCGGAATGCTGTTACCTGCCCACCGAAGTGGTACCTTTTTCTCTACTTGCATTTGCATGCTTTCGAACTGCAAGGTTGGCAGGAGCTGGGGCGGAGCAGGGGAGCTCACCCCGTGTGCAGATTCGAACCAACGACCTTTCGATCAACCAGCCCAGCAGCACAGCAGTTTAAATCACTGCGCCACCTGCAGTCCCTTATTTTCTATAGACCCACAGTTTTTGTACATTTCCAACAAAAGTCAGATTTTGAGAATGCGGGTCACTTCTAATACTGAGATTTTGGATCCAAATAGCTTAAAAGATACAGACCAATATATTCTTTTACTTTGCACCCTAATAAATGACATTTATAGAATCACATTTAAAGAATTCCATGGGAGCAATCTAGATTAACTGCCTGCCCTGAAGCAGGTCATTCCACATGCATCACAATTCCATCAGATGTTTGTCTGATACCTTCTTGAAATGATGACATCAGAAAATTAGCTATCAGTTGAAAGGGTCACAATGACAACAACGCAAACAGAAGCACAATGTTCCTTCCATTTCAGCACATGTTTGCAAAGTTCTTTGCCCCACCCCAGTGGTTATAGTGACACCAGAAGTTCATTGTCAAAGATATGACTCTATAGACATCTGAAGCTTGGATATGTGAGTATGTACCTATTGGTAGTATAACTGGTCATTCCCATTTTGTGGCATGTGAGACTATGGGTACTGTTCCAACTCTACCAGTTGCAGCAGAGTTCTAAGACCATATGCCACTTGAGTACAACACTGGCTCTAGCCATTTTGCTGTCTAAGGCAAAAGACAAGATGGGACTCTATTCCCTCTTAAATTCCACACAGAGAAACAAACTGAGCCAGTAATTAAATTTTACTTCAGCAGTGGCAGCAGGACTCAACCCTTCCACCCTATCTGAAGGTCTTGGACTAGCTCAGAGGTCGCAGGACAGGCCATGTCCCACACACAGCTCTGTCAAAGGACAGGGGTGGCTGGGTTCAAGGGAATGGCTGAAGAGCTACAGAAATGACTGGTAGGCTGTTGCTGCTGCCCTCAACATGACATGGCGGGCCCCGACTTGGCTGCAAGTTCTGTGCTTCTTATCTGGCAGCCTCTGTTTGTTGTCTCAGTATGACTTATATTCTAGGTTAATATGGCCCAGAGCCTAGGCTTCAAATCTGTTTTTAATATGTGGTCTCAGCTCTGCAGCTGAACATATTCAAGGCCTAATCAGCAACAGACCAACTGCAGACACATACCAACTGCTTTCCTCTCTCCATTTATTTCATTTGGACACTGCCATAGCCAAAGCTTTCTGCATAGTTTGCAACAATTTCTTAAAGAACAATAAAAATACCAATACAATAAAATATGGTTTAAAATGTCAGTATACACACCAGAAACAATTTAAAATCCTAGTATACAAAACTTAAAACAATTTAAACATCCAAAACAATTTCAGTAAAACTCAGCTTAAGACAGCAAGTCTGTTGCATCATCTGCCATTAAGTGCCTGGGAAAACGAAGCAGTTTAACAATACTCCAAAAAGTTGCCATGGCAGCAAGTTCTGGTATAGCAATAGAATAGATGGTGCTGATAGTGATGGTAGTGGTAATACCTGGTGAACCTCAATGGGGAGATAATTTCATAATGGGGGCCACCACTAGGAAGACCCTCCTCCTTGTTGCCTCTTTTCAGGCCTCCCTTGCTATTGGAAGTCTGAGGAAGGCCTCACATATAGAGTCCAGCTGGATTGAAGTCAGGAGAGGCATTCCATAGTTCCAAGCCATGTGCAGTTTTATCAATGTATCGACACCCTGGATTGGACATAGAAGCATATAGACAGCTGTGTAAGTGGTCCAGTATTGATGTTACATGTACAGACATTCTGGTCTCATTTATTAATCTGGTTGCCCCATTTTATGCAAGCTGCAGCTTCTGAACTATCTTCAAGGGCAGATCCATGTAGAATGCATTGCTCTGATCTAATTCAGAGGTTAGCGGAATGTCGATGGCTGAAACATAGAGACATAACTAGGCAAGGAACCAAAAGCCGATAGAAAACACTCTGTGCCACTGAGGCCACCTGAGCCTCAAGTGATAAAGATGGTTCCTTGCTGCCTCAACCTACAATCTGGCTTGCTTAGGAAGAGTGCAACTCCTTCCAGAATATCCTTCCTCTGGTCAGAACAATCATCCACTAGCAGTGTTTCAATTGGGTCTGGATTGAGCTTCAGTTTATAAGCCCTCATTCAGTCCATCCAGTTTAACGCAGCCTCACCTGCTGAAGATGAAAAGGGGCAATAGAGCTGTGTCAGCACATCCTGACAGCAAAATTCCTGATGGCCCCACTCAGCAGTTTCCTGTAGATGTTAAACAGCATGGGGGATAAGCCAAACCCTTTAGGAACACCATGGGTTGAATAATATTCTCCAAGCTTCTCTCCTGGACTCAGCTGTAAAAACAGAAGAATCGCTGCAATGCCAGTGCCTTAGTGGGTGGCATCAAAAGCTGCCAAGAGATCCAGGAGTATCAACAGAGTTGCACTCTCCTGTCTCTCTCGCAACATAGGTCCTCAAGCATGGTGATCAAAACCTGGCTCGAACGCCTGTTAAGTGTTGCCTCCCAACTCATGTAATCAGCAAACACCCCTGGACCACATGGCCTAATTTCCAGGAAGGACTAAATTGTACCTTTCATCTTTTTCATTATTAAGCCAGGTTAGTGTATTTAGGATCTGGATTTTAACCAGTGGCAAATAATTTGGGTTGTTTTTTTTTCAGGATCAATGTGGGCAAGAGCTTTAAAACAAGACAATTGCTGGTATAAAAGAAACCAGCTCAGATTTTATTTTAATTTTTAATGCTCTTGTCTAAACGTTGTGCTGTAACAGCTGCTGCTTGAGGCTCAGATATTTGCCTGTCCCTGTTGGCTGTTACCTAGGAGGCTCAAGGAAAAATAGAGGAGAAACCAAGGGTTGAATTGCAATATCCAGGACCATTCCTCCCCAGCATGTCCCCCGAACATCCCCTTCCCATACATGTGCTTGTGGGCATTGACAGGATGCTGCAGCATAGGGAAGTGGGGAAATGGCCATTCCCCCGGCCCAGCTGAAAGACCAGTTTCATCCGGTGCCTCTTCTTCCAGAACTTGTTCCAGACACTATAAGTACTCCTGAACATTAAGAATGAGTTCCTGCATTTGTTTTGACCTTCTTCCCTCCCTGTTCCTTTTTCCTTTTGGTTTATCTGTCTTCTAGATTGTCTTACAGTCACCAATTACAGGTGATCTATTTTGGGAGTCTTTTCCAGATGAAGAGCAGGGAAAAATCCTTTAAGAAATAAATCGTTTTCAAAGCCCCCACTGGTGTCTTTCTGGTTTGCCTTAAAGGCAAAGGTTTCCCCTTGACATTAAGTCCAGTCATGCCCGACTCTGGGGTGGGGGGGTGCTCATCTCCGTTTCCTAGCCGAGGGAGCCAGCATTTGTCTGCAGACAGTCTCCGTGGTCATGGGGCCGGCATGACTAAACACCGAAGTGTCCAGATCGCTGTTACCTGCCCACCGAAGTGGTACCTTTTCATCTACTTGCATTTGCATGCTTTCGAACTGCAAGGTTGGCAGGAGCTGGGACGGGGCAACAGGAACTCACCCCATTGTGCAGATTTGAACCGGCGACCGAAAGGGGTGAGTTCCCATTGCTCTGCCCCAGCTCCTGCCAGCCTTGCAGTTGGGACTGCAGGTGGTGCAGTGGTTTAAACTGCTGAGCTGCTGGGCTGGTTGACCAAAAGATTTTTGCTTTACTATTCCTCAAATTCTTGTGAGGGGTTGTGTTTCAGATGGTTCATGGCAGAGAAGGGAACAGATAAGCCTCCCAAAAAGTTCTTCAAAATCACTTTTCTCTTGTAATTCATTTAAGAAAAATGGGGAATAGTAAATGTAACATGGAGCTCTGTCATACAGAAGATCATGAAGAATGAATAAAAGTATAGGTAAAGGTTTCCCCTTGACTTTAAGTCCAGTCGTGTCTGACTCTAGGGGGCGGTGCTCATCTCCGTTTCCTAGCCGAGGGAGTCAGCGTCTTTTAGGATTTTGAATAGCTCAGCTGGAATACTGTCGCCTCCACTAGCTTTGCTGTTGTTCAGACTTCCTAAGGCCCATTTGACTTCACATTCCAGGATGTCTGGCTCGAGGTCAGTGACCACCCCATCGTGGTTATCAGGGACGTTAAGCTCTTTCTTGTATAGTTCCTCTGGGTAATCTTGCCACCTCTTCTTAATCTCTTCTGCCTCTGTTAGGTCCCTCCCATTTTGGTCCTTTATCATGCCCATCTTTGCATGAAAAGTTCCCTTCATATCTCCAATTTTCTTGAAGAGATCTCTGGTCCTCCCTATTCTGTTGTTTTCTTCTATTTCTTTGCACTGTTCATTTAAGAAGGCATTCTTATCTCTTCTAGCTGTTCTCTGGAATTCTGCATTCAATTGTTTGTATCTTTCTCTTTCTCCCTTGCCTTTCGCTTCCCTTCTTTCCTCAGCTATTTGTAAAGCTTCCTCAGACAGCCATTTTGCATTTCTTGCATTTCTTTTTCTTTGGGATGGTTTTAGTTGCTGCCTCTTGTACAATGTTGCGAACCTCCGTCCATAGTTCTTCAGGCACTCTGTCTATCAGATCTAATTCCTGAAATCTATTTGTCACCTCTACTGTATGTTCATCAGGGATATGATTTAGGTCATACCTGAGTGGCCTAGTGCTTTTCCCTACTTTCTTCAACTTAAGCCTAAATTTTGCCACCAGAAGCTCATGATCTGAGCCACAGTCAGCTCCTGGTCTAATTTTTACTGACTGTATAGAGCTTCTCCATCTTTGGCTGCAGAGCACATAGTCAATCTGATTTCAGTGTTGACCATCTGGTGATGTCCATGTGTAGAGTCGTCTCTTGGGTTGTTGGAAAAGAGTGTTTGCTATGACCATCGTATTCTCTTGACAAAATTCTACCAGCTTGTGCCCTGCTTCATTTTGTACTCCAAGGCCAAACTTGCCTGTTGTTCTGGTTATCTTTTGGCTTCCTACTTTAGCATTCCAATTCCCCATGATGATACGGACAACATTTTTTGGAGTTAATTCTAGAAGGTGTTGTAGGCCTTCATAGAACTGGTCAACTTCAGCCTCTTCAGCACCAGTGGTTGGGGCATAGACTTGGACTACTGTGATGTTGAATGGTTTGCCTTGGATTCGAACTGAGATCATTCTGTCATTTTGGAGCTTGTATCCCAGTACTGCTTTTCCTACTCTTTTATTGACTATGAAGGCTACTCCATTTCTTCTGAGGAATTCTTGCCCACAGTAGTATACCTGATGGTCATCTGAATTAAATTCACCCATGCCTGTGCATTTTAGTTCACTGATTCCTAAGATGTCGATGTTCAGTCTTGTCATCTCTTGTTTGACCACGTCCAGCTTGCGTTGCTTCATGAATCTTACATTCCAGGTTTCTATGGAGTATAGATCTTTACAGCATTGGATTCGCCTTTCACCACCAGATACATCCGAAACTGAGTGTCCTTTCAGCTTTAACCCAGTCGCTTCATTCTTTCTCTGAGAGGAGACTCAGAGGGGATATGTTGGCGACATACAGGTATGTGAGGGGGTGTCACATGCAGATGGGTAGAGACCTGTTCTCCCCTGCAGAGGAAGGCAGGATGCGCTCCAATGGAGCAAAGCTCAGGGAGCCAAGGTTCCATTTGGATGCCAGGAAGCACTTCCTGACAGTCAGGACCCCAAGGGTGTGGAATGGGCTTCCATGAGAGGTTGTTGAGGCCCCATCGGTGAGGGTGTTCAAAGACAGGCTGGACATGCACATGGTGGGCATGTCGTGAGTGGAGCCAGCTGGTGCCGGAGGTCAGACTAGATGGCCCAGGAGGCCCCTTCTGACTCGCTCTGTTTCTATGTGTCAATGTTTCTATGTTTCTGGCTCTACTAGTACTAGCCCTCTGCTCTTCCCCAGTAGCATATTGGACACCTTCCAACCTGAGGGACTCATCTTCCGGCGTCATATCTTTTTGCCTTTTGGTACTGTCCATGGGGTTTTCATGGCAAAAATACTGGAGTGGATTGCCATTTCCTTCTCCGGTGGATCACGTTTTGTCAGAGCTCTCTGCTATGACCTGCTAGCCCCTCTGCTAAGGGTCCATCTTGGGTGGCCCTGCACAGCATAGCTCATAGCTTCATTGAGCTACACAAGCCCCTTTGCCATGACAAGGCAGTGATCCAGGAAAGGATGAAGAATGAATAGAAACACTTCTATTCTAATAGAAATAGAAAGTTTCTGTTGCAGTGGTACCTGGTACGTTCTCCCTGACAGAATCAAGTTACAAATCCTGGCTTAACTTAGAGCCAAAACTTATATTATTTTAATTTAAGATCTGGCTTTATTCATTTTTACTTAAAATTCAGCACATCAGGATCAGAACCCTAGCATAGACCAAAAGAGGGCTTTTAAAGATCTGGATTAGGCCCTGTTCTACAGCAAAATCGAAAAATAAAATGCAACTGAGTGATACATGTTTAAACTGATGTCTGTTTTGGCCATAATAAAAATGAGTAAAAAAAGGCGGGGGTGGCTTATCAACTCCCTTCTAGTTTTCATAATAGAAAGAAAGAAAGAATTCAGTATATCACAGCAATGGGTATTTTATTTTAAAAGGCAATGTTATCATTTGATATAATGTACTGAAAAGTGCCTTGCAGCAAAGGTGAGGTCAGAAAGGAGCACTAACAAAAACTAAGCATGTTATGTTTCACATACAATTTACTTTACCAGCCATCTTTGCAAATTATTAATTTGCTTGTAGAAAAGGAGATGATGGCACATTACCTAGCATGAATTTTTTTGCTTTCAAGGGAGCTTGGATAGATATCAAAACATCTAAAGAAATCCCATTATTCACTGTACTTACTTCCAGCCCAATTCCAGGCCAATCTCCAATTTTCCAAGCTTAAATCAAGAACGGTTCAGCCCTTTGCACCAACTGATGCCCAGAACAGCTTCCGGGAGGAAAAAACCATTTTCCCCTGTGAAGCATAATCACTTAGGAGTTGTATGTTCATATTTTAGAAATGTAACCTCCTTATTACCTTGCCAAAGGGTGAAAATAAAAAAGGAAAGGAGTTTCAGCTTGTAACGAGAAGGATCACTGTAGTTGTCAGTTAGCACACTGATATAAGAAATCATAAAATGCAAGCAAGCTATTAGGGTGCTGTGTTCTACCATGCAATATATGGAGAAATAAGTAGCTAACACCTTTGGAACCTTGGGCAAAATTACACTTAATACCGCAATGGCAGCAACAAGAAGAACAAAAGCAAAATATTTGGGGCATCAGATTTGGTGTTAATGATAGGAATGCAATTAGTATGAGTTTTATTGGTTTCATTATACAAACTATCATCCAAGGAGAATCCTGAGTAGAACGATGCAGAAATTAGCAAGATTCAGACAATACAGTACTCTACAACAAAGAATTAAATGTGAGTTGAGTGCAAGTTGTTCTTTGAACATAGGTTATTGTGTTGCCAGGATCCAGTCATTAAGCCTTACTCCCTCTTAGAAACAGCTGTTTGTCTTGGAAATGAAAATAACAGCTTTGTCACAGCCATGGCAGGGACACAAAGAGTTAATCTCCACATACCCAAATATGGAGCACTTGCTTTGCATCCAGAAGGCCCCAAATTCAGTTCCTGGCATCTCCAGGCGTAGCGGGAAAATAATTCTGTGAAAACTACTGTATTTGTGCAATGGTTGGATGGATTTTGAATAATTCCAAACCTGGCAAAGCTGGATTGCTGGCATGGTTAGCAAACTTACTGGAATCCATGAGCTGTTTTAAGCTTTCAGTTTGTTAGCTGTACCAACAACAATTCCACTCAAAATGCCTAGCTGTCAATGCTCTGTGTTCTTGTGAACGTATCTTACTTGCAGGTCAGTTTTCTCCTGACAGCTCATCTTTTGACAGCTGTTAAGAAAAACACAGGTCCAACTAAAGAAATAATTTTATGAAGTACTAAAAGTTTGCTCAACTTTCTTGAATTAAATGCATTTTAAATGTGGGTTATGAACCAGTGACAACCCCTCCAATGTCCCACTTGAAGGGGGTATTAACTAGCTCTCAACTGGTGAAGAAAAGGAGCAAAGGGAATGAAAGTGGGAACCATGACAGGCCTAGATAACTTATTGCCATGGGAGAGGACAGCGTGCAGGTGAGGGCTGCACACCAGTGAGCCTGGGCTAGCACAGCAAAAGCAGCAAGAGGTTTTTGGAGCCCTTCTGGAGTGGCTCACTTGCTTTGCTCTTTGCTCTGATGGAGCCAGTCACCCAGATTAGAATGATATGGCAGCCTATCATAGCACTAATAATTCCAAGAATGAGCCAAGAGTAGTGGAGGTCATTTGTTTCCCTCAAACATGTCACTCAGCAGCCCACTGTCAGGGTCCCCTAGGAAGACAAGAGGAACTTTTCAGTGGTGGCACCCCAGTTACAGAAGGATTTCCCCAGAGAGGCTCACCTGACACTTGTGCTGTGGCCTTTTTAGCACCAGGGAAGACATTATTTTCCTAGGCATTTCAATATTTCAGGTTTTGTTTTTAAATTTGCTATAACATTTAAAATGTTTACACTGCTGCTGGTTTTTATTCTGCTTTTATACTGCCCTTTTAAATATTTAAAGTTTTATACTATGTTAACATGTTGTATTTTACGTACTTAGGATAAAATCCTATGCATGTTTAGATAGAAAAGAAGCGCTTAGCCAGTTGGATGGGAATAGTCAAGCGACGGTACTCACTGCCACAGAAAATCATGATGGCCACCAGTTTGGATGACATTCAAATGGGATTGGACAAATTCATGAAGGAGAGAACTATCAGTGACTGCTAAGCCTATTGGCTATGTGCTGCCTCTTTCATCAGAGATTGTATTCTTGCGCATACCAGTTGCTGAGGAGCTTAAGTAGGTGGAGCTGTTGCATCCATCCTGCTTCAGGGATCCCAGTTTGCCATCATGTGAATGGAGTGTTGAACTGGATGGACTTTTGGTCTAATACAGAATGACTGTTCTTACAACTTTTCTCTGTCTAAACCAATTGCACCCTTAATTATTGAGAAGTACGCAGAGAGCTTTTGTTGTGGACAGTATAGATGGCACAATCCTATGGCTTCCTATCTTCGGCTGTGGAGTCATAGAATTATCTGGGACTCCAGCTTTGATCCTATGGCCTTCGAGTCAGGACTCCAAATGTGAAGCCCACATCCTACCCTCTCACAACCAGCATGGAATGAATCATGCCAGCTATTGGAAACCGGCCTCCGAGCAGAACAAAAGAGGTGTTCTGGTAGGCAGGTTGGAAGGCAGCCAGGTGCTGACAGCTAATGCCGTATTCAGATGGTGCTGCAGCATCTTCTCCTCTGTGATGGTTCAACCAGACAGGCTTCTGGATGAAATGCAGGACACGCAGTGCAGCTCAGATGGAGCTCAGTGAGGGGCCGCTGCATCACTCGGAGATCTACCAGAAGAAACTGATCTATCTTTTGTCCACCCTTGATCTAGTCTCACTTTGTTGAATGAATTCCAAGTATTAAGACCTGAATAAATATAGTCTTAATAGGAATAGTATTTCCACCAGATCTTCCAATCTTCTTCTTCCTCCTCTTCCTCTTCTTTAATCCCAAGACATTCATGAAGAGGATTGGGTGCTGAGGTGGAGATGGAAAGCTTTATAAGTTCTGGTCCACTTTAAAATCTCCAAGTACTTTGCATCATTCCTCTGCTCTTTAATTTTAAAGATGCAGTCTGTAATCAAGTAGCCTAATGAAGACATTTAAAAAGGAACCGTTGGCATCTCCACTTTAAAGACATGATCATAATTGATCCTGAGATGTAAGGGCAAAAGCTAAAGTAAATTCTAATGGTGTTTGCCCTGCTTGCCAAACAAATTGCCGGCATTATCCTAGATTTACAGCCTTGCATTTTGTTACAAATCATAGTAATTGATTCAGAGTGTAAGTTACAGTACCTCTTAACACTGATTTTAATAGGGATACAGCTGGAACACCAGGACACCAGATGTCAAGAATACCAAATGGCACAAAGAATCTCGCATTAACATTTGGAAATTCATTAAAGAGAAGTTCCAAAGGGAATGAACATGAATCTGAAAGTTCACCAGGAGAGAATAAAATGCTTACACTATTAGACCATTAAATCTCCCTTTAGGTTTCAGCACTTCCTAACTCAACAGAATGCATCGCATAAATTCTGTGTAGGGCTGGTGATGGGACAACATACCTCCAATTGCAGCTGTTATTTCCTCAGAAAGACACAAATTCACCTGCACAATCTCAGATAAGCGTTTTCCTTTAATCTGAGATCTTGTTCTGTGTGCAAATGGAATATCAACCAGCACCTTGGCAGCTTTCCTTTTAGAAGTCCTGTAAGGTGTGGAATGTTTATGTATCGACACATTATGCACTCATTCTCCCTTATGTTTTCCTGTGGCCTGTCTTCATAATGTTTGCTCACCATCACTCTCCAGTATACAGAGGAAAGAGGTGTATAGAAGGGTGTGCAACCAACATAGCTGTTTTTTTGAGCATGATGTTTGTACAAAGAGCTCAAATGACATTCTCTGTCTAAAAAGTTAAAGGAATATCATCACATTCCTCCCAGGAGGAAAAGGGTTAAACAACTCAGTCCTTGCACTGAGCAGTCATAGTTTAGATTGAGGCTGTGCATCCCTTGAAGCTTGCATTTTCCCCCAAATTTGGGAACAAATCCATAAGGCAGTGGTTGACGCTCGTTAAAACACATGAGTTTTAACAATAACACATGCATTTTCATTAACAAGATGACAAATTACAAAATTCAGAAGCATCACTATGTAGGGCCATGCACACATCAAGGGTGAAAATGATATGAGACCCAATTGCCACCTTTACATCTGATGGCTTTCAGGCACACATAACCATGACAAAATCAACAGTTGCATGATTTCCTTGTGTGCTATCTCTTGCGGTCTGCCGCTTGAACACAAAGCTGTACCACACGGACCCTTGGTCTGATTCAGCATGGCTTTTCTTATGTAATGTATTTGTTCCACTCCACACATTTTGTTAGTATATAGAAAACTGTGTGCCTTCAACACTGTAAGGAAGATTTCGAGGCTGGCCCTACTGTAAGTAGTGTGAAGAAGGCAACTCGGGTGACAGATGCTGAAGGTGGAAGTCAGCTAGGCAGAACAGTGAGCAAAGATGCAGGCTTTGGGCCCAAGGGGTTCTGGTTTTAGGTAGAATGGGAAGGCTCCTTTCTGAAACCCTGGAGAGCATAGAAAAGAATGAGCTAGATTAGCCAGAGGTTTATTTCAGTATAAAACCCTCTCCTGGTACTTATAGTCCCTACAGCACTTGTTTTAATAGAATTTTTATTGCAGTACCCTTGTCTGTCTTTTAAACACGTCACATTTTAAATTGTACTTTTTTGATCCTCATTCTTCACTGACTTAAACCCCTGTTTTAATCCACCTGGAGCAATTTTGAAATGAAAATGTGGTTTGTTTTACTTATTCTATCACAGAATCTTATTATGGAATTGACTGCTGCACCTGTTGGCTTATTCTGTTTCCTATCATGGCTTGTCAATAAAAAGGAAATGTCCATAGAGAAGACTTTCATTGTCTTCTCCGACTGACATGGAGGTTTCACTGTTTCAGCCTGTCATACAGGTCAGCACCAATGGGAAATGTTAGAGGCCGTGTTCTCTTTCTCTCTCTGCAATAGTGAAGGTAGAAGTGCTTTTAAAGTGTCAAATGGAAATGGTGATTCTAACAGTGAAGTGAAAGGGCTGCAGAGTCCCTCTGTCCACGGGTGATGCCATGCTCTGTTCTGAGTACCTTCTTTTAAGTAAGATGTTGGAAAACTGTCTTAAGAGCTGCAGAGATAATAAAAGGTGAATCTTATGAGAAATACCGAAGAAGCTGAGATAAAAGAAGTGTGAAACTACAGTCAGGAGGTGGAAGAGTGATATGCTGACTCTTTTCAAATATATACTAGAATGATGCCAGGAAGAAGAAGGAGATTCTTACTACATTGAATATTGGGCAAGAAAAGGAGTTTGAAATGCATCATAGAATCATAGAAGAGAAGAGTTGGAAGGGGCCAAAAGCCATTGGGTCCAACGCCCTGCTGTTCAGGACACCAATTTACACCATCTCACTCAGATGTCTGTTCAGTTTCATCTTGAATATCTCTAGTGTGGGAGAATCCATCACCTCTCTAGGCAGCTGGATCCACTATTGTATTGCTTTGACAGTGAGGAAGCTTTTTCTGATATCTAGCTTGAATATGGGTTGTTGCAGCTTGAATCTATTATATAACTATGTCATTATTGCGTTCTTTTTATTTGGAAAGTACTAGGCTTGTCTCATAATGAAAGTGACAAGCAGGACCAAATAGAAGTAAAAACATAGAGGAGAGCCATATATAAGGAGACTCTTTCAAATGTATTTTAAATAGATCTATGTGTGTGCAGCTTAGCATTCCCTTCATGCCTGAGTGTTATCTCAGTCATAAGTAAAATAACTGTCAATTCATAGAAAAGGATTGCATCTTGTATAACTAGACTAAACAGGTATAAATGTCTGAGACTCAACATTCAAAGATGATGACTGAAATGGCCAACCCTTGCTGGACAGTTTGGGGATAAAGAGGTAGGACTGGATCGAGACTTACTTATAAGAACGTAAGAAAAGCCATGCTGGATCAGACCAAAGGGCCATCTAGTCCAGAGATCTCAGCACATGGTGGCAAACCAGCTGCCCACAGAATCCCTCAAGCAGGATGGGTGTGGGATCCCCTCCTGCCTGAGCTCCTCAGCACCTGACAAAGGAAGGAACACATAGCCAGCAAGGCTAGTAACCACTGGTGGCCTCCTCTTCCATGAATCTGTCCTTTTAAAGCCATCCAGGTCATCAACCGTACCATTTCTCATGACAGCAAATTCTATACTTCAATGATGCACTCTATAAAACAGTCCGAACCCTCCCACCAATCAGTTTCATGGGATGACCCAGAGTTTGAGTGCTATGGGAGAGGGCACTCCTCACCATGAATCATTTTAAACACCTCTACCATGCCTCTCCTTACTCACCTTTGTCTCTTAACCAAACAGTCCCAACTGTTGCAGCTGCTCCTCACAGGGGAGCTGCTCCAGGCCCCTGATCATTTTTGTTGCCTTTCTCCGTACCTTTTCCAACTCAATAATTTCCCTTTGCAGATAGGATGACTAGAACTGAACGCAATATTCCACCAAAGATTTGTGTAAGGGAAGTAAGATTTTGACCATTCTATTTTCTAATCTGTTCCTAATTATGCCTACCATGGAGTTTGTCTTCTTCACAGCCACTGCACACTGGGTTGACATTGTCATATTGAGCTGCCTACCACCACCCCAAGATCCATTCTTGCTCAGTCACTGCTAGGTCAGATCCCATCAGTGCATACTTGAAGTTGGAATTTTTTGCCCCAATATGAATTCCTTGACACATGCTTATATTGAACTGCATTGCTATTCTGATGCCCTTTCTCCCAGCTTAGAGAGATCCCTTTGGAGCTCCTCACAGTCCCTTTTGGTTTTAACCACCATAAAAAGTTTGGTGTCATCAGCAAACTTGGTCACGTCATTACTTAATCCTAAATCCAAATCATTTACGAATAGTTTGAAAAGCATTGGTGCTAATAAAGAACCCTGTGGGATTGCTCCTTTTCCAAAGTGGGCAGGTTCTCATGCCCTGTCTATCTTCACTCTGTAACCATGAAACTGCAAGGCCACCTGCCCACCTCTCCTTGGACTCTGAAGAACAGGTTTCTCTCTCTACACAGAAAAAGATCAATTTAGCCCAATAGCATCCTGTCAATGAGTCTGAGAAACGCACAAGCATGACCTTATAGGAATGCTCCTCACCTTTGTTTTGCCCTTCACCTTTATTTTGCCCTGGAAAATAATGTCTTCTAGCTGGTACCTATGCAGAATTTAGTATATTTTAAAACTATGTAACCTGATTCCCATCACCACATCTTAGGGTAATGAATTCCATATGTTTACTACTCATTTTGTGACAAAGAATTTAATAGGATTCCTGCCAGTATCCATCCTCTTGCTAATCCGCTTTAGTGGGTCCTGCATTTTGCACATTACAACAGGCAGTGTTGCTTTGTAATCACTTGCTTTTGGCATGTCAGTGCAAGTGCTTCAAAAGCCACCCTTCAGCTGACATGCCAAAAGCCAGTATCTATGCTGAGTATGTGCATCCAGGTTCTGCCCAGGGCAGCTGCAGCTACAGGGATAAGAAGGAAATGAGAACAGGCCCTAAACCAAAAGAGAGAAAATGTTGCTTGAATTTCCAAGTGAACCACAATGGAACAGAAGAAGAAGGTGGATGGAATTCTCTGCAAGATTTCATTCATAAAATATGGAATTGGACTCAGCATAGGTTTGCCACACAAGGCTTAATTAAAGTTCTGCAGGACTGAAAAGGAAAAATCTCTCACTGAATTGAGTAAGTCTTAAATCAAGGTCATGAACAGAATGATCCTTTCCCCGTACATTCTCTTATCCTCATGCATATGTACATCAATTTTTTCCTTTTTCTTTTTTAAAAAGGATATATTTCTATTGGCATAGCTTAAATGATCCCATGGTGGCATTTTTATTATCTCAGGTCATTTCACTTAATACTTGGGTCATAAATAGTGTCAAGCGGCATGCTTATAGATGTATTGTTTTTAGGATCTATATCATTCTGGAGTAATCTTTAGCATTAGAGTAGTCCTGTGTGGAGATAATGGAGAGGGGAAATCAAATATCTTAGAGTAAGACAACCGAGCTAGGCCATTCCTGTGAAATAAGGTGTGGATTGAAGAGTGTGTTACGTGTAGTTCCTACATAATAGCGTATATTCCACAAGGAGATGACCCATGACATTAATTAGCAGTGAAAATAAAGTATGAGTGGAATAATAATCTCTGTTAAACTAAAATGGAATGCAATAAGTAAATTCTCAATCCTCGAAAGATTACAGTATTAATATTGAAATCTGGTCACTTATGAACAAAAACTATGAGTATATGACTATGTAAATGAGTAGATATTATTCACAGCAGACATTGTAGTCAAGACAGGAGTTGTGGGAGTAGTACTAGCATGGGAACTGTCTATAGGCTGGTGATGATCAACAGATGCATATAGGAATATGGATTTGATTCAAGGAGAAAGAGGTCACACTAGAGAGATTCCAAGGTTCCTGACAACCTCTGCATGCACAAGAGGATTTCACTGATTTTATACCAGTTGAAAAATGGCATTTATTTGGTGGCCACTGCATGTATGGAATGGCCTGTTGTCACTTCTTGATAATCAAATGCTGGTGGGGACCTGTTGCTGTTAGATGCCATCAAGCTGTCTCTGACTTATGGTGAGTCTATGAATGAAGGCCCTCCAAGGTCCTGTCCTTGACAGCCCCATCAGATCTTGTGAATATTAAGAAATGGAATCCACTTATGCACTCCATCCATCTCATATTTTCTCTTCCTCCTCTTCTTCTGCCTTTAACTTTTCCTAGCATTATTGTCTTCTCCTGTGCGTCTTGCCTTCTCATGATGCACCTGAAGTACAGCAGTTTCATCCTTTTTGTTTCCAGGGAAAGTTCTGGCCCGATTTGATCTGGGAACCCGCTTGTTCATCTTTCTGTCAGTTCAGAGTATTTGCAAAACCCTCTTCCAACACCATGTTTCAACACACCAATTTTTGTCCCATCAGTTTCCTTCACTGTCCAGCTTTCGCACCTATAAACAGGGAATGGGACTACAGTAGGATGGATGATCTCCACACTATTGGTCTCCAGTGAAACATCCTTCTTTGATAGATTACCACTTCACAACTGATTCTGTCCAATGCTTTTCTTCAAGTCACGGAGCAAAAGGGGGAAGTTAATCCATCCATTACAGGAATGGGCCACTTGTCTTGTCCTAATGACACATATCCTCATTTGCTATGTTAGCTAGGGCTCATGGAAGTTGTACAACAAAACGTATGGAGGACCCCAAGTTGTCCATCCTGGCATATGTTGAGTTTTGAATTCCAAATATCAGTTCTAACAAAAGTTAATCATTGCTTTAACCACAGGGCCTTGGTTTAACCAAGGCATGTCACTTTAGATTTGAAGTTAGGCAGAAATGAAACCACCTGTGCCAAAGGTGACATGCAGTTTATTGAATACAGAGATAAAATATGTATGCAGAATATTAATAAACAAGCAAAAGAAAGCTTATACTGTTCTTCTCTATGGTGATATTCTCTATGGTGTCACAGAATAGGCCAGGAGATGCTTCATGGGCCTCCATGTCCTGCTTGAGTTGCTTGAGCAGTGTCACATCCTCTCTAATCCAAGAACAGAAGACAATACCATGGATTGTGCAAAGTCCTTCTCTCCCGATTCAGAATGTCTCAAAATACCCAGCCTCCAGCTCCCACCTTCTGGGAAAGGAGGGACAGGACAAAACTGCCTCAGTAAGCCAAACAGTTTCATTCTCACAGCAGAAGCAACCCTTACTTACAGGATGGTTGGAAAGGCAACTTCAAGGCTAAGATTAGTGACGTTCTTCCAAGCAAGAACTGAAGGCCTTGGCATGGCTTCAAGAAAGTGTACAGATTTGGGGGGACTGGGAAAGTTCACTACATAATCCTTGAACTTAATAACTACTTTGCAATGCTTCCAGCAGAACCCATACAATACACTCAGGGATAAAGAAAACCAAGCTGACTATTACCACACCTGAAAATGAAATAGTTCCTGGGGAATGTAGCTCTATTGGTCTGTATGTGATGAACCTGCAATGCTTAATTTCATCAGTTCTCCAGTTTCTAGACGAATCCCAAATATCTCCCCCCCCCACCCCCGAGAATGTAACCGAACTATATTAGTATATCAAATCATCTTGGATGTTTCAGAATGAACCATTAAATGGCATACTCTGCAACTAATGAACTCTGATTAGTTATCGCTCTATGTCCTAGAAAAGAAATTATAAAATCAATGAGATGCGACACTCAGGATAACACCAGCAGCTTCCCTGCTCAGGCAACCCACGCTGCCATCTTGGAAGAGGCATACAAAGGAAACAGAGTTCCCATTTCAAGGCTTAATTATGAATATCAATATCGATTTTTAAAATCTCCTGGCATAACACAAGCCATATCTGAAAATAGAGATAAAATGTGCATTAGATACTGCCATATCAAAATTTTTTGAACTGTGCTGTATAATATTCTTTTAAATATGTGCAGTGTGTCTTATAAAATAACTATTTCTATGGTATTTTAATGTTTTAGCTGTTTCTAATTGGCACACAGAACATTGTTGATTAGGTAGATTAGAGAAGCAATAACTAAACAGTCAAAATGATAGCCCCTTTTCTGAATTGGAGCCTTATTTATAAAAGAAATGATACATAGAAACAGAAACAGAGCGAGTCAGAAGGGGCCTCCCGGGCCATCTAGTCTGACCTCCGGCACCAGCTGGCTCCGCTTACAACATGCCCACCATGTGGACATCCAGCCCATCCTTGTGTTATGTATTCATGTTTTAATGAAACTTCTGCTAAATATGCCCCTTCCATGTTTCTGGATGAACGTGCATCCAGAATATGTGTGTGTGTGTGTGTGTGTGTGGAGTCAAACTTGGCTTTCTTTCAAAATCAGTGCCTGAATTCAAAAGAAGATGGGGGGAAAACAAGAACTTGATTCAGGTGGGATGAAAAGCTTATTTTTTATGTTTTGGTGACTTGTGTTTTATGCCATTTGTCATTATAAATGTATTGCAGTTTATATCTTATCTCATGTTGAAAAGCCTCTTTCTCTGCTGGCTAGCAGAAGTCCCAGGCTACAAAAGCAGGCGAGGGTCCTTTAAAAGCCCAGTCAGTCCCTTGCAGGGGAGGGGAAGCTGGCTACACTACAGTTCCCATTTGCCTACATAGAACTTCAGCTGGTCTATCTCAATTCCTAGGCAATATTCTCCTACTCTTGTGCTAGGAAGGAGTCTCAGACCTACTCTGAGCTACATTGAGTCCCCACCTTTTGTTTTGTTCTTTATTGCAAATGCCATCAAATGCTTCATTTCACCCCGGCTTCGAGGAACCACTGAAAAGAGCAGAAGGACAGAAGCCAACCAATAAGTGAAGGCTTCCACAAAGGATCATGCTCTTGGCCAATTATGCCAGTGAAAGCAAAATCTTTGTGATACAGCACAGTCATGGAAACCAAAAGAAGCATCCCACACTCCATATGCAAGTAATGATCCAAGCATTAGAAATGGAAGGACTGTGACACATTCTGCATGAGCAGAAACTCACCAAAATATCAGAGTGGGGAGGCACTGCCACAGTTTTCAGGAAACTGGACCCCTGCACACCTTTCTCAAAGTCTCAGGCTGAGATCTCCCAACATACTGCTATAAATCATGAAAGAGATGTGTTCTCCTTTACACATGTTCTTAGTTCAAAACATTTTTGCTAGCTACCAGCTGGTTCATACCAATGTCATCTATGAAGGAATGATGTGGTTTCTGAAGGGATCACCATATGAATACAGAGTAGGAAGTACAAGACGAAAGGGCAAGATGGCATCCTAAGATCAACAGACAAATAGTGGAGGAGCACCTTGAAGAGCTTAATGTGTTCAGATCTCCAGAACCTGACAAGCTGCATCCTACAGTCATAAAGGAACTGGTAGAACTCTCTGAGCAAACTGTAATGTTCAAGGAATCTTGAAAAACAGGAGAAATGCTGGATGACTGGAGAAGAGCTGATATTCTTCCCATCTACAAGAAAGTAAGAAAAGAGAAATCAGGGAATTATACACCAGTCAGTCTTACATCAATCTCTGGGAAAATACCAGACCAAAAATCAGTCTGCAAGCACCTTGAAGAAAGTGCAGTGATGAACAGAAGCCAACACAGATTTCTTAAGAATAAATCATGACAAAATAACTTCATCTCATTTTTTTTTTACTGGATAACTTCCCAAATGGACAGCAGAAATGCCATGGACAAATTTACCTAGACTTTAGCAAAGTATCAATATCACCTTCTCAAGTTGGGGAGAGATAATGAGTAGGGTGTAATAGGGCTCAGTCCTAAGACCAGCGCTCTTCAACATCTTTATTAATAATCTAGATGAGGAAGTCCAGGGAACAATAATTAAATTTACAGATGACACAAAACTTGGTGGAATAACTAACACCCTGGAAGACAAAAGGAAGATCTAGCATGTTGAAACCAACAGAATGAAATTCAACAGGGACAAATTCCAAGTTCTCCACCTAGAGAAAAATAAAACAAATGTACCAATATAAGATGGGGAATACTTCCCTCAACAGCATTGAAAAGAAAAAGACCGTGGAGATGCTGCAGACAGCAAGTTAACTATGAACCAGCAATGTGATATAGCCACAAAAAGAGCAAATGCTATTTTAGGATACATAAATGGAAGCATCACTTCCAGGCCAAGAGAGGTACTAGTTCCTCTTTACTCTGCACTAGTCAGACATCACCTGGAATACAAAATTTGGTTCAGGGCACCTGGGATTTAAAAAGATGCAGAAAAACTAGAAAGCGTTCAGAGAAGAGCAACAAAGATAATCCAAGGCCTGAAAATGAAGCCCTGTGGTGAGAGGTTGAGAGAGCTGAACATGTTTAGCCTCAAGAAGAGAAGACTACAGCAGTACCTTGGCTCATGAATGCCTCAGTTCACAACCAAATCGGGTCACAAACAGAAATTTTAGAAAAATTTTGCCTCCGGTCATGAACTCTGCTTCAGGTGACAACAATGATTGTGGTCATGTTCCCACACAAACACAATTGTGATCATGGCCATCTTCCCCACACGAGGTGACAAGAATGTGCAGATTTTTCGCCAAAATGGACCCTGTAGTTAAGAGACAAAGAAGAGAGGAAACGCCTGAAAGAGATCTCCCCGATGTCCTTATGGAGGGAGACTCTCCCTCCAAACAATAACCCCGCACACACACCTAGGTTAGTGTTCTCTACTGTACTGTACTTTGTTACTTTATTGTTCTTTGTTACTTTGTTTCAAATTTTTGTGATAAAAAATATATTTACAGAACTGATTAACCTTATTTACATTGAGCCTTATGGGGAGATTTGACTTGGCTCGTGACCAATTCACATTGCAACCAGAGTCATGGAATGGATTAAGTTTGTGAGCTGAGGTACCACTGTACAAGAGGATGTGATATCACTGTACCTCAAAGGCTGTTACAAAGAGGAAGGAAAATACCTGCTTTGAGTGTAGAACACAAAGCGAAGAATTTGAACTGCAACACACCAGATACAGGCTGGATGCCAGAAAAATCTTCCTGACTGTGAAAGTGATGCCAGTTGTCAAGAGAGACCATGGGCTCTCCCACACTGGAGACATTCAGTGAAAAATTGGGCAGTCATCTGAGTGGGATGATGTGACATGGTCTCATGCACCAGCAGGGATTTATTTATTTATTAAAACATTTATATGCTGCCCCATCGCAACAAAGCCTCGGGGCAGCTCACAACATTTTAAAATACAATAAAACCATAAAACTCATAACATTTGGAGTTGGACCTGATGGCCTTCTTGGTCCCTTCCAACCCTCCTATTTTGTGAATACTTTCATAGATTGATTTCCTAATTCACACCGTTGTGATCTTGTTATGGAGCAGGTCCTGAACAGGCAGCAGCTGGGTAAAATGCTTCACGTTGTCCTGACACCACATTCTCAATCCTGTCGCTCTGAGAATTACTTTGGCCCAGAAGCCCAATTAATCTGACAACACTGTCAACAAAGATGTCACCCTGTTTCTGGGATGTGGGCACCTGTCTAAAACACGAGGAATGAATTCATTTACACAGGACAACATATGCTAAAAGTTTGATAACTACCCAGCTTAGGTTGCTTTCTTCATCCCCAATTCTCTGTAGGAGGAGTAGATAACTTGTTCAGGAGCAAGTCTAATTAGATACATACAATACGTCAAACTGCTACATAGCTAATTCATATTTTAGAAAAATTATAGCCATGTAACATTTGCATACACACAAAAAATCTCATATAGGAAATAGCAGAGAAATTGTACTTTGACTATATAAGTTTTTTTCCTGTGTCAGACAAGAAATGAAATTTGTGATGGGAATTGAGAAATATGCCTGTACAGCAGAATAGAAGCATTAAAAAATAAGTATCAATTTCCATCTTAGTCTACTAGTTTGTATTTTACAATTCTTCAGGATCCAGAAAAATGCAACCAACTGGTGTGAATAGAATATGTTTTTATGACAAAACCTTTAATATCAAGTAAGTGCTTAATTTGACATCAACAAGAATCTTTCATGGATACTTGGCCAGGCCTACTTTATATTTGAGATTTAAATAAGACCTGGTTCAGAATTGCTCCAGATCCTAGTTCGGTAGAACTGATAGGAAAAACTGGAGTGTAATTCTGTGTCATGGCCAATGACTATGATTCTAGGCTAACCAAGTCAGTTTTCTTACACAATCCATACTATGTTATAACAGTAACATTATCCCTTCTTTGACTTCCTGCCTGGCCACACTGGTGACGTATAATAATGATATTTCTTTCCATTTATCTATGGTCACATGTACTTAATGTGTTTCATCTGAATATTAATCAGCCTATTGTTAATGGACATTGGCAGTCACATGTGAATAATCCATCAGCAAATTCTGCAGTTGGAACTTTGTACCAGCTCACCTGCCATGCAGATTATGTTTGTCAGTAGGGTCTGTTCACACAGCTCTGAGTTATGAAAGTGTGAGCTGTCCCTAAGCTATTTCAGCTGCAAAATGTGCTACTAGAAGATACAGTCTTGCAGCTTCGTTTCCTAGTCACAGCAATGTCATGTAAATCAATATCTGTGTGCAGTTTTTTCTAGTACAATGAACAAGACTTCCTTCTTTTACTCCTTCTCTTATTTTTGTGGTCTTTTCTTCCATCATCAAGTTGTCTCAACCAGCATGATTTGGCAGTATTCCTTATTAATTTGGGCATTTTTTTCACATCCCCCGGGCCATTTGTTATATAACCATAATTATTTTCTGCTGGGCAGATGAGATCGATAACACCAAGCTCCCCCTCTTGGCATCACCTCTTTAGTTGTGTTAGAACAAGAGATGGGAATATTTGGCTCCCCAAAGGCACCATCTGGTGCTGCCACATATGGAGATAACTGCATAAATTACATACTATAAGATACTTCCTACTTGTTACCAATTCTGTGTCACTGCATAATCAGGTAATCTTTAAAAAAAGCATACTATTATATATTCCTCAATATTCTTATAATCTTGTTATCTTCTTCTCTTTATGGGACATCTAACGATCCCAGAGAACCAAATGACAATTGACAAGAGGGAACAAAAGTGGCACATTGAAGGTTCATAATACAAGGAAGATAATGTGAAGGTAAGAATGAATAGGACTGTGCTGGATTTACATTTAAAATGCTTGTGGTGACTGACAGAAGCAATCCTAGACGCCACCTTGAAGAACGTATTAGCATAACTTGGAATGATACCAGACTATGGTAAAGCCTTTGTTTGTTCATACTTAACAAGTTAACTTCCAGTGGCAAAAAATGCATCTCTCATTTGTAAATAATACTGAAGCTGAAGACTTGATGTGCTGGTGATGAGCCGGTGGGGACCAGAGGATGGATTGCTCAATTCAATTCTATGTATGTACCTCAAGGCTTATATTTCCTTCTCCATGAAGAATAATTGCAAGTACTAGAGAGGATGAAGGACTAAAGAATGTGCATCTCCTCCAAGCCTTAGGTACAGCATAGGCTACAGGTGGACATTTACAGAAAAGGCACAATGCTATTTGTCATTAAACCTGTCAAGGATTTATCTACTGTATGTGTTTCAGAAATTGACTTCAGTACATAAAATAGTAATAACCTTGAAGAAGTGCATGGTGTGTACAAGCATGTTGATTTTTATTGGCAAAATATATCCAACAATCTACAGTCCAGTCTGGGATCTCTCCTGAACTTCATAAATTTGGCCCTGTGCATCTTTGCGACGAGCTCATTCAGAGCAGATTATGTTTGCTTTGAGATTGCTTTAGGGACTACAAACTCTAGTTTACAATAGAGGTTAGTCTTGTTGAGGCAGCTTAAAATATAATTTATTTTCAAAGAGTATAACAGACTCTTTGAAAAGTACTAGACAGCAGAGAACAAATCCCTAACCTGCACGTACCACACAAAGTGTCCCCCAACAAATTTCTTTGCCATAGCTAATGTCCTTCTCTTCTAGTTTGGCAAGTGGGGTTGGGTTGATAGATCTATTAGAGAAGAGATGTGATCCAAAGATTTCTAGATGCTAACCTCTGTTTTATACATATAAGTCAACAGCATATGGAAGATGTCTTATCAGGACAAATTCATCAGTCTTTGGTGGTGGCTCAGAAAGTTGACAGACACCCGGTGGTGACCAAGGCAGATGCATTTGCCATGTGCAAAGGCAGAGCCTAATAACATTTATGTAACTGTTCAGGATCTCTTCAGACTGCAGGATAAATCAAGTCCAAAAGAGACCATTTCAGCAGCTCCAATATTGTCTTGTATACAGATGTTTCAGCAAGTTTGGCAATACTAGATAAACAAGCAGAAAATCTATCCTGAAGTAATTATTTGTGTTAAATTAGCTGTGCTCTCATGTTCAAATTGGATTGTGTGGAGATTTCTGTATGTTCTTATCCCTAATTTATAGTCAAGATTATAATGCAAGGTGGAAGGGCTATGAGGTCTCATAGTGAATAACTCGTAGTTGCTTAGCTGAGCAGATAAAAAGCAATGTCTCAGAACACTGGATTGACACAGGAAGAAGGAACACAGACTGTTAGAAGAGAAGTTATGAGAATATTTGAGGTTTCATTTAATGTGGTTTTGAAATTTGCATTCAGGAGTTCAGCCACTCATGGAGGGGATGCAGGACACAGATATTTTCAGAGAATTAAACTCTCAAGTGCCTTGATTTTGTACAGGTCAGGTCAGAAACCATCACAATCACAAGCAGAAAAGAGTGTATAAATAAGCCCATTCAGCAATCTGCCTGAACAGTGGGCAGGGTTATGGGGTCATGCATGCTCTTCCCAACCCCTATATCTCAGGACAGATGCCCCTCCCTCTCCCCACAGTCCAAACCTTGCTGTGTTGAATTAGCAAGCTCGGAAAGGGAGTCCTGCTCACATCTGCTTGAAAAGAATAGAAATCTCTACATGATTGTGAACCATGCCTTATCAGCACTCCCAGTCATGCAGAAATATCTACTTATTTATTTTATTTATTTATTTTACAAATTTGTATGCCGCCCCCTTGCAAACAAGCCTCTACTATGTTTCAGGAAGTAGAACCCCCATTAGAACTTCCCAGCTCCCCATGCCAATGTCTGACCCTGAGCAAAGCCTGTATTCCTGGAGATGTAAGTATGGGGTTGGCATGCACAGCCCTGTTGGTCTACTTATTTTGTGTTTCACCTTCACAACAGTAGTGGAAAACTGATAGTGGACACTTAGGAACATTTTCTTCTCAAGGGGGGGGGGGGGTTAGAGCCAAACCTGGTGCCCTTCAGATATATTCAACTGTATCCTACATCATCAGGCTGCGTGTTCTACATTGCATTCTAATCATCTTTCTCCTATCCATCACCTTCTAATAGGGATGGCTTTCCTATCTCTTTAAGTCAAGAATGGGAAACCCAATTCAGAGATGACAGCCATTAATCCAAAGACTGCAGAGGCCTTTCCTCCCATCTCCATTTCCTCTTTCTGAAAGTGCAGTGTTCAGGTTGTAGGAGCAATATGCGATTGGCCAGCTACTTTCAGGCTGCTGAGCAGGGTCTGGGGTCAGGAGAGTTCTGTAAATTGATCCTTAGCTATACCTGCTCTCACCAACTTCATACTGATCACAAAACAGGTGATGGCTTATGTGATTTGGCTCATTGCCTGTTTGCTTTTCCTGGTCACAGCAGGAAGAAAGTTTGGAAAGGGAGCAAAGGAGGGCAGGTGGGTACAGCCATGCCCCCTGCTGGCAAAAGGTATGGCTTTGTCCCTTGTGCTCATGAAATGGACACAGTCATTTATATACAGATTTGTTTGTGCCCCAACTTTCTACCTGTAACATAGCAATAAGAACATGATAATAACAGAAACATAGTATTAAAAACAGCACCCAGTGCAACACATACGTGCAACACAAAGGCCTTCTGGAACATGGCAGCCTTTCTTTTGGGAGCAAAAGCGATGGCTGTTGGAGCACCTTGAGGGCTGCTGGCTGATTCAGAAGGAGGACAGAGGTCAGCTGGGCATGTGGGCCATCCCAAGACACTGAGCTGAGAGAAGCAGAGACGCTTCTCTCAAGGCCAGACTCCCAGGGTGGGCAGGCAGTCCCTGGCAATAACCAAGATGCACAGTTGGCAGGGGGCGTGGAGCAGGAGGCTTTCTCAGACAAAGACAGGGCAGCCTCAGCTCTTGAGTACATGGCACAGCATCAGCAGAGTAAGGCAATCCAATTAGAGGATCAGCACACACAAAAGAGGCGACCTCATTTTCAGAAGGCCCATCCCAAAGGGATGGGGCCCAGGCATGCTCATAAGGAGCATTCCTGGAGATGAATACTAGATTGGTTTGAACAAACTGCCCTGCACATGCTGAGATTCATTCTGGGTGTTCATGTGTTTTGGACAATAAAGAATGCTTTGCAAGGAAAATGCCTGTGCCTTTTGAATGCATGAAGGAGGAGCCCTGGCTCCGGACACTTTCTCTGTCAGTCACAGGAGAGGTGAGAGGGAACAAACCTAGGTTCACATGGAAGGAAACGCCGTAGCCTCAAAGTGGCCACTTTCTGGGTCCTCCATTGGCTTGCCACCAAATGTGCTTTTCATGGTGGCAGTCTCCAAAGGAGAGAGGTTCATATGGAACCTGCAGAAAGCTGGGTGGGGCCTCATTCAAGCTCTTCCCATTTTTGGTTTTGTACTGCCAAGTAAAAGGACACTCTGGTGCCCTGGGGCAGCCAGTGAACAAAGGGATCTTTGTCCAACTTCTCATTGCTGGTTGACTTGAAGTGAGCTGCAAGGAAGCGTCCTGCTGCCTAGGAGAGTCTTGCCCACTGACTGCTGAGGAGTTATGACAGGATTCAACAATAACGCCCACCTCAGCTGTCAATTTTCATACATGCCTACACCTTACTAATGCCTGCACCTGTTCTTCTGAAATTATGAGGTTTTTTTTTACCTATGGACAGCTTTGCATGTAAGCTGTTTTTGTGCAAATATAGAACATAAAGCAGGTGGTCTTTGATGTCTGTCTACTAATGTCAGGAGTAGGGGAAACAAACAGCATGAACTTGAACTCTTAATACAGGAGGAGGAATATGCCCTGATAGGTTTAACTGAAACTTGGTGGAATGACTCCCATGAGTGGAACTCAACAATTGAAGGGTATAAACTGTACAAGAACAGAAGGAATAGAAAGGGATATGTTAAAGATACATATCTCTGCACAGAAGTAAAGGAGGATGAGCTTAGCAGTCCCATCAAGAGCATCTGGATTAATATAAATGGGGCAAGGAATAAAAGGAACATGGTGATTGGTGTCTATTACCAACCACCCAGCCAAGGAGGTGACATGGATGAAGCTTTTGCCAGTGTTTTAAGGAATCAGGATGTCATCATTATGGGGACTTCAATTTCTTCAATGTCTGTTGGGAGACAAATTCTGCCAAATCTCTTGAATCGCTCCAAGAGATTCCCAGCACATGTTGCTGATAATTTCCTCCAACAGAAAGTGCAAGAAGGATCAATTGGAACAGCTATCCTTGATTTGATAACAGGGAAAATCTTGCGGACAAAGTGGCAGCTCTGGTAACTCTTCTTGATTCTAAAGGAAGCAAAAATGAAATGTAGCCAAAAATGTAACCTGGACTTTTGGAAAGCCAATTTTAATAAACTCAGAACAATGGTAAGTAAAATTCCATGGCAAGCAACTCTAATGAGAAAAGTAGTCCAAGATGGGTGGGAGTTTTTATACAAGGAAACAAAAGGAACTATGTTGTAGACATAATCTATCAGGATGACATAGGGACTGGAAACAAAGCCCTGTGAGGAGAGAATGAAAGAATTGGGCATGTTTGTTTGTTTGTCTGTTTATACATGTATTTATAGGCTGCCTGTAACTGCTGAGGCAGCTTACAATACATCAAACATATTAAAACATAATAAAATACTTAAAAGACCTATTAAAACATTAATGAATTGATGAATTAACATCTACATTAACAGTATGAAAAGGGTCACAGCATTCAGGGACTAAGCATTATTTTTTTTTCTAAAAAGGTCTGTCTTTGCCTGGTGCTGAAAGGAAACTAAAGACCGCGCCAGGCAAATTTGCCTAGGGAGGGAGTTCCAAAGATGGGGAGCAGCAGCAGAAAAGGCCCTTTGCCTGGTTGCTGCCCCTCTCATCCCCCTGAGAAGTGGCCTCTCTCAAAGGGGCCTCCTGAGCTGATCCAAAGGGGCAGTAGTTACACATGGGTGTAGATGGTCCTTCAGAGTTAGCCTTGAGAAGACTGAGAGGAGATATGATATTACCCTACAAGTACTGCCCCAAGGAGGAAGGACAAGATCTCTTCTCACTCATCTAAAAGTACAGGACACGGAATAATAGGCAGAAGTTACAGAAAGCCAGATTCCAACTAGGTATCAGGAAAGATTTTCTGTTAGAGCAGTACAATGATGGAACCAATCATCTAGGGAGGTTGTGGGCTCTCCCTCATGAGAGGCATTCAAGATGCAACTGGGCAGCCATCTGAATAGGATGGTTTAACTGGGAGTCCTGCACTGAGCAGGCCATTGGACCCCGTGGCCCTCTGGCCCCTTCCAGCTCTAGTATTATCTGATTTGATGAAATTTCCTACAAAACTATTTCAAAGGCAAGCCCCTTTCAACTCCTAAACATTAAGGCTCCCTTTGCACGACAACGTTCTCCGCCTGTCTGACTGGAATTTGGCCAGCTTCATCCACTCAGAGGAAGCAAATGTGCCTGTCAGTACGGTCCCTGTCTGTCAAGAAATAAAAACATTTATAGTGAGTGACATCCCCTGAAAAACAGTACCTCGGATTTGAAGGCAGCTAGCACAGAACCTCGCCACAGATACTTTCTCAAAATTCACCAGGCTTTATCTGCTCAGAGATAAATGCTGTGCCTGTGGATTTCATCCTGTGCTGTCAACAGCTCAAAACATTATAACTATTTCTCTGTGATAGCTGATGGGAACATAGGAAACTTGGGATTTTTCTAAATAGGTTCTGCTTTGAACCTGAGGGAAAATGCTTGATGCCCAAAGTGGCCTGATGCAAAGCATCCCAAAATGGACTCTGACTTGAATTTGCTTTTCTGTGCTTCAGCTCCAACCCCCATACCTTGTTTTTGTCATGCTTGTTTAGCTTTTAAATACCTCTTGCTTTTTCACAGCTCCTTTCATTTATCAGATCAGTCCTTTCTTTTATTCCAGTGCTCAGTGTGTATCTGCCAAAACCCTTTCTGCCATCCCTCTTCCAGTTCTGTATTTACTGATCCCCCTTTGTTGTTCATGCAGCTCCTTTTGGGCCTGAATTGCCATTCCCAACCTCCGTCCACAAGTTATGTGTGTGTGGGGGGGGGGGGTGCACGTGCGCACGCGCATGTGTATGTAGGCATGCCAGATTTCTTTTTTAGCTGGACCTCAAAAGAATGCATTTAATGTCAGTCAAACTGACAACAGTTCCATGTTCTCATTTACATATATCACAGCTCTACTGGTAAAACATTAGCTCTCAGTACTGACTGCAGCAATGGAACAGAAGATAAAACGGCCTGTTCATACGGTTTATGCAGTCCTTTTTAATCTCTATGAGCAGATCAGAGTAACTACAGTTATGATATGAGAAATTAGTTATTACATGTTATAATCCTAGATGGATATGGATATGGAGAGATATATATATACACAAACTCCATTCTTTAATCACTTCTGCAGTGTGACTTAAAATAAAATAGAATAACAAATACACCAAGAATTTAATCAAGTCAGGGCCCAAACCTGAGCACATTTATATAGGAAAAAAATCTTACATGCATGCTGAGGAATGCTAGGAATTGCGGAACTATTTCTTGTCTAAGAAGGTATAAGACTGAATAATTTTAAATATGTATAAAGTACACCTTCACCCATACAATGGAGTACAGGGCTGCTTACGTTTTAAAAATCCAGAACATAAAGCAATGTAATAATATTTGAAAGGTAGTAAAAAACCCCCACAGTACTCCTAACTAAAATAACATAGTATATTTAAAATATATGTGGGCAAATTTGCATGGGCAAATAAAGAATTCATGTAACCTGACATCATCACAAGGAACACAAAGTTGACAGCAGCCTTAGTTCCACCGGGAGATACTTTCAAAGAATTGATGCTATTAAACTACAAAGATATAGTTTATCATTCATACATGACTCATTATTTTTATACCTCATGTATAATATAAATAAGGTGGGCCATGCCTTGTTTCACATCCTTTTCCTTGTCCTCAGAGACATTTGTATTGATGACCCAGGATTATTTATCACTCTCCTTGTATTAGTACATCCATACAATTTTTATACAACTTACATATTATATTGAGAAATGACAAACAAACCAGGAAGCACTCAAGTGACTTTGAGGAGGAAGCATGAAATGGTTTTCAACTGTTGCCCTTTTGGGCAAACATTCCGTACTGAAAACAACACACAGAATAAATTACTCTCTGTCACTCTTTGGCAAATGTTTTATGCTAGCTGCTCCCCTTCATGAAAAACATATGCTATTAGGAAGCTGGAATAAATGGAGCAGGGCAACCCATCATTTTTGTCTTTGGTTTCTGCTAAGCGGCCATAAAGAAAACAAACAAACAATCAAACAATAAAAGTACACAGAAAAGATCCTGTTAATTTCAACATAACTAAAACTAGGATAAGATGCATATATTAGGGAAGTGATGTATTTGTATTCTTTTTCCCTGTCACATAAAGAACACAAAGCAATGAGGGCATATTATGGACCTAGGAATAAATAACATTTGGGAGGCTACAGGGGAAGTAGCAGCTCTGTTTTGAAAGGAGCAATGGACCAAAGTGATCCTGTTGCTTTCTGTGGTTCATCTGAGTCCACTACACAAAAACAATAGGCTATTACAGCCTTGGAAGGCAACTGGTGCTTTGCTTAGAGGGATATTAGGAGTCATTGTAAGACTCTTGGCTTAATATCCCAGAATTTCCTACAAGCAGACCCAATAATAATGACAACAACAACAACAACAATAATCCTGTGAAGTCAAACTGATTTGCTTTAGCAGAATTAAGCCTACAAATATAGATATTTGGGAAGTTATAGCTTCAATGCAGCTGGAAAAAACTATTTAAGCAATATTTATAAACTGTTAAAAATACTAGTTATAAGCAGAGCAACTCATTGCTCACATTTTTGCAGGACTGGAGAAATGTGGCTGCTATATGGATGGATTGCCTGCTGAGCTCAGCCAGGGAGAGGAGCAGTATAGTACCAGAATTGTATAAAAATGGAGCGGATGCCTATGGCACCCCTGGAAACATTGCCAGTGGCCAGCAGTCAGGGACTGTCACCCAACATCAACAAGGAAGGAGTCATGCGAGCTGCTGCCATAGACATTAACCACCCAAGCCCAAGCGTGGCCAGTCTTCAGGCATTCCTCTAGGTCAGGGGTCGGCAACCTTTAACACTCAAAGAGCGATTTGGACGCACTTCCCACATAAAAGAAAACACTGGGAGCCGCAAAACCCTTTTGATATCTGAAATGAAGATAACACTGCATATATCATTTTTTTAACCTTAATCCTATGTATATCTTCATTATGATTTGATGATACCTCTAGTCAGTAAGGTGGGGAGGCGGAGGAGAGTGCCGCCATGGATGCGAAAGGAGGTGGTTAGGGGGATTAGATGAAAGAGGAGCCTCCATAGGAAATGGGTACTGGGGGAAATAGACAAAAGGGTATACCGGGAGGAGGAGGCCCATTGCAGAAGGATTCTTCGCAAGGCTAAGGCTGATTATGAGCTGAGACTTGCCAAGAATATCAAGAGCAACAAAAAGGGCTTCTTTCAGCATGTAAATAGGAAAAGGAAGGGGAGACAAGTGGTGGGACCACTAAATAAGGAGGAAGGTGATCCAGTGACTGACATGAGGGAACAGGCACAGATGCTAAATGACTATTTTGCCTCTGTGTTCTCGCCAAAGCAGGACGGGGGATATCCGTATAGGAGATTAGATGAGGCTGGAGACTTAGGGGCAGAGATTAGAGTCACCCCTCTTGAAGTCGAGGGGCTCCTCAGGGCATTGGACATTACAAAGGCGCCAGGCCCTGACGGGTTACACCCGAGAGTACTTAGAGAGTTGGCAGGGGTTCTCTCACGCCCGCTGGCCTCCATTTTTGAGGCCTCGTGGAGAACGGGTGAAGTTCCAGAGGACTGGAGGGTGGCATCGGTGGTCCCAATTTTCAAAAAGGGTAGTAGGAAGGACATGGGGAATTATAGACCGGTTAGCCTTACGTCCATTGTAGGAAAAACAATGGAAAGGCTCATAACAGAGAGAGATCTAGTGATGCTAGATAGGGAAGAGAGGCTGACAGCCACACAACACGGCTTCCGCAAAAACAGGTCCTGCCAGACAAACCTTGTGGAATTCTATGACAAGGTTTCAAGATGGCTAGATGGAGGGGATGCAGTGGATGTGGTATACCTGGATTTCAGCAAGGCCTTTGACAAAGTGCCCCATGATATCCTGGTGGAGAAACTGAGGAGTTTTGGGATACACCGAAGCACTGTCCGGTGGATTAGGGCATGGTTGACTGACTGAAAGCAGAAGGTAACCATTAGTGGGGAATCGTCGGGATGGCAGCCAGTGACAAGCGGGGTCCCCCAGGGCTCTGTCCTGGGGCCGATCCTGTTTAATCTTTTCATTAACGACATGGAAGAAGGGGTGAACAGTCTGCTGATCAAATTCGCAGACGACACTAAAACTGGAGCAGTGGCCACAACTGAGGAGCAGATACACCAGATCCAAAAGGATCTGGACAGACTATGGAAGTGGGCAGGCTAAACATGAGTCAGCAGTGTGATGCGGTGGTCAAGAGGGCGAATGCCACCCTCGGCTGCATAGCCAGAAGTGTGGCTTCTAGATCAAGAGAGGTATTACTACCACTCTACACGACTCTGGTGCGCCCGCAACTGGAGTATTGTGTTCAGTTTTGGGCCCCTCATTACAGAAAGGATATAGCCAGGTTGGAGTCAGTGCAGCGTAGGGCCACAAGGATGGTGGCTGGTTTGCAGGGGATGCCGTATGAGGCAAGACTGAGGGAACTGGGTCTCTTCAGCTTGGAGAAGAGGAGACTCAGAGGGGATATGTTGGCAACATACAGGTATGTGAGGGGGTGTCACATGGAGGTGGGTAGAGACCTGTTCTCCCCTGCAGAGGAAGGCAGGACGCGCTGCCACGGAGCCAAGCTCAGGCAGCCAAGGTTCCATTTGGATGCCAGGAAGCACTTCCTGACAGTTAGGACCCTGAGGGCGTGGAATGGGCTTCCACGGGAGGTCGTTGAGGCCCCATCAGTGAGGGTGTTCAAAGACAGGCTGGACATGCACATGGTGGGCATGTCATGAGCGGAGCCGGCTGGTGCCGGAGGTCAGACTAGAGGGCCCGGGAGGCCCCTGACTCGCTCTGTTTCTATGTTTCTATGATTTAGCTGCAGCTCTTGTTCAGTCACTAAAAATTCAGTCACATGTTATTTTTAATCTTACATTATAAACTAGTAGGACTCCTTTCATATACTTTGAATAGGAGAACAGCTTCCTGCAGAGTCAAAGTCAGTGATAAAGGGCTGCATGCATTAAACAGCAAACCCCAAAAGTTCATCAGCAGTAAAAGCAAATGAATCTACCTACGTATCATTAGTATCATTAAACGTTTGGTTTTCTTCAGAAACTTTTCTTTGATTCATCCATCGAAGTTGCAAATATAGATGTGTTTAGTGACTGATCTGCAGATAAATAGTCAAGTGATGTGAATTGTGACAGGTCCCAAGAGCAGCTTTTATCATTCAGAGGAAGGAGATCACATTTGGACAAAGAGAATCTTTTCAGCAGCATTTCCGTGTAACATGAGAGCCTGTAGGAAGCTTGTTCCACTCTTTCCCTGCACAATAGCAGAGGAATGTAGAAATTTACTTAACCCGCTAACACAGCGTTCCTGAGTGGAGCTTGGGTCGCAGATCAGTGGCTGTGCCAGCGCATGTTTTGAGCAACAAAGCCACAGCAGGGGGATTCGAGAGCCACGTGTGGCTCTGGAGCCATGGGTTGCCAACCCCTGCTCTAGGTGAATCTCGTGATGCTCCCCTGAATACCCAAAGGGCAGGAAGGAGAACACCCGCAGCAGAGTACCCCTATGGCTTCTTGGGCAGAATGTCCAAAGAGAGCTTGCACAAATCTTCTAACCATAGAAGATTTACGGTTAGTTAATATTTCCTGGTTGGGTGAGAGAGAACACAGTATAAAAATAAGGCCACATACAGGGAAGCAGGATATGGCCAACAACTTCCTGGCTTGCAGTTGAGTTTCCGAGCCCTTGTTTCAGGGAAGGGTCAAATTCCATTTCAAAGAAAACCTGGGGGGGCGGGGGGGGCACAGACAGGTAGGAGGCAAATCCAAAGGGGTAGGTCCAAAATATAAGGCAAAATGTGCAAAGTGAAAGTGCCAGTACATTTTAGCCTAAATCTCTTCCTTTAACAACTAAGCTACAGAAGTAGCATTTCAACCTTTTAGAATGGGGGGAGGGGGGACTGCACAAAAGCTGAAGTCACCAAATGATTGATGGTGGAACTGAGGGAAATGACCATCTTGGAACACTGGAGACCCATAATAGGACCCTAGAAATGCAGCATTTGGTTCTCAGCATTGATGTTCTATAACTCCTGATCTAGGCATTTCATTAGAGCTAGACAGGTAAAAGAAAAGGCAATAATGGGGAGGCAGAAGTAAGACTGATACTGAGGTCAACCATGTAATACTGTGCAGGTGCGCAGCATTACAAATGATGCCATCTTTATGCCCCAGAAAACTGATCTAGCACTAGGCAGACAAAGGCACTGGCCAATGAAGTAGCTATGACTCCCCTCATCCCACTCCATCCCCAATCCTGTCATCATATGACGACTCTTTTAGCTATTTCCCTTGCCAACCATGGAACACAGCAGGAATTCTGACTGCCACAGCAGATAAGGAAGAGCTCAAACCACATGACTGGTGAAGGAATGATGGAGGAAACCACAGCTGCCTTGGTTTCGAGCGGGTTTAATTTTAAAGTGACCTATCTTGTGCTTGGTGTGTGAGGTGGCACCCTTCATCAACACTGCAACTTCTAGCCAGTGAGTTATAGACAAAACCGTTGACCAATAAGTATACTGACACCAGACTCTGACACCAAGCTGGGGCCTAGATCCTGCCATGGTAGTCCCTTTCCTTATAGCTAATGCTTTGACTGCTTAAGATTATGGATTAGCACAATATTAAACACACACTTGGGTGCCTCTAATGAAATACAGTATGCATGAAAAGGCAAAGGTAATTCATCATCCAAGAGCCAATAATACCTGTTCATTTTATCAACTCATTAATCTGTGCTACCAATCTGGTTCTGCTCCGCATCTCATTGGGAACAGAATGCATTATAAATGACTCAACCTCTAATTATATTTACATGATCAGATCAATATGTTGTATATTTTGGCTGTTTTATACTATATATCTTTTTAGCACCATTTCTGCAATGTAAAAGAGGGGAAATGCACATATGAGTAGATTGGGAAGAAATCATATTAATGGTGTGTGTGAGGGGGTGCTTCACCCAAATGAGGAAATGTTTTCAAGCTGTTTCCAATTTGCATTTAGTTATCCTTTGATTGATTATTCAGTGAATCATGTGGCAATGTTTTTGGTATCATGATCCTCTGCTTGATGGACTGTAAATTGCCCCCACAATGTTTAATAATGTTAGCCTGGCAGCAGATGGGTAAACAGATAGATATAGATATCATGTGGCAGGTTAGACTATGACTGGGGCCATGGCTCTGGAAATTAAAATGGAAATTAAAGACAAAAATGTGTTCTTTTTTTTTGGAGACCCATTTTCCTGCTGCACAGTACTATATTATTTGGGTTTTGTAGGAAGTCTTTGGTCATTTCTCCAAGCAGAAACTCCAAATTTGCCTTGAATTTTCATTGAGAGCACACCCTTTCCCAAACCTGCAAGTCCAATTCCTCTCCTCCGACTTCAGAGACTTCAAAATTATTTGAAGCATATATGCACAATCCTCAAAAGGCTTTTAAAAATATTGAAAAAGAAAAGAAACTCGCTACATCCACTTACCTGGGAGCAAGTCTGACTGAGTTCTGAATAAGCAGGTATAAAATGTTGCTGTGAGTTTCTCAGTGCTACATCTTATGAATTTTTTTCCAGATAGAGATAACTTAATTTCAAGATACACAGTACAGAGACTGCATCTGTTATGAAATACTGGTCTGTTATAAAACCTGCTTTTCCTGGCCATCCAGGAAAGAATCAGGATCCTTTTTGAAAAATGAAAGTCAAACATGATATATGTGTTTGCCCCATAATTAGATCAGTTTATTATACCAGAATCTGTGCACAAGAATATAACAGTGATCTCAAGAAAGCTGAATCCTATGCAAGAAATTGAATTCTCTCTTCACATGGGTCACTTGCCACAGGTATGGAACTGCCACGGCCTGTTGGCCTTTAGTCTCCAGTGCAATGCAAGGGCCTTTGGTCACATGCCTAGAAAATGCAGCCTCACAAAAATGGCCTTTGCCAAATTGCACAGAGGATCCCTTAATGTCTGTCTGTCTGTCCTGTAAATTATGGCTTATGATGACAGCTGCTGTATCCCCAGGGAGAATAAGATACTTAAGACAGGCTATTACTCTTAGACTTTCCAAACAGTTGTCACCTTACATGTTTTTAAAGCAGCTTTTGCCATGTAACAGATGTCATTAACCCAAGGAAGCATTTGTTAAGTGACTGATGGGGGCAGGCAGGCAGAGCAGGAAGATCTATGTTGCTTCCTTGGGAAGGGAATGGCCGGAGTGGCCTTGTGTCCAAGAGACTGATGACCAGTGGCTCAGCTATGACACGCTGCAGCATCGGCATTCCTTGACTTCAGCAGTGCTGGTTAGAATGGTGTAAAGCACGGAAAAAAGTGGTGGAGCACTACTGGTTGAATAAGCCTTAAAATAGTATTGGATTTTGTAAAGTACAAGAACCATCACACAGACATCCACAGGGGGTTGGTTTTGATGGAATGATGTCAGACTCCGCTTTCATCCATGGAGAACGAGCCTCGGGCCCTGCCCTCTTCTTCCTCTGCATCATTTCTGTGCCAGAATAGAGGATGGCTCATGTTTGTTAAACCATAATTCCAAACCAGGAAAAATAAGTAATGCTAAATTCAGATCTGGTCCCATTCCTTGTATAATGAACCATGGTTACATTTGACTAAGTCCTGAGAAGGGGCAGGGGGCAGAGAGAACATGAGTGCAAAAGCACTGTTTGCAGATACAGGCAAATTATTTTCTTAGCCCATCAGTTCAGAATATTCAGGTTAGAAATCTGAGGAAAGGTAGCGAGCATTTACCTCCCAAGCCTTTTCAGGGTCCGTGTGCCTTGGACAGAGCCCCAGTTGTTAGACTACAAATGTAAGGTAAGGGAGCCATCCAGTTAGCTAATCATTTTAATTTGTTCTTTCCCACGCTGGAAAACAAACCTGGAGAAGGCACACCCAGATGAAACACAGAGTTTCATGGCTGTTTCCACAGGAACAGCAAAGCCTGAGAACGCTGCTTTCTTGACTCCTTGGGAAGTGCATAAACTAATTAACTGATCAGCATTCTGGGCCTGCTTTGGTAAACTAAGCAGCCAACTTTCAAGGGGGCCAAAATTCAAACAGAAACTCAATTGATATGAAAAGAGGGGCCGGACTTAGTGCCACTGGAACTTGGAAGGACATAGTATTGCTCTCGTAAAGCTCTGCAGCCAAGAAGCCGAGACTGTGCAAGAAGAAGCAAACATCCTCTCCTGCCAGCTGGGGATCTATTACATTCAAAGCCTGCTTTACAATATCTGCAAAACATGCTCGAACCACCTCCAGCTTTATTCCTTCCTCCACAGGTCATGCAGTGCCCTTATGATGCGGAAAGGAGAAAGGAGAACTACTTGCCATGATTGTGAGCAGAAAACAGAACTTGGGGTTAGCATGTCTGCGTGTCAGTACAGTCCTTTCACTGAAGGTCTGCCAGAGGATAGTCCCTGTTCTGAAGCCATCCTCTGTTTAAGGGGCCCTCCAGACCAAGTCCAGTTTAAAAATAAAGAAGCATCAGAAGGAAGAGTCGGGTCTTGGAGTTGCACATGCAACTTCTACCCAGCAGACAGAAAAGGCCTAAGCACAGACCACCTGCCCAGGGTCTTCTATACACTCTGGTGAAGTATACAGTATTTTTATTTATACAGTAATAAATATTTCTACATTTGCATCTATTGGGATAAATAAACATTTCCAATAACTTGTCCTCTTTCAGGGTTATACAAGTCTACTTTTTATCAGTGCAAAGTGGCCACCCTTCTTAGGGCTCATGCAGAAGTTAGAAAGAGCCAAACTAAACCTTTGGAGATCCATAATGAAGGGATGGCAAATGGTTTGAGGCATAGGGCACAGGGGGGAAAACAGGCAGTCAGTGTAGAGGGTGAGCGGGTCATCGCTTCCCTCCCACCATCTCTAGGCAAGGGCAGAAGCCTGAATGTGGTTTCAGCTCAAAGCATCAAACCCAAACAAAGCTCTGGCTCCAATCTTGGAGTGTCTGTCTCTGTACTGTCTGAGTGGTTGAAGCTCCAACAGTCTGGAACAAGCAGAGAAACCCCACCGGAAAAGATGGCAGATGTGTTTCTATGTGTCTGTCATGCTATATTTTGTTTCAAAAGTGTGCTTGCAGCCAGGGACCAAACTCTGTCCTCAGGGACAGCTGGAATACCAGTTGCCTATGAAGGCCACCTGACATTTGTTGATTCTTGCATAAGCACTTTTTAATGTTCAGAAATCGGACATCTCAAGAGAAAATTGGAATGAAAGAATTTCACAAGCAGCGGTCATTCCTAATCCCACAGGACAAGGTTGGGCATGTCTTTTGCTTCTACCAAGAGCCACATTCCTGTTAGGAGTGAGAGGGATGGCGGTCTTGGGCAATCCTTTTCACAGACTGCTCGCTTCATCTCAGATGATTCAGAATTAGAATGTGAGAACAATTCCAGTGAGATCCGGGAGGATGGGCTAGGTCAAGATTCTGAGTTGAAAGAGGTGGAGGTGCTTATCTCAAGACCAGGTGTTTGCCAGGTAGCTTCTGGAAATGACCCTGGTTTACAGCCAGTGGGAAGGGTTTCTGAGGATGGAACTGTCAGATGCAGAGCGGGCCTCCCCTGCTCTTGACCCCAGCAGTGGTGGGAGGTCCAATTGAATGAGCAGTGCATAAGAAGAGGTCTTCAGAATGGGATTGGGCCCATGCCTGTTCTTAAGGAGAGTTTCTGGAGGTGAACTCTAGGTTGGGTTTAACAAACTGCTCTGTGCATGTTTAGAGATCAATTCTAGGTGATTTGTACTTGGTAGCAGTGAAGGAATTTTTGACTGCTCAAAGGAGGAACGTTGGCTCATGACAGTTCCCTTGTGATCTGTTAGAAGACCATGCCAGCTCTAGATAGGACTGAAGCAGGCAGTAGGTGGGGTGATAGCCAAAGAAAGTAGGTTGCTCCTTTCTCTTTCTGCCCCCACCTTTTCTCCTTTCCCCCTTCTCTCTCCCTGCACCTCTCTCCTTTCCTACCCAGAAGGCTCCCAAGGAAGGGGCAGATCATTCTTACCAGTGGTCAGAAGACAGCACATGTAGGGAGCATTTGAAATGTGGCCAAAGAGCACAAGTTACCCATGCCTGCCTTTGGAGGTGTTAGAGGTTTGCTGAAGACCACAGAGATAGTGAAATCTCAGCTGGAGACTTTCCTTGAGGCTCATGGATGCCACTCTGAAGCACCTCCTGGTCTTCAGTAAGCAGTGGAAGGAAATGCACCAGGCATAACCTGGCCATGCAAGTCTTTGGTTCCTAAGTTGAGAGCAAATCCTTCATCTGGAAAAACACTTTCACGTCTGCATGGTTTTGAAAAGAGCATTTTATGAACAGGTGGCTCCTTTATCTTTACTTTGACCTGCCCAGGGTTTTTATCTTCAATTGGCTATTCCACCAAATGACTAATATAAGGAAGGGAGTCAGTTTCTTTGATCTTTACTAGCAAGAGGAATAAAGCATTTGATTCTTTCCAAGTTTATCAGGACCTTTCAAAACAGAAGCTTAGTTCCTAATATAGGTATTGTTTGATGTTCTTTCATGTTTCTCCCTTACTTAGAGTGATGGAGTATATTTTATAGAGCAATAATAATCATACTTAAATAGATTCAAGTCTCATTTATTTCTTTCGGTCATGCTTCCAGGTGTGTGAATTTAGGACTGAAACCTGGATTGGCAAAATGAAAATGGGCTAGCACAGAATATCTAGTTCAGTAAAGGGAAACATCATTCTTTTAGTGCAAAGGGCTTCATGCCAGGAAGGCAACAAGTCATCTTGCAACATCCTCTACTTTGGGGGTAATGCTGAACATTTAGGACATCGTATTTTAGTGGGCGGATTCCATAATCTTTAGCAAGATAGAGGACAGAAGGCATGTTGTTTTTTTATACAGACAACCAGATCTCTGGCATTTCTTCTTGTACACAATAAGATGGCTGTTTTCTAACCCATTGAATAGAATACTATTAATAAAAATGAATTATTTTGTGTTAAGAACAAATTGGAATTAAATGCTGTATGTTATAAAAGGACAAAAGAGAAAGAAAATAATTGCATAAATGCTGAGCACCCTCTAGTGGTACCTTGTGCAAATATGTTTATCACTATATTGTCTGCAAAAAAAATCAGAAATCTGTAAGACACTAGACAGATTCTATGACAAATTATTTGCTTGTTAAACTAGATAGACTTTATGAAAAATTATTTGCTTGTTAAAACTGTTAAAGTTGTCTCCTTTTTGATTCTGCTGTGGTCCCCAGTGTTACACTCGTCTTTGCAAATGTCACCATTACCAAAAGCATTTTTTTCAAAATAAAGGCTTTTTGTCTTTCCCAAATAACATAGTGCTTCTATAGTGTACCATTTTCTTTACCCCATCAAGGTGTTACATCAAAAATCTTTGTAGTCATGGCCTAGTTTCCTTTTTCCACTGTACTATTGTAGCTAATTGATACGTTTCTCTATTTTTCCAAGATTTAATGTTCTGTGTGGGGAGGGGGGCTGTTTTTCTATAGCAGCTGAACATCAAGGAATGTAAGTGGACTCACCCGCCCAGTCACTGCCACATAATAGCTGCTTAGCTCAGGACACACCCCCAGCCTTGATCTCAAATTAGGGGTGAAAGGCAAATGGGGGTGACGCTCTGGTTGTATTTGCATTTACTTCCTACAAACAGCTCACCACTCCTTAACAACTCCACTTCATTATAAAGCAACCTATTTGGGAGACAGAGAGGTTCATCTCTGCTTGGGCTGAAACAATTGCTCCTGGCACATGACTTCACAGATTGTACACGTTACTAGAAGGACCTGTGCTGTTAATGATACTCTGTTCTCTCAAACAAGAATGCCTAATATCAGAAAGACCCAAAATTCTGTCCAAAGCATTCTTTTCAAGTGATGAATCATTTTGGTGCTGCTTCCCAAGAGAAATGTACAGGCATGCAATGGCACTAAGCAATGGTTGCACTGAGTTGTTTTAAAAGCCCAGCCCTAAATGTTCAGCTTCTTCGGGGTGCTGGGGTGCTTTGAAGTGTGGCTTAAATTCAGACTTCCCTTTTGTTCTGTCTATAGGGTGTGCATGAAACTATGCCAGGGGCAGCTGATTTTATCCAGCTGGAAGGTGGGATGGGCAACCCCTCCACAGATCCCTAGCTTTCCATCAACCAAAGATGTCAGGGGGTAGGATATCCCCAATGACATAGGAACATGGAAACAGAATGAGTCAGAAGGGGTCTCCCAGGCCATCTAGTCTGACCCCCGGCTCTAGCCGGCTCTACTCACGACATCTGGGTCCTCGCCAGCATGAGGGTGGATGATCCAACTGGAATGCTGGCTGGGATCCAGCTTCAGTGCACATGGGCTTCCTCCATTGGGGAAGGTCTGCAGGCACTGAAGGTGTCCTGGATGATGTGCTGGATGGGTCATTCATGCAGCATTTCCATCCAAGGAATTTGTCTACCCCATGGATACTCCTACACTGCCAGGACATCTCCTTTGTTCTTTAGGGCATTACAGAAAAATGTCTTTCCATGCCTCCTCTCCATGCTCATGATAGCCTCCAAACCAGGTGACAGGACTTGCAGAGAGAGAAGGGATCATGGAGGGAGTCCAAGTCTATGTGAGCCATTTTTGGAATTTCCACAGGCTTGATTTGACCCATCGAGTCTGTAGAGGCATTATTATATAGGAGCAGGATGCCCACCAAATAATAGACGTTTGGATGGAAATGCAACCCTAGCTAGGCACATTCCCTCCCAGCTGGCTTGGTACCACTTTCCTGCTCTTCAGACCTGGCTTCATTTGCAGCTCCATCTGCATTCTCCCTTCAGGTCCCCTGGGTCTTGCTCTGTCCTTGTTACTTGCAGTCCATCCTTGTGGCCACATGGACAAAACAAGGAGAGGAGAGGAGCAGAGTGGAGCGAAGCAAAGAGACACCAAGAGAAGCAAAGCAAAGAGAAGCAAAGAGAAATGGCCATTATGCCAGTCCTCACTCTTAGTTCGGACCCCCATTCCCTCTCCTTAGATGTGTTTGTTCAGCTTTCATCAGTCTGTGTTCTCCTGTAAGCGTTAAGCTACAGCCTCCATTCCTCCAAGCCAGAATAGTCAGTGATCCCTGAAGATGATGGAGCTTGCACTTCTGGAGGACAAGGCTGTGCTATTGGTTGGGCATGTGCTAAGCAGTCAGAGAGCATGAATACTTCAGGAACATTTGTTGTTGTTATTACACTGCATTATAATTACATCCCCCTGCAAGGAACCCATGGCGGCTTACATGGTCCTCCTGTACTTCTACTTACACAACACAAAATGAAAAGGGACATGGGAAAGGGGAGGAAAAAATGAACAAACAAGCTAGTTCTCATAGTGAGAACCCAGAACTGAAGTAGTTCAATGGGAAGAGGAATCAGAAATCTCTCAACTCTCAGCTGAGCTCAGGACGGACTGTTTTCCCTCTCTCCCTTTGTGCAGCTTCCCTGAATAGCTGCTGAGGGGTGACAGCTGATGGGAAGAAGCTCCTGAAGGGCCTCTATTCCCTGTGAAATTCCTTTTGGGCAGGGCTGTGAAGTAGCTTGTGATCCACTTAGAGGGCCCTCAGGCCAGTTAGTAGAAAATACGTCTAAAAATAAATGGTCTTCAAGTGCAGCATTTCACTTGCCCACTATAGGAATGAATGCCAGCCATGGAAGATAGGTGATGGGAACAACAACTCTTCCCAAGAATGGGTGAGAAATCTACTTTGGCTTTATTTTAATAAGAATTCATTAAAATCTACAGATATCACCACATAGAAAAGGAGCAATTTGAGATTCAGAATCAGAGGAAACTAGGATAGAGTTCTAAAACATCTTTGTCTGGGCCCAGAGTTTTGAGATTGTACTTTATAATAATCTGGGTGTAAATCCCTTTGGGTCCAACCATGGTAGGGTTGAATTAGGGTTGCTATTGAGGATCTTCTTTTTGGTCAGAGAAGCTTTTCATCTTCAGCAACTGTATGGCAAGTAGCTATAACATGCGTCTCTCTATGCAGATATTACCTATATCAGTTGAATCTGGCCAGTGCTGATGAGTGAAAATTTTGTTTCAGTTTGGTTTTAATAAGCATTTACTGGAATTCCTAAGTGCCTTTATATTCAAGATAAAACACACTACAAAAACTGAATGCAGGAAAAAGTGAAGCTGACATATACACTCTTTGCTAGTCACTGCAGAATCAAGGGCCATTCATAAATGCCAACCCGCCCAAAAAGAAACCAGGTGGAAACATTAGTTCAAATCACATTTTGGTGTTATTTAACATTTTCAAGCCACTGTGCAAACAGAAATTCAGCTATTCATGATACTTTGTATTTCTCTGAAAGGAGTTCTCTGGTGAAGAATGGAACCAATTTATGCTTATAAGGAAAAATAACATTGAAATAATTATACTAGGGAAATCACTTGCCAAAAATGTGTATCATGGGGGGAGGGGCATGCTTTAGTCAAAACATGCACAAAATACTTAGGAATTATTATGGGGACTGAAAAACATTTCTCACAGGTTTAGGATAAGACAGACTTAAAACTTGAGTTATTGTCAAAGCCTGAGACAAACAAATTTAAGATTGGGAAAATGAGACACCAAGAGAAACTGAAAGTAACAGATTTGTCCACTCCCAACTTATCTTGCCACGGTGCTTCTTTTCAAGGCCTCTCTCTGCTCTACCACCATCAGTCTTATTGCCTGCCTTGTTTGTCCTTAACCCTCTCTATGGAGATGCGTTAAAGATAGAACAAAATTAATAAATGAAGTATGACAAAATTATGCCTATAATAGTTAATTCACTATGCATTTGTTCCTTGGAGGGAAAATGTGGGCTATAAATATAAGAATAAATAAGCATCGCTTGTTAATAATAATAATTACTATGCCACTTTCCATTTCTGAGACAATTGTAATGGGGCACCCACAGATTCAAAGACAATTTCAGTTCTCTTTGGTGCAGCATAGGAAGGAAAAAGAGACTTCATGGCCCAGTATTTCTTTCTCTGACATGCATATAAATGGCTTCAGCCTTTGAACAACACTAAACAGCCTCTCTCTTTTCCTTATGAGAGCAGTCATTTGTGTAACAATTTTCTCTCCCCTTTTGTTATTGTAAATCACAGAAATGTGTCTGGTTCAACTCTGAGCAGCAGCCCTGCATTTTTATATATATATACTGTGAGATTTAATAGCTCCTCAAGGTGTAATATTCATTACCATAAGTATTTACTTCCATTATAGGATTTGTCTGTGACTTCAGTACACATTGTTCCAACTGTTTAATGTTTATTTGTTCTTAACAAAATAATGTCGTGAGAGTAATGTTCACCCTTGGATTCGTTCCACCTCAGTCCTATTCCTTCTAACTTAGAAATGAGTCCTGTTGTTTGAATGAGGACCCACCCCAGCATAAATGGGGGAGATATTTTTTGGGGAGAAGGGGGAATTTTTTTTTCGATGCACATACAAAGGATGAGGCATGCAGAATATACAGGCTTGGTAAATTCACCAGTTTACAAAGCGTTGAATATGAACAGCTTCTGGTCCTTTTCCAGACCCAATTTAAAGAGTTAATCTGACTTCTGAAAGCCATATAAGAGCTGGTTACCTGAAAGCCCCTCTTGCCCCATGCAAACCTACACAAACTCTTAAGAGCCTCTTCAGACCCCAATTCCAGCCCACCAAATGATGTGAGCTGACTATCAGGAAGCAGGGCTTCTCAGTACTAGTGTCCCAGTTATGGTCTAACTTTCGGTGGTCTTTTTAGTACCAGGTGAAAGCCTTTCTTTCCACAAAGCTTCTTAAGTAACTCAAATAATCTAAGAATTTCTATTTCAGAACTGGATCCAGAAAGACTGCTTATTACCTGGGGGCCTCTGGAATACACTGGAGGGCAAGTGCGGAGGACAGCAAGTGGGGAAGATACGACATGAGGATCTGGCAGAATCACAGTTCTGAGTCCCAGCCTGCATAATGGGGGCAGGGGGAGTGAATGTTGACTCATGTTTTAAGTTGCCTTTGACTTTATAATTTTATGTTCTAGTTTGCATTTTTATGTTTACTTACTGTAACAGTATTTTATGATACAGGAGGTATATGGATGTCTTGCATGCATAGTTCAGAAGCTGTAAAAATACCTATTGCCACTCTTGGACCAGGTTTCCTTCACAGCAGTCATAATTTCCAGTGCCCTTCCTTCATCTTTCTTCCTACTGATATAGTGGAAAATGTATTTTTACTGAGAAAAAGACAACATGATTAGAAATCAAACCATAAAATATGACCTATGATCCTTATGATTTCATCAAAAATAGGCCTGATGGTGCAGTGCAGTACTGTGGTTGTTCTAATGTCCACCTAGCAATAAAGCTCACTGGGAGATTTTAAGCCAGGTACTGACTGCCAGCCTAAACTGACTCAAAGGTTTGCAGTGAGAATACCATGTAGATGAGAACCCTTTGAGTGTCCCTGGATTCTCTGCAAGTGGAAAAAAGGAGGATATAAATGTACTAATAAATAAAGGTTTCCTCCATGTATGGAGGAGAATTGACAGATCCTACAAAAAGCCTGCAGCAGAAACGGCCATGCAGCCATAGCAAGGAATGTCAATGGCACCTTTCCTCCTAAAGCAAATAGCAACTTCTGAGAAGGGCTTTTGGTCTGGACGGGAGCATAGGAGGAAAGTGTGAAGCTCCCCATCCCCATACATCTAATTCTGCATGTATCAGCCTAGACATGTGCAAATGTTCCCTGCATTTTAAGAAAGAATTTGTGCTAATACGATAATACATTTAACCCCATGTCTAGTGTGGTGCTTAGGTGGAGGAAAGGAGTATGTACATATTAAAATTCGACTTCCTTTTATTAAAGGTAATTCCTCAGGAGGATTACTAATTTATTCATGATGAAAATACACATATCCATTTTCTTTTATTCTACCTTCCCACAAATTCCAGCTCTGAAATTTGTTTTGTTGAGCAGTGGGGACTGAGGGAAATTTGGCTCATTTAAAAATCAGAATCAAAATTACTGGTTTACAACTCTTTTATGTGATGGCTCATTTTTAAACATCACATTTGCTGCTTGCTCACAAATACACTGAAGCCTATAGAGCCTTTCTGTTTTATTCTGTACCTTTAGCAGAATATTAAAGACACTAAAGAGACCATAACTCAAGTTCCCAGAATAGAATAGCTTTCCAGGTGCAGCTTTCAATGGAGCACTGCAGGAATTGAGTAACTGAGTAGAATGTGCTTTGTAGCAAGGCTAGCTAATAGCAAAAATGTACATTGTAGGAGCACAGAAATTGACCTGCCTGAAAGGTTCATTCCTATTAAGCCACTGGGGGAAACATTAAGGTTCTTAATGAAAATTCACTTCTAACAGCTCTTCCCTCTGAAAGAAACCTGCCACTTGTCCCAATGCAACACAAAAACTGGTTCTGTAGGAGCTTTCCTAAAGCTTGGGAAGTCATTGTTAAACCTGCCCGCCCACCTGCTCTGATCAAAATAATTATGAGCTTCTTCAGAAAATGATATTCACATTTTTGGGTGTTGTATTAAAGATAACTTTCCATTAATACCACATCTACTTTGGTCCTAATTTCTCTAGAAGCCTGTTTAAATTTCTTGAATAAAGCACAGTGTTTCTGAGGACCTCACAACAGAAATTCGGTCTTTCCTTTTCTGCTCATTGCACGCTTGAACTTTTATCCTATCATTCTAGAGACCTGGCATTATTCCATTGCCAGCAGCAGAAGCTGCTGGCCAATGCAACTGGCGGGACACAGTGTAGGTTAGCAGAGATGGAATGAAGAGGTCAGCAGGGCTGGAGCCAGCTGGTGAAATAGGAACCCAAAGCACATGGGGACGCTGGGGTAAATTCACTGCATAATGTCATCATACTTGCATTTGTTGGGATGGCAGCAACATCATACACAAAAGGTGTCCATTGCTTCTCTGTTTCCTTGGCATCGACTTCCACTGCCATGTTCTTAGGAGGAGGCCATCTAGAAACATACAACAGTGTCTATGCATTTGTGCATGAAGAAGGAAGAAGGAAATGAGAGAGAGAAATTTATGGTTTACTAAAGCCAAAGAACTGACTTTTTGTGTAGAAGACGACCTGACCATGCACAGCAAACTGCTTTTAAGTGTGTGCATTGGGATCTCCAAATACCTTGTGGAGCAGCATGGGCACCTGTTCTTCCAAGGAGGAAAAATATTCAAAGGTTGTACCAGGTATGTGAGATGCTTAAATTAGCTCTTAAGCACATGCTAAAATGTTGTTGAAAGCTTAACAAGTGATATCTAAAGAGTGTCTCTTCCTGTATACATCTACCAGGACCATAAGGTCATCTTCAGAGGTCCTTCTCCAGAAGCCAGCTAAAAGAGAAGTGAGGAAGGAGGCCACAAGGGACAGGGCCTTCTCAGCTGTGGTGTCCTGATAGTGGAAGAAGTTCTTCAGGGAGGTGTGCCTGGCACCAACTCTCCATACATTTTGGCACCAAATTAAAATCTTGTTATTTTCCATTGTCCAACAATAGTATTGGATTTTATATTTTTCTATATGTTCACTGGCATTCTGTGATTTGCTTTTATTATATATTATTATTGCTATTTAATGTTGTTATTGGTGGATGATATGAGGCAATGAAGTTAACTGTCCAGTGGATATATTGTATGTCTATTGTGTTTATAGATTGTTTTAATTTGTACACTGTTCTGAGAGCTATCCAGTTTCTAAAAGTCTTAAATAAATAAATAACACAGCAAACATGCTGATTCATAGCTCCTTAAAATAAGCCTTGCCTTCCAAGGCACTTGCCATCTTCCTAAATAATATAGGAAGTAAGATGTCGTCTTCCAGGTTGCCTGAATATAGGTCATAAAAAGCACAGTCATGACAGCTTTATGGTAAGGAATACCAACATTAAGTAGTCATGGAGCTATGCGTTGCCCAACTGGTATAAGAGAACTCATCAAAACTGTAGGTATAAAACATGCAGCTGACTTTTGTCTCAGTATGCTGCATGGTTTTTATCACCTGTCTATAAATAACAGACGTATTCACACATATATCTGGTCACAATAACAATTTTTATCCCCTTGAGAATTGTAAGCATGCTGAAGCTTGTTATTGACCTTGCATATAAATCCACACCGACAAATGACAGAAGCATGAGAAGTCCCCCAAAGAAACTCTCTTGGGGATGCTGCTTCAGGGCTGAAAGAGGAGAGGACCTTTCTTCAAAGCTTGTCATGAAGTTTCTAGGGAGGTGGCGGCAACTCCCTCTGTGTCATTCATCTGCAATATAGTATACCGTTACTGGCTTCTAGTAATGGTCTAAAGTCCACTTCAGCAATGGATAATTCTGTACAGGACTTCGGAGCAGTTCCAACCTAGATTTTACTTATTCTTCAGTCTCTCTTCACAGGCTGGGCCTGGTCAGGAAGATTCTGGAAGGCTTCACTCTACATCTTTGTTCATGAAGGGCACAGTCCCATCAGCTCCACAGCAGATGCTCCTAAACTTCCAAGCCTGGAGGTTTACAAGCATTCATTGCCACACATGTGGCAATCCCTGCTGACATTGTGACTTGTGCCCTGTATTTAGCACTGGGGAGGGGAAGGACAGGGCTGAGGCACCCAGCTGGAATTAGCAGAACTCCACAGCCCTAGTCCATTCCTTTTTCTGCCCTCAACATGTGCCTTTTGCATGTTCTTTCCATGCCTGCTGCAAGGGGTGGGTCAGATGTTGAACTTCAGTTTTTCAGCTCCAAGATCACATGATATCAGAGATGGGACTTCCAAGAATTATAGACCCTCCCCAGTGATGTCAAGAGACAGAGGGCTGAGTTCTAAAACTGTTTATAATAAAAGCAGGCACTGCTGGAAAGTCCCTCAAAATTTTCCTGGGTCAGTGAAAAACATGTCTAGGTTGAAGGCTTTGGTGCTTCTAAGAGCTGGAAGGATGAATGAAACATCCACACATTTCTGGGGAGATCCAATCTGACAATACTGATTAGTTATTATTATACAAGGAATCAGACAGGTACTAATTATGCTAACCCACTGATGTGTCACGTTAGTTTATTAGGCACTAAATCAGGGGTGCAGAACCTCTTTCAATCCAAGAACCAACTTCCATCTCAGTTTTTGGGGCCCACATTCCAGTAGTGAGTGGGGCTCAGAATAAAAGATCTCGGCCCAAGGCTAAAAGGGGCAGAACCAAAACACCAGAGTATGCTTTTCTACCAAGTAGATAGTAAAAAGACAGTGGGCTGATCAACCTGCCCCTTTCCAAAGTATAAATAGTTTTACAGAACTCTGGCAAGATCTTAGAACAGCCTCCTGGTTTAGTACAGCAACCTGCTCCCTAATCCTGATCTTTACCAGCCATCTAAGGGTACCTTAAAGAGAAATAACACATCCATCAGCTGAACTTCCCCCTCTCTGTGAATGTCCCAAACTGGCTAACATCAACTGACATTTGCCAACCATTTTCTTCCACTTCTCTAAAATCTCAAGCCAACCTTTCTGATCCAAGACCCATCAAAGCAACCTTCAAAGAGATTGTTTCTCTCTCTTCCCATTTCAGAAGGTCTCTGTGCCAGTATCTCATAGGCTTTTGCCACTAACAAACCAAGGCCTCAGGCCTACTCAGATACATCATAGCTTCATGTAGGCCACACAAAGTAAGCATTGTATTGTAATAACCATAATAAAAAAAAACAATTTTAAACACAACTATGTTTTCTATTTTCAATTTTAAACACAACTATTTTCCTGGGCTCCAAGATCACCGCAGACGGGGACTGCAGCCAAGAAATTAAAAGAGGCTTGCTCCCAGGGAGGAAAGCTATGGCAAATCTAGTCAGCAAACTAAAAAGCAGAGATATCATCCTGCCAACAAAAGTGCGTATAGTCAAGGCTATGGTTTTCTCAGTTGCAATGTATGGCTGTGAAAGCTGGACCATAAGGAAGGCTGAGCGCCAAAGGATTGAGGCCTTTGAATTGTGGTGCTGGAGGAGACTCCTGCGAGTCCCTTGGACTGCAAGGCAATCAAACTGGTCAAGCCTATAGGAGATCAACCCTGACTGCTTTTTAGAAGACCAGATACTGAAGATGAAACTCAAATACTTTGGCCACCTAATGAGAAGGAAGGACTCCCTGGAGAAGAGCCTAATGCTGGGAACAACTGAGGGCAAAAGAAGAAGGGGATGGCAGAGGATGAGGTGGCTGGATGGAGTCACTGAGGCAGTTGGTGTGAGCTTGAGTGGACTCCGGGGGATGGTGGAGGACAGGAGGGCCTGGAGGAATGTTGTCCATGGTGCCGCGGTGGGTCAGACATGACTTCGCGACTAACAACAACAACAACGTTTAAAATAACTCTTATTGTTCATGCATGGCCTTACATTATCTAGCAGAACACCACATATGCAAATTAATAGATTTCCTTCTGCAAAAGTACAAAGTTTACACTCTAATTTTCTCCAGGTTCAAAGCAGGAAGTTTAAAGAAACATCATGCCATGGTTCATCTGCTGAAACTGCTCACATGATATGAGAAATCTCTGGCATCCTTGGCAAAATTTCCCTGGTAGAGGATTGCAAGCTTCTTCTTGAAAACATCCTCATAAATATGGAGTGATTCCACTCCACATTTTCCTAAAGCAAAATGCCCTATTTTAACCTTTAGGAAACTATAGCAATGCAAAATCTTCTTCCATATGACTTGGATTGACTATTTCAAGTTTATCTATTTGTTTTAATGATAAGTCACCCTACAAATGAAGTTGCCAGGATGATACACATAGTAAAAGCAAACACAGTAACTCCAATAAGAAAACCTAAAAACAGAAGAAAACATTGCAGCAAAAAGAATTTTTTTCTGCTACCTCAAGAAAAAAGCAATCCTGCTTTTTGATGAGTGAACTGGAACTGTTTTCATTATTGGTCTCACCTCCTAATGTTTTGTTGGCAGTATAAAATGCATATGGTGGAAATGTTTCTGGAAATTATGCTCTTATCAAGGTCATCCAACAGCTTTCACCTAATATATTTCAAATCTTTAAATCATCCAACAGCACTTAAATCAACACTCTGGTCCAGTATTGGTAGGTTATATGTATATAACTGGGGACTCTGGGGTGGGGGACCTGGACCTTGTCCTGAATGGGGTAGCACTCCCTCTGAAAGACAGGTCCGCAGCTTTTGGGTGCTCCTCGACCCGAAGCTGACCTTGGAAGCTCAAGTGTCAGCCGTGGCGAGGAACACTTTCCATCAGCTTTGGCTGATCCATCAGCTGCGTCCCTACCTGGAGGATGATTGCTTGGTGACAGTGATGCATGTATTGGTCACTCCCCGATTAGACTTCTGCAACGCGCTCTACGTGGGGCTGCCCCTGCAGACGGTCCGGATACTTCAATTGGTGCAAAACAGAGCTGCCAGGCTGCTGACGGGGACTGGGCATGGTTCTCATATTACCCCAGTCCTCCGTCAGCTTCACTGGCTTCCCATTGAAGTCCGGAGCCAATTCAAGGTGTTGGTTACCTATAAAGCTCTCAACGGCTTGGGACCTGGTTATCTAAAGGAACGCTTGCGTCCATATATGCCCTCCCGCCCCTTGAGATCAGCAACAGATGTCCTCCTTCAGGAACCCTCTGTGAAGGATATTAGGTGGATGAGTACCCGGAGGAGGTCCTTCTCTGCGGTGGCACCCCGTCTATGGAATGCGTTCCCCGGAGAGGTCCGCCTGGCGCCGTTGCTATTTGTTTTTCCATGCCAGGCTAAGACCTTTTTATTTAAATGTTATTTTAATTGATTGTTAAATTATTTATTGCTTTATCTAACTCCGGGATGTTTCCCATTCCATATATTTTTGTATATTGTTATTTATTTGTTGGAAGCCGCCCCGAGGCTTATGCGAATGGGGTGGCATAGAAGCACTCCAAATAAATAAATACATAAATAAACAAACAAACAAACCCGATTGAATAGTTACTTCCATGGTAAACTCAGTAAGTTAATGGTAGAAGTGAGATTTCACTTCAGAATTTGTTCTGTCTGCTGAGAATTTTCTGATTAGAACAGTTTCTTTGACTGGCAATGCTATAATCCCATCAAGTAACAAAATGATGTCTTATGGATAAGGTGATGCTATAATGAAAACCTCAAAAATGTGTTTGATTAGTCCTGAGGACTGAATAGAGTAATTCTGGCCATCTTTGATCATGCTTTGAGCTCTGGTAGGCTCATCTGCAGAATCTGTCCCTTAGTTGAGACAGCAACAACTGGGTGGTATTTCTATGAGCTTCATTTTTCACTTTGGGCCATGACATGTATGTGGATTTTGGAGCATGCTACAATCAGGGAAGTAGGGCAGAAGAAGTGGTGGAGTAATGGGGAAAAGAAAAGTGGCAAACTACTGCTTTAATTGGTAGAGCTAATGTCTGTTTGTATCATGCACTATTTATTCCAAGGCCTGGAGAGGAATCCAGAAGCTTCAGAGAATCAGTAAATCTGGTAAGTAACAGAGCAATTTTCAGCTGCGTGTAATTCCGGAGAAGCGGTAGAAAGGGAGGAAAAACCTCGATTTCAAAGCAGCGAGGTTCCTTGCAGATTTGTTCGATGTGGCCTGCCATCTGGTGGCTGAATGGCAGAACAGTTCTTTACTGGAAAAACAAGCTACTGCATAATACAGGGGTCCTCAAACTTTTTAAACAGGGGGCCTGTTCACTGTCCCTCAGACTCTTAGGGGGCCGGACTATAGTTTGAAAAAATATGAACGAATTCCTATGAACACTGCACATTAAAAATTAATTAAATTAAAATAAATTAGAAATTAATTAAATTTTAAAAAACAATTAAAAATTAACAAAAGTTTGCTCCACTCCCTCAGGCTGCAGCAGAAGCCAAGATAAGGTGGGGAAGAGCATGTCCATATTCAAGAGACATCAGTACAACACAACCAAGCAACTAAATATAGTAGTTTGCATAATGCAGCCGATGACTGCAACTGACATTTACAAAGAATGAAGCAAAAATACTAAGGATAAATACTATTAATGCCACTCTTAGTATTTGAATCAAGTCAGCCCAGAACAATTCCCACAATACACAATGGCTGTATTTGGATGCAGAGCTAATGACTGCAATATTTTCAGTGCAACCTTGCCAAAACCGGTACTGTCCGGATGAGTTGGACTACAACTTCCATTGGCCACTCTAGAAAGCAGCCGTATAGCTTGCCCAGCTTGTGATGGTCCCAGTCGGTTGAATGGGCTGTGGGGATACGTTTTTGCATGTCTTGTGCACTTTGCACTCCTTTGCCCTGTGCCAACAGCAGCACTGACCCCATATGCTCTGTTTCTCCAAACAAAAGTCACCTGCTCAAGCTTTGCAAAATGGATTCCGTGCAAATTCTTTTCTTTTAGCCTCACCAGTTTTCTTCCTGAAAAATGAGTGTTTTGCAACCAGCCCTGGCCTTTATGGCAGCCGTTTCGTGTGACTGCCTAAAGCACTTTCTCATGCTTACAAACACAGTCACTGGTCGGTGGACACGGCTGGCTCCTGCTGGCTGCAACAACAGTGATAGAGTTGGGAGAGAATCCATCCCTCTGGTATTCTCAGACTGCTTCTTCTGCTTGGCCCAGTCTTAGGAAACATAGAAACAGGAGTGAGTCAGAAGGGGCCTCCTGGGGCATCTAGTCTGACCCCCGGCTCCAGCCGGCAGCCAAGCTAAGAAGTCTGCAAACACTTGCAGTACTAAACATTGCACAACCAGAACCTTCTTCCGCACCATGCGCAGCGGCAGAAACAAGGGCACTGCACATGGCGTGAAGGATGCTGCTTGCATAGCAGTTGCATAGGGCTCCATTCCTGGTGCATCCCACACAAGCAACCTTCCTCCATGTCTCTTGCAATGGCACAAAAGAGGGATAATGTTTGAGGAGTGTGTGGGGCTCAATTCCTGATGAGTGCCATTGGACATATTTGCCAGGAAGTCGTGCCCAGGGACACATTTGTTCCTGTCAAAGTGAACCCAAGTCCAGGGAGCCAAGCCTGGTGAGTCCATCATCCCCAAATGGATTCCTTGCATATCCCTTAAGCAGTGGGTCAATTTATCTGCCCTGGTTATTATTCTGAATGACAAAGGAGCTATCCGTGGTGTTAAACCTAGCCCCCAAAAGATTTTAAGGAATTAGCTCCTTAAAAGTTCAGACTACAGTCATGTTGCTTCCACATCAGTGCCATTTTAGGATAGAGTTGAAGACAGTTTTAGTTTCACCTTGAAAAAACTAGATCAGAGAAACTATAATACTCAAAATCTATTGACCAGTCAACTGCACTTGGTGTCTTCCCATCTTTCTTTGCCTTTATGATACCTCATGTCAAATTTCCCAGTTCCAACATCTAAAATCTGCTTTGGATTATCACCCAACCATGAAAGATTTGACTATTGAGCAGGATGGAAAGTCGTTGTTGTTGTTGCTGTTACTGTTGCTGTTGAGGGCTGCATAAGGAAGGGGAAAGTCATTGCACCAGCCTTTTTCTCCTCAGAGCAGAATGGCCCATTGGATGCAATCCATAGAATACATGTACAAACACAGCATTCTGAATGGCACCTTAGCCTGAGGTTGTGATCGCCACCTTCCCAGCACAGCATCCGCTTACAATGCACTGTGAATACATGCTGATAGAATGTCTTCTGCTTGCTAGTGAAACTTGACTCGGTGCCCACAGGCAAAAGTTACTAGACCAGGTAATGTGCAAAGTGTTGCAAGCACAAGGTTTTGAGTTATACCAAACCTTTATTTCAAAACATTTATTTGAAACTAGCAAAATAGGAAAAGGACAAAAAAGCTACGTATGTATGGTTTAGTTCAGAGTTTATCTCATTCTCTGATTCACTGCTTACTTCAATAATCAGCTGGCTCAGAGCATCACTGTGGAAATGATCTGTCGTAAAGAAGAGATTAAATTATAGTTACACGGCCATGATAATCCTCAGAAATAGATGAACAATTATGATTCCAGAAATCTGTTTATATACATCCCTCCTGGGTGATGATAAGGAACCCAGCAAGAGGAGTAGACAAATACCTATTTACAGCATGGCTTCCAAAGGGAGGTCTTTTCAATAGGCACTGGTTTCCTGCTTACTTTTATGCATCTATAAAACTGCTTCCAGTAAATGTTCACTGAGAGAGTACAATAGCATCTGCGTTAACTTTCATCCTAACAAGGTTTTAAAGACATTTTAAAAAATCTTCATTAAAATATAGCCATGTCGTTCTTTTAATCAGTGCAATGAGCTCTCTTTATATTTTCTTTTATTGGATACAGGAAGGATGAGCTTAAGCAAGTATCTTGCTCCAAGCTTTCTTGTTCTGCATGGCAAATCAGTGCAGGCTTGGAGATGTAATTAATAAGAATGTTCATGCTGTTATGGAATTATAACCATATAGCCATATAAAAAAGTTCTGTAAGAGTTGGTAAACCCTACGTTAATTTTGATGGAAATAATATATGTTACTTGAACCAATGACAAGTGCAATTCAAATACTATGCAGACAATACATGAAAGATCCAATTGTGAGCTTCTTATGAAAAAATGCATTCATTCAAGTAAGTAAAGGACCCTTAAATTCAACACAGCTCCCCAGAGCTGGCTCCTACTTTGTTGGCCTCAGAGCTGAATTGTTTTGAAAAAAGCACCTACAAGTGTGGTGCCATCTTACCCTTTCATCTGTGAGGAATGTGCTGCAATTTGGGCGAGGGTGGAACTTGGTGAAGTTCTTCAAAGCCCTCTTGGGCTGGCAGATGCAACACTGATAGCAACCAGTCCTCTCTATTGACCAAATGCCTAATCTGGGGCATCTAAAATATTGGATGCCACTTCCATAGACTTTCCAATGCCAGCAGTAAAAATGCCAGCTGAGACACGGCTTCACCTACATCCATTCCATGTGCCTTGGGACTGTGAAATGCCCTGCAGGAGGAAAGGACCAAAGAGCTACAGGCATGAGCCAGCTTTCCAGATATTGCTGATTGAGAAGATAATTCTATGACCAGTTACTCATTTAGTTAAAGGGACCTGGCTATAATTTCTTGGCTTCTCCCAGAAAAACTCAAAGTTTGGCTTTTCACTTGCTTATACTTAGGGCATCTAGCAGGGGTGGTGGCAGCTGCTTTCCTGAAGAAGAAAGAACCTCTTAGCCTGTGCTACCTTGCAAAGAAGAAAGGTGCACTTGTCCTTTTGTCGCAATCTAAAATGGTAAATCCATTTGTAATTCATGCTTCTGCACACCAAGCCCATGCAACTGCATCCGTGTAATATTTATCTGGGCTACTGAAGCAGGTGGATGAAACTTTAGATACAGGTACAGAATCCAAAGTGTTTATACCTTGGGATTCCTAAGTCTTTTATATATATATCATTACTGATTCATTGTACACTACTCTTCTCCCACAAGATGCCACTCAAATCAACTTACACATATAATTAAAATTGATTAAAACAATACAGCATTACATTACAGTGCAATGCAATGCAATAAAGGCATAACAATTACAGAAAAATATTTAAAATGTCCCCCAATGAATAAACACACTTGCAGGCTAAAGTCTATTCTTAATAAAGTGGTTTTTGCTTACCAGCAGAAGGACAACTGAGAGGGAGTGAACCAGGCGTCTCTCCTTTAGCCAACAAAAATGCTCTCTCTAGAACATGACCAGAGGTACCTGTGAAGATGATCATCTCAAAAAAAGAGTCCAACTTTTTAGGAGTCACTCATATGGGAAAAGGAAGTCTTCCAAGCAGCCTGCTTCTAAGTGATGTAGGGTTTTATGGGTCATAAAATTTGAATTCTATGGCGAAGCATATCAGTAGCCACTGAAGTTGTCACAAAGTAGGCATGTGCTTCCTGTAACTGGTGCTGGTCAAGTTTGTTCTCAGCATTCTGGAGGAGCTGCAGTATCTGAACAGTTTTCGAAGGCAACCCAAGTGTTAGAGTAGTCTATTCATTTAGTAATTTATCCAACAACTTTGCAAGTAAGCACGGGTTGCTTTTTACTGGCAAAATATCAACATTCCATGATCAAAGGAACTGAGCTTCAGCAGTTTGCCAGGCTCAAATTCACAGACTCGCATGGAGTTTCAAGAATTTCAGGGCAATCAGAAATGTTGTACTTTTGCCAGTTGAGATGTTGCAAAGCAAACACCATGTCTTGGAAATGACACCACGGACCATGCACTTTCTGCATGGGAACAATGATGTATGCGCACTTACTAAATTGCATTTCATTATTTCATTACTTTTCACGGCTGACACCTTCCGTAGTTTATTGCTATTTTATTACTTGGACATGATCTTGGGCCTTTAAGAGTCACCAAAGTAGAACTGAGATATATTTGAATTGAAAAGCATTAATAGGCAATTCTCTCAGACCTGAAACATTTCACAAACTTCAGCTGAATTCTTGTCAGCATCTGCCCACCCCAGTATCTATAGGATGATGAGCACTGCTAGTCAACTATAATATTTTTGTAGTTGCAAGAAATTGGGAAAAGCCTCTCTTTCCGGACTCAGTAGAGGAAAGTAATGTCTCTGAGATTACATTTCTAACAGCTTCATTTACTAGACATATTGCAAATTTGACATAGTTATGCTTTTTGAAGTACGAAGGAATCTGAACAAGACTTGCAGTATTTTTAACAAGCCAACTCCTTCCATTATCTTTAAAAGAATCCCATTACAATCCTTTTATCCTTCTCATTTCAATGAATTGGCTTGCTGAGAAGCTTCCTCTGTGATCAAAAATCATGTTTCTGTATCACAAGAACTCAGT